>OU426954.1:12500000-13750000 GCA_911387765.1 Pyrgus malvae | reverse complement strand
TTAGCATGTCTTTTTTACATTTACTGCATCCCTTTACAGTTAGCGCATGCATACCTTGCAAACCGATTTCTGGCAAGAACTCAACGCTATGACCTATAGCAGGACAGAGAACACGGGAAATTACATACAAGTAAGACACAGCAATAAATTAACAAATTTAAAGAATGACAACAACAGCAGTCATAGACACAAAGTACAAACGACATAAAGGCATCTACAGACTGCTCAGAAAAAACGCTCGTAATCAATTTAACTGCTGAAGTGCTCGATCCGATCGCTGAGACGGCCTTGTCCCGTGGTCTAATTTTGGCACCAGCTCTCGAAGGATCCCGGTGGAAGCCATAATTACCAACATCGAGGGCACCAAAGTTCGTAATAGAATTCCCCACCGGGACATGGAATGCTTGAGACAAGACGTGTCGACTCTTTTGCGCAAGGCCAAACCACCCAAGCCTAATATGAGTCCACATGAATTAGCTGCACTTCGGGACCTACGCAACAATGAAAACCAGCTAATTCTGCCAGCGGACAAAGGAAACGCAATTGTAGTGGTTGACACTTCAACTTATGAGCACAAAATGAGAAGTTCCGTAAACTTCTCAGCGTAAAGGTGGTTGACACCTACAAGAAAGTGGACTACAATCCAATGGCAAGAGTAACGTTTAAGGTTCTCAAGCTCCTCCAAGAGTACTGCGACGAAAACTTAATATACCGCCTGCGTCCACATAACCCCACTGCCCCAAAAATATATGGTTTGCCAAAAACGCACAAGCCTGATTGGCCTTTGAGACCCATAGTTAGTCAAATTGATTCACCTACATATAAGCTGTCCAGACATCTGGCCACTAAGCTGCAGTCTCTCACAATCATATCACAATTACTAGAGACATCTAGTGCGCCTACTGGAACAATTGAAATGGTGGAGCTATGTCTTAAGAGCGGCTATTTTGTTTGGCGCGGTGAGTACTTCCTGCAGGTGGACGGAGTAGCTATGGGTTCTCCTATTGCTCCAGTAGTAGCCAATATTTATGGAATGGTTTGAGGACATGGCGATACAGAGTGCTACTGTAAAACCGCGCTACTGGTGGATGTACGTGGATGACGTCTTCGCGGTAGTAGCCAAGGATGGGCTATCGGAGCTTTTGGGCCACCTAAACGGTGTACCGGAAACCGACACACACGGACCGGTACCTGCAGGCTGATTCACATCACCATCCAAGCCACCTCTCTTTGGTGCCCAGAACACTCATCAACCGGGCTTTGAACCTGTGTGACTTCCAGCATGTTAACTCAGAATTAAATCATGTGAGGCACATGCTCGAAATATGGCATAAGGACGATTTTCCGTTCTCCAGCACAGATACTGGAGTTTCTACGCTCATCAAAAGACAGGGATCCGCTAAGCGTACCAGGTGTATACAAGATTTACCTTGCGACTGTAGCAAGAGTTACATTGGCGTAACTCGACGCAATATCGCTGCCAGGGTGTCTGAGCACATACATAGTGTGAAAAACATGGACAGCAAAGGGTCCGCAGTCATTTTCTTAGCAGAATCTTTTAATTGTTCGAATACAACTTCATTAAGGCTTGGCTTTATTTCTACTTTCTGGAGAAGATTTTTAAAGTTTTTGCTGATAGCAGTGAAAACAATTGCGATAAGTATTTTTAGGGCTTTTTTTATAGATCATTAGGGACATTTTCTTTTGCTCCAGTGAAAATCTACGACGACCTTTTGGTTTTTTAATTGCTTGCTTCAACTGGTTCTTGGTCAATAATTGTCCAGGTACCGTCATGTTCTTAATTAAGCACAACTCTTCAAATTTTGATCTTGCCAGCTGTCGCAGAAGGAACATGTTCTTTTGAGTGACTTGTTTTAATTCTTCCTTTGTGCTTCTTATTTCGCCACCTAAAAGTGACACATAAAACCTGTTACATTACATTATACCAACTTATAAACACTTTTTAATTTAATTTAAAATTTCAAAACATCCTACTAATATTATAAATTCGAAAGTAAGTTTGTTTATTACTCTTTCACGCGAAAACTTCTCAACCAATCATCATGAAACTTTGTACTATGTATATTCTTGGAGTTATCAGAAGTAAAATAGAATACTTTAAAAAAATTAACGCAGTTGAAACCGCGGGGCACACCTAGTATTTACTAATTTAAGATTTCCAAAATACCTTTCTTTGATGTTGAAAGCTGCAGTTTATCAGAATAGAGTGGATATGGTGTGGTGTTGGTAGAGAATCTTCCAGATGAATATGTTGTAGGCATAATATTTATACAACTTTGTATTTCTCCAGGAGCCACTGGAAATAGTAAAAAAAAAGATGTTTAGTACAAATATCAAAAGTATTATGAATTTATTATCAAGGGAAGCTTAAGTGGGAGTCAGACTCCATTAACAGAACTTTTTGAATATCCTATATGGAAGGGCTAAATGTAGAGAACTTCAGAGAACTATAATTTGTCACTTTAGTATAACGTGGAGTGTTTTATAATAAACTAGCTGTTACCCTCTATATAGCATATAAAACATTTGTTGAAACTGTTGTGAAAGAAGTTTTATTTCAGAGACAGACAGTTTTATCTAATAGAGGGCAACAGCTAGAAGATAAGATATTAAATAAATAATGTAGTTTAAAAAACTAAAAAACACGCTTTTTTGAAAATACGAACTAAAAAGTACTGCAAAAAAAGCGTGGGGTGCATGGTGTCAATAGTAGGTAAAAATCACCCCACGCTTTTTTTGCAGTAAAATACATTTTCTTCTTATTTTTTTACTTTTTAGTTCGTATTTTCAAAAAAGCGTGTTTTTTAGTTTTTTAAACTACATTATTTATTTTTAATTTTTTAGTTGGATTTTTATTCTCATATTATTGCATTGTCATCGGCCCTTGACTTCTGTGCAAATTTTCAAGATAATCAGACGATTAGACGTATTAAATATATAAAACTTTATATTTGTTAATTACGTACCTTAGGCCACGAACTTATCAGCCGCCCCTCGTATATTTTTTTAAATCCTGATGATCCTAGTTAGGACTTTAATATAAAGTTATGAGATTATTGTATTGTCATCGGCCCTTGACCCCTATGCAAATTTTCAAGTTAATCAGACTCCTAGAAGTAAGTGAAAATGAAGTTAAAAGATTTTACATATATACATTCATACATACATACATACATACAGGTCAAGTTAATAAAAGCGAGTTGTTATTATAATTTACTTTTAAATTTAAATAAAACACTACAACTACAACACCTACCACTTTCATGAAGTAGTAGACTATCAATATTTTATGTTGTTAGTATAAGTTTTGTTTATTTGATATTCGAAACAATTTGATATTGTTAGTGACCTATGTTTCTATTCTTTCTGAAAAAGTGAAGGCTTAAATTTATAATTTGCTCACAGACTGATTTATGACGATATAATATATAATGCCTTTCAAAAAGTTATTAGTACAAATTAAAATTTAACCTTTTAGGCAATATTAGATACATAAAGGAAATTGGAGGCTTAGCGTTTTTACGTGTCTGGCAATAAAAAAGGTTCTCTTAATAACATTGCAGCTCATCTAAATCTATACAATATTCTTAGTTTAATAACGATACATTATTGTCAATATTGCAGTGCTTTTAAATGAAATATGCAAATGAACTAACCTAGGCTCTATCACAGCCAAAAACACATTTCTTCTTAGATACAATAAGACCATAACAAAACAAAAGTACCAATTAAACCTAACAATAAACAACAAATTCAACGCAAAGCAATAACAAAAACGATAACAGTAAAAACAACAAGTTTTACAAAACTTAAAAACTGAGCCCTGTTTGAAACCGATCGAAGGCAAATTTCAAACTGAATAACAGTCAACATGACAGACGAAATCTGACGAAACGAGATTCGTTATTAGCAATCTTTAAAAATGGCATTAACTGACTGCCCTCTAGTTAACAGAATGCAAATTAATAAAAATTTCTGGGTGCTGCCAAACAATAGATGGCACTATTTACAGTAGGTGAGTTTCCTCCTCCTGTTGGCTGTCTTCACTCTGCTTCTGTCTGCACTCAGAATGAATGTTTTCCTTTCAAGAGTGATTCCATTGATACTTAATAGCTATAGAATCATTGACGTCGCTTTTAAGTTTTCGATTAAGACATGAGTGTTAATCACGTAAATTTGCTCTCTAGATGTAGTTTAAGTGTGATTAATTAATATGGGCCTTAGTCATAAGCATTTAAGCCAGCTGCGTTGGATATGTGGGACTCGCGATAAACCTAGGTGTCTTATGCACTAAACACCACATGCTGACGGCCTTTAAGTCTTCTTCGGATTCTCACAAGGGGGGCTAAGTGAGGTAATAGCGGCGCTTCTTAGGGAGCAGCCGCTGGGAAGTGGTGTTGGGGGTGTTGTCAGACTGGGACTTGCGTCATCAGAAGGATGAGTACTATGGAGGGTGTCTAATTCTTCTGACTGAGCTGCCTATATAAAACGAAAACGATTACCGTCTTTTTAAATCTTGGATTATAACCATTTGAAGTACAATACCGTGTGAGTGCCTTCTAACCCTTTTTTTAAAAGCTCTTTAAAAAAAATAACATTTTACAAGAATCTAAGGTATATTAGTCAATTTCGCCATTTTTGAGTGGTTTCAAAGACAGCTTCTGTTCCAAACATTTACCTTGTGTCACTTTGTAGCCTCATTGCTACCCGGTCTCGAAGCAAGAGACCTGCTGTCAAAAGGGAAGAGCTTTCATTAGGCACAGAAACTTCAACATTGATCTCTTGAATACCTGTAAATTATATAATGGAAATAAGAAATATCATTTCAGCAAAATAGTTAAATTTACATGCGTAAAAAACACTTACTATTATATAGCTCCTCAGGATCTGGCACTCCATAGTCTAGTGCTATATTATTTAGCACACTGCAGGCTGTTACTATTTTAGCACATTTCCATCTATTGGAGAAAATATATAAAGACATCTCCATCTATTTTTGAGACATCCAAAGGTATTTTCTATAATAACCCTTGTTTTGCTGTGGACGTAATTATATGTCTCCTCTGTTGTGTTTGGGGAAGGGTGACTATGGAGTCATGAGTTATGGGTATCCAGAGTCATCTGTTAACAATTTTAAAGGTATAAAATATATTATATATATTAACAAATAAGTTTAGGTACACATTATGTACAAAAATATCTACCTAAAAGCCTAACAGATTCAATATTCTGGTGCAAAGATTGCATTATTGTATTAATGCGGCTGTTTTCCCAAACAAATGCATCCTGGGTTGCTCCACCAAATTTTGGGTTAATGTTAATTCTTCCTTTGAAATCTGCAACCTAATTAAATATGTTATTACAATCTAAATTGTTATTGCCTCCATTAAGAAAGTCATTCCAAGTTTTAAATGATTAATTCATTATGCATATAAGAAGAAATATAGCACTCAGTTATTTAAATAATTATAGTACCTAAATAATATTTATGAGTATTAAATGGATAATTTTGTAAAATAAAACGATACTCACATGACTGCTAGATGGCACCTCTAACTCAGTTTTCTTAATTTGTTTAGAAACAGTACTTTGTCTATTTACATTTAAAGCATCAGGCAGCGGCAAAGTTTCCTGGAAGAAACAAAAATCTGATTTTCCGACATTAAATAGCTTAGTGTCTATTTAAATCAAATGTTAGTATGATTTATAATATTATTAATTAATGTTAATTTATTATATAAATCTTGTTATCAGTTATCTTATCAGTTTAAAATATACATAACACACTGTACATACTTTATTTAAAATAGTACCTACCTGGACGCCCGAGTGTTGCTCGGATAAAAACAATTGATTTTCTTGGTTTATTTTTAAGCAAAACATTCATTGGCTTAGTGTTACTTAACAAAGCATTTTGAAATACCTAGCTCCCAATTAAAAAAAAGTCACGAAAAATAAAAAACGCAACTTGCCTACTTCAGGTTTGAACCCGGGTCTATAGCTCCGTAGTCAGCTATCGTAACCATTCGACCAAGAAAGCTTTAATTCCATTGACGAAATTGAGGTCTTTCATATCGACATTGTCATTTGTTTGAAGGGCGGATTAACGGTCGACATTAGACGGCTTTCTACGCCACAATATTATTAATATTCTCCAATAGATGTCAGTAAGAGTAATTTTATATTTAATGACATAAACATTAAATAAAACGACCATTTCTTTCAATAAAAATTTGCTGGATCGATTTATCATCCCGGAAACCAGGGTTCTAAATTTCATCAAAATTTTCGGAGCCGTTTCCGAGATTCAAAAAATATATTTAGATATATACAAGAATTGCTCGTTTAAAGATTTGTATTATGTATTAGATAGATTTTTCATGATCCTTAATAATTTCACTTGATTCTAATCTTTGATTTTCTTGGTTAGGTTGGGTCTGAAATTAATAAAATAAGTTAATACTACAAAACATAGCAAATCAATATTGTATTCTTATTAAGATTAACAGAATATTATTGCTAATAAACAAATATTTTCTAAGAAATAACAATGATCACGAAATAGAGGTCCTTACCTGATCCAGAGAACAATCTGCTACTTCATGGAAAAATAGAGTAACTCCTTGTCTTAGTTATTTACCTGTGGTGATATAATCATTAGGTATAAAATGAAGGTTACAAAAACATTGCTATTTCAAAAAGGAAAAATTTGGGGTATCAATTTAATTTATCTCTATACAAGAAATGTAATGAAAGCGGGAAATAATTGCTGTCCAAGTGAGTTTTCGCTTGACTACTACCCTTACTACTGGACTACCCATTATTATGATTTACACAAGCCAACTATATGATCCGTCATATAGCATCACAGACCACAAATAAACCGGATGTTTATGTTCAACTTGCAAGTTTTTACTTTAATTTTTAAATGACCCTGAAGCTAAACTACAAAAATCTTGTAGCCATGTGAGTCTTTTAATTTACACAATTTAGTCATTGATGTGCATTAAAATGACTGTACTTGTTTATTGTTTAATCGGAACTAAATATTTAGTGTCATAAAAACACATTTTTGTGTCTTTAGGAATCTTGACTGCTTACTAAAAGAAAATTTAAATATGTACTCCTCTTTACAAAAAATACCGGTCAATACTTCAAAACCTGATGGAGGAGGTATTCGGCTGTATGTATTTTTTATATGTTCACCAATTACTTTGCCATTTGTGGACTGATTTTAAAAATTTCTTTTTTTTTTGTTCGAAAGCTTATACTTCCGAGGTGGTCCTATTGTCACTAAGTCAAGGTCGGATGATGGGATCCCAGGGAAATCGAGGGGAACTCTCAAAATTTATAAGCACACTCATGGATTTTCTTTTACTTTATGAAGTAAAAGAGATATTTGTGCATAGTAATCATCATCTCATGTTGCTGATCTGATAATGGAAGGTACTACGACGGTTAGGAGTTGAGAGCAAATTCTTTCAATAAAATATATTTTTTATTCAAAACTTATATTCCTGAGGTGGTCCAACTGTCACCAAGTCAAAATCTGATGATGGAATCCCAGAGAAAACGAGGGGAACTCTCAAATTTTATAGGCACTTTCATAAACTTACTAAACTAAGAGATATTTGTGCCCAGTTATCATCATATCATGTAGCTGAGCTGATGATGGAAGGTACTACGATGTTGGAGTACGAGGAGTTGAGTGCAATTTCTTTCAATTAATATTTTCTTGTTCAAAAACTTATACTTCTGAGGTGGTTCAATTGTCACTATGTCAAAATCTGATCATGTAATGCTAGGGAAAACGAGGGAAATACTAAAATTTTATAGACACACATTTGTTGTTTTTCTAATACTTTCTAAAACAATTCTGATATTCGTGTCCAGTAATTATGATCTCAAGTTGCTGAGCTTATGATTGAAGGTTCAACTCCTCAACTGTTAGGAGTTCAAATCAATAATTTATATTGTTATATGGACGGATAGTGGTTCCTCAGGGCTATTAGGTTAACATGATTATAAAAGGTTTAATCTCATTAACGTTAAGAAATTAAGTAGAAATCACAGAGTGCAATTAAATAAATTCTGAACTCAGAATGACTGTTTTCAATTCAAGAGTGATTGTTAATACCTATGATACTTAATACATATAATCACAAGGGAAGCGTGTGGGGGAAGATAAGCATTCTAATATGGGAGATATTTACTCTTTCCAGTACTTTGCCCATAGACTTGAGACAGTTAAAGGGCACAATATAGGCTCCCGGATTTTGGGATCCCTATGACAGCAGTTGGTAAGTAGCAGTGGTCAAAGGTGTTTAAAATAATGATCAAGAGAGTGAGCACCTGCTAATCTTATTTTTACAAGCTCTTTTAGAAAATTTATAAATTTTACGTGACTCCAAAGTATATTAGTCCACTTAGTAAATCGTAAATCATTAGTAAATCGATAATAGTTATTTGCACCTATTTGTTTAATAAATAAATCTTATATTAAAATGAGCGCTATTTAATCGTGAATACAATGATATAGGGTTGTCTGTAAAAACATCTGGCCTGAATGACGGTTGTCGAGATTTTTTACTGACAACCCTATATCATAGTATTCACAATGAAATAGCGCTCATTTTAATATAAGATTTATTTATTAAACAAATAGGTGCAAATAACTATTATCGATTTACTTGTTTATACCTGGCAACCTAGTAGTTACGCCAGGAAAAAAATAGACAATCCAACATTTGTATATTTAACAGGTTTGATACTTTCGATTGGTATTAAATTTATTCGTTAAACACATGAGTGCAATATTTAATTAAATGTCATTTTTTAATTTTTAATTAATCATAGTCTTGCCAGGAAATTTTTTAGGCAACCCACTCGAGATATATTTTCTAATATATTAAATTTGATATAAAATACTTTTCATCCATTAAACAGATGGGTGAAGGTCGTTTCTAGTTCGTATCCTCTACTATTAGGCTTTTTTTAGTGGTTTCAAAGACAGCTTCTGCTCAAGCATTTACCTAGCGTCACCATGTAGACTCTTAGCTAGCCGGTCTCGAAGCAAGAGACCTGCTGTCAAAAGCGAACAGCTTTCTTCAGGCTCAGGAACTTCAACGTTTATATCTTGATTACCTGTAAATCATATAATGGAAATAAGAAAAAACCATGCTTCATGTCTGGTCTACGAACCAGGGCAAAGGCCTATGGGTGTCCCCTCCAGGCATGATGCATGCAAGGGCGCTAGTGGCTGGCTACTCAAGCAAAAACTCAAAGCAAGTGATCAATCTAGAACGCAACGAAGTACATTTACTTATAAGGATTCTTACTGATCACTGCAAACTAAACAAGTACATGTTCAAACTAAACCTAAGTTCCACTGCTGCAATGGCGAAGAGGAATTGGGTATACACATCCACTGTGACAGTGTCACACTCACCCATAGCAGAAGTCGGATACTGAGCCTGGTCACATCCGAAGATGTCAAACTTCTAGATCCCAAACGCATCATACAGTTCCTAACAACCATCAGCCTTGGGAATCAGATATAAACATAGGGCCAGACTACAATAGATCATATACTGGTCGCAGAGGCCTTAGGGTTGTATCCTTCCCCACTAACTCAAAATAAATAATAATAATAATACCTAATACACACTTACAATTATCTTGCTCCTCAGGTTCTGGTACTCCATAGTCTAGTGCTATATTATGTAGCACACTGCAGGCTGTTATTATTTTTGCACATTTGGATGGTTTGTAGTGTAGCACAATATCTTTGCCAAGACATCTCCATCTATTTTTGAGACATCCAATGGTATTTTCTATTATAACCCTTGTTTTACTGTGTATATAATTATATGTCTCCTCTGCTGTGTTTGTTGAAGGGTGACTATATGGAGTCATGAGCCATGGCCTCTGTGGGTATCCAGAGTCACCTGTTGACAGTTTTAAAGATATAAAAAATCAATAATATTATATATATATTAATAAATAACATTACACATTGTGTACAAAAATATCTACCTAAAAGCCAAACAGATTCACCATTCTGGTGCAAAGATTGCATTATGGTATTAATGCGGCTGTTTTCCCAAACAGATGCATCCTGGGTTGCTCCACCAAATTTTGGGTTAATGTTAATTATTCTTCCTTTGAAATCTGCAACCTAATTAAACATGTTATTACTATCTAAATTGTTATTGCCTCCATTAAGAAATTCATTCCAAGATTTAAATGATTAATTCATTATGTCATTTAAATACTACAATTTTATCTGAAAACATTGCTCATAAACATAACTTATTGTTTTGAGAAAAACATAAGTAATGTACCAATAAATCGCTTCAAAATACATACCATTTGCACATTCAAGGAATGGTAGTTCATTTTACTGCAATAGTAGAGATGCTCATTTTCATGTGGTTTTAAAATTCTGAAGTGACTACTACCTACACATCCTACTACACCAGGGAACCCATAACAGTCATGAAAGCTGAAAAACAATCAGTCATCCTTTTATTTTATATCATATGTATACGTATATAGTATCAGAAATAAATTAATATTGCAACCATAAATCCCGTCTTGGACTACCAAGTCAATTGAGATACTTTCAATGAGCTATCAAAATGTGACATCCCCATACATTTTGTATGAGAAAATACATCATATATAGTCAATTGACATCATTATTATTGATTTAAGCAGTAATAAAAATCATATATAAAAAAGAATTACAATTATATTGCTTTCCAAGCGTAATTTGGTGCAACCTTTTTAAGGTAAGGATTTTGAATTTTTTTGTGCATATTGTCCAAGACCCTATTGAGATGTAAGCTATCCTATCTCTCAAGTTGCACAAACTGCACATAGTGTGCAAATTTTATTAAAATTGGTTAAGTAGTTTAGGAGTACATTGCAGAACTCATCTTCATTGTCACATAGATAAAGTATAGGCCACTTACTTCTGTGCAACTTTTAGTCTTTCCTCTGGTGTTCTGGGGAAGGTTATGAATCTCTTAATTATATTATGATGGTTCAGAGCTTCTGTCACTTCTTTTAAATATGTGCTAATAGCCTTTTGTGAGAAGTTATTAGCCATTCCAGTAACTCTCTGATAATTACCAAATGCATAAAATGATAATGCACTTAAAACCTAAAACAAAATTGACTGATATATACATATATAATATACTTTGATTATAAGTAAAACCAAAATTTTTTTTTCAACCTTTTTTCATGTCCCACTGCTGGGCACAGGTCTCCTTCTCACAATTGAGAGGGATTTAGGCCATAGTCCACCACGCTGGCTAAGAGCAGATTGGTGGACGTCATGCTTTCAAGAAATTATTAATTTCTCTCCAGCATGCACGGTGATGGAGAACATCGTAATCAATAAAATACCACGATATTTTCCATCACCGTGGAGCAGCGATAAATTCGCACATTACAAATTTCTTTGTCAGAGGTGCGCGCCGAGGATTTGTGGAATTTGACCGCACTAAAACCCCCTCGGTGGCCTGCCTCTGCGTTTGTGAGGACTCCGGGATCTCCATAGGAACGCACCGGTGTCCTCCACGCGCGGCGTCCCAGAACAGGCCCATCTTCGGGAGAGCAGATGTGCTCTCCTGCACCTACTGGTGTTCACGGCGGCATGCGGCCACGCATACACTGCCGTCCCTCCCGGGGCTGCTAACTGGACGGGTCAAGCTCCCACTCTCACCACCCGCATCCCCGGAAGCTCCCTTTTAGTTGCCTCTTACGATCAGGCTGGGGATACCGTAGCTCTATTCTTAATCCCGAAGCTACACCTGGGATCGGTCGTGTCGAGGACCGAAATAGTATAAGCCTTAATAAAGAAATGAATATGCAGGATGGAATGTATTGATACAGCAGAATTGTCTTATTAAGAAATGGAAGTGCGGGGCTGCCTGCTACAAGCATATTGCTAATAGGTGGACCCAGCCATGGGTTAACTTGTATTGTTATTTATGAGACAAATAAAGATTTTTCAATTTGAGTATAATGAGGACTTAAGGACTATAAGGACTTCATTTATAATGTCTAGACAGGTGTCGAAAGCACTAATAACTGCCATACACGCTACGGTCCACTGGAAAGGTCTACCTGTTCAGGCATGCCTGCTCAGGTAGACCGGAATGTGTGTGGAAATAGCTGTGCAGTTTTTTGTGCCTGTGCAGGCGACCGGCGCACTATCGAAAATCGATTCTTACGAGTGACACGGTATGGTGTACCTGTGCGTGTGTGCGTGTACTCCGGTAGCCTGCGCAGGTCTCGTCAGTTGTTTTCACAAAGCACATTTGTATATGTTATTTTCTAGTATTTCTTTCGGATGGTTGTCTCGTCGCTCGCATCATATTGCCACGAATGCCATGATATTCAGCAATTGAAAATGGCACCACCAGATTCAACTATTCTTAAAAGATTTTATCTTAATTTATAGAAGTCATCCATGTCTTTGGAAAATTAAAAACAAAACAAATAAATTAAAGCATGGCCTAGCGACTGCTATGATGACGATGACGTCTTAATTCGATACCATCGCAAAATGTACTGAAGAGAAGACCGCTCCGGTACATCGGAACATCCCCATACACGCCACCGATGTTCGGATGACCTGCGCAGGCACACCTGCACAGATAGCCTCTCCGGTAGACCGTAGCGTGTATGGCTTACATATGTACCTACCTTGATAAGTAAGGACGGAACACGCCTAATCCGACATATTTATCTGAGCGATGTTTGGTAAAATAATCTTACCTTTGCTTCAAGTGATACTCTTTGCGACTTTCTAAGTTCACTATATTCCTCTAATACGGTACATAAATTATAAAATGCTTCTTTGGTTAGCCGGCATCGTTGTATGAAATGTGTGTCGGTGTCCTGTCCTTCCTCGTCACGCTGGTCCTGGTCCTCTTCCAAAGCCTCCAACATTTTAAACCAAATATGTAACTAAAAGCGAGATCTCAATTATTATTTTTCTGTGATTAGTGATTACGTCTTTCGCAAAGAATACTATAATACAGTGGAGTCTTTCGCAAAGTTTCGCGTTTCAGTAGGTAGCCCTAAGAACACTAGGTATAGGCATAGAAGTTGATGTTGTGTTTAAAACGGAGTGATTATATACTCTTTGGTTGTGTTGATACTGTTGAATCAACAGTGTTGATAGAAGGAAAGGAACTTTACGACATTTCCACTGTCATTGACAAAAGAATATTAGCTATATAGTGAAGTGACTATGCACAAAATGAATACCGATATCGATACTGATTTCTTTCTCTATTTCCATCGCCCCATGAATATTTAAATTGTAAAGTTGATGAATTCTTAAAAATATTAATATAAACAAAAATAATGCAAAGCAGTTAAGAGAAAGGGCATCAATTAAATTTGATGTTTGAAGTATTAAGGGCGTGGCGCTCTCAAAAATAAGAATTACTGACAAACTAAACTATTTATTGATATTTATTTTTTATACATAAAATTTTATATTTGATGTATTTATAAAATTCGCTTAAATTACGATTGAAGCTATGGTATTTTTGTCTTTCTAAATCCTAGTTTTTGCGTTATAATAAAGAAGTTTTCTGTAGTTAAGGACGGCGAAAGTGTAAAAAACGGTCACATTTGCTATGATACATCGGTGCACCATGTTTTATAATGTAATTTCTAAAAATACTTAAGTACCCGCTAGCTTCAATCGTATGTAAGCATATTTTTGATAAATTGTTTGTTTTATGACAAAATATTTTTTAAAAACCCCATCTTTTAACTGTACTTTGCTGCACTACTACTATTACAACAGCCTGTGAACATCCACTGCTGGACGTAGGCCTCTTTCATGTGACATGCTTGTGACAGTTTATACGTGAGAAGATTTGCCCTTAATCACCGCGCTGGGCAGCCGGGTTGGTGACCGCAGTGTTTTGATGGAAGAGGTGATACTCTTAAATATTGGAAAAAAACTGTTGAATACCTTGCAATAAATCTAAATACGCTAAGGTGAAAATGAAATAATCATTTCTGGTCAACTCATTTATTTATAAATAAACACCACATAATATTATTTCACTAGTTCCAATAATTCATTGTAGGTAAATGTTTCACCAACAAATTACAACATACAGTATTAACTATATTTATATAATCTGAACTAGTATATTGTCCTTTAAAAAAATGTAATTATTGTTAGAAACGTTCTTAGTTTTTCTACAGGGGAAGTTAATTCTTTTGTGTTGTGATACAATGAATTCTAATTGTTAAATATTCTTTGCTAATCAATTTAATCAATAAATTTCTATGATCATCCAATAAATCATTATCTGACTGAATGTTCGAGTAAATCATCAAAAATTGTCGTTGGTAGCAATATTTTCGATATTTTATTTATCATTGAAAAAAACACTTGGGTTGTCCTAAAACTTTGGAACCTGCACGAATTTCGTATTCTTGCAGTATTTTTTCTGCAATTTTATAGACTTTGCTAACCCCATCGAAGGGTTTTATAAGCCCACCTCTATCTTTCATAGAAATCAAGGAAAATGTTGATTAACTGAATTTATTTCCCAAACATTGGACACATTTTTCGCACTTTATTTCTTTTTTTTATGTTCCGCACTACATAGCCTACTACGTAATGTACGACGTGATTTCTGATTTTGTTTTTTCCATTCCCAGTTATTATGAGTAAATAGCGTTGATCTATTTTTGCCTCATATCAACATCGGTGGGAAATCTGAAAATGACAAAATAAAACATTACCGCACGCTGATTTTTGCCAACTGTCATTTCAAAGGTAACTATGGCATTATTCGCTCGCAAAACTACGAGTGAAGTAAAATAATATAATAATTTATGATGCTTGTTTGATTATCGATATTGACATCATTTAAATGAATATGACTGTCCATATCAAAAATCTTATAAAGATTGTGGCAACGTTGTACCGTAATTGATGGTACAATAATTTGATAGAAGAATTGTTGATGCCACATGGAAACCTCTTGTAAGAATTCAAAAATATCTGCTATATGAAATAGTCTTCGTTTTCTTATCACTGTCCAATTTATAAGTAATTTGCTGCATAATACATATCCAAATTATACTTCAAACACCTAAATACAAAGAAATACTAAAACTGAAACTTAATCACAACCGCCATCTTTGAATATCACAAATCGAATTTTATCGATAGTTTATTTTTCGATGCACTATTGCAAAAAAATATACGCCTGTTAAAAACCTATAATTACCATATAATCTGACTATAATTTGCACAAAATATTCATTTGCATAACACTACCGTGTACACTTAGCTAAAGTAGCCAACGCTTTACTTGAATGTTGGACTGACTAGACTGACTGATTACTGACGACTTACTTACTGACTTTGTGTTATTACTTCGTCCAGTTTCATTGAAACTGGCAAAAAGTATGCACAGAGTTTGCGATGCCATAATTGAAAAAAAAAGAAAAATATCTTCAGTCACTGTCAGCTGTCAGTGTCAGTCAGTCACGGATGGAATATTCTTGAATGAAAGTTGTGTGGTTACTATTTGGAAGCGCTTTTTTCAGATAAAGACAAATAAGTAAGTACCTGTTTTCAACCTTCAAAATATTAGATTACACTATGAAATGATCTATGATGCACTCGAGTAACTTTATAATCACTGTTTTATGCGATTTATTTCTATAGTTTTTCAATATACGTTGATATTAGTTTGATACTACCTATTTGCCGGCAGTTCCAACAACGAACAAAATGAGTTGTCCCTTCAACGAAGAGCAACTGGCGCAGTTGAAGGCCTTCGTGGTTCTTTGCAAAGAACAACCACAGATCCTCCAACATCCAAAGCTAGCCTTTTTCAAAGATTACTTGGTTTCTCTTGGTGTTACACTTCCGACTGCTACTTTCGGCACTAAAAACTACACAGCGGCCGGCGATACGTACGTAAACGTGTTATAAATGTACTTTATTGATTCTGCTGTATCATTAATTAACTATTAGTGCTGCTTATAACTATTGATTTAACTCAAATAGTGCTGCTTCTAGTATATTGTCATAGTAACATAAGTACATACAAAAGAATTAGTTGCTTAAGTACCTTTTCTACAAATGTTTGCTGTACATATTTTTATAGTTACGAGCAATATGGCTTCTGCAGCCCATGGACAGATATGTGTAGGCTACCAAGCTCAAATTCTGGTCAAGTTTTTATGTTGCCTTAGGAATAGTTTCAGAGGTTTTAGAAACTGTATATGATCATCAAAAAAGGGAAGAAAGTTGTGCTTAACTAATGTGCATAGTATATGTCTGAAATCAGCAAAATCACTTTTGTTAGTAGGTAGTAGGACTAGTAGGTAATTGGCTGTTTTGATAGAGGTTTATTATTTATGTCATTATTTCATGGTTGTCATGTGGTTTAAGCTGAGAGAAAAAAGTCAGCAGAAATAACTTATTTCAATAAAAAAAGTATATATATGTTTCAAATAACAATAACTATGGATTGATGGTGTTAAACACTATTGTATATGTTACGCTCAAAGATCAAAAACGCTCGTTGAGCGGAAAAATAGCTCACAACGCGTTGTGGTCACAGTAAAACATCCACATAGCGAAATTCGTGTTATGGCTCTAATGAAAACGTGCACGACGCGTTGTGGCAATCAAAGAAAGACCAAATAGCGAAATTCGTGTCGTGGCTTACATGCTATTTGATCTCAACGCGTTGTGGCAATGAAGAAAAGCCATGACGCGTTCTGAGCGTTCATTGTGTTAACCATATCACGACGGACAGGTTGTGTAACTTGTCGGTGTCAGCTCGGGTGCAAAGATGCATTGAAACACCAGTTTAATTCATTTCTTTTCTGTTTATGAGAGTGAATTTTAATGTCAGCGCTAATTATGACGAATAAAAAAGATTTTTTTTACGATAAATTACGTGAGTTTGTGGAAACAAGCACTGATCGCAGTTTTATCATGACTACAGAAAAATATGAAATGTTACTTAATGAAACAAAACAGTCTCAACTTCTTAAAAAGAAAAAGGAGTCTCTGTCGTCGAAGCAGTATCGACGTCTTAAACGATATGATGTCTTAAGGATTGGTGATACTGAAAAGTTGGTTGAAGTGAATTATGAGTAATTTACAAATTATATGAATATTTTGTGTTCAGTGATTTATTACTTAATACGTTGATTTTTTTTAATATAAAGTAATCTCAATAAATAATAAATATCGTTTCATTTTTATTTATATAATTATATACTTAATATATTTAATAATGAAAAATACGTTATGCCATGATTTTATAAAATGAAAAATACCTACTTCTTAAGGACATCTACCAAAACGTTTCCAACCTAGGCCTAGTAGGATCCATATCGGAAAGTAGGTAGTGTGCGTTGTAATAAAATAGTATTCCATACGCGTCATGGCTTTTCTTCATTGCCACAACGCGTTGAGATCGAATAGCATGTAAGCCACGACACGAATTTCGCTATTTGGTCTTTCTTTGATTGCCACAACGCGTCGTGCGCGTTTTCATTTGAGCCATAACACGAATTTCGCTATGTGGATGTTTTACTGTGATCACAACGCGTTGTGAGCTATTTTTCTGCTCAATGAGCGTTTTCGATCTTTGAGCGTAACATATATAATAATATGTTGGTGGACTATCATGTGAATGTTGGTCCGCCACCTAAATCTACCAATCTGCATTGGAGTAGCGCGGTAGACGAAGCTCCAAGCATCCCCAATAGTTGGAAAAGACAAAAGAGATAAGCAAATTAACATCTTAGGCATTATTACCACCATTTTTTACTTATATATTTCAGTAACAATGACAACAAACCTGCAGAGGATACCCCACAGGACTCCTCGGAGGAGGAGTCTGATACAGAATCTGATGTTGAACTGGATATGGAAGGTAAAACTATTTTTACATCAGTATTTGTTTATTTAATGTATTGCTATTATGTGTGGTAAGTAATAAACAAATGTTATTATTATTATATTATCTTATTATTGATATCTAAATTGGGTGAAATCTAGAGATTAATCAGACTGAGAAAGTTAAATACATGTATTGTAATAGCAATATTGTCAGTTATTTTCTCAAATACCTATTTTTAACAGTCTCAGCTCATAATGCCTTTCCTGTAGTAATACAAAGTTAGTCTACTTCTGTTTATAATAAAAACATGTATCAGCTATTCATTACAAGTTCAGTTAATTTAAAGACTGGTGATTAATCAAGTCGAGATTATGGAATGTGATTATATCTGTTTTACTTCACATATTCCAGTTAACGATGATTGTATAGGTGTATGCATAGGTACATACCATGTGTGTGATGGGAAAGAATTTCACAATCAATCAATTACACTCAAATGAATTGTAAAACAATAATCAACAAATTCCTAAATCCCGCTGGTTCCACTGGTTTTCATAGTCTTTTAGATATTCTGTCCAAAGTACCTTTTGCAAAGACCTTATATACATTCAAAATTAGAGATATTGGTCTGTAGTTGGCAATGTTGTCTCTAGGATCTTTTTTGTATAAAAGTATTTTTGGATGCCAGTAATTAAATTCTCAGTTATTCAACTGTGTAGTGTGTATGGATGGACTGGACTTATTTTGTCTGTTGTGTCATCTAGGATTTTATTTGTGACTAGCCTTCCGCCAGCGGTTTCGCCCGCGTGGACCCGTTTAATGGGTCTCCCAGGATAAAAAATAGCCTATGTGCAACTCCAGGCTTCATTGCTATATTAAAATCATACGTGTTTAGCCAGTTGCTTCAACCGCGTTGACCCTATTACCCGTTTTCACGTAGGAATGAAGCATTTTCCCGCGGTAAAAAGTAGCCTATGTTACTCAGGGTGAATGTAGCTTTCTAATGGTGAAAGAATTTTTGAAATCGGAACAGTAGTTTTTGAGTTTATTCATCACAAACATTTTTTTGCATTCTGCCAAACCGAGAACAACTTTCGATATACCTAGCTGCTAATGTTGATGTGCAGGTAAATTATATTAAGTTAATTTTCTGTTTCATACTGGTGCTCTCGTAAGCCAAAAATGACAAACTTTTTATTATTTTGTGTTTGTTCAAATCATTTTGCAGATTTTTGACTTTTCTGCATAACGCGGTGTGTTCTATTCGCAGCTTCATGCATGACATGACATGCTTCATGGCTCGCATGACAGGCTCTCCGCACTTGTAATGAAATATACTATATCAAAATCTGTTCACCCAGTCGAAAGTTCTGAAGTAACAGACATAAAAAAGCCATAAAGTCGGATTGATAACCTCCTCCTTTTTTTATTGAAGTCGGTTAAAAATGAAAAAAACAATGTTTTTGTTTCTTATGTACCCCTTTGTAATGGTCATTTTAAGAATTTAAGTTTAAATTAAGTTCATTAAATTTAAATTTATACACCCTAACTAATGGGTAAATAAGGAGATCTAAATATTTTGTAAAACCTTTTTCACCTATATTTGTGCACATAAATCTTTTCTATTGCATATTTCTATTATTTTTTTGGGGTAGCCTTTGCTTACATACACATTTGGTGGAATGTTGCGTTTGTTCCTCAATATTAGATGTTTCTTCCCAAGTTGTAGTTAAGTAGATTATTACTGATCGATTTTTGTCTGATTTTGCCCCAATTCTGTAGACACAACTTATTTCTTGTATCTAGCTATCAATGTGAATTCCTGTGTAGCGACCTGCTGATACTCATCAAGAGATGGCGCCACGGGTATTCCTGAATCACGCTATCGAAGTTTTCGGAATATCCTACCATATATATAAGCTCCGAATTAAGTCAGTCGGAGCGCGGCCGCTCCCCGGGCATGACCACCTCGCCCGGCGGCAGATCTCCCTTTGCCAAACCTGATTTTTGTTTTGCCCTTTTCTTCAATGCCAAAGAGAACGAGTTTCTTTTGTAGATTTGATAGCCTTTGCAAAATAATCAATACAATTTTAGGTGTCATAGAAAGTGTCAAGTTAGAAGGGACTCAGGAAATGGGCGATCCAGACAAGGAGCCAACTGATGAAGAAAGGGATCAGTCTGATGAGAAACGCTCCGAAGCCATGGCTGCCTTCTCACAGCAAGAGTTTGATAAAGCCATTGCTTTGTACACTGAAGCCATCAATTTAAATCCTCAGAGTGCTCTGTTGTTCGCTAAAAGAGGTCAAGTAAGTTATACCAGGGATGAATTCATTTATCATTGTCTTATTTTATTTACTTATTTAACATTTTTTCTCAGATTTTTCAGATTTGCTATACATTATAAAGGCTTAAACTGAACATCTGTACTCACAAACACTTATATTCACAAATAAAGATATTATTGTATTTGTATATTTTCTTGCATTCAAATTGTCCCAACAAAACTATTAAATTTAAGTTCAATCCAGAAAAACAATAGAAAACATCGGAGAATAGTAATTTTATATAGTACTTTATTTATTGGGACTGATAACTTGAAAATTTAAGGATTGGTTATATTCAAAAGTTCTTAAACACTTTCTCCTTGAAGCTATCATACATTGAAATAATTCGACTTCTAGGTATATCTGAAACAAAATAAACTGGAAGCGTGCATCAAGGACTGCACACGAGCCCTGGAACTGAATTGCGACAGTGCTGCTGCATACAAGTTCCGAGGTCGTGCCTATAGGTAAAAAGCATTTTTTTTCAACTAACTTAAAAATATTTTATAAACAAATCTGAACTTTTCATTTTGAAAGTTTATAGTGTTTTTTTCGTTCTTTATCTAAAATGACATTAACAGTTGAAGCCCATATTCAAGTTCAAGCAAGCTAGAGTACTATTAAGATAATTTTTTTTATAAAACTAGCGTACCCGGCGTACCAAAGACTTTTATTTGCACAAATATGGGTGTTTACAAAAGGTGTTTTTATAAATTTGGTTCGCCATATTTAATATGCCGGTAATATATATGCAAATATTACAATAATTAAAAGCGTAACTAATGACAAATACAAAAGTATTATACTTATATTATTATCATCATTATTTATACCCAAATTGCGCCTTTTTTTTTGGGATTTTTAAAACGCTTATGTATATTAGCTTGACCTGTATGTAACGGAATCTTTTAACTTCATTTTCACCTACTTCTAAGCGTCTGATTAACTTGAAAAGGCCGATGACAATGCAATAATATGAAAAAAATCCAACTAAATAAATTAATGATGTAGTTTAAAAAACTAAAAAACACGTTTTTGTTAAAATACGAACTAAAAAGTAAATAATAAGAAAATGTATTTCACTGTAAAAAAAAAGCGTGGGGTGCTTTTTGGGATCCTATTGATACCATGCATCCCATGCTTTTTTTTAAAGTAAAATACATTTTGTTCTTATTTTTTACTTTTTAGCTCGTATTTTCACAAAGCGTGTTTTTTTAGTTTTTTAAAGTACATTATTTATAATTGATTAATAAAGGAAAAATATACTCCCAGGTTTTTATGGAATGCCTTTATGCCGCTTTATCGTTAAATCAGAGATTATACAAGATTGAAGTATTAGAAATTTGCAATAAAGTAATACATATAAGCTATCCTATCTTCAAGTTGGATCAAACTGCAGACTGTGTGCAAATTTTATGAAAATCGGTTCAGTGGTTTAGGAGTCCATAGCGGACAAACAACGTGATGCGTAATTTATATGTATATATTAAGGTTGTAACATATTAACAGTTATTCACTGATAATTTACTTTAACAGGCTGCTGGGCAAATTCGAAGAGGCATCTCATGACTTATGTGAATCTCTCAAGATAGACTATGACGACCAAACTAATGAGTGGCTTGCTGAGGTGAAGCCGAACGCTGAGAAGTTGCGCCAACACAAACTGAGCCTGCAACGTAAGAAGGAGGAAAAGGAGGTAATAGATCTAAATGTCAAATAATGTTTTTGTAATGCGTGAGTATTACATATATATGAAACTATAAAAAAATATGATAGGCGCAAATATGAGTTTTACAATGGTTATTTTAATAAACTTTTAACAATTCGCCATCGCCAGTATTGTTAAAGAACCAAACCTCACAATTATTATTTAACAAAGTAGATACTGCAAGAAAAATTAGCAAGCTATTTTAAAAATAACATAGTTATTCATTTGTAAACCCTCATGTAGACAGGGCAGGATTTTAGTGTAGAAAACTACATAATGTGTACATCGGTCTCTTTCATTCTCCTCCATTCACCACATTTGTTCAGTTTTGGACTGATTCCCTTTTTAGCTTAGTAGTGACCTTATATAATCCGAAATTTACTGATATAGAATTAAGTATAAAGGTGATAACTTTTAATTAAATAAAGGCCTTATTTATATTTGAGTCTATAAAATCAAATATTTTGATTGAATATTCAGAAATAGAGAGACCTATATAACAAAGAGTCTTTTGAAAAACCTGTGGCTTTAATATTACAAACACCTAATATCAACACATTCATTTTTAAATATTAAAATAAAATACTTATTTCTATTTTCTCATTAAACTTTCTCATTAAGAGGCCGCGTACGAAATTTTATCGATTTCGCTAATTTACCTGATAAAACACATGAGATTTTGCAGTTAATTCAGTAATATATTGCAGTAATTTTTGTTCTTTATTATTTTCTGCTTATATTAAGGATTATTTTTCAGTTATACACACCTATTGGAATGAGATAAATTCATGAAATTATTGTATTGCAATCGATTCTTGATAAGTGTCCAAAGTTTGAATTAAAACTGTCCATTGAAAGTGGATCAAAATAGAGTCCAAAGGAGAGTTACAAACAAGCTCACAAACATGCAGGCGAAGCTAATAAAAGCGTGAAAAAAATTTACTAAACTTTATTGTATGTTTCCAAAAAATTATTTCATGAATAGGTCACTATAATACTAAGGTGCAACGTGTCTCATTTTCCCCCAGCATCGTGAGAAGCTGCGCAGGGCTCGCAAGGCACAAGAAGCCCGTGCGAAGGCGCGCTCACAGGCGGGCGCTGGCGCCGTCCCCGACATGGGCTCCTTTGCCAACATGAACAACCCACAGGACTTCATGGGTCTGTTCTCGGACCCTGATCTGTTGTCTGCCTTCCAGGTAAAACATTGAAACATTATTGCATGCATACATTACTTCATGAAAGGGAATGGAATGATTTTGAAAATTAATTTTTAATTCAGTTGCTCAAAAAGTGACGTATTGCAGGGACGTATAGTGTGCGGGAAGTGGGCTATTACACACTCGTGCTTTTTCTTTACCTTTTCCGCACTCGTGCGTTCTCTTTCCCAACTGTCAAAATGTCTATTAAAAAGAAAAAAACCAACCACGAAGTTTTAGAAGTTTTTATGAATCATGCAAATATTTCTAAAAAGAAGCTACTAATTTGTTTCAATATCATATTTAATGATTTGATTCAATGAGTTAGGTTAGGTTTCATTTCATTTCATCTCATTAACATTTTCATTTTATATCAATAAAAAAATTTCTATTGAATAATTGGCTGTATAGTTCCCTTTGCATACCCAGAATGGGCGAAGAAAACAAAAACAATCTCTGCATAGGTATTGTTTTACGGTTGGCGCCATTTTTCAAAAATGTTCTTTGCGAGTTTTTATTATTTTATTAAATTGCTTCATTTTTTCGCAACTGTTTTAATAATAGTTGTCCAGTACACGTGCGGAACCTTCATTGGAAGGAGTTCCGACTGTCAACCCTCACCTTTGGCTGCGCCTCGGCTCGGGTAGACATTTGTCGGAACTCCTTGCAATGACAGCCTTTCCGCACTTGTAATGAAATATACTATTGTTTCATTCGTGTTAGTGTTTTAGTTTAATAAAATTTAAAGAGGCTCAATTTTTAGTGTAATCAGAAAATGAGTTTATTGGCAAAAGGTTATAACATATAAGTTAAGCTTGCGAGCCTCAGTTATAGTTCCCCTCATCGATTTTATGGTTTTCATCATCAGCTCGTTATCATGAGATGTTGGTTTCGAGACGCACTAATTAACATACAAATTATCAATGGAAACACTATTTGTGCCTACAAATTTTTAGTTGCCCTCGATTTATCCCGGATCCCATTATCAGGTCCTGACCTGGTGACTTTGGGAACACTTTTGAAGTATAAGTATACCCTTTAAATAAAAAATAATTTTCTAAATTGGTCCACATGTCTTCGCGTAATCAGTGAACATTTATATAAAGACTCCATCAGATTGAGAACAGCCACCTTTTTTTTGAAGTTGGTCAAAAAGAACAATTATTTTATGCTTTGCAGGATCCAGAGGTGTCACAGATGATTTATGATGTGTCTGCTAATCCAGCTAACTATGTCAAATATCAAGGAAATCCTAAATTCGCTGCAATTTTGGAAATGTTGCAGAAAAAGATGGGCAAAGGTGGTGCTACTAAGCCTCCTAGTGACTCAGGTATGATGTCTTAGAAACCTATATGACTCAACAAAACCCAGCAAATTTGAAAAACAGTAATGCAATGGTTTTAAACCATTTAGTTCTACATTCAGTCAATAATTTTTCATAAAGTCGATTTTTTACTTTTCTTCTACATATATTTTCAACTTCAATGCATTTCTTTTAATGTAGTAGCACAAGTTAGGTATCTGCTAGAACCCGTAAACTTATAAAGTTTTGTTTTATTATCTCATGAAATTGAATTCTCATGAAAAAATGGTAAAATAATTGCCTTTTCAAATTTTCATTACTGTGCAATTTATTTATATGATTTTGCGTTGAAAGTCCAAAACATGCATTCACCTATTATTCAATTTCCATAAATTTTCAAGGTCTAATATAAATTTGTATAGTTTCAATTTTTGTGGATTTTAGGTTTTGGTGCGCCGCCAACAGCTCCCAAATCAGGTGACGATGATGTGGGACTTGACTAAATGTTACTGCAATAAATCCGCCATAATTCATCACTCATTGAAGTACTGTTTAAAAATATTAAGATTTCATGCTATAATCTGCAGCACATTAGTTACTTTTATTGTATTTAAATAAGTTTTCATTTACCAAAAATACAATTGGCCAAATATATTGTATTGCCACCAAGAATCCTAATATTTTATTAGAAAAAAATTTAGTTATGTCCAAAATTAGGTTGTATGTTTTCGAGTTTATTGTGTTTGTTTGATATATTGATATTCTTTATTCCTATGCATTTATTTTTCGTAGTAATTCATCAATGAAAAGTAAACTACATTATGTAAAAAGATTAAGTAAAATTAGTCAGTAGAATTGAAATGGTTTATTTTTATAATGTACGTAATCTATCTATTTTCACACTTATGTTATTGTGCATTAAGTTACGCACTGGAATGAAATATAATAAAGGTGGTTAAGGTTAAAAACCGGAATAAAATACATACAATACTACTTATATTATAATCTACTCCAAACTCCAGTGTTGGTTATATATAGATACTTGCACTCAGACGAATTTATCTGAGCACTTGTAATGCAAATAAGCTAAACATTTCCAACAATTTTGTCTCAAAAATACGTAATACATAATAATTATGATATATAATTAGGTATTTTGGGTGCTTGTCATTGAATTCAATTTTGTATGAAGGGATAAGTTTGTTGCGCTTTGTAATGTCTACAAACAGGATATTGCAAAAAAACAAAATGTTATATCCACTATTAAATTTAGGAGACAAATTGTCTGAATATTATATGACTTATACCATATTACTTATTATGAATAAATTTTTCAATTAAATTCTTGTCTATTATTTCCTTTGAATACTAATGTCTACTGGCAACCCTTTTTGCATCTCACTGCTGGATGCAGGTCTCTCCCCGTAATAGGGTCATGCTATATTGCTATAATATATATTTAAATGTATTTTACACCTTAAAAAAGTTCCACTAAACTTGCTTGGCAAGCAGAATATTTTTTATGAATATTTAAGTATATAATTATATATTATTTTTATTATCTTTTAAATCCTATAAATTTAGTAAACTATAAAACTTAACTTTAAAAGTCATTAATTGTTATAATAATTATATATGTTTTAAATATGTAATAATACACACGGGTAACAGGTTTTGACATTTCATTAAAAGAATCTGAATTGATTTGGTGCATAGCGAAATTATATGGATTTGGTAGTACAAGACTGGACTGAGAAGGCCTGGACCACGGTAATATTAGTAGATAATAATAAACATAAATGTAAAAAAGGAGTGCCAAGTTCAATATAAAAATTATGCTTTGCTGTGGGCTTCGCGCGTCGCCGCAAAAAGCATGGAGATCTAAATGAGTGCCAAGTTCTATGCAAAATCCAAATAAGTATTTATAGGAACAAAATAACATTATAAACAACTATTAAACTCTTATTTCTTTGCTTTATTGGATACCTAAAACAATTGCTGTTATTTAAAAATGTGAGATCGTAGGTTAGATTTGACTTGGCCATTTTTCATTACATCAGCCATTTGTAAAGTTATTCAACATACTTAAAGGAGTTTTGGCGGGAAGTCGAAAAAGACATATTGTGCTCTTGTTTTATTTTTACTTTCTTGGTGTATTTTTGAGTTATATCTGATTAGTTTGATGGCATTTTGTTCGATATAGGTTAATTAAAGTGCACGAGTGCTGTGAAGTAAAATAACAGTGGAGAAATTATGTTTTTTCGGCTTGCCTCCAAAATTCCATTGGTTACGTTCTTGTAAAGAAGCCATCGCTTTACTTGAATGTCTGACTCAGTCTGACTGACTGATTACTAACAAATTACTGACTTTACCTATTATTATATATATTTTTTTATTATATTATTATATTACATTAATCGTAAGGGGATTCGTTACTCATTGCATTAATCGTCCAGTTTCACCAAAACTGGCAAAAACGTGATGCAAAATTTATACTTGACGCTGGCAATATGCAGTTTGCGATGCCATAATTGAAAAAAAAACATACATATTATGTATATATATATATTTTAATTATGATAAAAACTGGCTTCATCCTTATTTTCTCTAATGTGGAAGGTACAATCCACGATGTAGTGACTTTCCGCAACTCATCAAAAGATGGCGACACGGATATTCTTGGATATTACATAGAGACTCTATGATAGTTAGTTTAGATAGGTTTCGTAGGCCTTGTAGATATTTGGCGTTTATGAGCGGTACCCTCAGCGCCATTGGTTGAGAGTACTTACATGGGATCGCTTGCGCATGCTACCATATACAGTCTCGGCGAAGTCCATCGGATTTGGTCGCCTTCCTTCTGGGAGTGCCCCGGGTACAGATTCGGTACTCCCAAGATTCAGGTGAAGGGGGGGATACATGGAAACCCCCACCTCTATGGCAGAGGAAGGAGCTGAGCATGGCGCCGTCTCCTTCCCCCTGGATGTCTTCGGTGGATAGGGTCCGCGAGCGCATCAGCTTCACGCTGTCTTTCTGCAGCCTCTTTTGCTGACATAATTGTCTCGCAAAAGGAAACCATGGCCGACCAACACCTCTCGCTGTCGAGCATGGCGGTAACAACGCTCGGCAGCGAGAGGTCTTCCCCTAATATAGATGCGAGATCTTAACGCAGGGGCTCCTAGGCAGGGCAGCTCATGAGGGTGTGTTGTATCCAACGGCGCACCACACTCGTTTCGTTGTTACACTTAGTTGTTGTCTCTCGTCCAATCTGATGTAGGTACTTACCGAAACAGGCGTGCCCCGTAAGCACCTGCGTCAGCCTAAACGACAACACGCTGTGGCGTCTAGTGATCCAGCGCCTAAGACAGGGACGAACTGCCTCGACGGTTATTACCCCTGCCACAGGGTATTGAAGTGCCGCCTCCCATCTTTGTGTTAATAACTCATCGGCAAGCTCCCTAATCCGTCTAGCCTCTTCTTTTGATGGCAACTTACCCCTAGCCCTGGCATCCGCTCGGAAATGGTATACTTCTGAGAGTACTCGCGCATGTAATTCCCAGGGAGGATCACTTGCCAAGAGAGTGTATGCTGTCCACGATACTGTGCGGTAGCCACGTATTGCTCTCAAGGCTATTACCCTTTGTGGCCTCCGCAAGAGGTTCTTATTAGAAGTGGTGAGAGCATCAACCTATATAGGTGCACCGTATAGTGCCATTCTCCTTATTATGCCTGATTATAGTCGGCGGCATGAAGAATCTGGCATTAGGGAAATGTAGTCCTGGCTCCAATCACATTTATTGCAGCTGCGTTTCTCGAAGAAGGCTTAATGAATCGCGCAATTTAAAAGCAAATAAAAATGCAAATAACTGAAGTAACTTTACAAAACTTTGAAAATAATTACAAAACAAACCTTTTTTTATTATACAGCATACACGGGTCACGCACGTCAGACACTAGCTAAGCATATACGAACGGATATGCCCGTCAGGCGAGACTAGGATACGGATCCGTGATTTCGCCACACACGCTTCCGGGCATCAGTTTAAATCGTGATCGCAGCATATACGGCTGTCCTGTAAAAATTTCTCTTTCAAAGCAATATAATATGTGGTGATTTGATTTGTCTTTGCATTTTTCGACCAATTTCATATGCTTGTGCCTTAGAGCATCAAAGTTACTGACTCACCCTTCAGGAGAGACGGCATAGCGCCTCGCTTCGATACATAATTTTTGTGCCAAATCTGGTGCGGGGAAAGAACGCACACATTTAATTTTTACACATATTTAATACATTTCTAAATAATATATTATTATGTCAATTTCAATTAACGTCATTTTCTATGCACCGTCAACACTGACACCGACACACACAGACACACCAGTTGTATAGCTAGAAGGCACATTGTGCATGCACGTTGAGACGAGGGTTTCGCCCGTAAAGGCCACTCCTCTGACGGGTAATTTACCTTGATGCTTTAAGGCTTGTGCCTTTAAATCTTTATTTAGGTACAATTGGTTATCTTTGACCTTCCACAAACATGGTAAAGAGTTATAAAGCTCTATAAAACTTGTCCAAAATTCTCTATTTTCACTAAATGGCATTTCTATGATCAAACGCGTGTAGGTACACTAACGAGCACGTAACTAAAACTTGATCTGTGTGAGCGACTGACTGACTGAGGTGAAAGAAATCCACAGAGTACTTTATTATATATAGGAAAAGAAATCTGTCTGGCGGGCACATCCGTCGCTACGCACCACAGAGTACCTTGCTACGAACACACACACACAGTTCGGCGAAATTACGATAAAAAAAATGCCGATTCAAAAGTGTTCTGTTTTTTAACCTTTTGATTTCCTTAAAGTTGTATATAAATTAAATTTTAACATTTTATCAATGTGTGGCTTAATGCGTAGGTTTACGTAAATTTTTGTAATTTGTATTTACGACAACACTCTTAAAAGTCTTAAAACCATCGATTTTTTGTATTGTTGCTTGAAGCTGTCTGCGCATGTACACTCATGGAGAAAATACTTAAGACAAAATCATATTTTAATGTTAAGAAACAATAATAATATGTAATATTGTAAATGCTAATTATGATACTAATTCTCATTCACCCACTTCCAAAGGAACCTAAAATGCCTTGTTCTGGTCATCTTTCGTGAATCTATCTATACCTTCGTCTATTTGTAGGTTTGTTAGAGACCTTTGTAGTTTTTAACATTGACTTAGCGTAAGTAGTTTGTACCGCCAGTCTAGACTATAGACCGCTTACATTATACTATACCTACGCCAAGCAGCAGAACCGAGCACGCACCGATTCTGTTCTGGGTACCTGTAGTTACTGATTGCCAATATTTTGCCAGGTGTTTCAGCAGATGCGGGAGGCCTCAGGGAAATTCTTCAATGATTTATTTTATTGAAATTTGATTAAAATCGTTTATTTAGAAAACCGTTACAGACTGCGAATTTGAATGGTATGTATGGTAGCGATAGGTTGCTTGACTGTTGGCGAGAGCGAAAGAAAGATGAATGGCTGGTCATGTATGACCAGGCTGTGACGTAGGCTCGAACGTTCCGTTTCGCCGCAACATGGCCCCGGCCTTGGAAGCTCCTGGTTCCAATGAATCTTCCTTGAACAGAGGACAAATTTTTGAAAAGGCGCGTCTCACGATGGCTCCTGATGCTGTGCGTATGTCCGCCACTCTGGATACACCTTGGCTCCCCTCAATGGTGTTTATGATGCGACCAATTTTCCATTTTAACGGTGGAAGGTTGTCGTCTTTGATAACGACCATCGTATTGGGCTGTAGACTTTCATTGTTCTCCATCCACTTGCATCTGGTTTGGAGCTCCGAAACGTACTCCTTCGCCCAGCGAGCCCAGAAATGCTGGCGAATCTGCTCCACCCTCTGGTAGCGATTGAGAAGTCCACGAACATCTCGCATGTCTTGGTGCACTATCGAAGTAAGGGGACGACCAACCAGGAAGTGACCGGGACTGAGGGGAAGAAAGTCATGCGGATCGGATGATAGTGGTGACAAAGGACGGGAGTTAAGGATGGATTCTATTTGTGCTAACACCGTGGTAAACTCTTCGAAAGTTAAATGAGCGTTACCAATTACGCGTGCCAAGTGTAGCTTGCAGGATTTAACTCCAGCCTCCCACAAACCTCCGAAATGAGCTGCATAGCATGGTATAAATTTGAACTGTAGGTATTGCTTGTTCAGTAGCGTACTCACGAATATCATCCGCACAAGATGTCAGAAATTGCGTGAGTTCATTTTTAGCACCGACGAAATTCTTACCGTTATCCGAAAATATTACATCGGGCTTTCCGCGCCGTGATATAAAGCGTTTAAGGGTTAGAATGTATGCTTCAGTGGATAAATCACTTACTAATTCCAAATGCACCGCGCGTGTGACGAAGCATACAAAAAGGCAAATGTAGGCCTTTACCGTTCTAGTACCCCTACCTTTCCGATTTAGTATGAACACCGGACCGGCATAATCAACGCCGCAGTAAAGAAACGGGTATGTTGGGGTTAATCGCTCTTTCGGTAAGCTACCCATTATAGGATTCAGGGTTTTACCTTTCAATCGCCTACATTTAACACACTCGTTTACAATTTTACGCGCGAGATTTCTACCACTTATGGGCCACCACTGTTGGCGAATGCTGTATAGTAGCGCCTGAGGAGCAGCATGAAGTAGCCTTTGGTGCTCGCTTCGCATTAGCAACACAGTGAAGTGATGTTTGGAGCAAAGCAGCACTGGATGCCTTTGATCATAATCAAAATGACTCGAATTTTCGAGGCGACCACCGACGCGAATTACGTAGCTGCTGTCAATAAATGGGTTTAATTTAAATAGGCTTGGTTTAGACTTAAGAGATTTTTTATTTAAAATCAAATTATATTCCTCACGAAAAGACTAATTGCGACAATCTAGATAGGCCTAATTCAGCGTTTTTCAGTTCGTCGACAGTAAGTTCACCCGTTTTACGATTTAAATTTTTATTAAGTGCGTTATAAATAAATCGAAGGACATAAGCAAATGCGCGTTTCATGCGTTCAAACTGAGAAAATCTAAAGAAAGGGAAAAATTCTGTGTGTTGTTCCGACAGCAATACTTTCATAACATTAGATTTAACCTCCGGTAGATCGTACTGTAGCGTGTTAATATTTAAATCCGAAGTTAATTTGTGGCTGTCAAACTTAGGGTCACGAAGGAACTGCGGGCCCTCCCACCAAGATACCGAAGAAGCTAAATCAGTAAGGGTGACCCCGCGTGACACCATGTCGGCCGGGTTATCCTTTCCACACACGTGATGCCACGGTAATTCTTGTGTAAGTTCGTGAATCTCAGCCGTGCGGTTTTGTACGAAAGTTTTAAGTAAATTAGGTGCCATGCGTAACCATCCTAATACTATCGTCGAGTCAGTCCAAAAAATTATATTATTGTAATTATAATGCAGTGATTCACGAATTTTACTATAAAGTCGCGCGCCCAACAAGGCACCGCAGAGCTCGAGCCTAGGTATGCTCACTGGTTTCAGGGGCGCGACCTTGCCCTTGGAACATAATAACCTAACAGTTACCTCATCATTAGTATTTGACATCGTGCGGACGTAGGCGCACGCGCCATATGCAGTTTGGGATGCGTCGGTGAAAATGTGCAATTCGATATACTTAAAGTCATTACAAACAACACGTCGAGGAATACGAATGCATTCAAGTGATGAAAGGTTTTCAGCAAAACGCTTCCAGGTCCCTATCACATCGTCAGGTAGTGTATCATCCCAACCTAGTTTTAATATCCATAATTTCTGCATTAAAACTTTAGCGATCATGATTGTAGGACTTAATAAACCAAACGGGTCGAATATTTGAGAGACGTGTGACAATATAGTACGCTTGGTTATAATACCGTTATTGTGTGTTGTAGTTTGGGTGTTATAATGAAATTGATCGGTTAAGTTATTCCAACCGATACCTAATGTTTTACAGTGAATATTATTTACGCCTAGATTTAATTGTTTGACACTATTAAACGTTTTTGTCAGTAAATTAAAATTAAATATCCACTTACGTAATGGAAAACATCCCGACTGTAAAACTTTAGATGTTTCTTCACATAACTTTAATAGTGTGTTCTTGTCGTCATGCCCAGTAATCATGTCATCGACAAAGAAGTCTTCGGCTATGATGCGCTTAACTTCTGGATTGGAGCAACCTGCAGCGGTCTCCTTTAAGCAACGAACCGCCAGGAAGGCTGCTGCTGCAGTGCCGTATACTACGCGGTCATGCCGATACACACCAATAGGTTGAGTTGGGTCCTCACGCCATAAGATGAGCTGTAGTTCGCGCTGGTCTTGGGCGACTTCAACCTGTCGGTACATTTTTTCAACGTCTGCACAAGCTACGTACTTGTGCATACGAAGACGTAGTAGTATGGCCATCAGGTCACCTTGTATAGGAGGCCCTACGAGTTGCAGGTCATTGAGTGATACCCCAGAACTAGAGGCGGCACTGGCATCGAATACAACGCGTAGCTTTGTGGTAGTGCTGTGGTCGCGCATGACACCATGGTGCGGCATAAAGAAATGAGGCTGCGCAAAGGATTGTATTCGAGTCATGTGACCTAGGGCTATGTACTCATTCATAAAATCCGTGTATAATTTCTTATACGCAGGTTTTTGCTGTAACCGTTTCTCCAGCGATAAAAATCTGTTTAGGGCTTGAGGATATGACTCGCCTAAACTTTGTGGGTTTGATTTGAGGGGAATTCTAACGCAAAACCTTCCGTCACTGTTGCGAGTTGTAGTTGTGACAAAATGATTTTCGCATTGTCTTTCCTCCTCCGTGCGTGTATCACAAGGTTTAGGTAGTTCCTCAAGCTCCCAAAACTTACGAAGTTGATTTTCTATCGCTGCAGAAAAATTACATAGGATGTGGCCCGTTGTTCGTGCGACGTTGATGGGGCCCGAAATGATCCAACCTAATTGTGTGTTCTGTAGAAAAGGACCACTAGGTAAGCGTAATTTACCTTCGCATAGTAAATCCCAAAAGACATCGGCGCCTAACAAGATGTCTATTTTTTGCGGATTTAGAAAATCTGGATCGGCTAGTTGTACGTTACCAGGAATCCTAAATTGTGTGCGACGTATAGGTATCGCTGGTAACGTTGAGGTAATGTCAGATAAAACAAAACATTGGATGCGCATGCTATACGGGCTAATGCGCGATTTTATTTTAATCCAACAAGTTTGCGTGGATTGTGTGTGTGTATTTCCTACGCCATGTATTTCTTGAGTGGACTGTATTAATGGTGTGTCTATTAATTTACATAATGATTGCGATATAATGCATCTTTCACTCCCGGAATCAAGTAGTGCGCGAGCTAAGTGATATTTATTGTGTTTATCTTTAACTTCCACTAACGCTGTAGATAATAGTACGCGCTGCAAGCCGCTGTGACGATCGTGTAAAAAATCTGTCTTTGTGTTATGCATGTCATTACATACGGGCAGAGGTTGCGACTCGAGGGGGGACGCGTGCATAGTCAAGAACGGTTTGTTATCGCTCACTACATTAGCCGGCCCACCGCAGTTAACTTCATTATCTTTGTGAATCAATGAGTTGTGTTTTAACTCGCATTTTTTGCACGGGCCGCGCCGGCAGTCTTTAGCGGAGTGTCCCGAGCGCAAACAGTTCTCGCACAACTTATTATCTTTAATTGTTTTAAGTTTCAATTCTAAACTAGAGTTTAAAAATTGTTGACATGCATAAAGCGGATGGTTCGAGCTACACATAATGCAACCCGGTTTACGTAAAGTGTGCGGCTTATTAGTGGAAACGTTGCAGTGAAATTTTGAGTTTAAATGTGGCTTATTGACTGTTTTGTTCGTGATCGCGTTGCTGTGATTTACCTGCAGCGTTTCCAACATATCGGCCCTATTTTTGAGGAACGCTAGTATGTCGTCTACCTTCAGCTTAGACTTAGAATCACCAAATTGTTTTAGTGATGTGCTTTTATGTTGTTCCCACTCGCGCTCTGTAGTTTTATCCAATTTTGAAGCAATTATATAAATAATTAGTGTATCCCAGCTATCTACTGGTTCGCCTAACAGCTTAAGTGAACGTAAATTTTTTAAAATGTTGTCAATCAGATTGCGTAATGAATTTGGTGATTCTTTTGTCAAGGGTTGAATGGTAAAAAGCGATTTTACATGATTATGCACCAACAACCGAGTGTTATCGTAGCGTGTGAGTAATAATTCCCATGCTACCGCGTAATTAGCAGCTGAGAGTTCGAGTGCATCTATGACCAACGCAGCATTCCCCTTTAGTGACGATTTTAGGTAGTGGAATTTTTGAATGCTGTGTATGCTATCTGAGTTGTGTATGAGTGATTGAAAGGTATCCCTAAATTCCAGCCAGTGCTCATAGGAACCATCGAAGGTAGGGATTGAGATGGTAGGCAATTTAATCGAATCACTAGGTGCTTTATTGGAATTAGAATCGACGTTTCCACCGAGCATACAATCGGCTGTAGCCAGCGTGGCATAGTAGTTATTTTCGAATAACTCACGTTGATTTAACTGTTCTTCGAGATCTACTTCTAACACTGATTCTTCTAACTTTGTCTGAATGTCATTAAATTCGGAAAAAAGACTCACTGCACCTTGAACGCGTAATTTTAAATCTACGCGAGAGTGAACCGGTAAATTATTGTCGGATGCGTAAGAATTTACATAATTCGTGAATTTAGTAAGACGTCCTTTGACAATAGCACGCCTTTTAACCAGTTCGCGAATTAGCTGGTTTGTATTTTCATCGTCGGTAACGGTTATTTTGCAAGGAGATTTCGATCTAGTGCTAGTTTGTGTGCTCATTTTGGAGGTTCAGTGTAAGGTGGAGTACTCACGGTTTGTCGGCAGTTGATGCTAGCGGTGGCATATACCTGGCAAACGTACTGGGCAGCTCCTTGCGTCTCAAACACTGGAATGTAAAACGTACACGGGATTAGCACAAATCCAAAATAACGGGTTTTTGGATAGGAAAGAAGGCTGGTCGTACCGATTATTGCGTGATCTGGTGGTTTTAGCTTGCGATGTTCGTTGCGATGGCCGTTGGAATCTTCAAATTCACCGGTGTCCTTTGTATCCCGGAGGTCGATAGTAGGTCGCGCGATCGCTGGATACTCGACGATCCGGCTCGAAGGACCAAAATATGTTTCAGCAGATGCGGGAGGCCTCAGGGAACTTCTTCAATGATTTATTTTATTGAAATTTGAATGGTATGTATGGTAGCGATAGGTTGCTTGACTGTTGGCGAGAGCGAAAGAAAGATGAATGGCTGGTCATGTATGACCAGGCTGTGACGTAGGCTCGAACGTTCCGTTTCGCCGCAACACCAGGATATTGCAGATAGCACAATAAAATAAAAAAGCGTTAATTCATATCTAATATACATTTATTTATTTATATTAAACATCATTTACCCTTCCCCATTTCAATCTTATCTTCTTCTCATGTAGTTTATACCATGAAGGCATATTTTTGGGCAGATAATGAGCATTGGGGAATTTCAAAGGTGGTGGAGGTGCCTTGAAAGGATCTTCAGATTTTAATTTTCGTAGCAGATACTCCTTATTTATTTGTTTTGGATCTCTATATTTGTCCATATACAAATTGAAGGGCCTCCTTTTGGGGAACCATTCTTGTGGTCTGATGTATGGTGCTGGGAAGTCATATTCATAAACTGCAAAATTGAAAATCAATATTATGTTTATAATACAAATCTTGCCATCACAGGATTTACAATCTAAAACCTTAGGGCCTTGTTCACCATCTCCAAGTAAAGTGTTGATTAGTTAAGTAAATTGGCAAGTAAAAGCTAGGAGTACAGGTCAGTTTAACATATGATTAGTGCTACTCAAACATCATGAAATTGAAATTAAAGTTTCGGGTGACATTAACTGACAACTAGCGTACTTGTCACTTTACTTGAAGGTGGTGAAAGAGGCCCTTAGGGTTTTATGGTACATTAGGCACTTAAGTAGAGCCATGCTTTCATACTTGAAGTATGGCTCTAGAAGAATTAAAGTTTCTTTTCTTTGAAATCAAGAAACTTTGTCTACCAAGGAAGACATAGTATGAAATACTTGTTTTTAATTAGGTACCTAATTGTAATTTTCTCTAAATTTACTGACTTCTTTCAGCTTTCTTAATTTTTCATAAAGAATAACTTAATAATAATGTAGTTAGCCAGAATCTATTTTTTTTCAATTGTGCAAACAACTTACCAGGCTCTTTCAAATTTAATGTGTTGTGAAAAAACTCCCGCACAGATGGATCCCAGTCACATTGGAAGAAAGCAAGGCCTGCTGGTGTAATGTCATCTTGGTGTTTTTTGTACCAATCTCGAGTTACAAAGGTTCTGTCATCTAGAGATGAAGATGATGTTACTACAAAAAAACAAGTAAGTAATATAAACTAGACATCTAGGACAAATAGTAAGATACAATTGTATGTACATAATGTAATCATACAGATTTAGCTAAGTGTAAAAATATTCTATGACCTTGTTGGTGACCTTATGTGCAGTTTGAAAACATCCAAAAAGTTAAGGTCTGATTACATTGGCCAACCTGCAGGGGCTGACCCGGCATACATTGTTGGTTATCTGACTACATTGTAATAAAATACTCAAGATAACCAGCAATGTATGCCAAATCAGACCCTGCAAGTTGGTCAATGTAATCAGCCCTTTCCATCTGCATCACCACCAACCCACATTAGAGCAACTTTTTGGAGTAAGCTCCAGGACTACTTTATAATGGGGAGCAAGGGCAAAAAGGTTGAGATGACAATCAACCTTTGTAATTGCCATATCATTATGACAATCATAGATTTAATATGACTGACTATGTCAAGATAGATTGGCAATACAAAAGACAAAGAACCTAGTTATGCGTGAGTTAAAGCGAGATAGATGTGCGAGACCATTTACGTACATGATATCAGCTTGTACGGCCTAGTGCCATTAGCTAACGAAACAAATTTCACTTATTTTCCTAAAAATCTCACTTTTCGCGACAGACGTTTCACGAATAATGGGTCTGGGCCCATAACTTATTAAAACACGGCAGAGTTTCGTCAACGACTATTTTGTTCAAATCAATATGAAACACACGCCTACATAGATAATATTTAATTTTTATTTCTATGCATTCCATATACAATAATTACACACTCTGTACGCCCGTATCCGAAACTAAGTGTATGCCAAAAATGATTCCGAAAATGTTAGAACTTACGGACGGATGCTTACAGAGTAGGCCCTCTGCGCCCTCTGAATCCAGCGGTTTCCCAATATCTTCTTCAGGTCAGTCAGTCAGTCCACCTGGTTGGAGGGCCAGTCCTCTTTTTACCGAGACGTAGTTGCCATTCGAGGACCTTTCTTCCTCACCGGTTGTCAGTCTCCTAACTATGTGGCCTGCCCATTGCCACCTCAGCTTGCAGATTTTGAGAGCTATGTCGGTAATCTTCGTTCGTCTACGGATTTCATTGTTACGGATTCTGTCGCGTAGAGAAATACCAAGCATGGCCCTCTCCATCGCTCGCTGAGCGACCTTGAGCCTGTGGAAAAGGCTAACTGTAAAAGACCACGTCTCAGGGCCGTAGGTCATCACTGGCAACACAACACACACTGCTCGAAAAATTTCTGGACGAGAAGACACTTTGTAATTTCCCGAACGCTGCCCAACCGAGTTGAATTCTATGACTTACCTCTCTCTCGAAGTTGGACTTACCCATACGGATCGCTTGACCCAGGTAAATATACTCGTCGAGAACTTCGAGAGTAGCGCCATCAACAACGACCGGTATGGGTATGACATGGACATTAGACATGATTTTCGTCTTGTTCATGTTCATCTTTAACGGGTGGGGTTGGGAGGCGCTATGGAGGTCATCTAGCATTGTTGAGTTCTTCCAGGGACTTCGCCAAGATGACTATATCATCGGCAAATCGAAGGTGTTCGCCATTGTTGTTAATGCCAAGCCCTTTTCACTCGCTTCTTCTTGAAGAAGGAGTTCATCATGAAGAAGTTCTCCTTCTCCAAGAAGTTAGCGAGCATGCGGCCTTGGTGGTTCCGTTGTCCAAACCCAAAGGGCCCTACTTTCTGCTCGTCGCCGTCTCGCGTGCCCAGTCTAGCGTTGAAATCCTCCATCACCACCGTGAAATGAGTCTTAGAGGCATGTATGGCTCTGTATGAGGACATCCCTTATACATAGCCTCAACCTCATCGTCTGGGTGTGTCGCGGTCGGTGGGTATACCTGTATAACCTTCAGCGTTTAGATATTCTGAGTATAAGGTACGCTACCCTTGCTGACACACTTTCGACTTGCGTCACGTTGTTGACGAGGGACCTGTGTATGAGAAACCCGACACCACCTTGGGACAGATGTTCGCCCTCCCGGTGATAGAGCAAGTTGCGGGATTTGAGGATTACCGTGTCCTCCCCCTGTCTTCGGACTTCGGATAATCCTATGATGCTCCAGTGTAACTTGTCTATCTTTTCTTCCAGTTCCTGCATCTTCTAGTCGGTTCGCAGTCTGCTGGTGTTATATGTTGCCAGGTGCAGAGGTCGTCGTTTGCGACAGCCGAATCTCTGCCGGAGATTCCTAGCGCCCCCTGCCCCGCCGTGACCGTGGCCGCTGTTATAGCCAGGAATAGCGGGGCCGCCGGTGACTGGGGGCCGGGGTTTATGTGTACTCATCATGGGGGGTTTTTGCCATAGGCACAGCTTCCCATGGGAAGAGTGGGAGTGGTGCTATTCTAACGACAGACACCACACAGCGTATTTAAGATTATATTTAAGATAATTATAAATACATATGTGAATTCCTCATATTTGTAGTGAATGACTGACATCTGATATTATTGATAAGCTTAAAATTATATTTTTGGACAGTAAGAGACATATCAATAATGTCTCTTACTGTCCAAAATATATTTTTTACAAATTAACCTCTTAATTTTCAAATCATTTTATTAAATTTTGGAATTCCATAACCAAACGCCACTATAATAAATATAAACAAATGTATTATTATATGCAGCAAGCACTTAGAAGGAAAATGTTTTTATAATAGAGGATCACAGTTAACTGCATTCTGGTTAATAATATATAATAATTTTTTTCTATAGTTAATTAATTATTTTTGGAGGAAAATTAAATTGTTTTGTGTGAGTGTAGTTTTATTTTAACACGTTCATTACCACTACGATTTTCACGATGTCTTCTCGTATGCCGCATACATTCTACGGTGGACTCGCTAGGCGAGTCGCCGGCACTGCATTATAATTGAATCGGTATTGACAAGTAAACACACGTATTGTATTGCTCCGTAAAATAATCATTTTAAAATAGAAAGAAAGTGTTATAGGATCAATAAAACAGTGCTACGTACAACATAACCTCCAAGGAAGATCGTAAGAATATCCACATATTCCAATTGTTGTCGCAATTAACACAAAAATCACGAACTCGGATATGTGAGTAACAGTTAATCTTTTAAATTTCACCGGAACTACAATAACAACGATTACAACTTCACTATTTGCAATTTAAATTAGTTACAAACTGATAACAGCTGATTGGGCAAAATAAATCTACACTTGACGTGACAATACAATATCAAAGTGTCAAATCTACGTGTCAAATCTATCGCTGCCAGTCACTATTGCCACAGACAATAAATAAGATTCGTTCAGAAACAAGAAAAGGTCGCATTTAATCATATTAGTGACTGACAATACTGAAGATATTGATTCAATATAGCAACTGCTACACTACACTTAATAGTTTCTAGATATCTGCCAAAAGATGGCGTTATACGTTAGTTACGACTAAGATCGTAGCTAGAAAGCACAGAGCGTCAAGAATAATGTGTATTTGAATATTAAAATAATACAAAAAGAACGAGAACGTATGCTTTAAAATGCAGTCTACAAATATTACTTTTCGGAAGCCTAAATCGAGATCGTTTGCTGATCTTTCTGTGATTTTAACTGAAAGTAGTAATGAATCCGATATTTTTAATACGTCGTCTCAGAGTTTGCCTAACACCTCAATTATTGATAGCGAATTGATAAAAAGATTACAAGAACAGATCGAGACACAAAAAATACAGTTGGAATCGGCTCATGAGGAGATTGAAAAATTATCATTGGATAACAAAAATTTAAAAGGGATTTTGGAACAACATGAAAAAACTATAACTCTCTTGAATAAAATAGGCATATCTGAAAACTCAATCCATAATCCATTATCTCCCAAAGTCGGTAAAATCAAACAAGGCAAACAAGGGTCAAATAAAACTCCTTTGAAATCAAATTTGCCTCCCTGTAGTCAGAATATCTCTCAGATAATACACCTTGAAAGGAAAATTAAATTGCTTGAACAAGAACTGTTAAATGCAAATAAGGAAATCGAAAAGCTGAACCACACAATTGAAAGCCTAACTAGTAAAAGCAAAATCATATTTAACAAATATTTACCGTCTACTTCAAGCATAAAATCTTCAACTACAACCACATCAAGCCCCTCTCCAACGTGTGAAAATTTGCTAAACAATCTTGATAATGTAAGACAAGATACTAATAAAAGCAGCTTCAATTTAACACCAAAAATCACGGACCAAACGGAGAAAAAGTGTATGCTGTCATGTCCTTCAAGTTTAAAGAAGAAAATTATAATCATTGCGGATCAGCTAGGAAGAGGCATGCGTCAATGCCTTCAATCTTTGGTAGGTGAAGAGTTTTTAGTTACTTCTATGTGGAAGCCAGGTGCCAAATTATGTGATGTACTCTCATCCTGCAAACAAGAACTACAACTGCTAACAAATAAGGATTATGTTGTTCTTTTGGGAGGTGTAAATGATAAAAATCCTTTTGAATTCAAATGCTCTACAGATATCTGGGTCCAATCATTAAAGCATACAAATATTTTAATATGCGAGATTCCATACAATCAATATTTAAATGAAAAAAAACTAAATTATGACTTTAGGTATATATGCAATCGACATACAAACTCTATATTTGTTGAAATGGGCTTTGAGTGGCATCTACCTCATAAATCGTACTTCCCAACTTATTGTAGCCGCTCTCTACTCAAGGAAATATTACGCACTGAATATAAGTTTAAAATGCAGGCATACAACTTAGAGTTGCTTGCACGTAAACATAGAACACCATTACATAAATCAACTCAAACAGAAGACTTTGCCGTTAGTAATTCTTGCCTAGAAAATAGTATTGTATCCCCAAATAAACACACTCCTAAGCCGAATGAGTTTTTTCGTGTATAATAGTATAAGCTTACTCCACCAAAATATAAATGGACTCTTGAGTAAAGCGGATCTATTAATTTTACAATTGAATGACCTTATTACCAACAATAGAACTATAGATGTCCTCTGTATTACAGAACATAACATGTTATGTACTGACATAGAATTGCTTAACCTACCTTCGTACAAGTTAGCTACGTGTCATGTAAGAAATAATCGAAATGGCGGATGCTGTATTTTAATCAAAAACTATTATACTTACAACGTATTGAATGATATTAATGGTCACTCTGTAAACAATTGTTTTGAATGCTGTGCGATTGAACTTGTGGAACATCAAACTATCATAATATGCATTTATAGAAGTCCTAAAAATGATTCAAACTCGTATAACTTATTCTTTTTTAAGTTAGACACAATTCTAAATGACATTTGTCTTAAAAAAAATAGTAAAAAACGTGTTATAATATGCGGTGATTTCAATATCGATATTAGTAAAAGAAACAAATATACGCAACGCTTCATACAACTAATACACAGTTTTAATCTTAAATTTGAAATACAGACCCCGACAAGACCATGCAGCGCAACTTGCATTGACAACATTATACATAATATAAAAAAAAGAAAAAGCGATATTTTAGATCTAGGACTATCCGATCACACTGCTCAATTATTAACATTTCCGGTCAAGTGCACTCCGGTACTAAAATACTGGTTCATAAAACGGCGTGATTACTCGCAGGAAAACATAAACAAATTTAAATATTATTTAGCGAAAATTAATTTTACTGATGTATACGCCAGCTCCACAGCTGATGAAGCATTTAGAAACTTTATAATGGAGTTTAAGCTGTTCTATGATCTATGTTTTCCGCATATATTTATACGAATATCAACTAACAAGAAACATAAGTGGATTACTAAAGGCATTAAACTCTGTTGTAATCGTAAACGAAAGCTTTTATGGTTATACCGAAGAACACCCAATAAACATAACAAAATAACTCTTAAAACCTATTCAAAAAAGCTTAAAAAAATTATTAAGCTCACTCAAAGAGCTCAAAATGACCATGCTATCAATTTGTCGAAAAATAAATCGAAAGCGACTTGGAAAATAATCAATAATTATAATAATAATAACACGTACAAAGAATATATCTATCAATTGCGAAGTGACAGCACAATATTGACTGAGCCTAAAGATATCGCCAATACCTTTAATAATCACTTTCTTGACCAAATTTATTCTTTAAAAAATAAAAACCAATTGACATTTAACAATACATTGACGCATAATAAGCCTAACTCATTATTTTTTAATTTCATTTCACCGCATGACATCACACTTGTAATAAAGTCTTTAAAAAATACAAAAAGCGCAGGTATCGATGACGTTTCAACAGCAGTAGTCAAAAGTGTCGTTAATATAATAGCACCAATACTCAGTTTTATAATTAACTTTTGCATCGAGGATGGAACTTTTCCTAGCGATCTTAAAAAATCCATTATCAGACCACTATTCAAACAGGGGGATCGTCTAGATCCAAGCTGTTACCGTCCGATAGCTATAGTGTCTATTTTCTCCAAGATACTAGAAAAGATCATATACAATCAATTTTATAACTATTTTGAAAAGTATAATATATTTGCCAAGGAACAAAAGGGTTTTCGGAAAAAAACAACAATTAACGTAGCTATATATGAATTTCTTTCCAAAGTTATGATAAGTGTTGACAAAAATATACCAGTGTCAGCTCTATATATGGATATATCCAAGGCCTTCGATTTTGTCAGTCACGATATACTCTTAGACAAATTATCTAAATACGGTATAAGAGGTAAAATTCTTGATTTAATAAAATCGTATTTGTCAAATAGGACTCAAATCACTCAGGTTGCACGTATCTGTACAAGAACAAAGAGAGAGTGTATATTTTCATCTGAGCCTCATTATGTCCAATACGGTGTCCCACAAGGAAGTGTGCTGGGCCCATTATTATTTTTAATTTATATCAATGACTTGCCTTATTGCATCAACTATCCAATGACATTGTTTGCTGACGACAGCTCTGTAGTATTTAACTATAAAACTGATGATTATGAAAATGAAATAAATACGAATCTTAATATTATTATAAATTGGCTTAATTCAAATAATTTATTAGTTAATCTTAAAAAAACGCAAATTATGAATTTTACACAGCGCGATACTTCTTTACCCATGCTAAACATAACATATAAAGGGGAACATATATTGGAAACAAAGGTCACAAAATTCCTTGGTTTACATATAGATAGTAACCTAAAATGGAAAACACATTCTGAATTCGTATGCAAAAAGCTTAATCAGTTTTCATATGCACTCTATGTTTTATCTAAGGTAGTGAGCCAACAAGTTTCACTTACAGCTTATCATGGCTTTGTATGCTCTGCACTGCGCTATGGAGTTATCTTTTGGGGGAACTCTGTAATGCGTGAAGATATATTTAAAGCTCAAAAAAAATGTATACGTTCCATTGTAAAAATATCTAGCATAGAATCCTGTAAACCATACTTTAAAACTTTTAAGTTGTTAACTTTTCCTGCGCTGTATATATTCGAAGTTGCTATGTTCGTAAAATCTAACCCATCATTATTTAGTGAACACTTAAACAGCAAAAGACATAAGCACAAACTGTGCACGCCAAAATCGAAGACTGCTCTTTTTAAAAAAAGTATATTCGGAATGGCAGTCAAAATTTATAATAAGGTTCCACTAGCATTTCAAAACCAAGTCAATATAAATACATTTAAAAAGGAATTTAAAGACTATTTAATAGACAAATGCTATTATTCTATTGATGAGTACTTACGTGACACTTAGCTAATGAAATGAGTATGTTTATATAATTTCTAATTTAGTTTCTAATTGTCATTATTAAAAAAGTTGACTATTAAAGAATCTAATTTAATAATTAATTGATGTAAATGTAATATTTTTCTTTAAGATTGACATTATTAAATTAAATTTTAAGTAAATTTATTGTAATTGAAATAGTGATTTTTGTATTTGCATGTATAAATTCATTAATATGTAATAAGTAGTAAAATAATCAAATGTTCTCAATAATTTGCATACCCTTTTGGGTTAGGATAAGAGTACTGTATTCACTGCTTGTAACAACTGTTTAACCTTATCTTGCAAATAAATGAAATTGAAATTGAAATTGAAAATTGAATCGACTCGCCACGCGAGTTCACTGGCACTACTTAAAGGTAAATTCTATGTTTTGTTATTTTTGTGGCCGTCACAGTGTACAACACAATTAAAAATGTTTTAGGACTATTATTTTATCTTTAAAAATTGTTTTAGGTTTTTAAAATGGCAAAAAACTCTTTGGATAAAATATTAGGTAAGTTTGTTTCGTAATTTAAGCAGTGGTTTTCAATCTTTTTAACTGTGGTTATTGTTAAGGTTATATTTTGATTTTATAATATTGAATAGACAATTTAACCCTGAAATAAATACGGGCTTTCAGTTTTATGAATATGGTATCAGATTAAAATGTGTTATTTTTATTGTGGATATGACAAATTTAATTGATAACAATTTAGAAAAATCATTTTTTAAACATTTAAAATCGTACGCACTTAAATCTTTAGTTTAGCATATATTTAGTCTTAACTACAATTTTGAGCAGAAAATACGGATGCATTTTCGAAATATTAGTGAAAAACTCTGAACTCGCCAGGCGAGTCGTCGGCACTGGAATAAAATTTACGTGAACTCTCCGGGCGAGTCGGTGGCACTGAACGTGTTAATTTCTTTACTGTTAGATCTGTGTCTAATCAAGACAGATACAGCTATCAATAAGCTTTTACATATAGACAGTAAAATTTGAGATAGTCATGTGCAACACTATTTGTCAAGCACACATGCATACTGAGATATTCTGTTTTTGTCTTGGTTAGTTACGCTTCTTCCAACTTAATAAAAATTCAATGATGACAATTGAAGCAGATACTGGCCATATTAGAATTTTATTAGCACTCAAACAGGCGCGGTCGCAGCCTTCAATTTGTCACCAAGAAATTTTGGAAGGAGTCACTAAGAGTTTTGAGGGAAGTTTCCCAAATTTCCTTGTTTCGCCTTCCATCTACGAATGACTGATGGATTTTGGGGAGGGGGGGGGGTCATGTCCCCTCTGACCCACCTCCTGGGACAGTGCCAGCACTCAGCTGACTATAGTTCTAAATTTAAATACTTAAGAGGTCAATCGATAAGAAATAGATCAAGCACTACTCTAGCCAACAGACTGCTGTTTTAAGGGTGGATTATACCGTAGGCCTGGTTAAAGATTAGGTCAAAACTAACTTTAACAACAATAGAATTTAACAATTGTGTGTTTCACTATTACGTTTTTCCTGATTGTTAAAGTTAATAGGCGATGAGTTAATACTCAGTTGATTTGATTTTTGACAATAACAATAGCTTTAACCGGCCAAAATTGAGTAGTAAATGTTAAGTTATGACGTCACTACATCCACAGCTTAAATGGGTCAATTAAATCATCAAATCATTGGTTGAGCAACATTTGTGTTGCTCAATGTAGTTTGGGTTTAGTTATTGTAAAGTATATGTAGTTACATAGTGCAACACACCCTAATAGTCTTAGTAAAATTAAAAAATGTTACCTTGTGGAAGATCATATGAAATTTTCCCATTTTGCTTATAAAGTACAAAAACATATCTGTGGTAACCCGTTCCTTTTAATGGAAAAGGTTGTAAATACTCTGCTAGTGTGTCACCCTTCTCAACATGGTTTCCAGGAATATTAGCTACCAGCCAGTGAACATATTCTTTATCATTCTCTTTTAAGTGTCCATCTAGACTTGTTAATGTAAGTGTCCAAAAAGAATTATTATCAGATTCAAAATTTACTATTGGCTGTTGAGAAGCTTCTAGAGGCTTAATAACATTACCAGTGTAAACTGGTAAATAAGAATCAGTACTTAAGTCATATAAGATTTCTAAATTGGTAAATGGCACAAAGAATCCTTCTCTATACAAATGTTCAAATATGCCATAGTGTTCTGCAATTTGTTTCTTTTGATAAGGTCCAGGCGATTCCAGCCAGTCCTTTCTCACAGCTTCCAAATCAATTTCCAATTCATGATTGCGTGCCTTTTGCTCTAATTGAGAATCAGATTTGATATTTTTTATATGTTGTATACGATCTTCTCTAGCAACAGAACATTTCCTAAAATTTTAAGTTTAAATATGTGATTAAAGTGACACAAAAGTACACAAAACTTATGGTATCCCATGTCCGTTAATTTTAATCATACAAAATTAATAGATACTAAAGATTAATAATACTAAATATAACCTAAAAATGCAATGTTAAGTCCCATAGAACTTTCATAGAAGCACTAAAAATAAGCAACGAATCTTACCTTGGCGGAAATCCTATATCAATTTTTTTTGTATATATTTCGTTCTTATAATTAAGTTCGTCTAACCGTTCTTTTATAGTTCGACAATAAATTGGAGGTTTTCCTCGCACTCTGTGTCCTAGTCTTACTTGTTGTAACTGAACAGAATTTACAATCCGAATCCCACGAGCAAACATTATTGAAAAGTAGTTATTTTAGTCAAAATTACTAATTAAATTAGTTCAACAAAAGTATTATTAAAAAGAACAAGCACGGATTCAACAAACGGACTTCAACCTGACGTGTGTTGTCATTAATGACATTCACGGAAAGGCATATTTTTTTTATAATGGCGTCTCCCGAACTGTGCATATTGTCAATATCAGTGGAATCATTAAAGTTAATTTTTTTCATGTTCCGTTCAAACTGGACAGAACACAATCATACTCAAAATATTGCTCAAAATCTATAAGTCGTCAGAGCCTTTGAGTTACTTTACTAGAAAGAATATTATTAATTTATTAAGTATGATGGAGTTTGGGTAGCAAGTTAACAACCCAATTAAGTATTCTCATTTTTATTTTATTCCACTATTCTCAAGCATTGCAATTTACATCGAACAAGATATCATCAACTTCGCTCAGTGTAACTTAAAAATACACTAGAGAGAAAATAAAACAGTGCCTCTTTCAAATTTCCGCAAAACTACAAAATGCCTCCTACCTATCGGCCAAGCACTTAGGGCTCAGTAAGAGCATCAAATGTTTGATGTTCCAATACCAAGCCACACTAGGTACGTACTTCTAACATCAGCGATAGGCCAATGTCGGCCATTGTCGGCGATTTAGAAGCTAAACGAACTACTCTGTGGCCACAAACTATTCGCAACAGCAGGGCCAGATTTAGTGGTGTGGAGGCCCCGGGGCAACGGGGCAAAAAAACCTTATTTACGCACACAGAGTGTTGAAATTGTTTTGCCCGCTGCACAACCCACAACAAATGTTGTGAAACTTGTTATTGTGTTTTTTTCACAACGTTTGTTATGTTGTGAAAAAAAAATTGTTGATCAAATACTTGTTTAGTAATTCATTTAATCAGGCGTTACTTTGCGGAAATCCATTTCAAGCTAATGTAAATTACATGTATATAATTGAAAGAACAAAAATAAAGAATCGGGAGTCCGGTTGAGACACGGAATCAAATACCCAACCTCCGAGGCTGCGGGCGAGTACCACACCACTCAGCCATTGAGCCATTGGGATTCTCCCTCAAGGTGGGGAATAAAATGCAAGTACTTATCAGGGCCATTTGAGATTTTGATATTTTACTGATTACCCGATTGGACTGAACAAATATAGATCAATGATTTCTGTTAATTTTTAATGTTATCATGTTTGTTCAAAGTATTGTAAAACGCGAAAAAATATGAAAGGAAAAGTTGTTTACTAGTGTGAGTTGTAGTCTGAATTTAATTTTTTTACCGAAGTTTTATTGTGGGGGCCCCTCCTTTGTGGAGGCCCGGGGCTGTAGCCCCGGTTGCCATCCCCAAAATCCGGCCCTGCGCAAAAGCATTGTGCGTAGACACTGAAGCTAAGCTAATCTTCTACCGCGGCATCGCGACTGTTTATTATGGACTGTATAATGCAAATATAATGCTTTACCCGTTACCGATCAATAATTTACGATTACAATTCGCAACTGCATCACCTGCATAAGTAGCAGAGTGCAAAGAGTTTTATTGTTTATCTTTAATCATGCGAACTCAATTATAGCCCATTCCCAGAGGGGATGGGAGTGACAAACCGTGTAACCTGTGACAGAGCAGGAAAAATGGATGTTATCCTGTTTGCGTCTAAAATTTCACCCCATAACTGAGACGTACTTTTATACCTACTCAATTACACGTAATGTAAGTACGCTACTCCAATCCGGTTTGGTGGAGAGATAGGTTCATTGCTGTCAGATATTTTAAATAGCTCCAAAGTTTGAAAGTGTACCTTTATAAAACATGGAAACGGGAATGAAATTTGCAACCAGCGGTCACCCATCTCACACCCGACCGCACCCGTTTCGCTTAGCTGCGTACATAGACTACATAGAAAATTTGCATTTTACGCTAGCAGCAGACCGCAGGCCATAGGACATCAATTATTTTAGTAAAATTTATTTCTTAAAGTTGATAGCCCTGGTTATGGTAATAATGCTACTTGTGTGTCGTAGCCACAACTTAAAATTGGTCATTCTAAGACATGGATTAAGACACGAAACGCTTCTTGTGCATAACATGCACAATACGAAACAAATTCACATTAAAAACACACTTTTGAAGCACATCAAACTAAAAAAGTGAAAAAGTATCCTTAATATAAGCAGACAATAATAATGAACAAAAATAATAGTATTATTGTGAAAAAAAATTGGGTTGCTCGATATACGAAATATATTAATATACTACAGAGCGCCCCACGCCTTTTGCACAATAATACTAGTATTTTTTGTTCATTATTATTTTCTGCTTATATTAAGGATTATTAATCTCTATTTTAGTTTGATGTGCTTTAAAAGCGTGTTTTTAGTTTTTTTATACCATATTAATTTTTTATTTTTAACTTCATTTATTGTTAAAAATATTTATTTTCAAGTTCTCGGAATTAGATAAACTCGTGAAATTATTGTATTGCCACCGATTCTTGATAAGTGCCTAAAGTTTGAATTAAATCTGTGAAAGTGGGTCAAAATGGAGTCTAAAGGAGGGTTAGAATAGAAACAAGCTCACAAACATACAGTTGAAGCTATTATTAGATTTTTTAAGCGAATTTAAAATAAACAAAGCTAGACGTACGGCTTTTCCATGATTATGGTGGAATTACAGATCATGGCATAGCATAGGGTAAAAAATTTAACATGTTACAACATGTTTAAAGAATTTACAATGACGTATGTTATCAATACGAGAGTGCCGTTAATATTATTCGAAACTATTCGAAAATAATAGTAACCACGCACGGCCCGATATTATTGATTATTTACACTTTTACAACATGGCCGCTTTAACCTATCTAACCTAGCCATCTATCTTGAAATAAAGAAATTTCATGAAATGATTTTATCGTGGCGAGAAAATACTGTTGATGTGACACAATGATAATAGTAGGTTTTTGATTTTGAATTGACTAAAGCAATTATATTGTAAAAATTAAAATCTCATTCATGAAATTTACAACAGTGTTATAATATAACTTAGCCTATTTTAACAAAAATGTGTTTGCATGGGAGAAAAAATTAAAGGATTGCACAGGGGTTCTTTTTTATTTACAGATTTTTCTTAAATAGGTTCTAATACAATGTTCATATTATGTTCAGAAGAGATCTATTTTATATTCTCCCTAAATCTTTTTAGTCCTAACTGTACTCCAGCTTATTATTACAAAATAAAAATAGCCTAAGTAACTCCTTATAACATCAGCTACCTGCCAGTGAATGTACCGTCAAAATAGCTCCAGCCGTTTGAGAGATTAGCCGGAACAAACAGACAGCCAGATAGATAGACAGACAAAAATTGTAAAAAATGTTATTTTGGTATATGTACCGTATAAACATTCATACGCATGTAGTAACAAGCGGTTACTTTAATAATATTACAAACAGACACTCCAATTTTATTTGTATAGATGTATAGAAAACTGAAAACAGAACCCTCAAAACTACCGTACTACTACTAATTTTCCTACTACGCATTGAGATTTTTTGAGATTTAATAGGCGCATAATTCTCTTTTATAATATATAATAATATATAGGGATTTTAATATAGACGTTGCCCTGGCCCTTAGTCTTTTACCAAATTGACATTTTAAATTTTAATAATAAGAACGACAGTAAACTGAAGATAACCGAACCAATCGATTCGATTCTAAAATATTTCTTACGACGTACCACAAGAAAGGCAAAAAAGATTCGTCATATTTCATTCAGATTCAGAATAACATCGACCCTTAGACCACAGCTTAGACCAAGGATAATATACTTATACGTACTACATCGACCCGTCTGTATGGTCTGTGTGTGTATATGTATTATGTAATGTCTAACTAATGTCCCATGTACAGACCGTAGCAACGTAGACCCGACCCGTAGACCGTAACGTAGCACACTATGATAAGCTCATAAAGTGCACACAGCACACAAGCACACAACAAGCGCGTTGTACGCGCCACAACATTTTTTTTCTTGTTTGACACAGCTATTTAGCTATTTTTTGTCTCACTTTAAAATATATTTATTAATTGTGTATGTATATTGTTGCATAGCTAGAGATATTTAGCTCAGGCACGGGCAGTGTTGCCAGATGCACTGTAATTACAGTGGATCTACTGTATTTTCAAGCCGTCTACTGTACACTGTATTGTTATAAATACAGTGTATGGAGAACACTGTATTTTTTTATGAATCAAGTTTCATTAATTTCTTTAAAATAAACGCTACTGTAATTGAAATTTTTAAAATTATGACCGCGACTTATCGCTAAAGTACGAGTAGGTATGAAATGAAATGAAATGAAATATTCTTTATTCACTGTACGGTTCCTTTACAAACTCTTAGTGAACGTTATTTTTTGATCTGTCTGCTCTGGGTGCGCTTAGGCAATGCTGAGCTGAAGAAAAGAGCAGATGGAGAAAAACTTCAGCCCTGTTTTAAAATATGGGGTATACAATAGCTAACTTTCTTACATGTAAATGTAGTGGAATGTATGTAAATGTAGTGGAATCCCCATTCAGTCTTTCATTCGCAAAACAGTATCACCCGGTTAGAAGGAATGAACACCTTGTCAACTACAGTTTGATGTAAATAGTGTGTCTTTCAAATTAGTTGCGTTTTATAGGATCGGCAAGGGCAGTATTACTCATTAGTTTTTTTATACGTACGTTGAAGCGTGTAAAAAAAGATTTAGGTATGTTGTTTATCTCATTAAAGCTTTTAAATTAACCACTAGTTTTTCGGATGACAATAATAGTGAACTTCCAAAAAAACTATGAAACGGCACTATAAACATAAATTCCGAGAGGAGTGGGTCTGTGACTTTTATTAACTTAAAAAATTTGCTTCAGCGTGATCCAAACGACCCCTATCGTGCAATTTGTGTATTATGTGCTATAAAAATATTAATTGACAGAATTGCTATAAAAAGGCATGGTGAAGGAAATAAACATTTGAAAAAATCTAAACCATTGTCATCACAACCAGCAATTGCCACAGTGTTTGAAAAGAAGACATTAAAATCGGAAGATAACCTGAAATTTTTCCCGATTTGGAAGTCGTCGCCAAAAATTTAAAATTATGTGGACGAAACTAGCGATATATAGAGTCACTGATTAATTTAATTTGTAAGGTTGATTTATAATAAACAACTATCTAAATAATATGAATATTTTTTATTTGCACTGTAAAATATACTGTATTTTTTTTTCGTTTTTACTGTATTTATGACAAAAACACTGTAATTTTTAGTACATTACACCGCATTTTCAGATTGTCCATCTGGCAACACTGGGCACGGGGCACGGCGCAGGGCTGCCTATTTCACATTTTTATTTTTGTTGGTTCATTTTGGTGATATACATAATTGATGATGAGTTTAATTATGAATAGTAGGAAAAGCTTAGGATAGGAGTTTTGTGATTATTACCATCACGAGTTGAAAGTAGTTGAAATGTGTTGTTAAATTTGCTAATAATATTGATTCCATTAAATAACTTAATTAATTGAAAACTAAATGAAGGGTTGTCTGTAGACAGACTGTGAAGGAAGTGCCTGCCTATCATTCATTTCTCGTCTCGTCACGGACCATACGTTCGTCGGGTAGTTTAGTTACGTATTCATAAATAAATCGATTATTAAAATTTTAAAAGTGATATTAAGAGACTCAAAGCAAAGCGAATAGGTATGCGACAAATTATGGACAGGACAAAACGCTTCGCTTCTTCGAGTTGCTATTACGTTATCGATAACTTTATCGTATCGACTTTTTCGACGACTTCGTTTGTTCGTTTCCGCGAGTTCCGCCGCGACTACCTCTCTCAACTATCACATCACAAACCATTGCGTGCGTGTTTTGTTTAGTGAGGGTTCCATCCTTCCATTCCATAGATTTTTAAAGTTGTGTTGTGACTTGTGTGTGGTATTTTATTAAAAATTGTGTATTACCGATCCGACGGACTTATAGTAATGGGAATTGACTTCGCTAAATTAATCGCGATTTAAAAATGGTTACTTATCATAAATTTATCAGACAATGTCAACTGTGGATTTAATTTACGGATTTTAGGATCTAAGTAGCCATTTACACACGTTGAAAAGTCACGTAGGTAGACTATTTTGTTTGTGAAATGTCGAGTGGACATTTTTTATAGTGAAAATTATAATTTAACGCGTTGGTCACTCTGTTCGTGAAAATGGACAGCAAAAATATACAGAAAAATGCCATGCAGAAAAGTGCAGAGTTCACTTTCACTCCTCCGCCCGAGGCGCCTGTATTTGAGCCTACGCTTGAAGAATTCATGGATCCGTTGGGATATATAGCTAAAATTCGTCCAGTTGCTGAAACTACGGGCATATGTAAAATCAAGCCACCCGCACGTTGGCAACCACCATTTTCTTTAGATGTGGATAAATTAAAATTTGTCCCACGCATACAAAAAGTTAATGAATTGGAAGCCATAACACGCCTCAAACTATTGTTTTTAGAAAAGATATTAAAATTTTGGGAACTTCAAGGTTCACCCCTGAAAATACCAATGATAGAAAATAAAACATTGGATTTGTATTGCTTGAAATTTTGGGTAGATGAAGAGGGTGGATTTGAGAACTGTAATTCACCAAAAAAATGGCGTAAGATTGCAAATGCGATGGGCTACAGTCAGAATGCTAGCACGATGAATTTTCTTCGCAATAATTACGAGAAAATTCTGCTTCCCTATGAAATATTTGAAAAGAGTAAAGCAGACATATTAAAAACGGTTAAAAAAACAGAGATTAAGACCGAAATAAAAGGTATAGGTGTAGGTGCAAAATATTTTAAGGAAACACCAATAGAGACCATAAATCTTTTAGAAGCTGAAGAAATAAAAGAAGAGAAGCCATACAAAAGTATTAAAAAGACAAAAACTGGTTCGGATATTAAGTGTGAGGGGGGGCCACATACAACAGATGTCACCGATGAAATGAAAAGAAGTAGGGAGCTTAGGAGACTGGCTTGTTATGGGCCTGGTCCAAAAATGCCAGGTCTCAATGATGAGGAGTTTGACATTACTAAATCCAGAAAAAGGCCAAGATATGAGCTAGATCCTTTAGCCATATATGTATGTGCTATTTGCCAGAAAGACCACAGAGATGATCTTTTGCTAATATGTAACGGTTGCTCTGATACATATCATACATTTTGCCTAAAACCACCTTTAAATAGTGTACCAGATGGAGATTGGCGCTGTCCATGTTGTATAGCTGAAGAAGTACATAAACCTGCTGAAGCTTTTGGCTTTGCTCAAGCTGAGAGAGAGTACTCTCTTCAGCAATTCGGTGAAATGGCTGACAAATTCAAGTCAGATTACTTTGGGATGTCTGGTCATTTAGTTCCTACCAATGTAGCTGAAAAAGAATTTTGGAGAATAATTTCTTCTGTAGAAGAAGATGTTACAGTTGAATATGGTGCTGATCTGCATTCCATGGATCACGGTTCAGGATTTCCAACCAAGTCCTCTTTAAATTTATATCCAGGAGACCAGGAGTATGTTGATTCTGGATGGAATTTAAACAACCTACCAGTTTTAGACGGGTCAGTTTTAAGATTCATTAACACAGATATATCTGGTATGACTGTACCATGGATGTATGTTGGCATGTGCTTTTCAGCATTTTGCTGGCACAACGAGGATCATTGGAGTTATTCAATAAATTATTTACATTGGGGTGAAGCCAAGACATGGTATGGAGTACCAGGTAGTGGTGCAGAATTGCTGGAAACAGCTATGAAAGCTGCAGCTCCAGAACTGTTTAAATCTCAGCCTGACTTATTGCATCAATTGGTAACAATAATGAATCCAAACATATTGATGGCAGCAGGTGTGCCTATATACAGAACTGATCAACAAGCTGGAGAATTTGTGGTAACCTTTCCTAGGGCATATCATGCAGGATTCAATCAAGGCTATAATTTTGCAGAAGCTGTTAACTTTGCACCCCCTGACTGGCTGAAGATTGGTAGAGAGTGCATTAGCCACTACAAAAATCTTAAACGATTTTGTGTATTCTCTCATGATGAATTAATTTGTAAAATGGCTTTAGAAGGAGATCGTTTAGACTTGGAGACAGCACTAGAAACACAAAAGGAACTGGTTAATGCTACTGAGGAAGAAGCCCGCTTAAGGGGTCAAATAGCAAAGAAAGGCTTAAAGAATGTTCAGAGAACTGCTTTTGAATTACTGGGAGATGATGAACGCTTATGTGAGGTGTGTAAGACAACATGTTTCCTTTCATCAGTTTCTTGTAAAGAATGTAAATATATGTCCTGTCTGCTACATGCAGATGAATTTTGCAAATGTGCTTGGGAAAAGAAAATTCTTAACTATAGATATGATATGGATGAATTACACATCATGTTACAAACTATTGATTTTAGAGTTAATTGTTTTGATAAATGGATGACAGAAACCAAAAATATATTGCTACCAACAGCACCTGATATTGGGAGATTACAAAAATTAAAATTACTAGTGGATGAGGCAGAGGAATTAAAAATACCAAAGTGTTCATTGCTTGCACAGTTGAAAAATGAATACTCAAAAGCTACAGAGAATGTTGAACCAATTGTTATAGAATTAGATGATGATTAAATATAACATGTTCATATTAAAAAAACTTCCAATGACTGGGGCGTAGTACAAATAATAATTCCATAGATTTAGTATAACATTATTTTGTAACTTTGTAGATCACAATATGTAGTTATTGATACTAATAGAAAATGTTTTAATGAATATCATCACAATTTTGTTATTAAAAGATAGTAGGATTTAATAATAATGACTGTTAATAGAGAGTCAGGAGTCAAATCAAAATGTATATTTGCAACATTAGAATAAGAAAATTATGGGTAAAAGAATAATTTAATTTTCACATTGACTCGATATGGCTTAAAGTATCCCACCGTTATTTTTTAAATAAATTTAAGTTTATGATTACTTATATTTACTAAAATTGTTAATTCCTCTGCTTGATGTATTGTGTAAATTCTTTGCTATTGATCTCATTGAGTATTACAGTACCTACTGAATTAAAATATAACCATAATAATAAGTTTAATTTGTTATTACTATTTGTGTTGACACATTTCCCAGTGCTTTTAAATCTGTAATTTTATTTAATTTGTACTGTCAATGACTATAAACTTGAATACTGTTTATAAAACCGAGCACAAATTCAAATTAAATACACAAAAGTAATCTATCTACCTACATAAATTAGTTATGTAACAATTAATTCGTTATATAAAACAAAATTTATAAACCTATTTTTGTATAAATTATGGCCTTCTACTGGAAATGAACATAGTAACTGCTGTACCTATGCTTATTGCATTTTATTTTCATTTAGCATCTGCAAAGTTTAAAATTTTTTTTGGTATTTTTTAATAGTAACGAATTATAATAATTTGTTATTATTTAAAGAGCCATCTCATTTGTATGTGGGTTTATTTGCATGATATTAAGTACTACAAATTAGTTTTAAATAATAATGTGTTTAGTTTGTGCTGTCTGGACTGCAGTAAAAGTATTAAAATATGAATTGGTAAAAAAGCATGGTTTGTAGCTTTGCATCGTTCTTAAAGTTAAGTAATACAAAAATGAATATAAATAATAAACTGGTAACAGATTACTAAACAATAATAATGTTTAAAAGAAATTGGTTACCTTAAATGGTAGCATAATATTATTGATTTTACAACTGAACAGTTTTCAATTTATTGTTGCATATAGATAATGGCTATGATATAATATAATGTAAGTTGAAGTAGAATGGTGTTTAGTATAATGTGAGTTGTATTTATTGTATTTCATATAATTTTAATGTAAAATATTGACATAAGAAAATGAGCCTAGCATTTTCCATCAGATTGGTTGCATAAAATTATTGCCATTAGACTGTAAAGTATGTAATTCTCTTCAGAATTTGCTTTGACTTATTAACGTTAAGGATTATAACAGTAAGTAGTTATTTTAAGTTACACTTTTTTTACTGTGATCAAGAAACTTATTTAAGCGATAAATTAATAATAGATACAATTATATGGTGGTAACAAGATAGTTTTTTTTGTTGGCGTTGGCAGCATATTATTATAGACCTTAAATGTATTAAAACCTGAGCTATTTGGTTTGCATTAGAGCCGAGCTATTCATACAATGCACTGTTTTGCTGCTGTGGCATCTTAGTGCCGACCAGATTAGTGGCCACTCTGTAATATAGTATTTTTGTAACTAAGTACTGACTTCTTACGTTTTCTACAAGATATCTGTTTGGTGAACTTTATGAGTGTTGTAATATTGAAAATGTTCAAGAGTTGTGCTTGTGAATAAAAAAGTAACTGACTTAGAATTATATATAAATTAGTATATTTGAGTGAGCTATTCTTAGTTGAACACTGGTATGTATTTGAATTACGAATAAAATGTAAAGTGAAATTGTTGTTTTAATTCTAGCTTATTATAGTAAAATAAAAACTGGTAAAAAGGGTTAAAAAAAACTCATAAAGCTGTGCGATTTTTTATTTAAATTATATTTAAAGTATTAAGCATAAGTACTTGTAATCTAATTGCTACATATTTGGTATACATTATTTATCAAAATTGTCATCTTATATACCTAGTTAATCAGATTCTAAACAATGTCATGTACAACTTGGTTACGATATCTGTGGACCTGAAATATATACTAATTTATCTTTCTATCTACCCGTGCGGAGCTAGGGCGAGCTGCTAGTCAATAATAAATATAAAAGAATAAATGATGCTTGTTTTGCGCACCGTACCACATCGCTGACCTGACGTCATCGACGTCAGGTCCACAGATATTGTAACCGGGTTGTATAGGTTTTAATTATATTGAAGTTACTTTGCATTGCAGTAAGATTGATTAAACTGAATTAAATTTTTGTTTAAATAAAGAAATGTTTAAATAAAGATTTGCGCATTTTGAAAATAAAATTTTAAGTGGATAACATTATTGTTACTACTTATTGGTACAGGAATCTGTTTGATTAATAACATTTATGTAAATATATACTCGACTTGAAAAAAATAGCACCTTTTAAGAAATCTACTTTATAGGTACATCTTTAAATCTTATTTGTATTATGAAATATTGGCAATGTTCGGTATCATTTGAAAGGTAAGCCGCGCACAATTCCAGCAGTGTGCGCGCGAGCGTTATCGTGCATTAATGTGAACCCGTCGCCAATAAATCCAGCATAGGGGCATGATCTTCCAGGATCTCTGTGATGTACTGGTGAGCAGTCATCGACCCTTGCCCGCGAGTACCTCCGGTCCGGGAGACGCAAGAAAGTTCAGTTTTGCCGTCGGCCGACATGCCGCCCCAGAACATGCAGGAACCGCCCCCGTAGGTACCCTAACGTCTCTTGGATGCAGGCTTGGGCAAAACGTTCCCACTGTCTTCTGTATACTCTTTTGCGTCTATCATTGCAGAAAAGGCACACTCACGTTTCGTCTGAGAAGAGAACAGCTCTCCATTGGTCCTGGGTCGTTTTTGCAGGCGTGCTCGCCGATTCGCTGCGGTTAATTTTGTACCCGTAGCAGGTCTGCTAGCCACTATATTTCTCTCCTTTAGTCTTCTTCTAACGAGACACTCACGGCCCTTCTACGAACTGCTTGAAGCTGCTGTTGCAACTCAACAGCATTAGAGTACCGATTTCTCAAAGAAATCGATACGATGAATCGGTCGTCTCTCGCAAAGGTGCAGCGACGTCTATCAGACCCACGCCTCCGGACAAAGCCACCGGTCTGCAGGAACCAGCAGGTACACTCTTCGAACAGAAAAGCAGCTCAAGTGCAATTGCCGAGCGACATCACACTGTCGTAGTCTTGTTTGCAGTAGTGCGATCACTTGGGCGGCTTCAGCAGCAGTAGTGTCCATCTTCAAGGACGTTTTTCTGGTGCAAGATCTTCTTCTGTGTCTTCTTCGACGGTTGGTAGGGAATTTATACCCCAATAAGCTTGTATCGACCCTTTTATACCCAAAAAACAAAACAATACAAACAAAATTTCAAGAGGAGAATCAGTTCCATTTTCATTCAGTGACTTGTATTGTAGTGTCAAGCTTTTTCTTTATTCAAATGAAATGGATATTTTTTTAAAGAGTTTTTATAGGGCTTTCAAATGATACCAATACTGGTAGGAATAATTGCTTGTCTTAAGGATTAATAGTGCTTGAAGTTTATTATTGCGGGGGTGCGATTTTTTTGATGTCGAGTTTATTAATTCTATTGCCTGCTGATAGAACTAAAAAAAGACTTGAGACAAAAGAGAATAGAGTGATTTTATTCAATAAAAACTATCAAAGAAAAATATACAACAAAACTTGAAAATACTTTGAATAACATAAAAAATAAAGCGAGATTAAGTACATCATATCACAACCGTAATAGATAAAGCTACGTATTATAATAATACTGATAAATTATCTAAATTCAGTGATTAATGGGCAGTGAAAAATTTGCAAACAAGTTATCTAAATAATAAAAAAATACTAAATCACATCATTGATAAGTACAATAGCAGGTATAAGGTAATTCAGCTAAAGCGCTCTTAAAATATATATTAGTTCAATCTGTTTTATAAACGCGAATATAAACGCAAACTACAATATCTCCAGGCCTCCCCAATAAGGGGGAGAGACCCGTGCCCAGCAGTGGGACGTTTGGAATATGATAAGCAGTCTTAAGAGCTAAAGAAATATAAATAAGAGAATGTATACAAAAAAATCGAGTATTTCTTACTCGCTACATGTTACAAAATAAGGATTAAAAAATGAGATTCCTTAAAATATTCAATCTGACAATTTAATGAAAATCTAAAAGCTATAAGTAGTCAGTTCTTTATTAAATTATTCATTACTTATAATTCATTTAAGCGAAAATAAATAAAAATAAAAGAATAAATAAAATTAATCAAGGTGAATAAACTTTACTCCACCCTCCATAACTTAATGCAATATTGATTTACGGATTTATTAGGAACGTTAAAAGTACATATTATTATTTCAATATGTACTTTTAATGTTCCTAATCAATCCGTAGTAGCAGCAGGATAGCAGCTGTTTTTCGAAACAGCTGCTTTCACGTAAATCGATTATGTTTTTCGCTTCAGTCAATGCATGTGAGATAAATGTATCTTTGAGAGTATGACATTAATCCATCCATTCTTTATTATACATGGACGACCGAGCGTTGCTCGGAAAAAACTATTTATTTTCTTGTTTTTATTAGCTCCCAATTAAAAAAAAAATATTACTAAAAATAAAAATAAAACTCAACTTGCTTGAGGTTTCAACCCGTCTCTATATAGCTCCGCAGTCGGCATTTACGTAGGCGACTGCCAAACCGACCAAGGAAGCTAGGAAGGAATTCCATGATGCTATATGATGATAGAAAGGAATTCCATTGATGAAATTCTTAAAGAGCTCTTTTAAATCGACATTGTCATTTGTTTGAACGGCGGATTGGCGGATGACTGACGTTTGACGGCGTTCTACGCTCAGAGGAAGGGGTTTATGTCTATGGTTCTACGTCACAATAAAATAAAACCTAGCTGGTTCAATCTATCACCCTCGAAACCTTAGGCACAAAATTTTATGAAAATCGTTGGACCCGTTTCCGATTAGTATTCAAAATATATATATTATATAGGTATTTATTACAAGAATTGTTCGTTTAAAGTTATAAGATATGTCACTAAGTCCGTTCGACTATTAATGTTGTGAGGCGAGCACATGCACATTGTTTTAGTGTGCGTAAACTCTTACAAACCTTACGGACATAAGCTGGCTTGTGAGTACTCATCACTACAACCAGAGCCGATCGGACTTTTTGAAATATAATATTTATACCATCCACTAGATTTAAAAAAATTAGAGCGGTTTCAAACCAGCGTATTGTACGAGCGTGAAAGTCAGCCGCGACCATAGATTTTTTATATATATATGTTTAGGTTGGCAGAAGCGTAACTAGGCGAGACCAAAAACAAAATACCGCAGTATGCGCGTGAAGCGCATGTGTGCTTGACAAATAGTATTGTGTGTGACTACTTAGAATTTAGTTTTCGTTATACATGAAAGCTTATCGATAGTTGTATCTGTATTGATTAGACACAGATCTAACAGTAAAGTAACTAAAATAAAACTACACACACAAATCAATTTTTATTTTCCTCCAAAAATAATTAATTTATGGATGAAAATAATTATATATAGTATTAACCAGACCGCAGTTTAACTTTTTGTGCTCCTCTATTAGAAAAACAATTTTCGTCGATGCAGCAAGCGCTCATAATAATATTTAGTCGAATATTTTTTGGGAAAGCATTTTTCTCTATTTATCTATCCCTATTGGATGAGTTACATCAAGGCACTGCACACGTAACCGTATTTATTTATGTCCAATAAACTCCACTTTAAACTTTAAAAGCTAAGATTTTAGGAAAAGCTGAATAAAATTTATTTCGTTCACGAATTACGCTAGGCCAATAAAATACAGTCCCTGTAGCTTCGGGAGTAAAAATAGAGCTACGGTATCCCCTGCCTGATCGTAAGAGGCGACTAAAAGGGGGCTTCCGGGGCTGCGGGCGGTGAGAGTGGGAGCTCGACCCGTCCAGCCAGCAGCCCCAGGAAGGACGGCGGTGTGTGTGGCCGCATGCCGCCGTAAGCATCGGAAGGTGCAGGAGATCACATCTGCTCTCCCAAAGATGGGCCCTTTCCAGGGCGTCGCGTATGGAGGACACCGGTGCGTTCCATGGGAGATCCCGGAGTCCTCCCCAAACGCAGAGGAGGCCACCGAGGGGGTTTTAGTGAGGTTTAAATCCCACATAACCTGGTGTTCTCTCCCAAGGTGCTGGGTACCTTTTGAAGGTTTCCCCCCCGATACCAAAAAAAAGGCCAATAAAATACAATAACGTGTACATGAATGGTTTAGCATATTTATCTTGCTCTAACGCACGCATAACTATGTTCTTTCTCTTTTGTATTGCCAATCTATCTTGACGTAGTCAAAGTCATAATAAATCTATGGTGACTATACATCAGTCACGGCTGACATATACACATGCGCGTAAGATACGCTGGTGTGAAACCACATTTACACAACAAATGCAACTTTAAAAACTTATTGCGCTATAACTTACATAAAAAAAATATTTTCTATGAATTACAAGGGAGTAAAGGTATATCACTTTATTACGTATAAATTACATGTGTAATATTAAGCAACAGACTTAAGGGGCCGTACACGAAATTTTGCTGATTTAGCTGAATTACCTGATTTAACACATGACATTTTGCAGTTAAATTACAGTATCTCCATAAGTTTCATTGCACAATATAACTGATCATTTAATTAATAATCGAATACATTAGCCACTTTTTTAGCTTGCGTCAAGAATTGTATTGCGAGATTAAGCTTATTTTAAAAGATTTTTAATGCCAAATTTTCATCATTAATTTGATTTATTTTTCAGAAAACGGATTGATTATGAACTGAAGTATATTTATGTAAAATAAATTTTTTGAAAGATTGTTTCAATTTTCCGAAATAAATGCAATTTCTGGCCCATTTTCTCTCAAAATTGACTAAGTTCAATGTTTTTTTACTAATATTTTTTGTATGAGACAAGGCAAAAAGTGGCTCTATGTATGTGATTTTTACAGCAATACATGGCATTTTTTCGATCTGTTTAGATTTTAAAATGATCCAGAAATATGTGATATTCTATACTGCAGTATTATATAATTGCAGTAAAATTTACAAAACTATCACCAGCTTTAGGTCTATTAAGCAAAATAACGAAATAAAAATTAAAAAGTGGCTCATTTAATAGTTTATTATTGAAATGATCAGTCATATTGTGCAATAAAACTTATGGAAATACTGTATTTTAACTGCAAAATCTCCTGTGTAAAATCATCAAAATCGGCAAAATTTCGTATACGGCCTCTTAAACGATAATTAAAGAGAAAACAATATTTATATCAGTGTTACATATATTACTATTTTTATTATTATGCCAACTTAAATAAAATTAATGAATAGACATGATTTTAAATAAATATCATCATGAAATGTTTTATTATAGACCTTTACACTACACAATAAGAGACGCCCTTTAGGCAGGAAAAAGACACACATTCTTTTTGAAGAATCTCTTACTACTACTACTCGAATACTCTTTCAGTAAAGTAAATAAAAATAATACGAAACGTACATAATCGATGTCAGGAAAATATATTATTTGACTTAATTTATTTCATTCTAAATATGAGATTCTCTATTTGGACGGCTGAGACTTGTGTAACGTAACCTTATAACATCGACATACGAAAAAGAAGTCATACTTCTAGGAGGTACATCGATATTTTTAGTGTGACCTCATTATTGATTTTCTATGAATAAATTACCTATGACAAGACATATTTTTTCCTTTTCAACTTTTTGCTGTGGATATAGATTTAAGCGTCTATTAATGTAGGTACCGGCTTGTTTTATTACATGTAATGTTAATTAAAAAGTGATGTAACATAGCGTTTTATCCCAGGTTCATTCCTGTATATTCATTTCCGTCGCTTTATTTGGCTAGCTGTCCACATTAGTCCAGGGTAGAAGCCTTTAAAAATAATGAAAAGTGAAAAAAAATTATAATAGAATGAAACCCATTAGAAAAGGAGGGAAATATGATAAAAATGAAAGGAAAAATAATTTACGGGCGATCTGAGGTTGGGAAGGGGATGGGGGTGAGTTTTTAAGGGTAAAAAACGGGTTTTCTCGATTTCCGGCAAAACTAAAAGTCCTATCGAAAAAAGTCAAATGGAAAAGTTGTAGATAATAAAAAGATCTAAAACTTTTGTATTTACACTTTTTTCACATAACCTCAAAATTTATGTGAAAAATTCAAAAAACCAAGTTTTTGGTTTTTTATTTTTATCTTTTACAAAAATTTTTTGTTTTTAACGAAATTTTGTGAAAACTTACCTTTTTATGTCCCAAATACGCTGTAATTTATTTAATTAAAAATATTTATTTTTTCACCTTATTTTGAATTAATATCGAAAAAACAGCCTAATTTTCAATCGAAAATTCACCCGTCAAAATATCAGCTTTTTTCAAAAAGTTGGTGTGGTTTCTGTTCGTTGGAATCTCTACTTTCCGATGGTAAAAAAAAAAATATATGTTACTATGGTAAATCTTCTCAGAAAATGCAAAAATTCAAAAAAAATTTTATTGCATACACTTGCTTATCATCTGCCTTATTGCAAATGATACAAACAGATTCATCCATACTGATAATCTGAAAAGACAAAATCGAATTAATAATGTCTTCACTATTTAATCGTGAATAAACTCCCATGAAAAAAAAAATATTAAAGAAATCAATGTCAAAATGTATAAATAATATATTTAAAATCTATAAAAAATATATAAAATATATATCGTAAATATATTTCTAATAAAACAAACTTTTGGCCGATTTTCATATATATTTTATACTTTTTTATAGATTTATAATATATTATTTATACATTTTGACATTGATTTCTTTAATATTTTTTTTTTTCATGGGAGTTTATTCACGATTAAATAGTGAAGACATTATTAATTCGATTTTGTCTTTTCAGATTATCAGTATGGATGAATCTGTTTGTATCATTTGCAATAAGGCAGATGATAAGCAAGTGTATGCAATAAAAAAAAATTTGAATTTTTGCATTTTCTGAGAAGATTTACCATAGTAACATATATTATTTTTTTTTACCATCGGAAAGTAGAGATTCCAACGAACAGAAACCACACCAACTTTTTGAAAAAAGCTGATATTTTGACGGGTGAATTTTCGATTGAAAATTAGGCTGTTTTTTCGATATTAATTCAAAATAAGGTGAAAAAATAAATATTTTTAATTAAATAAATTACAGCGTATTTGGGACATAAAAAGGTAAGTTTTCACAAAATTTCGTTAAAAACAAAAAATTTTTGTAAAAGATAAAAATAAAAAACCAAAAACTTGGTTTTTTGAATTTTTCACATAAATTTTGAGGTTATGTGAAAAAAGTGTAAATACAAAAGTTTTAGATCTTTTTATTATCTACAACTTTTCCATTTGACTTTTTTCGATAGGACTTTTAGTTTTGCTGGAAATCGAGAAAACCCGTTTTTTACCCTTAAAAACTCACCCCCATCCCCTTCCCAACCTCAGATCGCCCGTAAATTATTTTTCCTTTCATTTTTATCATATTTCCCTCCTTTTCTAATGGGTTTCATCCTATTATGATTTTTTTTGGTTTTAAAAATTATCGACCCTGGACTACATTACCCATTGCCATTATTTTTTTGAAGTCGACGATTATAGCCAATTATAATATATCGCATTTCGACATAAATAAAAGTTTACGAAATTGCCATCTACTTATGTACAGGACATTAAAATTAAAAAAACTTAAGAGAATAGAGACTCACAGAGAGGTAATTTTTCTTCTTTTAGTTAAGTTAATATTTGTGATATTGATGTTCACGACACCTACCTATGTTATTATACTCTGTTCACAAAGATAATAAGCATAGCCACTGTAATATATTATAATAATATGATAAACAACGCTATGCATTTCCAAAAGCCCACAAGTCCAAACGGAATGTAAAATTTAAAGAAAAAATAAAATAAAAGCCTAAACTCTGAGAAACGTTAAACATCAATCCTAGTTCCAAGCATATCCTCTTTTTGAATAGATTACTACAGCCATTCCTCTAATACTATGTTCTGTCTCGATGGGGAATACCAGGATAGTATAACTTTAGTGGGGTCCTGTGACAGCGGCCCTTGGCCTCGATGGGCAGCGAGGGGCAGGGGATCGCTGCCAGCACGGCTGCCCGAAATTCATTATTCTAGTTTCCGCTTTTTTAGGCGTCGAACCCATTGATTGGCAGTCCGACATGGCATCCATTGCGCCACACGAGTCGTAAAATTTGAACTGAATATAAAAATAAAAGAAAACTTAGAAACCAAAAGCTCACAGTCTGAGAAACGTCAAATATCACCCCAGTTTCATGCCTATTCTCTTTCTGAACAGGTTACTACATCCATTCCCCTATGACAATATCCCGATGGATAATACCAGGGTAGTATAACTTTAGTGGGGTCCCGCGACAGTGTCCCGCATCTCGCGACCCTTGGTCTCGATGGGCAGCGCGAGGCAGGCGATAGCGGCGAGGATGGCTGCCAGCGAGTAAACACCGGTCGCTATCGCTATCGAGTTCTTCAGTAGCACCTGGAAATTATTTAAGATGTATTTTTAACAGACTTCAAAAAAGTAATATTTGAGTATTATGATCTATCTAAGCTTCCGAACACATGTGCTAGTTTTTATAAGTGTATGTTTTTGCCCGCAATTTTCGCAGAAAACTTAAATGATATCAAAATGATCTTATTTGATTTAAATCAAACAGTTTATTTATTTATTTATTTAACTCTTTATTGTACACCATGATGACAAAATTGAATTTTGAGACAAATCAAAACAGAGAAACTGAGTACAAATGGTGGCCTTATTGCTAATCAGCGATTTCTTCCAGGCAACCACAGACAAGGAGTTTTGATGAAGAGGTAGGCTGTACGGCTTAGGCTAAATTAATAGTATATATTACTAGCTGACCCCGCAAACTTCGTACCGCGTTTAAATATTTAGGGTGGGCCACCCTTATCACTTAGAGGGATGAAAAATAGATAGTAGCCGATTCTCAGACCACCCGATATGCACACAAAATTTCATGAGAATCGGTCGAGACGTTTCGGAGGAGTATGGTAACTAACATTGTGACACGAGAATCACGATATCTCTGGAACTATAAGACCTACCGACTTCAAATTTGGTAGGAATATTCCTTTCGCCGAGTAGAGGTCAGCTAAGAACGGATTTTACGAAATTCCACCTGGAAGGGGGGGTTGCGGGGGTGTTAAGTAATGTTTGTATATATGACATCGCAAAACTCAGAAACTATTCGACCGATTATTATGAAAATTGGTATGTACATGTATTTTTTCACGGAGAAGGTTTATATGCTATCCATTATTATTATTATTTAATATTTAAACGCGATACGGAGTTCGCGGGGTCAGCTAGTTTTATATATAAGATTATGATGTCAAGTATGTACAATGTTAGATAATGTACAGATTAGGATTAGGAGTACAAGAGATACCTAGTCAGGATTGCAAATAATGCTCTTTGACTTGGCACTTAAAGGAGTGAAGTGAAGGAGCAAGACGGATTGTTTTGGGAAGGGTTCCATAGGCGGACCGCCACAGCAGTGAAGGAATTTTGGAAAAAGGATGTATAGTGAGGTGGAACACTTAAGAGAAGAATATCTGCAGACAGATTGTGTGTGGCATGCAGAAAATGAAATTGCTGTTTAAGATAAGGAGGAGAGCTTGGATTGAATAAGACGCAGTAAAGAAGAGATAGAACATGAGCATTTCTGCGAAGTCTGATAGGGAGCAACTTAAGTTTAGCACGATATTCAGAGACATGATCATATTTTCGGAGTCCAAATATAAACCGTATACCTACATAAATTTTGAAGACGCTCAAGCTTATTTAATTGCTCCGTAGTTAGGTCTAGATAGCACACTTCGGCATAGTCAAGAACAGGAAGAAGTAGAGAAAACATTTTTGTGCCTCCGAAGTGAACCCACAGCAGCAAACAGTTTTCGGCTAGTCTCGGCAAGTTGTGGAACCCAACCAAGACAGCGGTCATTTTTATGCTAAGGTTTTTGACTTTATCACTGTAGGGGATAACTTTATTTCCTAGCCAAATAGGTGGTAGATCAGAAAACTCTATTCTTGATATTAAGCAAGAGCTGCCAAAGATGATAGCTTGAGATTTTTTGGGGTTTAACTGCAGCCCATAAGACTTGCTCCAGTCCATAATTAATCTTAAGTCTAAGTTGATGGTAGCAATAGCATTTGATAGATTGTTGAAGGATGCTTGATTGTAAATCCGTAGGTCGTCGGCATATAGATGGTAGAGAGAAGAAAGGCGTAGACCTATAGAATTAATGAAGATTGTAAAGAGAAGAGGATACAACACGCCACCTTGCGGGACGCCGGCAGTCATATCACACCAGAGGGAATAATTGTCTTGAACTTAAATACGCTGCCGGCGCCCATACAAGTAGGATTGAAACCAATCAATAGCCGTCGGTGATATGTTGAGAGAGCGTAATACCCCCATTAGGATATCAAAATCGACGGTGTTGAACGCATTGCTGAAATCCAGCAAGGTCAACACCGTCAATTTTTGATTATCCATTCTTTTGCGTATGTCGTCAGTAATTTTTATAAGCGCAGTAGCCGTACTGTGGCAAGGACGGAAGCCAGATTGCAGAGGATTTAACAAGGAATGTGTCGAGAGAAAGGAACTGAGTTGGTTGTGGATCAGTCGTTCAAGGACTTTATAGAGGAACGGAAGGATTGAGATTGGTCGGAAATCTGCAAGATTTGATAGTGAAACAGTCTAAGTTTTATCAAAATCGTGTCAGTAATTTTGGAGATATGGCTATCTACGCTAACACGTGGCGATGTGTTGCCTGGCACACAACCACATCAATAAATGGCGTTGCAATAAGATGGTTACAATATGTAATGTAATATTACTAGCTGTGCCCCGCGGTTTCGCCCGCATTAGAAACGGTCAATTCAATTCAAATCACTTATTGCAGAAGAAGGTAAAAAAAATGAAATATATTCTAATGGGTCTTCCCATGATAAAGAGACATTTTATCACAGTATAAAGTAGCCTATGTCACTCTATAGCCTTCTAGTTATCTCCAAGCACAAAAATATTTCCATAACATCACGCCATCGAGAGGAGAAAAAGGACAAACAAACTAACACACTTTCGCGGTTATTATATTAAGTAAAAGGCCTTCCTTTTACACGATAACGATAGCGTGATTTAGAAAACGGTACAGCGTTGTCTGGAGCTTACTTTACCACGCTGCTCGCTGCTCCAATGCGGATTGGTGAGGACGCGGGTCAGAGCCCGCTGTCGGATGTTTTTAAAGGTTGGTTTAGACAGCTAAATATCTATCGATAACAACCGAGACCAACAGTTTAATGCCCGCCCCACACGTAACGAGAAATCGTTCGATTTAAGACTGTACAGATAAATCGAACGCCTCTAGTGCCTCCACACGTCATCGACGACCGTCCACGATGGAAAACGATGATTACGCACTTGCGTTGTTGGGCCTCATTATGTGCTTATTATGTGCTTAAAGAAAAAAGTCGAGGAGCATACATACTATTGCATAAATCGCGCTTTACGTGATACGCACGTCCGAACACAAGCGGATTTGATCTGCGGAAAGATTTATCTAATTAAATTTGCTACTGCCGCCGAAGAACAATTAATTGCAACAGATCTGTACAGAGAAATCGAAACGATTTCTCGTTACGTGTGGGGCAGGCATTACAGAGTTAAACACCCCAACATCATCGCACACGTTTCTATAGCTGCGTAAATAGTATGCGTTTTTTGTTAAAATTTTTCAAAGCTGCCCTACACTCCTCAAGGAATATGCTTGCCAGCCAAACGTCATCTCAATGCAATATAGGAAGCAAGCAACCAACGAGGTGAATCCGAGCTGCGACTACTATTAGTTAATTATTAACTTATTAAATTGAAGTTGAAAAACTTACTTGTGCTACATACGGTGTGATCATCGCGCCCAGTCGTGCCACGCCGCTGCAAGCGCCCACCGCAGTCGATCTCAGCGCTGTTGGATATACCTATAAAAACATATAGGTACGTAAATAAATATATATATAATAAAATTTTAAATCACAACTCACAATAGATTTCTTACCTCTGGAGTGTAAACATACGCAGCCTGGAATAATCCTGCAATTATTCCTCGAGCTAAGAACAGGACGCACGTAAGGAATGTACGGCTGAAAAAAAAATGGTTTGAAAATGTGAGTAAAAGTATAAAAGCTTCTCGTTTAGAAACCATCGAACTATTTTCGTTTAATCGAGTCACGTTATTGATCCCATACTAATAACCACATAATACTACTCGTCCTTGTCAATCCATAGGTACTTAAATATTATAAATTCGAAAGAAACTCTCGTCTGTCTATTACGCTTTACCGCTTAAACTACAGAACCAATTTTAATGAATTTGGAACATAGATAGAGTGGATCTTGGGAAAGGACATAAGATAGTTTTTATCCTACGGGAACCTATAAAACGGGTCCACGCGGCCGAAGCCGCTAGCGGAAGGCTAGGCTGGATAAAAAATACAATACATGATTAACAAGGTAAGGATGAATGTATTGATTAGGTAACACTTTTACAACGTTCGCAGCGTTGCACGGTGCACTATAGACCGAAGTTGCAAATATGGCGATAGACAGTATTTTTAACGCCCTTTTATTTTAATTGAAGTGTTTGCATACACACCGTGGGGTTAGCGTGCTTGAAACTTTAGTACCTACTACAGAAAACCAACTACATAGTAACATACTTATATGTTAAGTTCAAGGGAAAACAATTTCGCAACGCTGTTTTTTATCGGCCAAATTCTATGTACGATGACATATCGATAACCAAAATGTAACTATTATTTAAACGTATCACTGGCCACAACCGCAGTGTTACGACAGGAAGTAACGAACGTAACGTGATATTCCACGTCAACAAGGAAGTGAACACAAAATATATGTAAATAGTTTATGCAATGTACGTAAACATTGCATAAACTAGTTTTTATTAGTTCAATAATTTGTCTCGTAATACTTACTTTCCATTGTAAATAAGAACGCACACGCAGATAGCGAATATAACGAATTGTGATGCCATCGTCTTCTTGCGTCCAAACTTTTCGATTATAAATATGGTTGCAAAGATGCCTGAAAGAATACATAATTATGAGTAAATAATTTTTTTTTAAATTTAGAATTAATCCTACCTAATTATAGTTTTATACAGAGCATTTATACAGAGATTACAGAGATAATTTATACAAAGCCACACGAGCTAGCGGCCTACAGTCGGTTTTCACAACAATGTTCCTGCCCAGTATAATCGATGAAGATACTGGTTAGTGGCTGACGTTATACATTCTCCATAATAAAGTACTACAGTACACACACACACACACACATACAGAGGGAGAGAGAGAGAGACAGATACCCGGGAACTCGGCCAGCGTGGTCCACAGCAGGTCCATGTAGTCGGTGGTCTGCAGCGGGCGGCAGTCGGCCGCGCACGCCCCGGCCGAGCCGTCCGCCTCCGTCTCGAACAGCTCCGTCGTCATCAGCACCAACCCGTAGTAGCAGAACGCGCAGGACATCCTACAAACATACGACAAAATAAAAAATATCGAGCGGACAACGCCCAAAAATGGTTGTTTCTATCTCAGGTAAATGGTTTGTAATCCCTTAAGGCTATATTTTACCGGGACACCATGGCGGCGAAACCAGTCGCCGCTACCAACAGAATGTATAAGCTCCATAGAGTACTACTCATTTGGTATCTGTTTGGTTGCGCAACCAATGTGGCGGCGTGACCAGCTCGCTGGTAGCGCCACTACGCTGGTCGCGCCAACACTAATTACTATAGCGCTGTATAGTGCCTCACTCATTCGGTCGCCAGCCGCCACTCAGTTGGCTATTCAAGATCCGTTTTGATACTGTAGCCGCAGTGTAGTGTTGTGTCTGTATGCTGTCTAGTTTGGTAGCTTACGGACACGCGACTGGTTGCACCGCCATGGTGTCCCGGTGAAATATAGCCCTTAAGACGGCGATCACTGCAATTGTGTGAGTGTGACACACTGATGTATAGCTTGGCCATTTAGAGTAGAAGATAAGCCTTTGAAAACATCCGACTGACCTAACCCGCATCTTCACCAATCCCTTTGGAGCAGCGCGGTGGAGTAAGTAAGCTCCAGGCTTTTCCAAAAAAGGATTGCAGCCAATAGTACGTACCAAATGAACCATAACAACAAGCTGGTGTTTCTCAAGTGAGGTATCAGCAGATGCTTCAGCCTGCCACGCTGGCCAATACCAACTGAATCATCGCACACCAATCGCCCAAGCAACATTGGCCGACCATTGTCTTGAGCTATCTGAAACAATCCAATTGAACATATAACTATCCAAAACAAAAAAAGTATGATTACTTTAATGAAATAAAAATATAAGATTTAACTTTCATCTAATTTTAAGGAAGATACTGATAAAACAATCAGGAGTATGTATAAAAATATAAAACACTTTACATAATTAAAACAATAAAATCTAAAATAAGCTTTAAGAAAATGGTAATTTTTGTTTTTAGATTCGGACTGAGTTTTCTTTTTATTGATAATTTAATTTATTGTTTCGTATGGCCCGGCGCAGCTAAGCCAAACGGGCGCGGTCGACGGCTAGTGGCAAAAAAATCATGCGTGTACTAGTGCTTTGGAGGGCACGTTAAGTCGTCGGTCCCAGCTGTTGTTATCGATAGACAACAGTCGTTGATATTGGCAACCCAACAAAGATTGTATGTACCATGGCAAAATTATTAGTCTGCGCCGTTACATATGCAAATTTGAATGTCAATGAATCCATTCATCCACTAAGAGTGTAATATATTTTATATATCACCAAGTTGTTTCCCTGCTCACCAACCCATCAAACATACAGTCCAATATAACATTACCGAAGTCTTTTACCGTCGTCGAAACTTGTCGGAGACCTTATGAGCGGTTATGAAAACATTCGACAGCGGGTTGGCCAATAACCAGCATTGGAACATTTGAAAGCTTACTCCACGTAAGCTCCAGGCCTGCCCAATAATGTGCCCAGCAGTGGGACACAAAAAGAGTTGCAGCCATTGTTTCTAATATTCTAATTTTACTACTATGAAATATAGTCACCTGTTCAAGCGTTGCCAACGCTTTATCTGGCTGACCGCTTGCTACATGATATCTTGCAGACTCTGGAAGCCACTGTCAATATACACAAAAATTACATATTGTACAAATGATAGTATTATTTAGTAATTGTCAACAAAAAGAAGGTACATACCAGCATCCTTAAATTGGCATAAAGAACAACATAGAATAATGATTAATGAACAAAAGAAAAATTCACATCACACATTCACAGTTACTTTAATGATAACTAATTTATAGTTATATTTGATATAACTAAAATGATACAAATAAAGACAACATATAATTGCTTAAGAGACATACAGTGGGATTATACTGTTGTTAGTTTAACATTAGATAATACACATCTCTTATGTATTCTCCTATCTATATATATAAAAGAGAAAGTGTGTATGTATGTTCCTTATAGACTCCGAAACAGCTGGACCGATTTCAATGAAATTCTTGGAGAATCTTCAGATTGGTCCAACGAGTAATCCTGTAAAGTTTGGTGGCGATCGGAGAATGGCGGGCGAAGCCGCTGGCGGAAGGCTAGTTAGATATATTATGTAGATACAATAAATTAGTTACTGGTACCTTCATGACACGACACAGATAAATCATGATACAACAATGATATGTTACTTACTGGACAAATAATAGCAAAGATCAATAATGGTATGGTCGACAACGCGAGCAGCCAATGAACGCCAAGAGTGGGCATCACCACCAAAGCCAGAGCAACTTCAAGACACGCTCCGAGCGCCCAAAAACACTGAAACAATGCCAAATGTTCTTAAAATAAATTATGGCAAAGATCTTCTACCCTTAATTATTCTCTTACAAAAATCATTTTCATCAACCAATTTTAGATAAGGCATAATATGTAAATCATGCAGAAACATTTCATCTACAATTATAAATGTTCTGTGAAAAATGTGATTGTTTTAAGTAATATGGATATTTTTGAAAATTTTGTATAGAAGTGAGGGTATATTTAGGGTGTGGTTTCTATGATTTTTGCTTATATATGTATAGTAATAAATGAGTTGTATGTATTGAAAAATATATGAATTGTATTGAGTAGTACATACATCAAGAAGTACAACACATTTTGCTCTTTGCTTGGTCGGTAGGAACTCAGCATAAAGTGTTACTCTGAAAGCAAAATTAATTATATTGTAACTATTTCCGGAAAATTCATTGCTTTTTTATAATTTTTTAAAGTGACTTTTGATAATACTTACGATTGTGGGACACATCCAATTGCGAAACCAACAAGTCCTCTCAAAAATAGCAACCAAAGGAAATTTGGTGCTATGGAACTCAGCAAACCATAGTAGAAGAGTAAAACTCCACACATACTCAGAGCCTGAAAATATAAATAATAATCTATACAAATAAATAAAATTGGAGTGTCTGTTTATAAGTGTGTGAGTATCTGTTTATTTAAGAAATATGATATAATTATGTACACAAGAAAAAAATACTATTCAGAGAGCTTCAATCAGCATAGTATTATTAAAGCATTTACTTTCTTCAACAAACTCCTACTAATCTCCTACTTATACTCCTGTTTAACAGCTTCATGCATTACAGCAGTCATATCTGTATACTCAGTTTTTTCTATTAAAAATTGACTAACAAAAATTATTTCATTGCAAAATCAACATAACTGTCAACTGAACCAAGAGGAATATAGAGCTGTGTTAACATTTCTGTACATGATTTGTTACAAACTGTGAATGTGATACACATTATAATTGCACTTACAGTCTTCCTTCCATATCTGTCACTTATATTGCCCCAAAAAGTAGAACTTAACATCATTCCCATGAAGACTACGGTAGTAGTTAATGCTTGTTGATATCTAGTAATAGAAAAGACAAAACACACTATAAGTATACACTATACATAATAATAGTAATGTTCTTTTGCTTCAAAACAAAAAGCTGGCTCTTTGTCCATATGTCTTCTTTGGATGAATTGGGATGTAGACAAATTCTATTTTATTGGTTATATTAAAGAACTTTTATTAGAAGACTAGCACACAAATATGAAATTTTGAATTACTTATAAAATAGGCAAGATTCAATTTGATAATAAAACAGAGAAAGCAATACAAAATTGTTGATTTAATTCCTGATTAAATAAATGATAAAGTTGAAATAAATGGATATTTTCAAAAGGCCTTTGATGATGCCAAGGTTTTATAAGCCCTATTTATCAATATGAAGCAAAGAAACACAAGAAGTTCGTCACAAGAACTGTTACATACTTGCTAATATTCCATTCACAGTGCAGAGCTGGTGACAGTATGCTCAATATAGTCATCTCCATTGAATCAGCCATCCAACACAATCCAGTACATAGGGAGAGTTTCACTTGAAACCACCCAAAACCTAGAGCGTTCACTGCCTGAGTGACTGTGAATGTATCTGGAAAATTTGGACAGAATTTAAAGGGCACAAAGTTAACATAAGTACATATGACGGCACCACCATCTTTGTAAGCAGCACGTGCAACAGGCAATGCCCCCCACCAATGCAATATAAAAGGTCAGTACACCAGTAGTTTCGGCGGGTCAGTTGTTTGAGAGCAATTGCCCGATGCATATGCTATGCCGCTTTATTGCGATTATGTTTAAAGTTATATAAAAATAAGTGACTATAATCTGTGTGTCTGTGAAGTTTGCTTTAAAGTAATATAAATTAAGTGATTATCGAATAAACCATGTGTTTGTGGAAGTTTGCTGTTTTATTCAAGGAGATGTCGGCCCCCGCCTTCACATACATATTTTATATTACAGACTTTTTGTATCACTTTGAGGGCTTTCAGACTTCTAAGTATGTTTTCTGTACATAGGTACTTAAATTAATTGATTTTGGACTATAAATGTACAGTACTATTAACTTTTTTAACATAATTATTTGTAGCTCTATGAGTAAACACATTTTTTTTCCAGACCATACCATGGTACACTAATACAATTTTGATAACAAAGAAAAGCTAAGAAACGATTTTAAAGTGACTGTTTTATTTCTGGAAGTATTAAAAAAAGTTCTTTAAGCTATTTACATACCGTCCGGTACTACCGACACTGATGCCATTTCAATCTCTTGCGGGGGAGGCATAGGCGGTGCCGCAGGCCGCACTTCCCCTGCATTTTCGTCTAAGTCCTGATACCCTTTAGCTCTTCGTATCTGAAATTTAAAAGCGTAAGAAGCAAATAGTATTGACGTGGTATACTGCGGACTAACGGTAGTGTATGTGTTCAGTTAGATTTCATGCTGCTTACCATTGTAGAGATCGAATGAGCACTAAAAATATAAAAATCAGTACTCTTTACACTTTAATACATAGTTACGTTCAATAAATGTTTAAATAATTATTAAAACAAATTAAAGTAATTGTATTGTTTTCTATTTTGAAAATGAAAGTCTACAGTAGGTACTTTTCTTCAAATTAGTTCGGTCCTTGTTCTGTCAACGTGACAATTTGACATTTGTTTTTTTCAATTATGGCATCGCAAACTCTGTGCATACTGCCAGCGTCAAGTTGCATAATTTTTTTGCCAGTTTTAATGAAACTGGACAAAGTAATAACAAAGTCAGTAAGTAAGTCGTCAGTAATCAGTCAGTCTAGTCAGTCCAACATTCAAGTTAAGCGATGGCTACTTTACGAGAACATGTCCGAAGGAGTTTTGGAGGCAAGCCGAAAAAACATGTTTTCGCACTGTTCTATTTCACAAAACTCGTGCACTGTCATTAACCTATATCGAAAAAAATGCCGTCAACTTTATTCGATATAACTCAAAAATACACCAAGAAAATGAAAATAAAACAAGAGCACAACTTGTTCCTTCAGACTTCCTGCCAAAACTCCCATAGATGCAAACGCATTATCCATAGAGAAATTAAACACTATGTGTAATTATTATATTCTTATGCTATGGGGCTGTCACGTCGTCCTTAAGGTCTGATTACATTGACCAACCTTCAGGGGCCGACCCGGCATACATTACTGGTTATCTTGAGTATTTTATTACCATGTACTCAGATAACCAGCAATGTATGCCGGGTCGGCCCCTGCAGGTTGGTCAATGTAATCAGCCCTTTACGTAAGTATATTATAAGTCTGTGGGTTTTACGGCATTCAATCAGTACTTTAATTTCATTATTTCAATTAAATAATGGCATCCATCATCGCAAACTCTGTGCATATTACCAGCGTCAAGTATAATTTTTACATCACTTAGTAGTCCTAGAAAAAATCAGTAAGTCGTCAGGCATCAGTAAACAAAGTTTCAGGAGTTCAGAACATTTTTATTTGAATAAATTATATACATAGCTTTTATTAGAGACCCGGCCCTGGTTCGCTCTAGCGATTAAGTGATATACATTAAAATCTACTTTGCAAAAACCCTTAAGTACTAAAGGCAAAAAATAGACGCGCGATGAGAATACGCGCCGGGGCATGTGATGATTTTTGGTAAAACAAAATATCATCTTCTAAAGTATTTATTTGATTACATTTTGTACAATTTTAATCTGAATTGACGAAGCTAATTGACGTTTTTATTTAGATTAGGATTAATACTGAACAGAATAAAACATCTTTGAGATAACGTAATATTTTTCATTAACATTTTACACATAAAAGTAGTTATTGTAAGTCAACTGTAAGAGATAGAGTACACTAATGCAGACTTTTGTATAGCAAATTTATATATTATTATCTACAATTCTCTAGAACATCACTTTAATGTATATCTGCTGGTTAACGCGGCGCAAGAGAATATAACTCTCCCAGTAGGCAAGATTTGTGACAAAAATCGTTATGTTTTAGTCTAGTTACATAAAAGCATAATCAATTATACACCTAAACCTTCCTCAGAAATTACTTTATCTATTTAAAAAAGCCGCTACTAAATCCGTTGGGTAGTTTTAAAGATCTAAACATATATAGGGATGCAGGATAGCGGCGGGAAGCGAATTTGTTTTATAATAATGTAGTGATTTATTACAACACTTCTTCCAAATATCTACTTGAGAAAGTGACACCGCAGTTCTAAAAATAATATTTTTAGAGCAGCGAAAAATACGCACATAACAAACTATTTTGCCAAAGGTGCTCGCCGAGGGTTTGAACTCGGTATTTCCGTGACGGAAACTGCGGTCTTAACCGCTCGACAATCGCTGCTCGAATGAATTGATTATTTGTATGTTTATGAGTACGTAGCTTTATACCACTGCGTTTGTGACTGTGTCTTCTAAATCCCAATTACAATTACTCAAAGAAATACCAAGCAAGAACATGAAAATAAAACAAGAGCACAACTTATTGTCGAAAATACACTAAAATTACATACTAATTACATAGTTACTATTACTATTATGTAGTTAAGAAATACATTTAAATACACTAGTATTTTAGTAATTTTAGTGAACGAAACGAAAATACACTAATATTCTCAAAAATATACTAAGAAAATAAAAATAAAAATAAAACAAGAGCACAACTTGTCCCTTCAGACTTTCCGCCAAAACTCCTAATTAGAAGTAACACAACATAACAATTAACATTACACAACAACCACACCATTATTTTTTTTACAATCATGTAGTACTTTTTGCCCTTTTTGACGCCTTTTTTTGGTGCCCGGTGGGAAAAAAAAACTTCAAAAGATACCCCGCATTTAGGGAGAGGAAACCCCTCGGTGGCCTGCCTCTACGCTTGGGGAGGACTCCGGGATCTCCAGTAGAACGGGCCTATCTTCGAGAGAGCAAATGTACTCTCCTGCACCTTTCGATGCTTACGGCGGCATGTGGCCACGCACACACCGCCGTCCTTCCCGGTGCTGACTGGATGGATCGAGCTCCCACTCTCGTCGCCCTCAACCCCGGAAGCCCCCTTTTAGTCACTTCTTACGATCAGGCAGGTAATACCGTAGCTCTATTCTTAATCCCGAAGCTACAGGGACTACCCTTTTTGACGCTTGTCCCTTTTTATTCACTCTAACCCTGAAATACACATTGTCTTAAGTGTAAATCTCATCTAACACTAAGTTAACGGTTTCAAACGTTTCCACATACCAATTTTTTCGTTAAGTTATTTGCTATGTTTTTAAGGGTGTAATCGCTTGCACCGACGATAGTAAGTCATCGTATATATTTCTTGCTTTTAATTATTTTATATTAAAATTAAAAAATCTACTAAGAATCTATGAAGCTCGAGAAGATCGATACCTATTTAGTATAGTGGGCTTTTCTTTCTCTTCACAATGCACTGGACACCGCCCTGGTGTGCGACTGTGCGTTGCTGCGGATTTTAACTTTGGCTTTAGAATCTTAATTTGTATAGATAAACCGCACCTCCGTGCGGGAGTGCGAAACGCGTGAATGTGCCGCACTACCGTGCGGAGATATTATGGATTCCTCCGCAATATAATATGGATTTTTGTGTAGAAAGGACATAGGTACATAATAATATAATATATATATATAGGTACATAAGAATAGATGTCGACATAGATTGCGACGGCAGTGTGTAATTCGCCTAAGGTGCAAAAAGGCTACGTGCTACGCGCTACGCAATTTTCTGTAGCCTTGAGCAGTAGTCATTTAGTAGAATTAATTGTTAACATGTAGTGCTGTATTTTTGGAAGTAAAGATTCATGAACTACAATAGGTTTCGTAACGATAAACATTTTTATTATGTTTTATATTTATAGTTGCTTGCTAGTATCTTGTATAGTTCGTTCTGGGAAGTAGCACCGCTGCACCCATTTCTTACATAAAATTATTTGTTTATGGCCGGAAACGTGTGATTCGGCAAACTTACGTACGTATAACAATTTTTTCTTGAATAGCAGCGAAACTGCATAAGACCCCAGAAAACGCGCGTGTTTGCTTAAGATTGGGTGTAAATGTCATGGACTGCGGAGACTTCTAAATCCTCGTGACTTGCATAATCGTCGGCTATATAAACTTATAAAAAGCAATTAGTATTAGGTTGTGTGCTTTAAATTAAAGCAGTCATCTTATTAATTAAGAGTAGTTAATATATTAATTACAAACGGGGGTTGCTCTTAATGTTTCTCAAAGTAGGCCTCTATTTATTGGCCTAAACTAGACAGAAAGAAAGCAATGCGTGGGCAGCTAATGTAGGCGTACAATATCAGGGAGCTGGCTCCTTGAAGGAAAAGGTCAAAGGTTAAATGGTTATAGGTAGGTCCATCGTGATCTTACCACCCTGAATATTCATGAACATTCTAGAATTCATTTTGCGAAGCTTCTCACAAAATAACAACGGTATATTAGTGTATACAAGTACTTAGGTATTGAATTCAGTCTAGTCGTTTATTGTATAGTGCGTTTTTATATGATAAGGATTTGACAATGGATGTTGTTTGCCATTGCAACAATGTAAATCAGCTATGAGTGAAAGTATTCGAAGAAATCCTGTCAGAAAGCAAAAGATTTTATCTCGCGAGATGAAGATAGCACCTAGAACCATGTCACGTATTTTTATTTAAGAGGCGTCCTGGACATTTCTTAACTGATAATTTAAAAAAGAAAAGGGTAGTAAAATCAAAACGACTACTTAAGTACGCAAAGGGAGGTCACAGAAGATTTTTGTTTACGGATGTGTTTTTTTTTACAATAATTGAGAAATATTTTAACAAACAAAATAACCGTATTTGTGCGGAAAGCTCTATAGAAGCTTCCCAATTTGTCAATAGAGTACAACGTAGACATTATCCGAATTCAGTGATGGTTTGGTGGGATGTTAGCTATGAAGGAGTGCCTGAGACATATTATGCAAAGAATATCAAAACATGGGAACAAGTGTATCAAGATACCATTCTTGAGAAAGTAGTTAAGTCCATGTTCAATAACCAAGAATGGTCTTCTCAACAAGACTTGGCATCAGGTAATAAACCTCGATCTTCATCAATCTTGGTTAGAAACGAACGTTCCAGACTTCATCAGATCTGAAGACTGGCCGTCATCTAGTCCTGATCTTAATCCACTTTATGATTTAGACTCTAAACGCCATTATAATTTGGAGTCCCTAAAACAATCCATACGATTGGCAGTGAAGAATTTTCCCATAGAAAGAGTGCGTGCTACTATTGATAACTGGCCTCAACGTTAAAATGGAGCCGCCAATGGAGACCACTTTGAATAAGCTTTATATTTTTATATGGTTTTTATTTATTCATTTATTTATTTGACTAATACACTGTAATCGTAATAAATAGGTACATATTACTTACAATAAAAAATTAAGTTATTATTTATTTGTAACAATATTTATGGCAAGACTAATTATATTTAGGTTACCTTTAACGATAATTTACTATCTTCATCCACGTCACAATAAGTGATAGAACTTTCATGGTTCGACCGTGAAGGAAATTGTTGTGGTACCGTAAAAAGTTGTGGTTGCCGGCCTGACTTACATGAGGCGACTATCAGCCTTCGCAGTAGCATCGCAATTGTAAACGAGCGCAGAAAAAGATGCAGTCTTACTTTAGGTGTTTTTGTAGAGTTCCATGGGCCGCAGTGACCACTGAATACAATGTGCATTCTTTCTATTCTATTATAGGGTTTAATTAAAATTATATTTTTATAGCGACAGCGACCACGGTACTACGTATTCTGTGAAAGGAAGTATATGTGTATATGTCTAAGTATAATGTTTTATAGGCATAAAATATATTCGCTCTACTTTATTATTAAATACATATTACTAAAATAACTTAACTTAAACATTGTCTACTCTTAATCTATCGGAAGTTATAAGAAGAATAAGAAGATATTGTTTGTGCTACATCTGTTGTGTGTGTAGAGTAGGCATACCAGGTGTGGGTACAATTTGTAAAGTGTAGAGAAAGACATATGAGACAAAAAATCAGACCTTTGCATTTGCCAAGCAGTTTAATATTAAGAAATAGCTATGAAATCAAAATGCAAGCCACGTTGTATTTAACATCGACATGAACCCCAAACAAGCGTTTATATATCTTGTTTTATAACTCCGTCAAGTCAACCGGACACCTGGGGGCTTACTCTGTAGAGCATACGCATCCATTTATAAGTTCTAACATTTTCGGAATCATTTTTGGCATATTTAGACAGTTTTTTCATGATTTTATAAGATTTACGTTGACATTGATAACATTAAGCTACTGAATGAATAATATTGCTAGAATTTCGTTAATCTTACTCAAAAATGATACGGGCCTACAGAGTAGCGCCCCAGATGTCATGACGAGTCAAGTTACGACCGAGTTATACTAAGTTTACGTACGTGTTGCTTCTGAGTTCTGAGTATGAATAGTATAGATGCTGATGGACACCTCACTTAAGCGTACGGCAAATTAATTATTTCCGTTGAACACATAATAACTGCTCTATGGCTAAATAGTTGCTGTGTGTCAAGTATTTAATTCCCCAATTGAAACTAATATCTCGATTATAACCAACATCACGTATCAGAACATTGTTATTGTTCAGGAAAATCTATTGATACTGGTTATTCAATAAAATATTCTAATAAATTACATATTGACCATAAAAATTAAGTATGATGTTAATCGGTCCAAAGTCTTTGCAGTAAGTATAAGTAGGTATAATCCACAGGTAAAATCAATTAATCACATTTGTGAAAAGTTAATGAAACATTTAATATTAGTTTGAAGTCATTTATTACTTTCTTTAGTAGGATACAACATTAATAATAAGTCACTACTTATCGGAAATGTATCCATTTTTGTTTTCATTTTTAAATAAAACATATATAATATATACATTAATATAGTCTATATAAAATATAACTGAATTAGTGTGTAGGTATGTATGTATCTATAAAGATATTTTGAGCCAAAATGTTCATGCCTATGATCTAAGTTTTGTTAGCTTTTAAAGATGCCATTTTATACTTTTCTATCTACAGGACAACAGATAAGGCATTTTCTAACATAAAATAAATATATAAAATTTTAAAGGTTAAAAAAAGTTATTGAAAATAAACATATTTTTTGAATTATCTGGTTACATTAACAATGACTAGGTATATTAACATTAACTACTCATAGTAATACTTTACAGGTGACACAAATTTTGTATTAAAATTACAAACTAAGTAATAAGTTTTAGGGTCTGAACTACAAATTACAGGAAATTAGGTAATTTGACATTATTATAAACAGATATGTACTTTGAAAGATATTTAAGGGCGCAGTTATAATATATAAATAAAGACATAGGTACGATTGAAATGGTTACATAGAAAAGTATGAGGCTCTTTTATGAAATAGGACGAAGTTAATTACATTTTTGTAATTTCAACATTGGTCTTTTAGACCTGCTGTCATACAAACATTAGATAAGAAGCTGTAAAGCTAAAATATCACCTAATCCTCTGCCCCCGAGAGAATCTCTTCCTTCTTACAGATACAAATGTATACTATGTTTTATATCTTTGCTTTGCAATAAGATTTCTGGTATTGTCGGCTTAGACCGTAGAAGTATAAAATAAATATCTAGCACCTAAATACAAATATATATTTATACGTATACAATACAAACGCTAGGCCAAATAAGTTATTAAAATATTGGATAGCAAGTAAGTAATGAGCTACTTAAAACGGTTTTTGTATAGTTTCCTATAATTCGTAGGAAATAAGCTCCAATTAACACATATTATACATACTTTGAAAGTAGAGGAATGTGTTGAAAAATAGGAATTTATAAAAAAGTATCGGTAATACCTACAAATGAAATGCACTACCAAGCTCTGCGCCTTTTTACTGAAATTCGTGTTTTAAATTGCTTCTTCTATTTATACATTTAGACCAGAAGAAGAATGGTGATGAAACAAATTTAATGTATTATTTACTATCTAACGATAAGTCTTAGATAATCAGTACCTAATATATTTACAAAATGCACATATTGTGCGAGTTAGTATGCAGCTGCCGAGTGAAGGGAATCCTTAATATATGTATAATTTAAAAATTATCTTTCTCATGTAACAGCTAAACAACCCATAACCCTTCGTTCAATGCTGATTATAGTCACATTTTGTACGATCAATTTATCCATGTTACGGCTATATTACACGTATATTCAAATTAGTAAAGAATCGAAAAAGATTGAAAACCTGACTAATATACCTTAGATTTACACAATAAATAATGGAGATGAATACGGATTCGGAACATTTGTTCTACAAAAGCCACAAAAGTAGTAGGTACTTTGGCATACGAAAAGTTTTTAGGTTACGTATGTACAACTTTTTAAATTTTAAAGTCCCTATAAAGTCGTTATTAAAACCGAGAGATAAAGAGTTAAAAAGAAGGAAGGCTTAAATCGGACAAGATTATTACGATTTAGTTTTTTTTAATCATTTTGATTGCTTGGTTCTCCAATATATCATCAGGTCGCTTGTGTCATGTTTTCGCAGGTATCTATAAATCTAGTAATACTCAGTCTCATATTTGTTGGCGGTAATCAGATATATCCGTTTAGGTAGCGATGCGATGTTTCAGGCCTCGTAGCTCTTCGACCAGGTCGGCATCGGCCGCTACAAAACGTTTGTCGATTCTTCGTGGCTTGTTGTCCTCCTCCTGTGTGAGAAAAAAAAGTTAAGTGGAATCCATTCATAAAGTGTTCGGCCCTAAGTGGGTTAGTCAAGAAGAGGATTTTAGGTGATATCAGGCCGCGCTCCCCGCCCGCCCTGAATGACCCGGCCTCTGCGCCGTGTCACCCACCACCCCCGGCCCGGCCAAGTTATTTTTAGACTTGGGGGTTTCACAATCTATAGCGAATATCTATAAAATGTACGTACAATATGAATAAGAATTAGATGATATGAGATTTCTCCACAGGATTGCGACGTAGAAAACATGATCTGTACTCCTGAAAATGAGATTAGTGACAAAAATACTTACGTGATTCCGATTATCTAGCAGCTTTGCTATGGTTTTGTAGAAGGATGAATTTTTTCTGTTTTGCTTCTGATGGTTATGTGGAATTTGGTTCTGCGCCGGACGGGGCACCATCACTTCCTTCTCTCCTACTTTTTGGGTTTCCGTACTGACAATGGGAGCAGGAGTGGTCACACTTCTTTTGTTACCATTCCAGTTGATGAAGCTGTCGGAGTCATCATTTACGTAGTCGTCTTCGTCGAATCGTGGAACTGTTTTAGGTACGTGATAAAGTGGTTTTCCAGCCAACGCTTTCAACTCTCTGACGTCTTCATCCTCGATATCCTTTTCATCGTAGTCAGGAGTAGGGAAAGCTGCTCGGGCATTTTCTCGTCGTCTTTGCGCATCTTGAGCCATTTGAGTAAGAATCAAATTATCTAGAAAAGCTGCATTAACGTCGTCTACGTTACTCGACCGCCAGTCGGGTTCGGCATCGCTTTCGAACCAAGTTTCTTGGCCAATAGGTAGCGCTGCCAACCGTTCTTCTTGTCTTTTTGGCGCTTCATTTGCAAAATGGCCATAGGGATCATAATAGTATCCATAAGGAATTTGACCGTAAACATCTGGTACAGCGAGAGCAGGTCCGTCATAATAGTATTGTATTTTGGGTCTGTAATAGTAATCATCTTCAGGGTATTCCCTAGGCGTCTGGGGATATGCAGGCCATGTTTGCATGGGGTATGACATTGTTTGGCCTGCTAAATATATGAAAACTACCGGAAAGAACCTAGAAGAAAGATATTTTTAATTAGGTACTGCACATTTAATAACCACTGGTAAAACATATTATGACGACACCACTTGGGATTAAAATAAACGTAGTAGTAAAGGGTAATCAAATGTAAATTTCCTGTATTTGTTTGGTATTATAATCTAGGTACTTACATTAAGCTCGTCTGCTGCATTTTGCACTTTTAAAACTTCGCGTACTTCTCAAACGATGAGTTCGGCACGACTACGTAGGCAGGGCGGGTCGCGGGGCCTTATAAGCTGTTCGCCCACGCTCGCCGCCCACACGTTCTCAATGAAAGTCTCCCCAACCCCCTGGCCTGCTCCCGGCGCTTTCTACTTACACCCTCAACCCCTCAACTCCGCGCGCCGCTATCGATCGCGCTCACAGATTATTCATCTTACTAAAGCGTTATATTATTTTTCTAAACGATTATGTTGTTTAAAAACAAGAATAACATTCTCTCTCTAAAATCCGTCTATTCATTATCAACTACAAGATACACTAGTATTTTATTGTGGTAAGTATCTGACACAAAAGCTTTTAATCCGTTGCGCTAGTTCCATTTTTACTTCCTATATGGGAGTGAACGGAAGTAGTCCTTGGAAGAAAAGGCTAGCTCGATCGTGTCTAGAGTTTCTAATAATATGTCTGAGCGTCCCGTATTCTAAATTGATGAGCTTTACAAAGGTTTCAATTTATTATGAAAAGAAAATTAAAATCTATTTTTACCGAAGTAACAAATTCAAAGAAAACTGTAGGTGTAAGGTATTATCGACAAAATTAACAGTTACATGAGTCAAACTGAAATATTACTAAAGCACCAAAAAGTGTAAAAGTTTTCACGTTTTTTGATCGCTACGAAGCTTGTTTAGTCAGATTTCAAAGGATTTCCTTATACGTTAGATAAATGATATGTTTGTGTAGATTTATTTGTTGTTATTTTTGTAGAAAAATGAGGAGGAGCGTTGGTAGTTTTCCTGAAATATTTTCCTGAAAAGGAACAAGAAAGCCGTTGGATTTAGACAACTCAAAGTGTATAGACGTATGTGAAATATTATGTTACTCTGAATGTTAAATGAAATATGAAAAATTTCTAAGCGCTACCTTTTTTCTCTAACTATTTAACCTTCCATTACTTTAAAAAAGAATACACCAGAATTTCTATATAAAACAATATAAAAGACAAGAAAGTTAATTTTTTACCGACTTCCAAAAGGAGGAGGTAATGTATTCGGCTGTATGTATTTTTTTATATATGTACACCGATTACTCCGCCGTTTGTGGACCGATTTTCAAAATTCTTTTTTTGTTCGTATACTTATACTCCCGAGGTGGCCCCATTGTCACCAAATCAAGATCAGATGATGGGATCCCAGGGAAATGGAGGGGAACTCTCAAATTTTATAGGCACACACATTGATTTTCTTATACTTTCTGAAGCATAAGAGATATGTGTGCATAGTAATCATCATCTCATGTTGCTGAGCTGATGATGGAAGGTACTGCGACGGGTAGAAGTGGAGAGCAAATTCTTTCAATAAATGGGTTTTTGTTCGAAATCTTACATTCCTGAGGTGGTCCAGCTGTCACCAAGTCAAAGTCTGATGATGGGATCCCAGAGAAATCGAAGGGAACATACTAATTTTATAGCACAACAATTGATTTTCATATTTTTACTAAAGCAAAACAGGCATTTGTGTATAAATATCATCATATGATGTTGCTGAGCTGATGATGGAAGGTATGTACTAAAATACCTAACCATTGTTGTAGTTGAGAGAAACTTCTTTCAATAAATGTTTTTTTGTTCAAAAACTTATGCTCCCGAGGTGCTCCAACTGTCACCAAGTCAAATCCTGATGATGGAATCCCAGAGAAACCGAGGGGAACATTTAAATTTTATAGCACATCAATTGATTTTTGTATTCTTACTAAAGCCAAAAAGACATTTGTGTTTAATTATCATCATGTGATGTTGCTGAGCTGATGATGGAAGGTACTACAACGGTTAGGAGTTGAGAGCAAATTCTTTCAATAAATGGTTTTTTGTTCGAAATCTTACATTCCTGAGGTGGTCCAACTGTCACCATGTCAAAATCTGATGATGTGATACTAGGGAAATCGAGGGAAACACTGAAACTTAATAGGCACACTCATTCTTTGTCATATTTTTTAACATAATACAAATATTTATGTCCGATAATTATCACCTGATGTTGCTAAGCTGATGATTGAATGTACAACGGTGCCCATTCAGAACGAAAGGTACACTATATTTACTAAGACAGGACATTTTACTAAGGGTCCGACTCCAAAAATAGTTTTAAGAGTCATTACCATAAGCAAGAAGAAGTAGGTACTGAACAATTTTATTTTTTACCGTTTGAAGTCGGTTCTATTTTTTTTGTTAAAAACTTAATTATTAAAAATAACAGCTCTGTAAAACCAGTACCTAAGTAAGTGCGGTTGAATAACATATGAAGAAGTAAAACAATGTAAAAAAATTAACGTCGTAACGTCAACGTCTAAGTTAACTTACGAAAGATACATACATATTTTAAAAATAATATGAAGATTTTTTTTCAATTTTATTCCCAAGGTATTTTTAGTTATGCCACAGAATACAAAATAGTACAGGTAGTTGTCCTTAAGAAAAGCATGCCTGCCACCTGGTGTTAGGAAGACAATCTTAAGGCCAAAGATGGAGGACGAGACCTTCTTCTCCGAGGTCGCATATGTAAAGTTGCGTTACGGACTTTAAAATCCAATATTGCTTACCATATGTTTGACTACAATACCAACTTTTTGTATTATCGAATAATTAAAAAAAGACGAAGTACTTTGGAAGAGATACCTAATTTCGTATGTCGTATTTTAGGCTTAACTAAGTTCCCTTAGAGTCTTCATTCCCTGGAACTATGAAACGCCCACTGGCAAATACATCGAGTATGGGTACGTTACCACTATACAAGACTGTTTTAGTTTTTAAATTAATAATGAATCATTTGCTAATAGTTTCTTGATATTAATCACAGGTGGATATCGTATAAGACACAAAGCACTTAATACTTTTTTATCTGAAAGCTTCAACATATTTATAGGAACATGACATTTCCTTTATCAGATAAGTGTTATTTAGGGTCAACTGTTATGTTGTTATAGACAGATTAGACATACTTTTATCGATTAGATGAGTAAATAGGACATTTACGAAGCATGCAGTTTGTATTATAATAATAACGCTTCACACTTATAGCCCCACAGTAGGATAGATATACCCTGTGTCGTGGGTACCACGGACACATACAAAGAGTGAAACACAAACACCCAGATCGAGAACAGAAGTTTAAACACATCATTCAAATTTCTGTTTCGCCGGGAATCGAACCCGGGACCCTTCGATTGGCAGTCCGCCATGGTAACCATTGCGTCACACGGGTTTTAATAGAGAGGTTTTGGTTGAGATGTAGAGTTAGGGCTAGTAGAGGCGTGTAGATTAAGAAGCTTGGCTGTACATGAGATCTGATATCTTTTACACAGGGTAAGCCATAATGCACTCATCTTGGGAATATTTTACAGGAAAATGTTTTTCGTGAGATTATTTTAATTAGAATTATAATGAAAGAGAAACATACCTTATATTTCAAACATACAAATATTTTTTTTAAATAAAGATTTGAGATATTGGAAAAGCAGTAAGTATAACTTAGCTTTTCGTAATTATATTTATAAAAAGTATTATGACACCTTTTTAATTAAAAAAATAAATACTGGCTTATTGACTGCACTGAAACTAATGCATTAATTCAGAGTTTTTTCAGTCTTTTATATCCCTGTCTCTTTCTCTTGGAACTGAGTGGGAGATCAAAGTCCACCAGGCTGGTCGTATGAGGGTTGGTAGACACACATGGCGCGCATGGCCCGGCGGTTAGCGTAGAACGCTAACGATCTATGTAACTAAGCAAAACGGGCGCGGTCGGGTGTGAGATGGGTGACCGCTAGTGGCAAAAAATTTCATGCACGTTTCCGTGCTTCGGAGGGCACGTTAAGCCGTCGGTCCCGGTTGTTGTCGATAGATAACAGTCGTAAAACCTTGTCGGAGGCCTTATGGGCGGTTTGAAAACATCCGACAGCGGGTTGGCCACTAACCCGCATCTCCACCAACTCGCATTGGAGCAGCGTGGTGGAGTAAGCTCCAGGCCTCCCCAATAATGGGGAGAGACCCGTGCCCAGCAGTGGGACGCAAAGAGGGTTGCAGCCAGACACACATACATTGGAAAATATCATTTATTCTATAATTTTGCTTCTACCCGTACGTAAGAAAATATCTGTCTGCCAAGTCCCAGAGCACTGTTCTTCTTTTTTACGTTTCACACCCACGGGTAACCTTCATAAATATGATACATAAAACAAATAAGTTTTGAGGGAACGAACCACCTACTCAATTTTAGGTGACCTATGACCTATTCAATAAAAATCTATTACCTATGTCAGTTTAGCAAGTAAGTGATTGAATTTTAGGGTTTCTGTGTCGGGAACCGTCTTCTATCCCGGCACGCTCCTTTGACCCAGAAAATGTGTTGATGTGTGGGTTTGCAGATAGTAGTCACTCTAGTGTTTCGGGATTAAGAATCGGGCTATGACACTGGAAGGTGCAGAAGACAGGTGCAGACTCTCCGGATGATGGGCCAGTTTTGGAGCACCGCGCATGGAGGACACCGGTGCGTTCCTCTGGAGATCTCGGAGTTCTCGGAACAAGGAGGTTCAAGTGCGATTAAAATCCCACATAACGTGGTATCTCTTCAAAGGTGTCATGTATCTTTTGAAAGTTTTCTCCCCGATACAAAAAAAGGTAGACCTTTACTGGCAGGTAGCTGATGTAATAAGGAGTAACTTATGTACATTTATTTGAGATTTTTTTTAAACTAATGTCCAAACGGACGAAGTCGCGCCGTCATCAGCTGTCACCCCTTCGTCTTGGTCTAAGAGCCGGTGAAGAGCAACCTTCACCGATCTGATAACTCGATGAGACATATTTTTTATCAAATATAATTTATAATATAATAATATATACATATATATATATATATATATAACTTGCCTATCGAAAAAAGTTCATAGCAATTTTTGATATAATTAATTTTATTCAATTTTCTTTCGTCACCTCATTCTTGTCATAACCGAATGAGTTTTATCTCAATTGATGGTTTTGAACACACAGAATTTTACGAATTTTCGATCAGGCCACGTGTCCTGACGTGAGTTTAACATTTTTTACCCATCCCAAAAAAAGTGCACAACGCCGCTAAAGAAGTTTTTACTTCAAAAAATTGACCAAAAATTGGTACGAGAATTGCTTAGAAATAATTTGCAAATACATATGTTTAGAACTTAAGAAAGGTCATTAATTCTACTCGTATCTCTATATATTCTTATTTAACTACAAACAATGTGTAAAATTTAGTGTTGTAGCTTATTTACGAGTAAAGTTGATGGGCGGGTGGGTACACCGTAGGGAATTTTGTGCGTGTGCTTAGATATAATTTTCTTTTAATTTGTAAGTTTTCCTTTTTTTCAATGCTCTTTTTACAAGGTTTCGAAAAATCGAAAGTACTTTGGTCTACGAATATCTAGTATTTTTATAGTACTGTAATATGTTTATTACATTCGACAATGAGTCAATGAGTACGATAATGTTTATAATAATTTTATGTTTCAATATTTTCATTTATTATGTATAAAGAGTAATTAAAAACTTAATTACTCTTTAACAAAAAAATAAAACCGACTAACCGACAAATGGTAAAAAAAATATGGTTCAGTAGGTACATGGCATACGATACTATTTCTTGCTGGAATTAGGTAAAAAACAGTACAACGCAAACGATGCACGCAAGTTGCGAGAAATCGATATTTGATAAATAAGATATTTTCTTTTATTAGTAGTAGTAAGTAAGTATTAAGGTTATATAACAGAAAAACGCAAACGATGTACGCAGCTATGTGAAAAGAGATAGTTTGGGGGGCTGGAGAGTGACTTAAGCTACTTTTTACCCAGAGAATACATCTTATAAACATGGAAAAAAGATGTAGTCTACTAGGATGGAGCTGCGAGCAGAAAGCTATGTATAATATGAACGAACTTTGCTAAAACCCGTGTATGGATGAGTAAAACTTCGTACAACTTACATATATTTGCCAAATAGCTTTAAGATAGGTCGGGTGAGGGAGGCGAAATCGGTAACAGCGCGCTGCAGTCGAAGTGCATGGTCGTTGGCGGAAGTCGTCACAAACAACAGGTCAACGACCGAGTGGCGCCCACATGGCTACATTTTAGTCAATACTGCCAATATTTTCAATAACTTTACGCGTTGGGTCAGACTTATTTTTTATGCACTTTTGATATCATTAACAGGTATATTTTATTTATCATCAGATAATAGTCTAAGGAAACCTTTATGACTGCAACCCTTGTTGTGTCTCACTGATGGGTACGAGCCTCTTCCCTTTGTTGGGGAGGGCTAGAGCTTACTCAGGAGAAATGTGGGTTGGTGGAGATGCGGGTTAGTGTACAATCCGTTGGATGTTTTCAAACAGATTATAAAGCCTCCGACGAAGTTTAATGACTGTATCTATCGATAGCAACCGGGACCGATTGCTTTAGGTGTCAAAGCACAGAGAAGTGAATATAATTTGCCAACATAGAGATCACCCATTCCACACCCGACCGGGCCCGGCTAGGCGCATCGCCTAGCTTTTAAACCATATACTGAGCAATGAATTCTCCTACGAGCCTTAACAACGAATGAATTATTGAATATATTTTCATACTGTACCTACTGATTTGCTGAAAGTAAAAACATACATACCCTTAACTGATTCTGAGAACCTTGTCGTTTGTTTAACGAGCTATAAAGTACACGTCCGTATCTGCGCTTATTCATACGTATGGAACTTGGAATTTTCCATTTTCCCTTTGTTTTTCGACCGATGGAAAAATGATTACCTTAACTTCAATTTCAATGCCTTAATATTTAAAAATTGTAATAAGGTCACGTAATAATTTTATCATTTCATAGCTTATAATGTGTATAAAAAGTAAGGACTTTTATTCGTTGAAATTACGGTTAATTTTATCATTTCATAGCTTATAATGTGTATAAAGGCCTAACATCTTCCAAGCCGGCTGGTCACCGTGGAAGAGTACGACCACAACCCTCCAGGGAAACCACTTAAACAAAAAAATACCACGAAACTGGACAAAAACTCTAAGAATTGTATCATAATTGGAACTTATAATGTCAGATCTCTGTCATCAATACACCGATACTTGGAACTAACCAATGCACTTCAAGACATACGCTGCGACATACTAGGACTCTCAGAAACAAGAAAAATGGGTTGCCATATAGAAGAATATACAGATTATGTTCTCTGCTACATAGGAGAAACAAAGGGACTGTATGGAGTTGGTTTTTTAATAAAAAAGTCATGGAAAAATAATATAACTAACTTCACTGGCATTTCGGAGCGAGTAGCGTTATTACAATTGCAATTCGGCAGAGAAAACATTTCTATAATTCAGGCGTACGCACCCACAGAAGGATCAGATGACACAGAAATACAAAAATTCTACAATGATCTGAAAAAAGCTCACATACTAGCTGATGAGAAAATCATGACATTAGGAGACTTCAATGCGAAAATAGGGATACCTAAAAAAGATGAAAAACTCATCATGGGACAGTATGGCCTAGGCCAAAGAAACGAAAGAGGCGAACGATTGCTAGAATATGCATTTGAATATAGACTAGCAATAATGAACACTTATTTCAAAAAAAGACCCAGCAGAAGATGGACATGGAAGTCACCAGACGAAAACACTAAAAACGAAATTGATTACATCATGACAAATGTCCCAAAAATAGTACAAAATTATGAAGTTCTCAACAATGTCAAGTTCCGATCAGACCATAGACTAATTAGAGCAACAATCCTATTGAGCCAACCGAAAAAAAGTAGAAAAGGGTTTAAACCCCCACCAAAAATCCCAAAGACTGAAGAAGAGATAAGACACTACACAGATAGCCTCAAATCGAACTTTGAAAACAAACTAGTAGATCCCAGAGACATACAATCTTACTACGATATGATAGAAGAAACTATAACAAAGAGTTTGACTAGCCAAAATAACCCTAAAAAAGGAAACAGACACAAAATATTTAGCGAAGAAACAATATCATTAATTAACAAACGCAGCGAACTAACTTTAAGAAAGAATAAAGATGTTAATACAAAAGAAGAACTAAGTAAATTATATAAGGAGACCAGCAAAGCAATCAAAAGAGACTATAGTAAGCATAGACAAAGGATAATAACAGAAAATCTGCACAAATTCAGAAGCACAAAGAGAGCATTTAAAGAATTAAATTTAAGAAAAACTTGGATACATAAATTAGAAGGTCAACATAAAGAAACTAAAACAAGGCAAGAGTTAATACACCAGGCAACTACTTTCTATCAAGAATTATACAGAAACAGAGATAAAACCGTCGAGGAGACCAACGAACCACAATATTGTGCTAACACGGAAATAATTAAAGCGGTAGAAGACAAAGATATTCACGCCCAGCTGAAACTATTAAAATCAGATAAAAGTCCGGGTCCCGATGGAATAACCAACGAAGCTTTGAAATTAGGTGCACCAGTTTTAATTAGACCTCTCACAGAATTATTCAATCGCATACTAGAAGCTGAAATTGTACCAATTCAATGGTGCACTTCAAATATCATACTATTATATAAAAAAGGAAACCCTCTTGATATCAACAACTACAGACCAATCAGTCTTCTGGCAAACATATATAAAATCTTCTCATCTATAATTCTCCAACGCATAACTCAAGATATAGAAAATACACAACCAATAGAACAAGCTGGTTTTCGTTCTGGGTTTAGTACACTTGATCATATACTGGCTTTAGAACAAGTTATAGAAAAACACGAAGAGTTCAATAAACCACTCTATTTAGGTTTTATCGACTACAGCAAAGCATTCGATAGCATAAGCCATAACTCTATATGGAAAGCATTAAAAAACCTAAACGTAAACACGAAATATATAAATATAATAAAGTACATATACAATAACAGCACAAGTAATGTCATGCTAGAATCTAAAGGAAATGCGATTAACATCGAAAGAGGAGTCAGACAAGGGGACCCCCTGTCACCTAAATTGTTTATTGCAGTTTTAGAAGATATATTTCAAAACCTAGATTGGAAAACCAGGGGCATAAAAATAAATAATAACTATCTAAGCCATCTCAGATTCGCGGACGACATAGTTATATTGTCTGAAACAGCAAACGAACTGCAAGATATGCTCCGCTCTCTTGCTCTAGCAAGTTCAGAAGTAGGTTTAGAGATGAATGTTACAAAAACCAAAATTATGACTAACAGCAGAGAACTGCCCATCAATGTTAAAGGAAATTACATAGAATATGTCCACAGTTACATTTACCTAGGCAAACAAATATCCTTTTTGAAGACCCACAATGAAGATGAAATTGAAAGACGAACAAACATAGCCTGGAAGAAATTTTGGTCTCTCAAAGAAATCCTAAAAGGGGACTACTCGATTAACCTTAAGAAAACGGCATTAGATACCTGCATACTGCCCTCTTTACTGTATGGCTGCCAAAGTTGGATATACACGAAAAAAGTAAAACAAAGAATTACAACAACGCAAAGAGCTATGGAGAGAAATATCCTAAACATAAGGAAAATACAAAAAGTCAGAAGCAAAACAATCAGGCAAAAAACAAAGGTGACAGATGCTCTCACACAAGCCCTGAAATTGAAATGGCAATGGGCAGGTCACGTATCGAGATACACAGATAACAGGTGGACAATCAATACCACAAAGTGGAAGGGGCCAATTGGCAAAAGAAGGGTAGGAAGACCGAAAAGACGATGGGCGGACGACATAACGGAATTAGCAGGAAAGGACTGGCTAACTATAGGAAAGGACAGAGATGAGTGGAAAAGACTGGAGGAGGCCTTCACCCGCAGAGGGGTCCATATCCAACAAAACTAACTCTTACTAACATTAGACATTAAGTAAAAAATAACTAACACTATCATACTAACATTTGAAATGGAATTAGGAATTAAGGATATGGAAATAAATTTATTTTTATTTTATTTTATTTATTAATGTGTATAAAAAGTAAGGACTTTTATTCGTTGAAATTACGGTTTCTTTATAGTCACATGAATGTATAAACAAGTACCTACTTGTTGTACTTATTATAAACAAGTACCTATTTGTTGTGCTTACTCGTACGGGTGTTGGTTCAATTTTAGTTAAATTACCTTGAACAAATTGCAGGTGTTAGAGCTTCATGCAGAGTTCAACTGGGTTGATATTATTGATGTGATATAGTAATACTGCCTTTTTTTGGTATCAAGGGGGAAACCTTAAAAGGTACCCGGCAGCTTGGGAGAGGATACCGAGTTATGTGGGATTTGTACCTCACTAAAACCCCCTCTGCGCATGGTAAGGACTCCGGGATCGCCAGTGGAACGCAGCAGTGTCCTCTATGCGCGGCGCCCCATAACGGGCCCATCCTCGGGAGAGCAGATGTGCTCTCCTGCATCCTCCGATGCATACGGCGGCATGCAGCCACGCACACACTGCCGTTCTTCCCGGGGCCGCTGGCTGAATGGATCGAGGTCCCACTCTCACAACTCTTACGATCAGGCAGGGGATACCGTAGCTCTATTGTTAATCCCGAAGCTACAGGGACTATAGTACTGCCTAGTTAATCTAATTAGTAGTAGCTATGTTATTATATTTTAGATTTTTTCATTTGAATCGAGTAGCAGACAAGCATGCAGGCCGCGTGGTGTTAAGTGGTCACTGCAGCCCATGCACATCTACACACAATTTCAAGCTTTTTCTGAGGCCATATGCAGTTGCGCTGCTTCTCCAAAGGCATCATGTGAGCCTGGTCGGAAACTGCACGTTTCTATAGATATGGTGCAGCGGTGGTATTTCCCCGGGCAAACCATAGAAGTTCTAACACTTACAAAAAACATGTTAATGCAATCTATCCATGTTTAAAAGAAAATTGTATTTAATATGAACATTTGATTTGAACATGATAACTCATAAGAGCAACGACGTTACTGAAACCCCTGAAGGGGGAGGAACGCATACATTCTATTTTTGGCACAGACTGACATCTCTTTTTTCTGTCGCTACAAACGCTCACATTTACAAAATTGAAAAATTTAAAACATATTTTCAGTGTATCGATATTATTATATTCCTACATTGAATGCTGCTAATCGAAACTTGTTTTATAAAGCGATCCTGGTTTTTACCATTACTATTTTCTGAGTGGGGAAGGTCGGTAAGGCCACTCCTTGACAGCGCATCCGTCGTTGCTGTATGTACATTTCCAGCAAAAGTATTCTATTTTTTTAGTTTGACAATGCAATTACTTACTATGATTATTTATCTGAAAGAGCATTTTGAATATCTCTGCATTCCCCGCAATCGCTTCTTACGCTCTACTGAAAACCTACGCCTTAGAACTCCAGTCCACTTCAAAATTAAGTCCAACGTTTAAATCATATCTAATAGACGGGGATTTGCAATTGCAAACTTTCTTATGCAAGTAGGTAATTAATTCTTATTTAACGTTCATTTTATCAAAACATTTCAGTCGCTGAAACAAATGGGTTAACCTAAATAGTTCAGTGTATTTTGGGCTGTTATGATTGTCGATTGAGGTTTCTATTGAGGGCAGTTATTTTTGGCTACAAATTAGAGCCGAGCGGTAACATATATATTATGTATATGTAGGTATAATGTTTATGTATTTTGTGAGGTTTGCGCTTAGTTTATTTTGAACTAGCTGTGCCCCGCCATTTCACCCGTATTAGAAAGGATCAAATACATTGAAATGGATCTTTCCATGGGAAAGAGATGTTTTACCGTGGTAAAAAGTAGCCTATGTTAATCTCCAGCCTCCTTACTACTTCCGCGCACAAAAATCATTCCGTAAGCTTTCTCCATCGCGTCGTGACAGAAGGACAAACAAACAAACGCTCTTTCATCTTACGCACGCATATTGTGCTCCGTGAATTCTAGAGCAAGTGGAATTTGCTCGAGCTTTTGTTCAATTTTGCTGCCAAGTGGTGTTGAGGCGTAGGAGGTAGCTTCTGCTATAAATAGCCGACTGTACTCTTCGCTACGGCACGGCTACGAGCTACGATGTACATTGCTAATTTGTTATCTAATTCCTACATTTTTAGTAACAAAAGCTGTATACTATTTTAAAACACTTTTTTATATAACTTAATATGATTTTTACCCTAACGGAAGTTTATTAAAACGTTTCGTGCGTAAAGGTCACCCTACTAATAAGATGTTTTACCTATATATTTTTTTTTCCAACGTTTTTATGTCCCACTGCTGGGCACAGGTATCCTCTAACAAGTAAGAGGGATTTAGGCCATAGTCCACCACGCGGGCGTAGTGCGGATTGGTGGACATCATACCTTCGAGAAATTATGAGTTTCTCTTAGGCGATGGAAAACATCGTAATCAATTAATTATCACAATATTTTCCATCACCGTGGAGCAGCGATGATATGCGCACTTTAAAAATTTATTTTGTCAGAGGTGCGCGCCGAGGATTTGAACCCGGCATCACCCGCGTCGGAAACCGCGGTCCTTACCACTCGGCCATCGCTGCTCATGTAATATTTTTTAGTATTAATTGTACATCCGATTACCTGTCGGTATCTAAAATTTACTGTGTTCCATTACAAAGGATTGAATAGTTCAAAACACAGCACCCATATGAATTTGCGTACCCTGAACACTGATTCGTAAAGTTAACAAACAAAGCTTACCTACATTTTGTATTTTTTTTATATTATTTTTTATATTTTAATAATTACCAATATGATATTAAAGCAAATTACTTACCTATATATAATGTTAATAAGTTGTTATATCTGAGTATTACGGTGTACGTAGATATCTTTATTCATACTATTATTTTCTAAATTTTAAGCTATATCTATACATCATTTTGTTCATACGCATTACAACTTCTCAATACATTTCTAATACCTTCTATTAAGACTAGGTAATCACTATGCTGCTGATAGATAAAAGATAATATTTGCTTTGTTTAATTGTTACCAAATTCGAATCACGCATATACATACGTATTATGCATAATACGTACATTTGCTGCGTAAATTTAGCATCAATTCAGTCGCTTTAGGTCTCGTTCCATTCATGAATGTAACTTACGTCATTCGCCCCCAGGGAGGCACGGCTTCCCCCCAAGCCAGTGCGCAGCTACTGGTAGGAGGAGCTGACGTCAAAGTTTTCATGCAACAAGTGTATGAAAATGTAGTAAGTATGAATACAGGGCTATTTTTATCCGGCCTAAAGGACTTCACGGAGGACTTACATAACTATTCTAAGGACTGAATAAGAATCTGCCAGGCAGGTAAGTAACTAAAAACGTTGAAGTTAACAGTTTACTTAAGTTTGCAATAAAAGTATTGTTTTTGAATAACAACATTTTATATAAAACTGTAGTTGTTATTAGATCACAATAAATATTTAAAGTATGTAAACTTTTCAAATGAATTTGTAACTTAACAAGATGGATTTTAATAACTGTATAATATTATGTTACTCTATATTATCTTACATAAATAAAAGCTTAAGAAGTAAGTAGAGCCATCTAGCGTTAGATTGAAATACTAAAAGGTTACCACGGGAGCTTCCGTTCACTGTCGTGTGAACTTTCTGGTTCCACCTTAGCGTAATGTGCAACATGTTCGATAGATGGCGTAGTTATGACAGGTGCTTATTGCTACGAACTGATAGAGTCTGCTGCAAGAGAATAAACGTGACAATATTGTTAAAACTGACGCAAAAATAGGATTTTCAAAACAAATTAAAACTTAACTAAAGGAAACCTCAAAAGCATCCCTAGTCTAAATAAACTCTATGTTTTGAGAAGCTTCGTTTGCTCGTAATAAAACAATTACGATTAAAAAACAAATACAACAGTGTTTAGACATTAAATTAGTATTCGAAAATTGTTTCATTTATTACTTTTTATTTTTACCTATTTTTTATGTTTGTATGCACCAATTTTTTATATATGTTCACTGATTGATCTGCCAATTAAATCGATTTTCAAAATACTTTTTGTTTAAAACCTCATTCTCTCGAGATGGTTCATTGTTAAAAAGTCAAAATTTTATGAAGAGATCCTAGAGAAACCCTTAAATTTTAAAGGCGCACACAAGACATAGTTTTTAAATTCTTTCATACTTTCTAACGCAATTCAGATATTTGTGACCGGTGATAACTATCGGTTTACATGTTACTGAGCTGATGATGGAAGGTACTACTCAATGAGAGCTAGGAGTTGCGCTCTCAACTCCTCTCTTTTTTCAATACATTTTTTGTTCGAAATTTGTACCGTTGCGGTGATTATACTGTCACCATGTTAAAATCTGATGATACCATTCCAGGAAAATCGAAGGGAGCACTGAAATTTTATACGCACTCAAGTTGATTTTCATTTTTCATATACGGAAAGTATATGAAAGCATACATAGATATAGTACAGATACGTGCACAAAGCACAGATAACTGTGCCTAGTGATTAGGAGTTGAGAGAATATCCATTCAATAAAATTCATATTTGATATATGACCCTCCTTGAAGTGTCCGTTGACGGCAGACCTTTCAAATTGAATGAGTACGGGCGTGTGTACGAGGGTGAAGCTAATTTTTCTCATTTTTTATTATTATTTGAAGAGGCAACTAGCCGGATACGTTATTAATTTACTCGTAGGTACCTAGGTAGGTATGTTTCTTCTTAGCAAGACGTTTACAATCGAAATCGAAGTCGACGCTTCTCATTCAAACGTACATATTGACCGATAGTCACATTTTGACTGAGATGTAGAGTATTTTTTTAAATTTCTTAAAAGGGAGTTTGTCGCTGTGCGACCACATCGTCCCGTGAAGGAATAACAATAAACAAATACAATTCCAATCAATAGAGGCTAACGTTTTGAAAGCCCCAACACAATCAGTTAGCCCAGTACCTTGGCTTCTTCCGACATAGGAGAAGCCAAAATACTGTTCAAGTGTCCAACCTGCATTGACCTCGGAAAATATAATAACCTGAACGATTCCGTGCGAATACACTCCGTCAAAATATGTTGTACGTCTTCAGTTGGTAAAGTAAGGGATGGTAGACTTAGGGTGTGTAGTTTCAAGACCTTGAATCTATTTGTAATCTGTTAGAGCAAGCTATATGACAATCATCGCGAAAATATTTTAATAATAAATATTTTTGGTGGGAAACATTTTTTTTCACACGCTTTTCGATTGATTAATCTGTTAATGTATCTATATATTGATGTATCTATTAATTAATTTTTTAACATAACTGTAAAATTAACAACGACATAAATTATCAAAGTTCATCATTGTCATCATCAATCTACAAGGCATTGAAAATCTGGCAGAGCACGGGGCCCCTTTCTGAAGTCCGTTTAGTAACAAAAGAGCACCACGATTATGAATTAGCAGGAATAGTAAACAAATGAATAATAGTTAAAACTCGAGTTATTTCTAACGGTTTTCTTCACTGCATAATAATATTTATGTCTCTAAAGGGAAACGTCCAAACAGGCTTCTTACATTGTGGTACCTACAGTACAGAAATATTGTCATTTTACCAAGTCCTTAAAATTATATAGCCCTTGCACTAGCACTGGCTAATTTAAACCTAAATGGGAACATAAAATTTTTAATTAGCTATCTCCTAAATTCCCTAGAAAGTAACTACTGGATTGCATGCGGATATAACAGTATATTATATATTATGAGCAGCAATGGCCGAGTGGTAAGAAACCGCGGTCATCGACGCGACCGATCCCGGGTTCAAATCCTCGGCGCGCACTTCTGACAAAGAAATTTGTAATGTGCGCATTTATCGCTGCTCCACGGTGATGGAAAATATCGTGATATTTAATTGATTACGATGTCCCCCATCACCGTGCAAGCCTGAGAGAAATTCACAATTTCTCGAAAGCATGACGTCCACCAATCCGCACTTGGCCAGAGTGGTAGACTATGGCCTAAATCCCTCTTACTTGTGAGTAGGAGACCTGTGCCCAGCAGTGGGACATAAAAAAGGTTGAAAAAAAAATAACAGTATATTTATATTTATGGAATTTTTCTGATGTGTGTTGGGAATTGTGTAATCAAACATATATATATTTAACCGGATGCTAGCTGTGCTACTTAGTTTCACCAGCGGTTGAAAAAATCTTTACCAACAAATACAAACGCTCAGAAGATTTGATAGAAGGTTAGATGTCACCATCTACGATTATTTTGAGGAACAACTATACAGAATTACAAAGTAATTTTTTTGAGAGCGCGGCAGTTACTACAAAATGTGTCGAATTAGTATTGAGTATTCCTTAGTAAAATAGAGCCAAGTTTAATTAAAATTTAATAAACCGTATTAAATTGTATGTATACGATAAAGATTCCATACGCAGCTGTGCTGTACTGTATTAAGAATCCACAAGCATCCAAAGTCTAAATGTTTGTCAAAACTCGTGTGCGCAATAATGAAACAGAAGCAATTAAGACAATAATACAACAGTGTTGAAAAATTACATTACTATTGGAAATATTGTTTAAAGATTGATTAAAATTCGATGATTATTTTTATTATTTTTTGTTTTTTGCTAAATAATCTACTTAGTTATAAATCGTAACTATGTATATCTGTAAATATTAAACCAACGAAGATAACATATCGAAGGTAACTTCTCTTTCTTTAATTAGTAAAGATTATGTAAATATCCTTTGCCTATTTAAATAATATAAGGAATTCTCATTTAGGTCGTCTAAATTATTACAATGGATTTAAATCTATATCTAATTTTAGTACATACATATTTCATAGTTTTACAAACTATGTTGTGGATACATTTCATGTTATAGTAATGTATGTAACATTAAATATACTCCTAAAATCGTCACAGTCGTTTAGTAGATCCGTTTGTAATGATAACTGTCGGATATTAATCTTATTATTTTATTGATATTAGGTATTTCAGCACATTACACAAGAGATTTATACAGTTTGTATTATCTGTTATATTTTTATGTTGTAGGTATTGTATTCTACAAATTAAGTGCTTTCATTTGATACCTATAATGGGTAGGTTGTACATAAGTGCGTAATAATCAGCCATTTCGTTGCGGCGACGATTTTGGATTTACAATTATTATATTAATATGTATAAATAATTGCGTTGTCATCCAAATATATACAAAATATCTGTTCAATCGGTAGAAGATATTAGCTTCAAAATTTAGTTGCAATATTTCACCCTTACAAACATACACGGTTAGTTTGTAAAAAAAAAACAATTTAATCCGAAAGCTTATCAACAATTATTTACATAATTAGTACAGTTGTAAGTAGTTATAACAGTTGAAAAGAGAATGTAAATCAAATAATGTGATGATGAGATTTATTAGCACGTATTTAACTTATCTGTAAAAATATATATTATGAGATTTTAATAAGTTAACTAAGCATTGATATATCGGTGCTAATATGCTTAACATAATTATGTTGGTGCCAGTTATTTTGAGTTAATTAAAGCATTTTCCGAATGTAAATTCAATATTATTGAGTATGAAATATTGTAAAATAAGCTGAACTGTACTTTTAAATGTGCTTATTTCGTTTTTTATTTTTATACTGACATGAACGTATAAGTAATATATGTAAAAAATAGAAAGCTTAAAAAGGACCGAAAAACTTTTAATCGGATTATTAAAATCCATTTCAAGACTTTTTATATAAAAGACATCAACGCGTGAACATTAAAATATGCACATATTACTTGCTTTAAATAACTTGTAATAAATAAACATTATTTTGCTTATTTTATAAAACTATGTCTATTGTAGCTCGTTATTGGATTCTATTTTATTAATTGTGTATACAACATAGGTATATTATTTTAAAAAAGCTACAAAGCAGCTCAAATTCGTTTATAATGTCAGCTCTGTACTTGTTTGGTCAAAATGCGGAGTAACTAGCATCGAACAATAAATAGTTAAATCTTTAGGCGGCTATTATCTTGGCATCATCATCCTGCAGCTACGATCGGAGCTTTAAAAGCTGCGGGGGAGGAGTGGTGCCGAGCCGCAGGGAGGGTCGCGGGGCGTCACGAAAGCCTCCGCCTGCCAGTGCCGAGTGGACCGCGACGTAGCCCGCATGCCGCTTTGCGATCGCGACACAAACGTCAAAGTGACAAAAACTTAACAGAAAAGTGGTTCGAAATCGTGTTAAAAGTTAGTTTTAAACATACTAGGCAGAGATTATTTTGTGCTTAAGTTATTGCAACGTGAACGTAAATCGCAGTTGACTGGTGATAGTGAGTGTCACGTGTGTTTACGAATGAATGTGACGGCGTAGGCGCAACGGCGGGTCGCACTCTCCGTGAGATATTCGTGCTCGCGCAGGTCGCCGCGGCCATGTTGCATACCTGAGACGAGCGAGTGCGCGAGTCTGCGCGAACGGGACACAACGAGCATTCTAGGCGGACGATAAGTTTTGTGGACGAGGACCCAACTTTGCAATGTTCTTATCAGCATCATGACTATGATGGGGCGGTGGCACGTGGTGCTGGTCGCGCTGGCGCTGCTTACCGGCGCGGGCGCTGGCGCCGCCGCCGAACAGATGCAGTCTCGCGCTGTGGACACCGGTGTTGATCTTCGTGTGCCCGAGGCCCAACCAATCGGCACTATAGTTGGAAGGATTCCCACTAAACCCGATTTTACATATCGTTTTAATGAGCCCCCCAAAGAGTTTACTCTCGATCCGGAGACAGGAGAAATCAAGACCAATGTTGTTCTCGATCGCGAGAGTGTAGATCGTTATGCGTTTGTTGTTCTTTCAAGTCAACCAACGTATCCTATTGAAGTGCGGTTGCGAGTCACAGACGTGAATGACAACTTTCCTGAATTTCCTGAACCCAGTATAGCCGTTTCATTTTCTGAAAGCGCGGCAGCCGGGACCAAATTGCTGTTAGATGCTGCAACAGATTTAGATTTAGGAGAAAATGGTATTACAAATGATTACCGAATTGTTGATGGTGACAATGAAGGCAAGTTTCGTTTAAATGTTACGGTAAACCCCAGCGGGCAAACATCTTATTTACACTTAGAGACAACTGGCAAATTAGATCGAGAAACCAATGATTTTTATATTCTAAATATATCAGCGCGCGATGGTGGTAGCCCACCTAAGTACGGGTACCTACAAGTAAATGTTAGTATTTTAGATGTAAATGACAATCCACCAATTTTCGATCAAAGTGATTTCTCAGTGTCTTTAAACGAAAGCGTTCCACCTGGGACTACAGTTCTTAAAGTAACAGCAACAGACAGTGACTTAGGTGATAACAGTAAAATTACCTATGAAGTAACAGATACAGAAAAACAATTTGCAGTGGATCCAGAATCAGGAGTTATAACTACGACGAAAAAATTAAACTGCCCAAAGTACTGCAGTAATACTACATGTAATATGACATGCGTATTAACAGTGATTGCAAAAGATCATGGAGTACCTCGTCAAGACGCTAGAACATATGTGACTGTTAACCTAATTGACGCTAACGATCATGATCCCGTTATTACATTTACTTATGTACCACCCACAGCAAACTTTGCAACAGTAGACGAAAATGCTAAAAACGGGTCATTGGTAGCAGCTATTACAGTTACAGATTTAGATGCAGGCTTAAATGGTAAAACAAGCGTCAGTATTATAGCTGGAAATGAATTGAATCACTTTCGAATAGAAAACTCTAGTAGTGTCTATATTGTTTACGTCAATGGTATACTGGACCGAGAAGAAATAAGTAAATATAACCTGACTGTGGTTGCAACTGATAGAGGAGTGCCCTCTCGAACTGCCACTTCATTCTTAGTGATTCATGTTAACGATGTAAATGATCATGAACCAGTGTTTGAAAAATCAGAATATTCTGCAGTTTTAAGTGAACTTGCTCCTTCTGGAACATACGTTGCAGGCATCACGGCTACAGATGAGGATACAGGTGTAAATGCTGAAATTTATTACGATTTTTATGATGGAAATCAACAACAATGGTTTCAAATCGATCATTTGACAGGACTTGTAATAACAAAATCTATGTTAGATCGTGAAATTCAAGGAACAGTAGAATTGAATGTGTCAGCAAGAGACGGCGGCCCTAACCCTAAATGGGCATATACGAGGTTGAAAATAACAATATTGGATGAAAATGATGAAGCACCCACTTTTCCACAAGTACAAATAAATGCTACACTTCATGAAAATATAAAACCTAACAAGGAAATAATTATATTAACAGCATCTGACTATGACCAGGGAACTAATGGATCTGTTTCTTATTATTTGGCATCTAGTATTGAACGAAAATATCCAAATACTTTTACTTTAGACCCGATAACCGGTCAATTGAGTACAATTACAGCCTTAGACAGGGAGAGCATACCTTTGTACGAAATCCAAGTTCTTGCTAAAGACCAAGGATTTCCACCTCAGTCTTCAACAGCGACTATATTTTTGAAAGTTCTAGATGTTAATGACAATGATCCAATGTTTTATCCACAAAGATACATTCACAATATTACAGAAGATTTAAATCCAGGTTCTAGAATACTTCAAGTAAATGCCATTGATATGGACGAAGGAGACAATGCCAAAATTTTGTATAAATTAGAAAGCGGTGGCGATGGTTATTTTAATGTAGAACCTTGGACTGGTAACATCATTTTACAAAAAGACTTTCGAAAATCTTCAAAATCATTATATTCGTTGAGAATATCATGTAAGGACAAGGGAAATAGACGCGCAATTGAAGATGCTATTGTTGATATCCTGAAAACATCACAACGTAAAACCATTGAATTTGAGGGTTATAATGGTTATAACTTCAAAATTCTTGAAGATGAAGGTACATCACAAGCACAAGTTGGTCGATTTGTTGGTAAAGTTAATACAAGATCGATATCGATCGATACAAGTGACAGTACAGCGTATTATATTCTTGAAGGTGATTATAAACGTGTTTTCAAAATTGACGAAAAAACCGGAATAATAACGACGGATGCAAACATTGATAGAGAAGACAAAATGACATATCACTTAAAAATTATGGCAAAAAATGGATTTGCTTATGGATTTACTATTGTTAATATATCAGTTCTTGATGTTAACGATAATTATCCCATCTTTATGGAAGATAGAGATGAAATTCATATACCTGAAAATATGGCCGTTGGACAGGAAGTTTATTTTGCAAGAGCTACGGACCGCGATTCTGGCTCAAATAGAACTATATCTTACACCCTTAGCTACAATTCAGAAAACAGTTTTAAAATATCGGAAACTACTGGTGTTATATATTTAAACAAAGCTATTACAAATGAACCTGGGACTATGTTATCAATTGAAGTAACTGCAACAGATAATGGAAGACCAGCTTTAGCAACGAAACATACTATAGCTGCTATAGTTGATGATGTAAATGATCACACACCTGTATTTGACCATACATCATACGAAACTTCATTATTGGAATCAACTTTAGTAAATACAAGATTCTTCGCAATTTCTGCATCGGATGCTGACCTAGGTCCCAATGGTCGAATATCATATTTTATAGCGGAAGGAAATACTGACAACAAATTTGGAATATTCCCAGATGGCTATTTATATGTAAAGAGCTCACTTGATAGAGAGGAAAAGGACTATTATTCACTGACTTTAGTAGCATCTGACCATGGCAATCCACCAAGATCATCTCAAGTTCCTGTGGTTATTCATGTATTGGATGAAAATGATAATAGTCCTCAATTTACCAATACTACATTTGTTTTTAAAATCAAAGAAAATGAACCACCTGATACATTTGTGGGAAAACTGACAGCAACCGATAAAGATATTGGACGAAACGCCGAATTAACATTTAGCTTGCCAATTGCTCAAAATGATTTTAGAATAGATTCGAGAAATGGATTTATAAAGACATTAAAATCTTTTGATAGAGAAAGCTTAGCACAAAATAGTGGACAAAATTACATAACACTGACAGTAACCGTAAGTGATAATGGCAAAGTTAAGCTATCGGATTCCGTAAGGGTCACAATTTATATTACTGATGTCAATGACAATGCTCCTGTTTTTACTCGTACACCGTATGTCGTTGAAGTGTCTGAAGGAGCAGCTGTAGGCGCTTCAATAATGAGAGTATACTCATCAGATGCAGATGAAGGTCTAAATGGTGATATTTATTACAAACTAATAGGGGGAGATGAATTTGGTAAATTTATGTTAGATGAAGCAACTGGACAGTTGTTTATCAATAAGCCCTTAGATCGGGAAATGATGGATCATTATCAATTAACCGTATTAGCCCATGATTCTGGACAACCCATACGTCTTACTTCAACAACAACAATAAGAGTTGATGTGTTGGACGAAAATGACAATGCTCCCATATTTACACAAAGTCAATTAAAGGTGACCGTATTAGAAACAGAACCAGTTAACAAAAAAATTATACAATTTTATGCCAATGACGCAGATTTGGGTATAAACAATGAAGTGCAGTTTTCTATAACTTCCGGAAATAGAAAAGAAGCTTTCTTTATAGATGGCTATTCTGGCGAGCTTTTCTTGCACAAACATCTTGATTACGAGGATCTCACTTCTTATATCTTAAATATAACAGCTACAGATAATGGTAATCCTAGTTTATCTTCAAGCATTTCCTTTACTGTTAATGTTATTGATGCAAATGATAATGCACCAGTTTTCACAAATACTGCCATAGTACGTCAAATTCGAGAAGGGATTCCTATGCATACTCCTATAGTTACAGTAACAGCAGAGGACCCTGATTCTGGATTGAATGGTAAAGTTTATTATTCGATTACACATCAAGATCCTAATGATAATAAGCGCCATTTTGCCATCAATAATGTTACTGGAGTGATACACACTTTATTACCTATTGATAGAGAAAGCATAGATACTTTCCGAATAACTGTCGTAGCTTATGATAGAGCAGAGCCGCCTAGTGCCAGACTATCTGCGGAAAAGTTAGTGACGGTTATTGTTGAAGACATAAATGACAATGCACCCGTTTTTGTATCTATGAATGCAGCAGTGATAAATTCGGGGAGATTGGGTAGAAGTGCTGGTCGAGGAATATTTATTATGAATGTGACGGCCCGTGACTTCGATTCCGGAAAAAATGGTCTTGTTACATACAAACTTATCCATGGTGGAAATGATATGTTTGATTTACATAGAAGCACTGGTGCATTAGTGTTACGCTACCCGCCAGCAACATCAGATGCAAGATGGAATATAGTAATAAAAGCAACTGATGAAGCTGTATTGAGTGAACAAAGAAGTACAGAGACGTATCTGACGGTGATAAAGGGAGGAACAGAGTTAGAAGGTTTAACATGGACAAATGTGGGATCGATTTCAGTGGCTGAAAACGAACCTGCCGGAACAGCTGTGTTGAATTTGACGAACAATTATAAGTCAGGCTTGGAATATTATATAGTGAATGTGACTGGTGATAACAAGCAAGTGGACAGATTGTTTGACATAGATTCATCGTTAGGGATATTATCTACTGCGGTATCCTTGGATCGGGAAGCTGGAATCGACAGATATGAAGTGGAAATTTGTGCTGTTTCATCAGGAACACCATTACAGTCCACAACAACAAAGGTAAGACTACTTACATACATATGTGTTGCATAAGCTATTCATTTACATTTCGTCCTAAAATCACAGTGAGAAACAGAGCACCTACCAATTCACCTACAGTGATGATATGATTAGGGATAGGCATTCATTTATGCATTTTACATCAGACAATCCAATTAACTTCGCACAATCGTCGGTAGAAGACAAAACATCGGCACCGTACTGCTGTTACAATAAAAATAAATTTAAAACGAATGCTCGTTAGCGTATGTCGGCTGGCGGACTCTAATCGGAGACTCTAAATTAACGATAAGCTGTGTCTCGCAACGATATCTCAACATTCGTTCTGAAACCTCTCAAAGATTACATGAAACATGGATTTTGTTTGTAATAAGTTTTATATATTTTATATCTTGAAAAGGTACAGATACTTAATTTATTGAATTTACTTGCACTTGTGATATGGTTATTAAGTACAAGTGTTACAAGTTATCGTTAGTTTACTGATTGAACTGTTGAACTTGTAACCATATCTCATTTTTAGCTATATCAATAAAAACTAATCTGGTACTTTGATCAAAATGTGGATTGTTTAACACTGAAAAGCGAATAATACAGATAAAATATAAGAGTTATGTTACGTTTAATATTTGCAACATTTGCAAGATAATTTTATTAAAATTAGTTTAGAACGCGTGCAATTTTCGGGCTGTACGTAAGCAATTTGCCAAAGATTCTTGAATTCCAATGCGACACCGTAAACCCCAATACTTGCCAATTACGAGTATATGGGCGCTACAAAATTGTTGAAATATTTGAAAAATAATAAGTATTCTATAAAACCTTAACTCGGCTTATATAAATGCGGTCTGGATATCTTACTTAATGCAGCAGGCTGTTGACCGGATATATGAAAGTGTCACATTTAATATGCAATATCTTTTTGGTATAGCACCTTATTTTGCAATTTGGGGTTTTATGACAATTATGCAAAAGTAATCTGGTTATTTCAGTTTCAAGGACCCAAATTTGCCATTTTCGAGATCTTTGTCCAATAACTTGTTTTAGATATGTTTATTATTATTTATGTGTGTATTTTGCATTTGAAATGGCTTTTTACAGAAATCAAAATAACAAACTAAAATTTTAACTCACTATTAGATAGTGTTTACGTTAATGATCTTTGGTAAAACAGTACTAATACATATCTTATATATGAAATTTTTCTGTCACAGTTTTAGTGTTTATACTCCTCCGAAACGGCTTGACCGATTTCAATGAAATTTAATATGTATATTCAGTAGGTATGAGAATAGGTTTAAAACTAATTTTTATACCCCTAAGTGTAAAGGCTGGCGCACCCAAATTTTTTTTTCATTTTTTAAACAAATTTTATTTTGTTTTTTTTTATATTCAGGACATTTAAGTTATTAGCATTCAGGAGAAATATACTTACTAAGGGCCTCCTCTTTCACCACCTTCAAGTAAAGTGACAAGTACGCTAATTGTCGGTTAAGGTCACCCGTAACTTCAATTTCACGATGTACTAGTAGCACTAATCATATGATAAACTGACCCGTACTCATAGCTTTTACTTGTCAATTAAATTTATTTGGGACGTAGCTAATCAACACTTTACTTGGAGATGGTGAACGAGGCCCTAAGGGCATCATTCCCCGAACTTTTTGTTCTTTACGTAAGGATTATTTAGTAGTGCTTTAAGTTATTTATTTATTTATAAATTGCATCGCATTTGTCCATTTGATTTCATTTCGCCGACAAATTCTTAGGCCTCGAGTCAAAATTGGCGGAGTTGAGCGCACCGCGGAATGCTATAGAAATTATTGAGGGATATGATTGTGTGAAAGAAGGCCAATTTAAGGTGGACAGGGGAGGAGGGTGAGCTATCAACCGACATCGAAAGCGCATTAGGGCGCCGGGCTGCATTCTCCCGACTGATTTATGCAACGTGCAACCGCGCGGCCATCGACACCCGCCTTAATGAACGTACAAGTTACGTTATACTGTGAAATAGCTTTCATTATTTCACGCCAATACTAATAGACCTGTGTCTGCGAAAGCCTTCACCCGCTAACTACCATCCTACTATTTCTTTATTCATTTTGCGAGAACCAATTAAGCGCGTCTTCCCTCGTGTGACGCGCGCGTCGGTCGCGGCCTTTTAACTTGAATGGCAACAAAAAAAAAAAAAAGTAACTAGTCAATAAACAGCCAAAACTATAAATACCAATTATGGAAAAATAACCCACTTTAGCACAATAAATGTTTATGTTCAAAACGTAATAACCAGCAGTTTAAAACGAGGTACAAAAACATACCTATAAAGTCTAGTTTATTGTATTAAGTACGCAGTAATGTACATATTTACTTCTTATGTCTTATTTTAACCACACTTTAAACTTAAGTCATTTAAGTACTGACTTCTGCTGTGAAATTAGGAGGCTTTATTTTTGCAGAAAATTTAGTCACCTTTATTAAGTTGCGCTTTGTTATAATACATATAATGACATAAAATTATTTTGGTACTAAACTACTACTTTAAAATGATTCAATCATTATTATTAGATACCCCATAACACTACATTGACAGCTCATTATATATACATATACATATTATTACCCCTATTCGAAGTATCAAAAACAAAGGAGTTTCGAAATGAGAACGAAAAACTTCGAAATTTAAATTCTTGCCACAATAATATCAACATTTGCGTGCACTTTGTCCGTATTATTCCGTATGTAACGGATTTTTGCTTTAACGCATATAAAGGTGGCTGGCAGGTTGCATCCCGCCGCACCGGTTGTCATGTTCGGAATTCATACGACAACGATTTCATTGCACTGCATCTAAATGTTCTAGCTACACCTGTTTTTGTAGCCTATTTTTCTGTTCCATGCGGTTATATTAATTAAACTGAGCCATCTGTTTTTTTTAAAATTTTCATTAATCCATACTAATATTATAAATGCGAAAGTAACTCTGTCTGTCTTTTCTTAACGCTTTCCCGCTTGAACTACTGAACCGATTTTAATAAAATTTGAAACACATATAGAATGGACCTTGGGAAAGGATATAGGATTGTTTTCATCCTACGGGAACCTGTAAAACGGGTCCACCCGGGCAAAGTCGCTGGCGGAAGACTAGTAGCTATATATTTGATTGGACGATAACGCATAAATTTTTTATTTCATTTTTGTCCACGGAAGCTTTTTTAATTTGTAATTTGTTTCTTTTAAGCCATATTTTATGTTTTGCCTCAGGAGCATCTCTGCTGTAGTTCTTGATCTGGTATAGCATTCAGTGTAAATACTCTGTTATTTTGTATAGCACGATTTCAGAGCATAACTCCGCTTAGTAAAATTTATGAAAATAAAGATCTCTACCGGTAAAAATACAAGCTTTTGTCTCTATACTAAATAAAGCAACTAAATTAGCAATGTAAATTGTAATGGATACGATTGTAAACAAAAGTTCAGTTTCGAAAGTTGTATCAAACGAATATATATCTTTTTGTTATATGCTGTATTAACTAAATTACCCTTATTTATTTATAATAAAATGTTTTAGCGACTTTTCCGTTGATAAAGAATAAAACGTGACAGATAACGGATGTTAGGCAAAATTGCCAATTCACTTTCGGGCGCTTAAAACTTATTAGTGTTTCGCTTTTTATCAATGAATTTATGGTGGCCAAGACGGACGTACGTTCCGAGAGAACTTTAAATGTTAAATCAACGTTTATTTTAACCGGCTGCGTTGCCTAAATGCATTTTGAGACTCGGATTGATAACGAGTTTGGGTGGCGCGTCCTCTAAAAGCATTATCGAGGAAAAAAGTCACTTAGGCATCTTATTTTTTAAAGTAGGTTAAGAAATGGAGTTACTTTACTCAAGAATGTTTCGTACTTTTAGTTTTGTTTTTTTACTGTGGATTTATTATAGTTTTAAGGTCTTCTATAGTTGTTATATGTGTTTAACACTTGCTCCACGGCGAAGAAAACGTTGTAATGTCTTATTACGACGCCTTAGACAAATGTCTATAACTCTCAGAAAATGAGTGATATTACAAATATTAGTTGTAGAAGTAGAAGTGATTAAAAAATAATTGAAGTACATATCTACATATGTACATAGATATGTAACCCTACAAAAGAGTTTTGGCGGGAAGTCGAAAAAGACATATTGTGCTCTTGTTTTATTTTCATTTTCTTGGTGTATTTTTGAGTTATATCGGATAAAGTTGATGGCATTTTGTTTGATATAGGATAATTACAGTGCACGAGTGTTTGTGAAATAGAATAACAGTGCTAAAATATGTTTTTTCTGCTTGCCTCCAAAATTCCATCGGACACGTTCTAGTAAAGTAGCCATCGCTTTACTTGAATGTTGGACTGACTAGACTGGCTGATTATTGACGACTTACTTACTGACTTTGTTATTAATTCGTCCAGTTTCATTGAAACTGGCAAAAAATTGATGCAAAAATTATACCTGACGCTGGCAGTATGCACAGAGTTTGCGATGCCATAATTTAAAAAAAAAAACCCTACAAAATTTTTAAATATTGTTTACATGGCTAAGTAGTGAATCTAAAATTATTACGGTCGCGGTGTTGTTGACCCATGTAATTCATCCAGCAATTACCGCACCTCAGTCAACAACCATATTTGACTGGCTGTCAAAGTCGTGACTCGAAATAGGAACTTTACCTCACTAAATGGCAGATACTAATCCTACGCAAAATAAGCGTTAACTGTGGAAAATTCCTCCTTGATAGACGCTAAAGATCAGGTAAAAAATATTTATGGGCCTTGCCGGTAATGTCTATCTATCTATCTATCTATCAGCCTTTTAAAGTACATTGCTGGACATAGGCCTCCCCTAATGTTCGCCACTCCGTCCGATCCTGCGCCCTCTGAATCCAGCGGTTTCCCGCTATCTTCTTCAGGTCGTCAGTCTACCTGGTTGGAGGGCGGCCTGTGCTCCTTTTGCCGAGACGTGGTCGCCATTCGAGGATCTTTCATCGTTGTCAGTCTTCCTAACTATATGGCCTGCTAATTGCCACTTCAGCTTGCAGATTTTGAGTGCTATGTCGGTAGCCTTTGTTCTTCTAGGGATTTCATCGTTACGGATTCTGTCGCGTAGAGAAATACCGGTAATATATTGTATAAAAGGAATCACTAGCAAATATTTTTTTAAAGTATTCTGATAAAAAGTGAAATAATTTATTTCGAAAGTTTTCAGTAGAATCAAATTTAAATATTCCAGCTGGATAAGACTTAACACGCTTTCACGTCAAATCGTTGTTACAGTATGACCAGATTTTTGGTAAGGTACATTTTGACATCTATAGGCAAATTTTTACAGTAGGAAAAATTTTCATAAAAATGACACTGTTTTCGCTGAAAAAAATTGGTATCGTACACCCATGATGTAATACATTTTACCAAGTACAATATGTTCAGTAAGAAAATTGCACTAATATGATAAGTAATTCAGTTTCTAAAGGTATAAACGTAAATATAAAATTTTATAGTTTCGCGATAACCTATATATTCTTATTCCACTTAGATACTGATACGGCTAATAAATTAATTAAATAATAAATTAAACGACACAAAAGATAACCAAATAGTCATCGTCATATATTGGTTGCATTCATATCATAAGTTTAACGGCAAAAACTTGCGTCTAATTAGATCAACAACAGGGCACGAGATCTCGAGAAACTATACCATTTATGTCTAAGAGAGAGTCGATTGAGTGAGATCGAGATCGACCTGTTGATCTATCGTGTTCTCATTTACGCGAGCGCCTCAGACGACTCTACGGAAGTTTGTTTGTATCACGGCATTTAACCATACGAATTTGTTACACGTAGAGCTAGTGTGAAACAATTTCATGACACCCATGGTACTTTTAGTACAATTTATTTCAAACTAGTGGACCCCGCAGACGTTGTCCTGCCTTAAAAGCATTGAAAGAGGATTAGTTTATCATCTCAAAGAGATTTTATGTTACTGCCAAATAAAAAATATAAAACAAATAGTGACAGATGAATTGTTATTCAGACTATGTACGTCAAACATCTGGACGATGGCGCGAAGATTCAATGTTTGACAGTTACTAACAGTTTATATAGGAAAATAAAATAAGTTGTTTCACTGTTAATTTCGCATTTTTTCCATATTTTCTTACCGTTCAAACCTTCCCTGGACTTCTACTTATATTTCAAGACCAAAATTAGCTACATTGGTTCAGCCGTTCTTGAGTTTTAGTGAGACTAACGATCAGCAATTCATTTTTATATATAGAAGATATAAACAATAAAAGATACATTAAAAAGAGTTTTATCTTTGGGATCACCCTTTAATCAACTTTTTTTAAGTTCGTAAATATTAAGTACATACATATTAGTAAGAAAATTTTTGTGGCTACTAACGTTTTTTGAATTCAGAACCAAAAAATATCAAAAGAAGAAATTGTCACTACCAGAAACTTTATTTGCCATTAATTACTCGTTTAACAGATTGCAAAAATGCCGTCTGGAATTTTTATGTGACACTCTGATTAATTTGTCTCTTTATTATTGTGAATTTTAAATTAGATTGAACACAGAAAATTCGTGTGCCAATTAGGTTACGCTTTCTTAATGTGTCCATTGACGACATTCGATGGACATTTTTAGAGGAAAAACATTGGGTCGAAGACTTATACCTATGTGTACAATAATAGCGGTGCCAACTTATTAACCATTATGCTATAAATGTCGAGAAGCACTCCTCGCTCATTTGAATATGCAATTACCACACTCCCCCTGAACGCCAATGAATTGCGGCAAACTTCCCTCTGTCTTTGAAATTTCCATTATTGCTCAATTGTCCCATACGAAGGGCAATCACAATATTATAATAGATCGTACCTCCACAGTCTACCATGCTCGCTTTCTTATCACTGTGACTGTACGACCACTCATGCGTGATCTTCCCTGCCTCCGAACATTCCTTGCAAAGACCAAAGTGGGGAGCGTATCACACACTGTCACGGATCTTGTTTAATTGGACACTTATATGTGTGTGCATTCATGTGAAGTCCAACCGGTTTCTTGTGGGTCTGTTGCTTTCTACGTCATACATTGGTGTTTATGTAGGGATAGTTATACAAGAACACTGTATGTTGCTCATAAGTTTGAACTTGTATGAAGTTTATTATGATTTGTGTATCATTGAGGTGAGGGTCTGATGGGAGTTTAGCTAGAGCAAACTGGTGGCTGTCTTTATTTTGTTACATTCCTAGATAGATGTACGACATCGTCCGTTGGCTGTGTATTCTAACGGGTTTGTTCAAATAATATAAATTCAGAGGTATTAAAACGAGTTTAACCTCACTGCAAACAAGAGGTATCTAAAAGACGTTTCTATGCTTATGATAAGATAGGCAGAGGTGTAAGGTAAATAATAGGCTTAGGTGCAATATAAATAAGGTAAATGTAAAGTTGAGTTACACAGGTACAGAACAAGTTAATAAATTTGTAATATGATTTTAATTTACGAAGCTTCTCCAAAGGGAATTAAAAGAGTACGTGTCAAGCGCACATGCATTAAACTATAAAATCTGCATTACTGCCACCTGTAACTTACGCAAACCTTACGCCTCCGCGACGTTTTGCCGCAAAATTGATTTCCTGATGCTATCTAACCTCCCGAGGGAACGTTGGATAAATAAATACTTTAGGATAATCTGCGGAGATCTGAGACAGGCCAGAATTACAGCACGCCGGAGATATTATTGCATTTTAATTTCGTGCTCGACACACCTCCGTCGCGTTACGATTTCACATGATTTAACGTGTTATTGTATATAGCAAGCGGACCATCCTTCGTTACTGTATCACATGAGTCAAATAAATTTTGAAGACGCCGAAATGAGCGTAGCCGAGGCCGATCTTGATCTGGCGCGCTTGAATTTTACCTACTAAATTACAATTAAGGGTTACGGTTTTGACATATCGCGTTATATTTAATGTACATTCTTTATTTGCAGTACGCCTCTGTCATGTTTTGCTCTGTTTTGGGTATTAACTTAGGCTTATCAGTATGAAACGGCACTCTGTAATGAAATACATTTTCGAAAGTAGGTTCATTGTAATTTACACTGAACGAAATATGTTTTACAACAAGCTTTTACTTTTGTAAAGAATCGTTGTAATTTAATTATTAAAACAGGAAAATATGTGTTAGTCTGGATTCTTCTAAGCTTTTATGCTAATATGATATTATATTTTCCATCCAAGTCACTATAATTTTATCAAATTCACTAAAATGTTAGCACATTGTCATAGATAAAAAAATTTGTGGACTAAGTAGTATGTATGGGAGTCGCGGAGATTCTCGGGTCTCGCGGCAACCTCTCGTTTAAGAACACCGATAAAAGTTGTAAAATGCAAATGGCGCTAGTGAAATGTTAAGAATCTTACGCCCACATTAAGCGTTCTTACCGTTACCTTATTCAGACTACATAGAAATAACAGGTATCACATACCTCATTGGTGTTTAACACCTTTACAGTGGGAAAGGATTGGTAGCAGCATTAGAAAATAGTATTTTGTTAGCAATCTACGTTAATTTAAATATGAACACATACTAGGTAAACATATTATGTTACTTTATTCATTCCGTGCCATTAAAGTTTAAAAAAACATGTTCAAGTTTTGTTCTTCCACTAGCACAAAGTTGAAATAAGTGTCAAAATTTCTTCATTCTCATACTTATGCTTTCGAAATTCCAGGTTACTGTATTTACTAGAGATATATTAAGGGGCCATATACGAAATTTTGCCGATTTCGCTGATTTTGATGATTTTGCACATGAGATTTTGCAGTTAAAATACAGTATTTCCATAAGTTTTATTGCACTAGCTTAGAAACAGTAGCAAATATATAAACTCAAGGTTACGTATTAGGCTCTAGAAACCACACAGTAACATAAAAACTTGTATTAGCCTAAACCACTGACCTGTACCTATATAATGCCTTTACTACGTAAATTTCTGTCATTTTTACCGACTTCCAAAAGGAGGAGGTACTGTATTCGGCTGTATGTATTTTTTTTTTTTTATATATGTTCACCGATTACTCCGCCATTTGTGGACCGATTTTCAAAATTCTTTTTTTGTTCGTATGCTTATACTCCCGAGGTGGTCCCATTGTCACCAAATCAGGATCTGATGATGGGATCCCAGGGAAATCGAGGGGAATTCTCAAATTTTATAGGAACACACATTGATTTTCTTATAGTTTCTGAAGCATAAGAGATATTTACGCATAGAAATCATCATCTCATGTTGTTGAGCTGATGATGGAAGGTACTGCGACAGTGAGGAGTTGAGAGCAAATTCTTTCAATAAATAGTTCTTTATTCGAAATCTTACATTACCGAGGTGGTCCAACTGTCACCAAGTCAAATTCTGATGAGGGGATCCCAGAGAAATCGAAGGGAACATTCAAATTTTATAGCACAACAAATGATTTTCATATTTTTACAAAGCAAAACAGACATTTGTGTATAATTATCGTCATATCATGTTGCTGAACTGATGATGGAAGGTACTACGACGGTTAGGAGTTGAGAGCAAATTCTTTCAATAAATGGTTTTTTGATCGAAATCTTACATTCCTGAGGTGGTCCAACTGTCACCATGTTAAAATCTGATGATGTGATATTAGGGAAATCGAGGGAAACACTAAAACTTAATAGGCACACACATTCTTTTAGTCATATTTTTAACATAATACAAATATTTATGTCTAGTAATTATCACCTGCTGTTGCTTAACTGATGATTGAAGGTACAACTCCTCAACGGTTAGGAGCTAAGAGCAAATTCTTTCTTTAATTTATGCGTTCAGGTGGACTGATCGTAGTATTCTTTCAGACTTTTAGATGGCTATTAGATAAACATGATTATAAAAGGTAAATCTGTTTAAAGTTTAGAAGTTAAGTGAAAATTTTTCCAATAATGCTAATACATACAGAATTATTAAAATTACTAAAAACAGTGAAATAAATTAAGTTTTTAACAAAAAAATAGAACCGACTTCAAACGGTAAAAAATAAAATTGTTCAGTACCTACTTCTTCTTGCTTATGGTAATGACTCTTAAAACTATTTTTGAAGTCGGGCCCTTAGTGAAATGTCCTGTCTTAGTAAATATGGTGTACCTTTCGTTCTGAATGGGCACCGACTCCAATATAGTTTTAACAGTCATTACCATAAGCAAGAAGAAGTAGGTACTGTCCCACTGGCTGTACTGTCGATGCCAATTTTTAGAACGAATGGTACGACATTTACTAAGGGCCCGACTCCAGAAATAGTTTTAAGAGTCATTACCATAAGCAAGAAGAAGTAGGTACTGAACAATTTTATTTTTTACCGTTTGAAGTCGGTTCTATTTTTTTGTTAAAAACTTAATTTATAATGTGAGTATAGAGTTGTTGTAGTAACAAAGGTACTAGCGTACTTGGTACCTTTCTTAATTTAAAGTTAAAAATACGCTTGGTAAATTCTGAGAAGGTACAATTTAAACCTATAACACAAACATATGTGCTCATTCTTCTGCTTTTGATTTAAGGCTATTGGAGCGGTTTTATCTAAGTGGGTATAATTTCACGGGTATCAATTTAGTTCATAAATTTTCGTTCAACATTGTAATCAAAGGGTTTCTATACATATGCATGAGCAATTACAATGTCCACGTTCATCTCTCCGCTAACACCTAAATTCTATTTTGAATTACCAAAAACCCGACATTATATCGATTATTATACAATAAACATTACTTTTTATTTATTCTGGTGTTTATTGTGCAAAACAGTAAAGATTATTTAATAAATAAGTAATTTTAAAATAAAACACGTAAAGGTTATAAGTAATAAAGATATTTCTGAAATTAGAAATAAATACAATACATTAACACCAGGAAGATGCAATTTTTCACACGTTTTATACATTTTTCCGTTAAAGTTTAGCGTCAAAACCTCTGGCACATTGTGGTGGTTTAAAGAGAACCCTTTTTTTATCGCATAGTCAAGTCCTCATTGTGTTAAACCTACCTGGTACAACAGGTAGCAACACCTAAGACTCCACTATGAAGAACGCAATATGAAACAGCAAATGTTAACATGACTTTTTGTGACCATCCCGCGCATATTGCACTCCTAAATAAATCTTACATTTCTTAGAATGACACTGAAACTGGTATGGTTCATTGTATTGTCAATTCCGGACTCAAATTCCAGTGTGATTGCTCAGAACCGGAAACTTTACAAAATAGATTTGGCATTCAAAATTGCTAAGTAGTTAAACGTTTGAAAAAAAATAATTTATATTATAACACTAAGGGCCTCGTTCACCATCTCCAAGTAAAGTGTTGATTAGTTACGTCTCAAGTAAAGTTAATTGGCTATGAGTACGGGTCAGCTGTTTATCATGATTAGTGCTACTCGAACATCGTGAAATTGAATTTGAAGTTACGGGTGACTTTAACCGACAATTGGCGTACTTGGCACTTTACTTGAGGGTGGTAAAAGAGGCCGTAAAGAATATAATTATGTGTAGTTTATTCGCCTTTTATTAAGTTACGGCAAGCGATAATCATCATTCTCATTACTACGCTACTTATGTCTACGATAACGTAGTAGACTACGTAAGCAGTATTTCTACGAACATAACGCTAAGCGTATATTTTTGTATTTTAAAATACATATTTGCTAAAATCATCTAATCACCACCACCATAACCTCAATGGAATATTTTTTTGTCAAATCTATTTGTATGGAATGAGGTCGTCGCTTAAAACAATTTTGTTTCTTACATAAATATAAATCTAATAGAATGCCTGATGAAATGCTTAATACTTTTTTATTTTTATTAGTTCTTCTTATGTAAAATCATATACAAAATTAGACACTAAAACAAAGACTTTTAAGTTGGGCTAAGTTATACCTAAATCAAAAGTTATATTCTTTCTCGTTATGAATATACGTTGTGATAAATTAGTAAATAAATGTTTTCACTTTTTGTTAACATTTAACTTTGTTTAAAAAGTATTTATATGTTTATGTAATGAAATATAAATTTTATATCATCATCAATTAATGTCGCCAGCATGGAAGCCTGTAATTTTTTCTTTAACGCAATGAAATAAATTATACTTTAATATCAAGGATGAACAGCCGATTTGTATAATTTTCATCAGCTCAGATAGTATTAAATAGCAGACTTCCTTTGCCTATAAAATATTTCTAGTAAGGACGTACAAGGTGGATAATTTCAAGGCATTAACGTATCAAATCTCACATATTTGTCAAGAGCGAGCAAGTCGGTAAGACTTATAGAACACAGCGTCAGGGTTGACTGAGCCGTGGCATTCGCAGTCCATCCTTACGCAGCCTGCGGCTATAAAGGTGCGCCATAAAACGGGTCTCATTTTATGACCATTTGACGAAGTTATACGTTTAAAGCCATTTCTTAGTCGGGCCGACCATTGTGGCGGCGTGACCAGTCTGCCGCCTTCTCGTGCTATTCGTATTATCTTAAAAATATTGCGCAAGGATGACTCTTTTTTTTCGAGCTATGGTGGAGCTCTTTCTTTTCCATTATTGGACGCTTTGTTCATTACATTTCTAGCTCGCGTCGGCGGGGAGCTCTTTGCAAAGGATCTAGTGTCGTCATTGAATAATCAGTTCAGGATAATTCGTTTACGAATCGTGCTTATAGAAAGTAGGAGCCGGGCTATCGCCGGGTAAATCTGCAATCTCGACAATGCTGTATCAATATTCATGCTTACGGTCGCGACCTCCACTATTTGCATAACTGCGCATTGCATTCTCCCGGCTGCAACTGTTCTATTGTTTTATGATCTAAATGACCACGCGATATGGGGATAGTCACGATAACGTTGTAAACACATACATATATGTAGTTTTCGATCTCCTTGTACGATTCGACGAAGGTAGGTAGCTAATTTATTTCATGACTTTAAAGCTGGTTAAAGTCGGCATACCACTAATGATGTCTATTTTTTGAATAAATTACTCTATTAATATTAAAATTTGATAAACCTTGAATAATTTGCAATGAATATGAAAGAAATTACTACTACCATGAGCAGTGTATTTAATTTATATTTTATACGATACGAAAATAATGATGGTGGGACTGGCCTAATAGGGCCAACACTTCTATTCAGTAGGCGTACTTGAATACTACAAGTGTAAAAGTAGATGAAGGCAATAATAAAATTTAATTGCTTTTCCCTCAATTATACATATTGTATGTTTATATAATTTATCTTCTTATAATATAAAAATGAATCGCAAAATGTGTTGGTAAGCGCATAACTCAACAACGCCTAGACCAATTTGGCCAATTGTTTTTTTTTAAATGTTCGTTGAAGTTCAAGGATGGTTTTTACGACGAGAAAAATTCTAATAATTGCCGGAAAAACCATAAAAACAGCCCTTTCTGTTTCCCATACAAATGTTTTCTAACTAAAATATAGTCAATTTGAGCTTTATTGCTATTGTATAAAGTTCATATTAAATTACAAGCACTCACTGTTGTCTAAGCAATGTAGGTGTGTTCCTAACGTCAAAGATCATATCTATCAAAACAGTGTGCGTGTGTGCGTTGGAGCACAGAATACATCGTTGGAGGAGTTTAATGTCGCATAGCATGATGTTATATAGCTTATAGCCTTCCCTAATAACTGAACTATTCAACACAAAAATATTTTTTCAGTAGTTCCTGAGATTAGCGTGTTCAAACAATCAAACATACACGCGCACGAAGTCGCGGGCGGCCCCTATCCCTACTAATATTTTAAATTAGAAAGTAACTCTGTATGTCTGTCTGTTACGCTTTCTCTCTTAAACTAATGAACCAATTTTAATGAAATTTGAAACACAGATAGAGTGGACTTTGGGAAAGGACATAGGATGGTTTTTATCCTACGGGAACCTGTAAAACGGGTCCATGCTGGCGAAGCCGCTGGCGGAAGGCTAGTATATATATATATATATATATATATATATATATATATATATATATATATATTCAATTTCTTTCTTCTGAAAATATTTGTAAGTATGTATGAATATGTATGGTCTCAAAAGACCACCTTTATTTATTCATTTATGACGTTCAAACCATTTTGAGGCAAATGAATACTGATAAAATAAAAATCACTCTTGGCACTTGATTTGAACTTACGCTTTTATAATTAACCAGCAGCAGACCGCGACTTCAACCGCATAGCGTGATGTTACACAGTAGCCTTTCTCAATAAATGTACTACTCAACGCAAAAATAAATTTTCAGTTCGAACCAGTAGTTCCTGAGATTAGCGCTTCCAAACAAACAAACCCTTCAGATTTATATAATTAGTATAGATTATAGTTTTTTTTTAAATTGTGCGTCATAAATCATCATCAAACATCTCTTGCAGACACCTCCCACATAACGTGTCTCTAGTAATCGATCTTTATAGCTTTGCGGCAGACAGAAGAGAATGGAAGAATTTTAGTTTCCTAAAGAATCCTGTTAGTCACTTGGTGACAATACGGAACGGAAAGAACTATTACTTATTTATAAGAAGGGTAAGAAAGACAAAGTACCTAATACCTACTCATGGTAATAGAATAATATCATTTAATAATGCCTACAATTTTTTTGTCACACGCCTACAAGACAATGTGGAATAGGCGGAGTCTACGTAAGTAAGTATTATCATTGACTTTTGTGCTAAATACAAGAGATAAAAACGGGTCTAATAACTTTTGAATAATCCATAAATAAAAATGACAAGTGGAAGCGAAACTAGTATAAGTTCCACTAAGCGTTTTTATAGCGGTGCACAAGCTATAAATTAATTTTAATGATCACTAAAAGTAAGATATATTCGAAAATATACAGCTTCGGATACGAATAAAATAATTCCTCTTAGGAATCGTAAATGTGTTTGGGACGTGATAAAGATATTATGAGAACATTTCGTTCCAAATCGGGAATTATTTCCTATACTTAATCAGTGTTTACAGTGCGATATTTTACATTAGAGCAGCGACACCTGACGCCCAAAGCGATACATTAAAATACAGACACGCGGTACTAACTAAGAAATTTATCATGTTCGTATTTAGTCCTGCTTCACGGTGAGAGAAAGCATCGTAAAATTTCGTTTCGATGTTTCACCGAACCTTCTTGGGAGTTACACATTTTAAGGTAATGTCTTCCACCAACCCACTTTTCTTGGTAGACTATAGCCTTAACACGTGAAGACCCGTTTCAATTGTGAGGAATGACATGTGCAAAGAAGTATCCCTTTAAAAAAAGATTGGAATAAAATCCACATTTTTCACTATTTCTTAGGGGAAAAAGGAAACAAATTGTGAATATTCTTAAAATAAAAATAGTTTAGTTTATTAAAACAAGAAGTATATAGTATACTAGCCTTCCTCCTATGTCCTTTCCCAAAGTCCACTCTATCTGTGTTCCAAATTTCTTTAAAATTGGTGTAGCAGTTTAAGCGGGTAAGTGTAGCAGACAGATAGACAGAGTAACTTTCAAATTTATAATATGAGTAGGGATGTGCTATAAGTTAATGCAAGTTATTACGTAATGATTAAAAAATCTTCAGGCCAAATTACCAAAAAGCATAATATATAACATTGTCAATTCAAATAGGTAATTTATTACAAAAACCCAATGATTAGTTGCAAGCTTATTTAACAGATTCAAAGGGGTTTTCTTATTTTGCATAGTCATAATTATTAAACACGAAAGGTCCTTTAATTATTTCCCTTTATTGTGAGTAGCTAATTTATCGGCAAATAAGTCTATCTCAGGACATTAAGATCAAGATAGGCCATGAAATGCTTCTTGGGTCAATCGCGGATCTTTCTTTGTGCCGGCCTAGGAATATTAGTAATTGCATGAACTAAGTTTTCTTTGCTCAAACCAACTGATAACGCGTAAGTCTCGATCTACACTAAAGGTGAAACCATTAGTTTTTTTACTGAATAAGAAGTAGGTATGCTAACATGCAGGTAATAGGGCATGTAAGTCAATATAGCTTCGGGATTATAGGGCTACCGTAACCCTTGCCTGATCAAAGAGGCGAATAAGATCAGGCTTCCTGGGTTACAGGCGTTAAAAGTGGGCGCTCTAACTTTAACTGTCCGGTTAGTGGCCCCTGAAAAGTCGGCGGTGTGTGCGTGGCCACATGTCGTCGTAAGCACTGGAAATTGCAGTATAACACCATCACTCTTCGGACGATGGGGTCGTTTAATTTGGGAGGATTATGTTTAAAAAAATAATGGACAAATAAATATAAAAAAGCGGACAATTTTACAGTTTTAGTGTCTAACATTATGTTACCACAAAATTACCGAAAGTTTAAAAGAAATCAGGAAGAAATCAGTTATCCTGTTCTAATTACACATTTCTTTATTATTTAACGAAAATCACGAATTTCTAAAGTTAAACGTTAAGTGATTGTGTACATTAATAATTAAATGAATGAAAATAAATAAATAAAGAAAATATTTTTCTGAGGTGATTGATAAGGAGAAAAAATTGCGAAGCTAATAAACATTTATTTTATGAAACTTGATTGGCCATACACGAAGTAACAAAGGAACACACACACATACGTATATATGTTTCAACTGACTATATATCAATAAACGCGACTAATGCAATCTAAGGGCAATTTGAAATCGACATGATACGGGCATTCAGCAATAGAACCTTGTTTAAACAATTAAATAAATAAAGTATAAGGTATATTATGTATATTTGCTTTTAGGGCAAGTTAAACTAGTATAATGTATGAGAAGGATCGAGAATCTTCATAAATTAATATTAATAAATAAGAATAGCTTCGTTCGCTGTGTTTCATATACAGCCATAAACACAGCCTAATACAATACGTGAAGATAATATTTGTGTATGTGTATAATACATATAAAAGTGAAAAAAAACACCGACCAAGTGCGAGTCGGACTCACGCACGAAGGGTTCCGTACCATTATCTATAAAAAATCACGTTTATTGTATGGGAGCCCCCTTAAATATTTATTTTATTCTATTTTTAGTAAATATTTGTATGACAATAGCCGCAACAGAAATACATCATTGCCTTTGATTATCCATAGAATATATTGCATTAAGATTGAATGAAAGGTAAATTGTGGTTTAAGTACGATTTATGACGTATTAAAAAAGAAACTACTTACTAGATCTCGTTCAAACCAATTTTAGGTGGAAGTTTGCATCGTAATGCATAAATCATATTTTTTTTTTTAGTTTTATCATTCTCTAATTTTATAAGTTACATGGGGGGGGGGGGGGGAAGTGTCTCTCGCGCAAACTATTCAGTTTAGAAAAAATGATATTAGAAACCTCAATATCATTTTTAAAAACCTATCCACAACTAAAAACTACCCCACACGTATGAATGATGAAAAAAAATTTTGAGTTTCAGTTCTAAGTATGGGAGCCCTCAAAATTTATTGTTTTTTTCTATTTTTGTGTGAAAGTCTTAATGTGGTTCACAGAATACATCTACGTAGCGAGTTTCAACAGTATAATTCTTATAGTTTCGGAAAAAAGTGGCTGTGACATACGGACGGTCAGACAGACAGACAGACAGACAAACACGTATGAATGATGAAAAAAAATTTTGAGTTTCAGTTCTAAGTATGGGAGCCCTCAAAATTTATTGTTTTTTTTCTATTTTTGTGTGAAAGTCTTAATGTGGTTCACAGAATACATCTACGTAGCGAGTTTCAACAGTATAATTCTTATAGTTTCGGAAAAAAGTGGCTGTGACATACGGACGGTCAGACAGACAGACAAACAGACAAACAGACACCACAAATCCATAAGGGTTCCGTTTTTTGCCATTTGGCTACGGAACCCTAAAAAGTGAAGCGCGCATGGCCCGGCGACGAGGTTAGAACGCAAGCGATCAACGCAGCTAAGCCAAACGGGCGCGGTCGGGTGATCGGTTGTGAGATGGGTGACCGCGTGTGGCAAAAACTTTCATGCGCGTTTCTGTGCTTCGGAGGCAAAGTTAAACCCACGGTTCCATTTGTTATCGATTGATAACAGTCGTTAAACCTAATCGGAGGCCTAATGGGCGGTTTGAAAAACATCCGACAGCGGGTTGGCCAGTAACCTGCATCTCCACCGACACGCATTGGAACAGCATTGTGAAGTAAGCTCCAGGCCTCCTAAATAATTGGAAGAGAAAAACGGATGCAGCCATCATACAAACGTGTATGGTCGCGACTACATATTTATTAAGTCTTTTTTATGGGAATATTCATTGCAATCATTAATATTTATAATTTCGATATGGCTCTGTTGTCATGAAAGAGTCGGTTAGGAGAGGTCAGGTAATTTCTTAACGATAGATGAAAATTTATTAAATAAACCGTTGTGCTGCAGTACTAATACTAACGTCAATTAGATAATGAATGTAAACAAAGTTGCGGTTTACGACAAATCAATGTAGATATTACGACGCACAGCAAGTTTGTCAATATACTCGTACTAACTTGATGATAACCCTACCACCTTCGAGTCCAGGAAGTACTTAGGTACAAACATGAAAATAATTCACAATGTACTGTAGCTTAAACCTTTATTACCTAATCTTAGTCTTTCTTTAAGTTTATCTTTCTTTAATATCCTGTCCGTTCATCTTTCTCTTCTATGCTCATGGGCACGCGATAAAAAGTAATAACTTTGGTATTACACAATTTGGATTGCACTTAAATCGTGCAAGTTATTGTGCTGTGTTCATTTTATGGATCTGCAAATTAACGTAGGCTTAATTAAGCGCGGGTGAAATCATTTCCTACTGCACTTGTATACCACTATTAAGTTCGATGCTGTGATTAAACTTAGTTTTTTTCTCCTAATAACAAACTGATAGCTATTTAAACTCCTTTAAAATTACAGTTAGCTTTAATTTAAGTAATTGTCTGAGAATTGCTCACTAAAGATATAAATCTACTCGTATTTGAAGTTAAAGACCTTAGATTAAAAAATCTTAGGAGTTTTGGAGCTAAATTCTATTGTTTAGTGTTAATTCTATTAATAAAAGTAAGTAGACATGTTACAAAAAACAGTTCTCACATTAAGCAAATAAATATGGGAGATGTACTCATTTAAATCACGGCGTTCTGCGGATGGAGACGAGCATGTTTAATACACCCTTTAATTGATATGTTGCGTGTTGAATTATAGTACCTGATCCCGGGCCAAGCGTGTACCTCGGGCTATTCTATTGGGCAGTTTATTTATATTGATTCTCATACTGTTTCCTATCTATCTACAGACAACCCTCAACTACTTTATGCACTGGCACTAAAAGGCGCAATGATATCATAAATGAATGAAATTTAACTGGCCAGTAATATCTTCTTTGAGTTGACGTTTCAATTTATAGTTTGCTTTGCTTATTCTTCATCTGTATTAATTTTACGTCCATTTGAATTTAAATTATTTATTTGTGTAGGTTTGTAAGAAATTGCTTATTAATGACTAGCTGTGTCCCGCGGTTTCATCTGCATTAGAGAGGATCATTAGCATAAAGTGAAGTACCTTCTGAAGTGCCGCTGGACCGACTTTTTGTAGGACTATTTAAGATAAACATTTCCATCATACATTACATATGTGTAACTCTAGCTGTTTTGGTAGCGCACGTCAGAATAGCTCGCAGATGGTAGATTTTTTCCTACTTACTTGACACTTATCGTCATATTTTGGACAATTCACCAATATCTTTATAAATTATAGCCTATGTGTTATTCTGATGTATAAGCTAAAGTAAAATTTCATTAAAATCCATTCAGTAGTTTTTACGTGAAAGAGTAACAAATATCATACTTACAAACTTTCGCGTTTATAATATTAGTAGGATATGATATCTTGTGATGTGACCTCTTGTGATGATGTAGCATAATCTAAGTGATGTTCACGTTTCGTCAAATGTACTCGTATTCAGATCATTAAGTGAAGTAAAGTAACATTTCACACTCATAGCCCAACAGTAGGCTAGATATACCCTGTGTCTTGGGTACCATGGACACACACAAATATAGAAACACAAACACCCAGACCGAGATCAGCAAGTGAAACTCATCATTAAAATTTCTGCCTCGCCGGAAACGTAACCTGGGGCACTCCAATCGGCAGCCCTGCATGGTGACCATCGCGCCACATGGGCCGTCATATACTTGTATCAAGAGAGTAAAATATAGTGTTAAAATATTTGTGTGATTATACCTTATATTATATATTATATATACCTTATATAGGGGCATTACCTTCAAAGCCTTCATATGTTGTATGACTGTTCTAGAAGGAGTGGAATGATTATAAGATTAAAGAATGTAGCTGTGTACATATGTTTGTAAATATTTTACCTTGTTTGCTTTGCTCTTTGATTTTAACACTATATAACTTCTTATTCTATTGATTATGTTTTTAACAATCAAATTAGTTTTAGTATAACAGCTAAAACTACAACTTAACAAAGTAAACTGTCATAACCTCCAAAGGTCGTGCTAGAGAATTTATGTTTTACAGAATAAGGGAAATAAGGGCTTCACAAAAGCAAAAGTAGAGATTTATAGTATAAAATTAATTTATAAATTATTACTTTAAAAATATATCATCTTCAATACACAACAGATACTACGGATATTAAGAAACACAAACAAAAAAAAGAAAGCTAGACACAGGTGGGCCTAAGAAATATAGGTTTGCTTCGAAACTTACATGCACTGGGTACCGTTTTAAGTCGTACAATAATAACGGCGATGAGGCACGCTAACGTTTCAATTTATGTCATGATTAGCCTTTGATTACACGGTTCATTTGGGCTCGACGTGCAAGTTAATCTGTGGCGCTGTCACAACAAACAGACGAACAAGTTTTTCCCAAACCGATAGCTTGTGTGCTTGGGCCCCACGATCAGATATATGATTCACTCGAGCATCATCGGCACCTGAATTTTGCATTTTCCTTTAACATTTAAGTAGTGAAAGAAAATAAAGGTTATGAAATGATTGTTGTTTACCTCCAAGAATTACTGAATGAGTAAAAATTCAAGAATAAAATGTAGCCCGAAAGAGAATTTAGCGACAAATAGCGACTTTGTTATAAGCGATTTAATTAGAATGAATTAACTAGGTACATGCGAAGTTGTGTGTATTTTAATAAGCTGAACACTTGAGCGTAAAATAAAGGATTGGGATGGCCACCAGCTTAAGCGTGTTTAAAGAGTAATATAGCGTTGGTAATTTAAAGGGTGACAGGAGCATCATTATTAAGATATTGATAAAGTTAAGGTAATAATAAAGTTACACACTCATATGTAGTCTCACACTAGGATTCCCTGTGTTGTGAACACCATGGACACACATAAGGGCAGAAATATAAACACCCAGACCGAAAACAGAAATTGCAGGTCATTATTCAAATTTTTGCTTCGCCGGAAATCGAATCCCGGACGTTCTGATTGGCAGTCCGGCATGGTAACTATTGCGCCAAACGGGTCGTCGAGTATTTATCTATATCATAACTTGATGCGCTCGAGGTAACTCTACAATACCCTCTTGGGCTTCCTACTATTGTAGCTAATATATTCAGTGCAGCGTTCGTCCGCTAAGCCACCGATTTGTCATGGATAAGTTCTCTATTAGTTTTACCAGCCGACGCGGTGGGTGTTTGGAAGTGCGTTTATAAATAACTTTACGTAATTATTTACGTTCGACTATCTTTGCCAAGTTATGCGGGGTGCTTATTGTTATTAATTTTTTAACCTTTTTCTTTTTTATATCACGCAAAAATTCTTTAATTTGATTTTTTTAAAATAGCCTACTAATTTCTCGAAGGCGTGATGTCCATCAATCCGCACTTGATCAGCGTGGTAGAATAAGGTCTGAATGGCATTTTGCTCTGAGGAGACCTGTGGCCACAAGTCAGACATTAAAAAGCTATAGTTAAATAAATAATGTAGTTTAAAAATACTAAAAAACACGCTTTTGTGAAAATACGAACTAAAAAGTAAAAAAATAAGAAGAAAATGTATTTTACAGTTATTTGGTGCACTAACCCGCTAGCAAGCCACATAAACCTGACAGTGAGAAAAACAGCCCCCTTTGTATAAAGGTTGTCATAATCATAGACTCAGGAGACTGATACTGGGTTATGAGAGATGTATACCGCACTAAAACCTCCTCTGTGGCCTGCCTCTGTGCTCAGAGGACTCCAATATCTCCAGTAGAACGTGCTGATGTCCTCCATTCGCGGTGCTCCAAACCGCCGCCCACAAATCCAGAAGTTCACATTTATCTTACGATTAGGTACCTAGCTGATCTGTTTTTACTATATCTAGTCTAATTGTAGCTCATATTTGTAACTTCCACCTACGGAGAGCAATCCCGAGCTAGCCAGCTTAGTTTCTTTGAGAATATACATTGTACAGAAACCCACAACAAATGTATGAAGAGATTTTTTTAAAGTATTTTATCTATGAAATTTTTAGGTTACTGTCCTATAAACTGTCATGGAAGAAAATAAAATAATAACAGATCTCGTTTTAACGTTTCATTCCGAGAGCTATTTCGAGAGGTAAGCGACGAAAAAGTACAAAAATTTTCTAATAGCATTTTTTTATATTCTATCAAATTGGTGGAGTATAGAAATATTTTTTCTCAGTCAGGATTTCTTAACATTTGGCGCAGAAGGTTTTTATCTCAATTAATATATAAATAAAAGAAACATTTACTGCAACAACTTTTCTAAAACCATAAAAAAAGAAGCAAGCAGTCAATTAATGATAATTTTTACAGTGTTCAGTCATCCAAAACTTCTAACTCGGCGTATCAAGTATGAAAGTCCTTAAAAATAGTAACCAACATTTTGTTTTCATAAAAAAAAAACATTCACAACTTTCACCATTCCTGAAATATTTCCATAACTGATGATCAACGCTTATTTTTTTAATACCATGCAACAGTTCATCATGGATTTCAAACACTAAGAAATTTAGCTGATTTGACGTAGGTAATTAAAACAAAATATTAGAAAATGGTTGCAAGTTTTCATTGTTTAGCTCTCTGAATATTTCATGTGTGTCAAATTTTTGAAGGACGTTGTCCTGTCTTAAATGTGTATATTGCATTCGAATTGGATAGTGTATAAGTATTTTTTTAATTTTCTAATTTTTCGTGCAATTTCCTTAATGTTTTCTTACATATGTACATTCTTCTGCCAATAACAAACACAACAAAAGAAGAATTAGCGGAATCGGTCCAGCCGTTCACGCGTGATGTCGTGACCAAGGGAAAATGGGATTCATTTTTATATATAGAGATTTTGAACGTTTATAGAAAGAAAAGTAAGAAGGCTTTTCCTTATTTAAATTTTTTTTAATAAACATAAGAAATTCTTAGGCCTCCGACTGAAGGTAAAATTACTGTACCTTGGGTGACGGGTATTTTTGCTAAGAAGGTGGATATTCTGGAAACGGTGGCCGCTTTTAAAAGTAAAAATGGTAGTGACAGTTACGGACTTTATCCATACATCCGCTTTACATGATTACCAACCTCCACTTGGCTAATATAATAGACTATGACTTCTCTATTCTAAGAAGAGCTTCATGCTAATCGGCAGGATTTAAAATAATAATAATTGAAGAAAACAAGAAAAAAACCGTGAGCCGCCTGGTAGACGTGAAACATCGTGTTCGTAAAAGTAATTATGCATAATAGACAAGATTATGACAGGAACTAAACACAGCGTAATAACAAGGATAGGTGTCAATAAAGCTAAGCAATGTCGAGTGCGTTCAAAAGTCAGTGTCGTGCGATCCGCGCTTGCATATACATGTATACGGATATTTAGCACGAACGTCGCCGCACCAACAATACGGTTACACATTTCGGAAACAAGTTACATTATAAAAACGCGACGCGACCTGATGAAACGCGATGCGTGTTGAGTCAAATCAAATGTATTGTTTTCTATATACCAGAATCACACTATGAACCGGAGACAAAAATTGATATTTTAAAATTATCGATATAACCATAAAATTTCGATATTTGGATATCGATACGAAATAGCCATTTAAATATTGTTAAAATATTCAAGTGTTTATTTTTGTTTTGCGTTTTGGTAAGCAACATGCATAGATGACATGACGCAACAAGGCCTTATCGATAATTAATTATCGATATTTTCAACTTCTTCTTCAATTTTTTTTTAAAAAAAGCGTGGGGTGCATGGTGTCAATAGTAACTTAAAAACCACCCCACGCTTTTTTTTTACAGTAAACTACATAATTTATTTTTTATTTTTTAGTTGGATTTTAATTCTCAAATTATTGCATTGTCATCGACCCCTGTGCAAATTTTCAAGTTAACCAGACGCTTAGTCGTGTTAAAAATATAAAACTTTATATTTGTTTCATTAAGTACCTTAGGCCACGAACTTATCAGCCGGCCCTCGTATATTTTATTTTATCCTGATGATCCTAGTTACGACTTTAATATAAAGTTATGAGATTATTGTATTGTCATCGGCCCTTGACCCCTGTGCAAATTCTCAAGTGAATCAGACTCCTAGAAGTAAGTGAAAATGAAGTTAAAAGATTCCGTTACATACATACATACATACTTACATACATACAGGTCAAGTTAATAAAAGCGTGTTAAAAAGGTAATAATTTGCCGAAACCAAAAGAAAAACATACTTGCCTATATTGCTAGTAAGCTAGAGGCTAGAGCTTTGATACAATGTATACAATGTAATAGTAGTAACATTGTAGCAACGCTGTAACAAAGCACTAAACACTTTTTTACGAATTGAAAGAAAAACTTACGACTTTGACGTTGACGATTTCTCAAAGTAGCAGGGGCATCAACCACACAAGTGGTCGATGGGCAGGGGTATACTTTATAGTCTTTATACTATAGCTAACGTGTGGGTATTTTCTGTCAATCTGATATATTTTGTACACTGAAATCCTCAATAAGTCATTTCATAATAGGTTATTTCGTTCTAGGTTAAATCAATATTTGAATCAATTTTACCATTAGTCGGATTTCTGTTAGATCTCACTGCTGATCACGCATCTTGATTCATAGTCGCTCGTTAGCGTCATGGATTTACTGGCTGAGTATCCTAGTTTGGATGTTTTTAATTCAGTACCCGTTGTATTTCTAAAAAGTGCTAATGGTTACGCAGAAAAATTGTGTATTAATGAAGCGAATTAGATTAGGTATAAAATATCTGTTATGTTTACTTTGATAATAATTAAATAAATAAATAAATAATTGAGAAGACCTGAATCTAACGTCACCACGCTACTTTAATGCAGATTGCTGAAACGGGTTTATAGCAAACCAGCTACCGGATGTTTTCCAAATGCCCATAAGGCTTCCAACAAGACTTTGTGATTGCTATCTACGATAAAAACCATGCTGACCTCCGTAGCATGAAAACGCGTCTGATACTTGTCACTAGCGGTCGTCTTTCTTATTTTATTACCGACCACGCTCGACTCTTTCCCGCTTCCTACAAAATTTCTTACGTTTATTTCTGTACGAATATTCGTAACAGTGGAGTCGCATACATTACCAGTAACTAAGAATGCCAATAGCGTGAGAACTGGCAGTAAGCACTTCAAAATTATTCAAAATCCGTTCGATTCACGTCCTTGATGCGTGACCAGTTAGCAAATCACCAGTACATGGAATTACTTGCCTTGTAATCGTACCAAGAGCCTTTCAGAGATGTCGTTGCTAACGAGCTCTGAGAACAAAGGATGAGGCAGATTAAATATTCGTTTGAAATGTTTTCCAGTCTAATCAAATTTGGAACAGCTAAGATCATATATCGCTTACATAATTACGATTGGCCGCAACCCTTTATGCGTCCCACTGCTGGGCACGGGTCTCTCCCCATTATTGGGGAGGCCTGGAACTTACTCCACCACGCTGCTCCAGTGCGGGTTGGTGGAGATACGTAATTACGATTACGTAACTTTAACAGACACTTAAACTGCTGTCAGGTCTTATCTGATTGTATGGGAATTTTTACTAAATTATTTATGTTATCAATAAGGGCGATACTACAATAAAGAATTGAACTAAACTATAAACTTTAGCTGTTATTTAGCAACATGCATTCAGACGTGTATTCCCACGTACCTACACTCGCCGGACACGTGTTTCGACTGACAACGAAACGGTTCTCTGTAAAGCTTTCCAGTGTACACAACCAACCAAAGCACGATAAAACTTTATAAGGACGACATTTGTGCGAGGGCTTACATGTATAAAACCTTTTATTCTGCTTAATTACTTCCAACAAATGTATACCAAATCTTAAGCAGTTACAGGTGCATGCGTAAATGATTGAGACAGCCGTGCCGTACCGAATCGAATACGGTATCGATTCAAACCGGCGACGAACGTTGGCGGAATCGAGAACGTGGTTAAGATTTTGTAGGGGCGATATATAGGTACATAATTAGCGGGTCGGAAGCCGGGTAGTTAGTGCGAGGGGCGGGATGTCGTCGTAACGATAAATCATAAGTGTGCAAGAGTCGCTGGGCGGACTGTGGGCGGAGCGAGTGATTTTTAAACGGTTTTTTGAGTTTCACAACGGCCAATGCCCGAGTTCATTCGGGCGTCCTTTTTTGGGGCCTCGTCAACATGGCGACACTTTTTCGTTAATTAGGAGAACCATAATTAAGGATAATTTTCCGGACATTCGTCTTTAAGTGCGGCCAGCACTGAAATATGATCGGTGACGTCTGTTAAGGCAAAGTAGTTATAAGAGGTTCTATTGTCGAGAGAAAGGAAATGCTGTGAATAGATTTGTCGGTAGAGAGAGAAATGTAGAGGTACGATGTTAATTTATACTTCTTCGTAGCTATTGTCACCCTACTTAGGTACTAATTAATACCCCCGCGTCCGCAAGCCGGCATGCTTCGAGTTTCGGCCTGTATTTGTGCTTACGTGCTTGTTTTTGTGTCGTATCCTTTCTATTGTTCTCTGTCGTATCACAACATGCTTTCCTTAATTCGTTCTCACTGCCACATAAGCTCTGAATACTGATTGCTCTCGGAACCTAGAAATATAAAATACCTACAATATTTTCGAGAGAACTATCCTAATCTGCTTGTTGAGTATTAGTCTTAATATTTATTTAATTTTAATAATAGATAACGGAGCTTTTTGTTTAGTTAATACCTACGAACACTCAATGACTTTAATAAATATAAATTACATAAAAATACACATTAAGTTTAAACAAGACATAAAATAGAGACATTGTATATCATATTATTTGAAATAAAAGATAATGTTAAAAAAGCTTCATAACAACTGATCACCTCGAGGGCGTTACTATCTACATAATTATATGAGATAAAAATTCAAAACCAGTTTCTTCTCACCGGTCGGTTCTAACAAGAATTTTCGACTTACACAAAAATAAATACTGTTTACGAAACATGAGAAAGGCAACGTCGATGCATTATAAAAAAACTGGTTGACTCAATTTTGATCTGTAAATTAAGTGGCTAAGATTGCTTTTCATTCACGCCTCACCTCGGTAGTTAATTCAAAATGTGGTTGGAAATGAATTGCTATATAACAGTATTTATTATGACATTCAACAGTAAAGTACAAAATTGATTTTATCCAGGCTTACCGACGAACATTTTTTGAATTCTACACACTAGCTATTACGCCCTGTTGGTAGAATTCATGATTTTAACTCGTACGAGATGTAGGTATCTTAGTATCTCAATAGCATTCAATTTACCGTTAAGTTTGTTAAACGTAAACTAGAAATACGCAATATTGAGTATTAATGATGATGATGTATAAACTATAACAAATTTAATTACCTGTAGGATGTTTAATTCAAGACTCTCGATGAAAATAAAAATTATCATAATTAAATATGCGGGTTTCTTTTATTTTTAACTTGTTATTTCAATTTGTAAATTTTATTGGCCTTTGTAGACAGAGTTAAGGTGTAAGAGGTATAAAGGGCAAAATTCTCGTAGAATGTCTCAATCTGTACCATAAACTTATGGGCGAATTTACTTTTACAAGAGCATCTTTATAGGACAGCTAAAATGGTTGACTTATTTGAGGGTTTCTGTGTATGTATTCGTTTAAGATTCTTTACTTCACTCTTTTTTTAAACGGTCAATATGGTTTTACCACATACTCAAATAATATGCGTAGATTTTTTATGCGGTGCTGACACAACGTACAGGGCCTAGTTACACAATGTCATTTGATCTTTCTACAAGGTTTGCATTTCCCTAAAGTGAAAAGAGGAACAGTACGTCATATTTATTGATGCTCTACATTGTTTGATAGCGGCTGTTGGAGCAAAAGTACAAGTTTCGCGACACCTGGGCGCGACATTAGCAATTTGTAATTAAGTTTCATGACAACGCAGCGCAGAGCACTTTGTCCCCAAGTTTACGACAACAACTAGACCTTCGATAAGCCTGCGCTTTATTTGTCCCACGTCTCTTTGAGTAATCGGCTAGATACTCGCTATCTTACTTCGCAGTAAAGGTGATTTTTATAGCCTGCACAAAGGCTCATGGGTGTACATCTTTGCGATAAAGCAAAATAGTAAAATCTTAATTCCGATTCCAAGGAACGTTTCGGAATTGCGTTAATTTATATCTGCTAGCGGATGGAGAATTGCTTCCATTAATTCACGCTCAGGTTTTTTTAGTCCAATGTGGTTCTTTTGTTTATGAATAAACAGGTTGTATTCTCATTACATTGTTTTAACTTCTTCCCTGTAACAGTAAATAAGTAAAGATATAAAATGGACTAATTACGTAAAATTTCCATTTATCCGGAGAACAGATGAAAATAGGTAGCTAATAAATCATTTAGGTCTACGCGGCACAAATTCCATTTCTCAAATGTCATTTTATGTGTACATTTCGCTGGGGCACTAAAATGCGGGTTATTTTAGTGGACGGTGGACAATAGATCGAGTACGGGGCTGCGGTGCCACGAGACGCGTACGTAGAAAAAAGAGAAAATACTCAATAGTCCTCGACTGCCCACACGCCTGCCTATGGCCACTCAATCGTTCGTATTCCACTAGCTCCGCACAAAAACTCAAGGAGACGAAACTGGGTGTTATTGTAGAAATAATTTATATTTCTTTTTTGCCTCTACCTCGACCTCTGCGTTATTTATTCCTTCTTAGCAGTAAGGCTCTTAAAGGATTATGCGCAGCTGAAATAGTAAAAAATAAGTGCCCATAGATAACATTCGCAATTCACTGAATGAGTAAAATATTTCTTTCTTTTAATACCTTCACCACATACTTGCTATTATTTATGTTGAGGTAAATACTAGGTACTACTAAATACTAATACTAAAATACGTGTACATACAGCAATTTAACTCATCAAATGTTTGCATTTTAACTTTGCATTCCACAAAAATATTATTAAGTAAGATAAGTCCTTTATATTCAAAATTTTTAGTCGTAGACTACTCGACACTTTTTTGTCCTACTTAGCCCGAACAATGACACAGCGCTAACTCTTAAGAGATACTTTGATGCTATGAGAGTTAACTCTAACTTGAGGCCTGCTAACGAGTCACAATTGACTCGAACATTTTTAAGTGTATAAATATTTTTACGAGCTCCATGCCTTATTGTTATTTCACTGGTTTATATAATTAAACCTGATATGTACGTAGGTGTTCGAGCTTTATTTAAATCGCTATACTGCTCTTACCTATATGTGTATATATATGTATATCGATTTGATTGATTATCCGAACGTGACACAAGCATAATTTCAAACTTGTAGTGCATTATTGTTTGAATCATTCCTTTAGATGGCAGAGTCTATAGAAATTGAATAAAAATACAGTAAATATAACTTATGAAATGATCGTTACCTTATTTTTAACTATCGTAATTGGTAACTACTTCACGTCACGTCCTGAGGCCTTAGTGTAAATCTGCATACGCGAAAAAGTTACTATCGCGTTTGCGTAAAGAATTTAATTATCGACCTTATTCCTTTCAGGTTAAGATCTATTTGTATAATTTTAACTCTGACGCAGTAGTAACGTTTGCGCGTTTACAAACTCACACTAAGGGCTCTATATTGAAAGTTACAACTCTCAAAGTCTCAATTTACCTAATTTCTTCATTCACCACAGAGTATATAAAAGAAACATATGTTTATAGTTAAAGGTACGCGCTGGGTTAAACCTAGCCAGTGATTCCGCTGTATGGGAGTTCGATGTCTTAAGCACTATACCACTGCTTTATTTTTATACACTTGTGTCAAAAATCCAAGGTTTGATATGAATACACATATTTTGAGGAAACGCCTACTTATTTCCTTACTGTTTCCACATTCTATTCAAATAAGCTTCAAAGTTGGACACGACCCTCTGTATTAGGTTACAAGCTATTAACATAATCGTTTCTTTTTATGGCTTTAATTAAAAGAACTTACTTTGCTGTCAGCCTTACAGTACATTTGACCCTTAAAATTTGTTAGAAATGCTTTTTTAGAAGAACAGTTAAAGCTTGGGTACGTTAAAACTATCTAATTTAATTTGTTAAAAATTATCTTATTCATCCACGCCGGGGGGCCATGGCAATAAATGAAATAAAATAAAAATATTTAATAAATATATGTACTAATTTTTATGGAATAAGTTATTATGAATTGGGTACATAAAATTTAATAAGAGCTTAAGGTTTAAATACATTTAAATATAATCGAATGACAATAATATTTTCAGAAATTACATTCGTCTAAATTAATATTACATTTTTTCCGTTTTGTTGTCTTTGAATTTCATCACTGCTTCTTTAAAAATCTTAGATCAAAATAAATTTGGGAGTGTCGTTTTTCTATTATACGGTGTAGTAGATTTAGTTGTAATTAATTACTGATCGATTAAAACGTTCGCACAAATTTCTTGTCTTTAGTCGCTCTACATTTCCATTTAAGGCATCCATATCGTTCCACAAACGTCGCCTGTAAAGCTTAAAGTATACCGTACAATGTCTAAAGTATTCCATTTGCTGTCTGAACAATACATAGCCTACACGACGTACGACTCAATGCCTTTCAAGTCAGATTAAGTTAGGAAAGGCTCGTTATTAATAACAGCCAATAACTTAACCGCGACTTGAAATATCGAACTTACTTTTGCTTAAGCGACAGTCATATATTATCTGACCTAAGAATGTTTTTCCGGATCGAGAGGGTTTTGTCACCGGCTCACATGCGGGATTTATTTTCAAGCCATACGACGTATTATTTATAAGTATGTAAGTACTTACGTACAAATAGATATCGTTAAGGAATAGATTAGTTCTTTTCAGTGAAGAATATAATCGTTCTCATGTTCTTACATCTAAGAACATCTTGTTCTAATACCTATTAACAATTCAATTTGTAAATACCGTGAAAGTGGTATTACTTATTATAACCTAGTATTTCGTTATTTATAGTTAGGTCAATTATAAAGTGACGATATGTTACTGAATTCCAGTCAGACATGATCCATTAAAAATATAATAAATACCTACCAAAAATTTAACAGCCCTTTTATAGTACCTACCTATCCACATTTTTTGTATAGTCCTGTCAATCTTATACTTAAACACAAATAACCACGATCACATTAATAAAAAGAAATATTTCGTGACATTTATTTAGCACTTTTATCTGCACCTATCTATAAAATTCTGGGTCCCTCTTTTTGTTATTTAAATTCGAATCTACCTTTTGGAAGGATGGAACCGTAGTGGTCATGAATTTATTGTAATCATGTAATGTAGTCATTCGTCTTTATATTCAAACATGTGGGACGACCTCCGCGCGAGTTACGACCTCTTGACGAGGGTCTCACCGTTTAAATATTTTGTAAAATATCAGAAACACGCATTCATGTTACGCTTAGTGGGTGGAAATTGTGTGGCAACAAATACTTTTTTTACACGTCGTAACAAATTAAGCGGAATAAACAGACAGGCTTGTGAAAAATTAACGATACTTATGTTAATAAAGCGTTTAATCTGACCCATCAGTAAAAACGTAAATAAATGTAAACGACAATTTTTCTTTGATTTTATGTACTAAGTTGGCTGACTTCCTAAATATATTTAAAAAAATCGTTGTATGAAATTGGCTGCAACCCTTTTTTGCGTCCCACTGCTGGGCACGCGTCTCTTCCCATTATTATTGGGGAGGCCTGGAGCTTACTCCACCACGCTGCTCCAATGCGGGTTGGAGACGTGGTAGTGACCAACTCGCTGCCGGATGTTTTCAAACCACCCATAAGGCCTGCGACAAGGTTTAATGTCTGTTGTCTATCGATTACAACCGGGGACCGACGGCTTAACGTGCTTTTCAAAGCGCGGAAACGCGCATGAAATTTTTGCCACTAGCGGTGACCCATCTCACACCTGACCATGCCAGTTTTGCTTAACTGCGTAGATTGCTTGTGTTCTACGCTAGCCGCCGAGCCATACGCGCTTCTGCATGAAATTAACATAAAAAGAACTGAACATGAATATAATAATAAGTTCAAAGTTTCCTATTTTCTTTATGAGATATGAATACCCAAAAAATCTAATCTTGGCTGATAGGTATTTTTTGTTTTAACGTGTATGCTCGTCTGCTACTTCACTTCAAAAGAAAAAATATTAACCAGTTCACATTCCTATAATTCAAAATTTAAGACAGGAGTTTCAGACCGAGCAATAAAGAAGAATAACTTGTTAATTTGTTCGTTTCAGTGTGGAAACCTTGAACTAGTCAAACGAGCCGATTTATCTTAACAACAAAAGCAAAGTAGATAAATATATTTATGGCACGGGCAACACATCGTCCGGCGGTTGTTACCAACTTTATCTCTACTTTGGCTTAATGCTCTGCACGGCTTTGGAAAAGCTTTTAAAAGGTTCGCCCATCCCTCGAGCAACGAAAGATCATATTGTGGACGCCAATATTTGGTTTTATTTTTATACTAGTCTGCGTTGGCGACTTTGTTAGTTTAAGACTATACATCTTTGTTACTACAAATTTAAGATTTATTTAAATTTGGACGTTCTCTACGTATGACAAAATTAGTAATGTTATAAATTCTTTTTCAATCGCTATATAAGTTTACAAATTACTTTATTATTGAAAAATACACCTATATACATCCATAATAATCCATAACAGTGGATGTTACTTTCTTTAATTTTTCAACATATATATTTAGGCTCAATCAAATGCAAATACATACTTATGAAATGCTAAACCATTTTAACTTTTTAATATCATTTCGTGTTTTTCACAATATTATTGTACATATCCTTTACAAATTTTCGAAATTTCTTTCCCATAATCGCTTACAATTAGTCACGTATTGATATAGTAAAATTAATTGCATTTTAAATTAATTGATTCCAATAAAAACAAATTATGAATTAATTTACATTTGTAACGGGTACTTGTTCTCTTGCTGAGTTTTGTTGTTCATTTTATTTCACGCATCGAAGTGTAGGTAATTATGTTTGGAGCTAGTCAGTATCGTATTATTACACGCTTTTTATTAGCTTCACCTGTATGTTTGTAACCGACTTCTTTGGGCGCGATTTTGACCCACTTTAAACGGCCAGATTTCGTTCAAACTTTGTAGATTTATTGAGGACCGATGACAATACAATAATCTCATAACTTTATGTTAAAGTCGTAACTAGGATCATCAGGATAAAATAAAATATACGAGGGGCGGCTGATAAGTTCGTGGCCTAAGGTACTTTAACACGTCTAAGCGTCTGGTTAACTTGAAAATTTGCATAGGGGTCAAGGGCCGATGACAATGCAATAATATGAGAATAAAAATCCAACTAAAAAATTAAAAATAAATAATGTAGTTTAAAAAACTAAAAACACGCTTTTGTGAAAATACGAACTAAAAAGTAAAAAAATAAGAAGAAAATGTATTTTACTGTAAAAAAAAGCGGGGGGTGGTTTTTACCACTGTTACTGTTGACACCATGCACCCCACGCTTTTTTTTACAGTAAAATACATTTTCTTCTTATTTTTTTACTTTTTAGTTCGTATTTTCACAAAAGCGTGTTTTTAGTTTTTTAAACTACATTATTTATTTCGAATAAACTTTACGTTGAACGTTACACACTCATAGTCCCACAGTAAGGTAATTTATACCCTGTGTCGTGGGTACCATGGACACATACAAAGACAGGAACACAAACACCCAGACCGAGAACAGAAATTAAAACTCATCATTCAAATTTCTGTTTCGCCGGGAATCGAACCCGGGACCCCTCGATTGGCAGTCCGGCATGGTAACCATTGCGCCACGCGGGTCGTCAAGGTTTACTTGGTTATATAATATTGAGCAATGACCGAAGCTTACGCACACTTTTATTGTTTAATTTTCGAATAGATACGGATATCGTGCAAATATAACAGCAATTAGTTATGAACAAATATCTGGATACTGCAACAGGATAGTTTAAGTAATAACAAATACGTTTCGCATGAAGCTTGTTTGGCTCGAATACGTGACGTGTTGGTTTTCACACCTTGCTCTTTTTGTAGCGCTTTATTTAATAATAAAACCAGTGTGCGAGTGAAAGCCACAAGGAAAGGGTTCTGAACGTTGATTATCTTCAAATAAATACATACTACTAAAATGTGTTCAATTTCATCGTAAACAAAACAATATCACTAAAGCGCCTATTGCATGGGACCAAAAATATATAATAACTTACCTGAATCCCTCAAATCTAAAACAATTTGTGATTTTAAACGAGCATATAAAATGTTTTTATTTACAAAAGCGTACTATTCGGTCTCTGAATTTTTAAACGATGAACTTTAACTTTGTGAGGGATTCTGGGTTTACGGGTTTAAAAACCTGGGAGGTTTTTTTTCCGCAGGCTTTTTCCTCTCAGTGTATAAAAACAACTTTTATACTTAATTGAAGTAAAATTGATAAAACAACAAAATAAAAATCGCACAATATGGGCCAAAATAAATCAGTGTTATCTTCAATTATGATAAATTTAGTAATAAGTAATTATAACTTATTAAATTATTAAAGTTATTGTTACTAACATTAAATTAACGTTTTAAATCTGTCCTCCAAATTTGCAAACCTCGCTGAGGTACTCGTAAATATGACGAACTAATAAATGTACATTAAAAGAAAGAAAAGAAAATATTTAGATATAAATATGGGTAACAAAAAAAGGTTTTACAAAAAAATTTTGATCGACATTTTTACCCTTTAGGGTGTACAAATTTTATTGTAATATTTAAACAACTTTTGTAATAAGTACCCATATTTGCGCAAATAAATTATTTTCATTTTCATTTGATTTTCCCTTTCATTTCATTTCATTGCGTTTTCATTTTTAAAGTTTTACCTACTCATTTTCTCCTATTCTCACTAATATCATAAATATGAAAGTGTGTTTGTTTCTTTGTCCTTCTTTCACAAAGGTGCTGGAGAGTGACGTAGGCTACTTTTTACTCGGTGAAAATATCTCACTCCAATGGGATAGTACCCGGATAAAAACGATTGATTTTCTAGGTTTTTTTAGTGCTCTTTCAAATCGACATTGTTATTTGTTTGAATATGGTTTGAAATGAGGATGACGTTTGACGGAGTTCTACCCTACAAGTATTAATACTCTCCATTGGATGTCAGGAAGAGTCATATTATTCAGTTTATATTTAAATTGTCTATCGCTAAAAATACGGATAAAACGACAATTTCTAAAAATGAAACCTAGCTGGATCAATCTATTACCCCCAAAACCCCCTGGGCACTAAATTTCATGAAAGTTTCTCATTTAAAGGTATGTATTAGATAAAATGTAGCCCACGCGTGCGGAGCAGTAGGCACAAAGCTAGTACGTCATATTTACTGTCTGAAAATTAATTTAAGGTATTTGAGATACCTACAACAAGCCCGTTATTTTGATATGTCATCCTCATCAGACATAGTTTGTTAGTACTTGCTAGTTTTTTAAAATTTCATTTCTCATTCCCCAATTCAGAGGCCTTAAGTCTGCAAACGCGAAAACGTTACTATCGCGTTTGCGTTAAGAATTTAACTATCGACCTTATTCCTTTCTAGTTAAGATCTATCTGTCCAATTTTAACTCGGACGCAGTAGTAACGTTTGCGCGTTTACAAACTTACACTAAGGGCTCTGTTGTCAACGTTATGTCCTCCGTCTTTGGGTCATGAAAAAGTCTAGGAGTACCAAATTTAAATTTACGCCCAGTATCTTCAGAGCGATTTGTGGGAATTGAAACTGGCTGAGAATTGAACAGAACAACACGCAAGAAATACCATCAAGATTCCCTTTTTATCTTCGGAACACTCGGTTTTTTTACCACTCGGCCATCGCTGCCATTGATTGGATATGCACAAGTAATGGCATTTATTACAGGTGAAACTAAACAGGCTGAAAATTTGTCTACAGCTTCATTATTTTTTTCTAAGTCAGATGAAATGAGTATAATGAGAAAAAATCTAGTAGATCAGTGTTTAATTACCTACAGGTAACGAAATTATGAAGAAAATATAAAAAACGCGTCAAATAGTACCTTTCGCAAATTCTCGGTAACAACAAACTACATCTGTGGCTTAGTATATAATATGGTAAATCATTTTAAAGTAAAAAATCAAATAATAGAAGGTAAATAGCCAACCATGACCTGCCAGACTAATAAACTACTATTCATAAATGAAACGTGCAACATTAGAAATCGGAAACCGTATTATAAAGGGTTTGCCAACAATATTTAATAGTTCGGATAAATATAACTCTAATATTGTAATACCTACCTGTATATAGATTTATAGATGCCGGTATTGGCGCCGGTTCGTAATTTGAATGGCGTTGTGTGATTGGCGGGCGCCGGGTGCGCAGGCGCACGCGTATTTAGGTCGCCGTGTGGGTCGCGAATCTAGCCACTGCTCAAGTTTGGTATTAATATGAAATGCTGGAATGTATGCTAACAATAGATACGATTAGTCAGTTAAGGTCACGTTATAAAGCATTTGAATAATGACTGCAAGCTTTTAGGGTGAATTGAGTATGCATTTACAATAACCTATGGGCTACGAGCATGACTAGTAATATGTATTAGGATTCAATAAGTACTTATGATGACATGATATATCTATTTATAGATGAATTTAATATGATTTTAGAGAGTCTTAATGCAATCATTTAATACACTACGAAATGCTTAATCTGGATCGAGACAAGTAACCCTTGAAGTAACAAGGAGCCTACATAAGTTAGTACTATACACTTTTTCTTAATTTATGTAGTATTAAAACTACACAAGGGGAGGTTGATTTAAATCATCCAGCGACCATAAAACTAAACTTTAAAGATTTCTGGAAAACTTCGAGCGACTGAAATAATCATAGGAGGTCTGAGTACAATAGGGCTAGCTCGTCTCAGCTTGGAGGGCACGTATGCTCGTAAATACGACGTTCCTTATTATTAGCAGCTATTGTTCGGGATTGCACTTGTACAGTCGGAGACGAACGTCGACGGTCCTGTGCCAATTACCACAGATAAATTATGGAAACGAACAATTACGAGCCTTGTCTAAAATTTTATAGTTTTTTTAATTGGACTTGGTTAAGTGCGTTTTAGTTTCTCGCGTAGGAACAAACAGTTTTTTATTAGAACAGTTTATGTTACTGTCATGTCTGCTTTCGGTCGCACGGCGAATTCTAATTTATGCTTAAAAGGCTGCCAGGCTAGTCTTTATGAAGAAATAAATATTGTTACGTTATGACGGCGACTGTACATCTAGTTTGCGTCGGATATCCGACACTCAGGCTTTAATATGCATGCTGGTCCGCCATTGCACAATTCAATCCTAAATATACGCAATACCTGCATAATTAGCTATGGCACTGATGAATTTGCGATCGTGCATTTGAATTTATGAAAACCGCTTAATTAACTAAATTCTTTTTTTAATATGCTATATTTAAATCAATCGATAAATGCTAGGTGTGTCATAATATAAAGCGGTATTACCTCTAATAACATATTTTATCTCAGGTAGACGGAGGCTGGCGGGATGCCGAAATCCGAATCATTCATCTTATAATCTGACAACTTCTATTGTGGTTGACCACGGGTGTAGGTTTAGTGAGAGGTTGAAGGTTTTTGTATCACACGGCTACGATTTGTTCAAGTTATGAGAATATGTCTATACAGATAGATCCTTAGATATCGTTTTGTTCAAGATGGTAGACAAATTCCAATAAAGGTATATATAAGCCTCCTCAAGTTTTTTATCGTTGGAAGAACTTGATTTGGTGCTATTTTGGAATATGAAGAAATATTAAGCAGAAAGTTAAATTTATATCGTGCTATCTATATCTTCTTGGAAAAATCTTTTTGAAATTGTCTTTATTGCTTTAAATTTAATATAAACATTAAATTTTAGCGCTTGGAAAAGTTTTTAAGTATAGTAATTTAATAATTAATTTTAAATTGCTTAACTATGTATTAGCGTTGGCGTTGTCAAAAATTTAGACTGCCCGTGACATTTGTTTACATTCACTTCATTGGTTCTGTCGAAACTATTAAAACATGATTAATTGTGACACTTTGATACAATTTCATACAAAACAACATCTTCGATTACTATGTACCGTATTTACATATTTGTAATGGAGTGCGGTGCCCATTAAAGAGCACTCAATTAGAGGACAGGCACACGAGCTACAAGAACGACGTTTTAACATCGATCCGTCAGAGTGGGCCCGATAAGCGCATGCTACCTGACACACTGATAAGTAAAGAGAACCTCGTAAAAACCCCTTTGGACAGCCCATTCCAGATACAAGCTCTCTAGTATGTTTATGGTATAGATATATGGGCATGCATTCACCACATGTTAAGTGGTCATTGCAATCCGGGGACATTTATTACTATTTACTTGTAGGTACTGGATTTGAACTTGCTATCAGTCACGTACCTTGATTATTTGTCGGCAGATCTGAAACAAAGCATCCATCCACGATTTGTTTTAGTTATTTGTCCTTTGACATATCGTAAGCAGAGTATTTACAATGTTAATAAAAACATTTTTACTAAAAAAGCCGAGTGTTCAATCATTCTTGTCAGATTCCTTGTTTAACAAATCATTCTTTATACATTTTCGTTCAGGGTTATTAAAGTTTATAAACGAGTATTTAACAGAGCAACACAACATTGTACCTATATCGATTTATATGTCGTGTATAACTACATTAAACAACCCGTACTTTATTATTAAATAAAATTGGCTTATCAATCGACGATCAATTAGTTATCACAAGATAGTAAAATCGATTGTGATAACGCAGCTACCAGATTTTTGCATTAGTGTAAGTATAAAATGTGATCTATGAAAGATATACGTAAGCGCTTTTTGTGCTTTATTGTATGCAGAACGGATACATTTACTTGGTCATTTGATTTTTATTTTTAGCAGTAATTACGTTCGGTGAACATCGAGGTTTGCTGGAGCGCGCATATAAATCGGGTGTTTCATGAAATATCGAGTCGCAGCCGTGGGCTACGCAGCACGAACGCGTCGCCGCCCTTATCTCTGCCGATACGATTTTATACGATATTCCATTTTTATTTTTTCGACCTTTATGAATCGGATGTTCACAGTGAATCGATAAATCGAAATCGACCTTCCTTTTTATACTTCTAAACACATGTATACGCCATTTTGACACCGCCGAGCAATAAATGTAAATAATTGTGGAGTGCCGTATAATAATAGCCACAACCTAAGCGTCAAATGAAGTTTGGAGCAAATATTAATTTTTTCCTAACTGGAACGAGAGTTTTGAAAAAAAAAACTTTAAAAACCGGTTGCAAGCTGGGTCTCACAATCTATGGCTACTTCATAACTGGGTTCTTTATACTATTGTAATGATCTAGGAGCTACAAAAACACTGGCATTGTCTCTTGGCTTGTTACCTTATACAGAATTGTACTTTATCACTTCGCGCGTCGAGTTCCACAATTCAAAGAAAAAAATCAAGGCTGGGCCTCTTCATTGCATTCGTTTAATTATTTATCGTTTTTACATAATTGTTGATATTTAAATACAGGTCTTTTATGTGTTAAAGTCAATTTACCAAAGAACACTCAAAGAAGTAAATTTAACAGATGTATCGCAATTTGCTAATTAGATTAAGATGAATGCCTATTTGACTTTATTAATAGTAGGTACCGAGTGTTGCTCGGATAAAAACAATTGATTTTTTTAGTTTAATTTCAAACAAAGCACTCATTGGCTTAGGGTTACTTAACAATGCCCATTGAAATATAAATAGTCACAATAAATAAAGTGAATAAGAGTAAGTGAGTGAGCGAGTAGATGTCAGGAAGAGTCATATTTTTCACTTAAAATTTAAGTTGATTATGGTTGAAAATACGGACAAAACGGTAATTTCTAAAAATTAAACCAAATTGGATCAATCTATCCGAAGCCCCCTGGACACTAAATTTCATGAAAATCGTTGGAGCCGTTTCCGAGATTCAAATTGTGTATATAGAGGTATATTAAAGAAAGGCTCGTTTAAAGATATTAGATTAGTATAGAAATTCTTGCAATGCTGAATTTTTCATGGTTGCACAGCTGACAAACTATCATTGCAAATTATATTACAAAAGTCTTGAGTCTTTGAGTATTTTTTTGAATTAATCATTTGCATTTCTTATTTTTACACGAATTATTGAGAGAGATTCGCTGTAGAGCTTAGGTAGATAGAGTTCTCTGGAGATAACGATACAGTTTTCAATGTATGTATGTATATGTATACATTGAATACTGACATATAGCCAGAAGTCAATCCTTATTTTTTAATATAGAGTCGGTTAATGACTATAAAAATGGAGATGCTGCTTAAGAATTCCTGTTGTGTACACAGTTTTTGAAAAAGTTTCGCAAGCGAATTATTCATAATGAGTATCAGAGGGTAGAATAAATCTTGTATAAAATATAACTTATTGCCATGTTAATACGACACTTTTCAGAATACAGCCTGTCACGTCAATGTACAGAATTTATATGGTGTGTCTTTTTAAAATTTCAAAAAATATCGTGTTTGTTGCTCGAGGGTGAAGGGTTCGATCGATTGAGTTTATGATAGGTATTTTTTATCATTTTATGTTAATGCACAAATTGTGCGGCCGCGAGAAATGATTACATATCTGAGTAGCGTATTACTTGTCGTTTACTAGCCATGGTATTCAGTTACAGTCAGGCGCGGTCACAGCCTTCAATTTTGGGGGAGAGGGGTGGTCGCCAAGAAATTGGGGGGGGGGTCACTAAGAAATTTGGGGGAAGAGGTGTCCCAAATTGGCTTGTTTCGCCTTCCATCTACGTATGATTAATGGATTTTGGGGCTGTGACCTCCCCCCCCTCGGACCGCGCCTGGTTAGAGTTGAGGGATATTAAAATTAAAAAGTGGTAGAACCTGCGTGGTTTATCCGGGTTGGAGAGATGAGACGGTACATCATTCTCTGTTGTCAATCAATAGTGTTTTTATTTCCGGCCAAGCGGCGCTATTGTCTGGGATCTTAAATAAGACGCGACCTTAATTGAGTATAGTCGAAGACCATTGGTTGCAGGATCTACTGACCACTACGTGGTCGCTAGATGGACTGGTTCACTTTATAATATAAATGCTTATTAGAAGCATATACTTAACACCCGAATAATAATAGCAAAAAAAATTGCAATTTAAGCCTTGTTTTAACTCGTCAATTACCAACTTACTTAAAACAAATTTATCACTTTTTATTATAGAAAAAAGGAGCTTTTTGATTTTCTCGCGGTTAGTTTTCACTAACAATTATTTAACTTTATAAACGAAATGATCATTATAACAGTTTCTATTAGTGTAACTAAATTAACGTATCTCATTTATTTTTTCCAGTATCCATCAAGAAAAAATGGATCCGTTAAATAATAGAGCCTTAACGAATGTCCTTGTTCTATGACAACTGCTTATCCTGCAGATGGGACTCGACGCGTAGCTGGTTTCATTTCTTCATATAAAAGACTTCAACGCATTGTGTGAGTTCTCTATATAAATAATGCATTTCAAGTTTATAAGGAGCTTCTTGTGTATCATTGGTAATAAAGTCAATTAAATGAGGCGTATAACTACTTAATTGTTTTATTTTTGGCAAATTACGAAACTTATATGATTTTTATAGTCGTTTATTTATCCTTTATTTTATTTTTTTACAATACAACCTCTGGCAACGGCAAGAAATTGTGATAGGTATCATAAATAAAAATAATAAATGCTGCACGGAGAAATATAAACAAGAATTTAAAACAATGAATTTAAAAAAATAAAATAAAAAACAATCAGTGTATAAAGTACGCCTTATACTATACTAAATATAATTATTATATTATTATTATTTTATCTCAAGGAGAAAAATTACTGTCTTGATATTCTTAATTCTTTACCAGAAAAAGTAAAACAAGCAGTCTCACAGACAGACGAAAGAAGATTTTAAGAAGTGATCCTATAAGGTTTTTTTTCATAAAAATATTTAATTTATAGATACACATTTTTTTACATTGTAGTTATATATTATAGGAAAAAAATTCATTTAAAATTTTAAATCATATTTTTTTATTACACATCCTTTTTGTGTCTTGTTATTTATTGTAATTAGCTTTAAACTAAAAACTATATTCATAAGCCTTACTTAAATTTTAGACATTATTTAAATGAATATTAAATGAAAAACTTGCCATTTATAAACGTTGTTCACAATTAACCATCAGGTAATTCTGTGTCTTAAATAGCTGTCAACACAAACTTTCTCTCATAAATTTGACAGTGGCCAAAGATCTTATAAATCAACTACTTAAATAATGCTTAGGAAGCTATTTCACGAATTTTTTTTAATGACAAGACGTAAAATACAGCTTAATTTCACGATTTTTTAAATCACGAGTGAAGCTGTAAGTCAACAGGAGTATCAAAAAGAAAGAAAGCCTATATGACGTGTGTAGTGTTGGCGTTTGTTGTCGTGTCACAACTTGTCGCAGCGAGGCTCGTCACACTTCTGTAACGCTGAACGAGTAAAGATAGCTGGTTTCCATCTATAGCTTTATAAAATGCTACAAAATTCTTTGTATAAATAATGCATTTGAAGGTCGGAACTTGCGTTGTTGCGTAACTTATAACAGTTTTTGCGGTTTCATACCTCAAGAAGAAAAAGTATACCAGTGTCTATAATTTTAGAGACAAAAAAATTTGTAGTAGGATGAAACCCATTGAAAAAGGTAGAGAATATAACATAAATTACGTGCGATCTGAGGTTGGGAAGAGGGAGGGGGTGAGTTTAAAAGGGTAAAACACGGGCTATCTCGATTTCTGGCAAAACTAAAAGTCCTTTGATAAAAAGTTAAATGGCACAGTTGTAGGTAATAAAAAGATCTACAACTTTTGTATTTACACTTTTTTTTACACAAAATTTATGTGAAAAATTCAAATGACCAAGTATTTGGATTTTTTATTTTTATCTTTTGCAATACAAATTATTTTTCACGAAAATTGCTTAAAACTTACTTTTTTATGTCATACAAAAACAAAGTATTATTTTGATTTAATTTGAATTGATTTTATTTTATTATCGAAAAGGGACCCTGATTTTCAAAATGTATTCGAAAATTTTCACGTCAAATATCTGCTATTTTTAAAAAGTCAGTGTGCTTTTTGTTCGTTTAAGTCTCTACTTTCTGATGATTTAAAAAAATACAATAACTTCGGTAAATGTTTTCAGAAAATGCACATAATAGAAAAGTTAGAACCAACAAATTATTTATTTTTTGAATAATTATGTACAATTTTGAGCTATTTGTTGAAATTTACACTTTAATTACTTGAAAAATATAAGATTACATGTTACATTGATAAACAAAAAAAACTTCGATGAATAAAGGCTGATGGCAGTTTCAATTTTCTTGCTAGATCCCACTAAACGATTCAAAGGGAAAAGGATCCGGATCTTTATAATATACGATATGATGGCGTTTGTTGTCATGTCACAACTTGTCGCAGCGAGGCTCGTCACACGCCGGTAACGCTGTACGAGCAACCGGACACCCGGCTATAGCTCGCGTGTGGCGCCCAAAGATGGCCGGTTTCCACCAACTTCTACAAAATACTTCTAAATAATTCCTTTAAAGCATTGGGTGACTTCTTTATATTAATAATGCTTTGAAAGTTAGAATAAATAAAGCTTTCTGGCGCACTAGCTACAAAATTGTCGCAGTGAGGCCCGTTACATACACACACACTGTACATTATATAAACTTCGACGATGCAACAGCGATATGCTTGTACTTGCAGTAATGATTACGAAGATCATCCGTTCAGAACCAGGTGGTGCGCAAATTTAACTGATAACATTATAATTCTGTTCTTGGCATAGATGTTTCTTTCCTTGACTTTCTGTGTGTCCATGGTTCCAACGACACATAGAATTTCAGTGTAGTAGACTTTAAAGATAAATAATTCAAATTTAAGTTTTTCAACACGAGTTCACATCTGAAGGTTGCGGAATGTGTAGGTAATCGCTCAAATGGTTCTAACGTAGTATAATAAATAGTTTTATTACTTATTATTAGATGAAGCTCGAGTGAAGTGCTTATAAAAGTATCATAAAGCGATATATAAAACGGACAGGAAATATATCAAAAATTCGCAGCATTATTGTGTTGCAATTAAACACCACGACCTGATAAACGCAACTGAACTGACTGCAAAATATGCTACGGTTTTTGACGTAAACAGTTACTCCTTGCTTTAACAGAGCTTGCTTATGCAGTGTCATTTCAGCCTGTATATTTTAATTTTAATTTAAACATAAATCCAAAGAAGGTTTTGGTGTGGTTGTATATTTTAAGATGCTGATAGCACTTCTATCTAGCTAAGGCTGAATTTGTCTCATGTAAGTGTAACCGGAAAAATATTATTTCCAGAAAAATACAATGGAATTTCACGATAGCAATCGGCACAGTAGTGGTGTTTCTCCGGTCGAATCATACCACACCATGTTATACCAAAGCTCTGCCACCTTCGAAGATATTTGCAGTTTTTTGTTGTGATCTTCATTTGGATAGGAACGCAAGAAGAGTGCACATGCTGAGCTTACAGATTAGCACTTATACTCGTAGTTAGGCTACAAAAGCTTGTACAAGACTCGCATACAGATATGGAGGTAAAAGTAGTCCAAAACAAGTTTATTATCCTCCGCTTTAATGAACTAGAGCTAATAAAAGCCATTAATTATTTTCACATGCTGATTTAATAGGATGAAAGAGCAATTATTATTTATCATTGCACGTTCATTACGTTATCATTTGTAATGATTAATTTAATAATCATTCAAAAATATGAATTACTGTTACACAAAAAATCAGCGATTAAATAAAATTTCAACCGTATTAATCGTTTTTTATTATAGGAACTTAGGTATTCATAAGCTTGTTGAACGTACTTGTAGATTTTTGGTTATGCAGTGATTATGCAGGGAAAACCTCAATTACTACTTACTTGTAAGATTTGATGATAACTAAACATCTGATTTTTTTGTCGCGGGAATTATATCTCTGTGTTTTTATTAAGTATCCGTTGATTACAATGATTTCATCTTTTAAAATTGTAATAAGTATATTTTTGTGTAGAAGTGGACTACTTAAACATACAATCATATTTGTAATAGTTATCTAAACCATTAAATAAATATTCGCACTCAATCTATAGGTAATTGTTGAGATGCGCTACAAAAATCAAATCTAAAAACTTAAAATAACAAGGCATAACCACCTAATCGTATCGTGCTGCCCCCGTTCCTAAATCCACCATGCGGCGGAATGCTGGCGAACGAGTTTTCTATCCGTCCTTCTCTTCTCTACGGCACATCTCTGTCTGTCCTTGTCAGTCGCTTGTCATTTTCTATAAGTTTTTCTAACATTCTCCGCTTGCACCGCCCCGTCGGTTTCGACCTAACGCCTGGGTCTCCAACGATAACTTTTGTTTGTTCAACCTTGTGTGAGATACTTAATATGTTGTTACGCTCCGTTATGGTCAAGTCGATATGTATTTACCAAATTATAATAAAGGTCTATTAATTCGAGAACTCTAACTACGTTTACCGTGCTCAATAATGAGCGTTAAATACAATGGTGTATTTTAGCAAGCTATTCACTTTGCATTTCATTGCATCGGTTTTAATTCTGCATTGACCGCCATGAGAAACAAAAATCAGAAGTTAGATAACATTCAAGTCAATTAAGCACGACAAAATTGAAATTGCTCATTGGACTTTGCTGAAATCTTAATCTCAACTTTCTCCGCACTCCGTCTGCTTAATACTAACGACTTACAAATTAAAAGAGACCGAGACGTGTGCCAAAGGTAACTTTATGGGCTTCGCATGTCTTATATCAATAAATTATTAACTACGCTCCTTGTTTGATTTAACATTCTTGCCCTTTATTTGTCAAATCGAAATGGACTCTATGTCTCTTGGTTATAGTATGAAGTTGTTTAGAGGGGAATGAAAAATGGGTATTGAAATTTGGTCTTTAAAACCTATTCCCAGAGCTTAATTTTGTGTACATGTGCGTAAGCGTGAGCAGGTACAAAATGGTAGCAAGTAAGTAGGTATTGAGCGTAAGCGGGTAGAGGCGAGAATCTTTAGTTTTAATTAATACGCTGAATCTAGGGACGGGGTACTTGCTATTTTCAATTAGGGCTCGGCGCCAGTAGCGTGTTTTGAGATGTGTGATTTAATAGGATCCTGTAAGTATTCCCAATATAATGAACATAATTCCAAAATACAAATTTAGCTTGAACTGAGGTCAGTTCCTGACAGGAGCTAATAAATTTACCGTACCCACTTGTACTGTACAAGAGCCATACATTCATTGCGTTATGCAATTATTTTGCCTCATTAAATCAGGTGGTCTTTACAGGTGACTAACTTTTCCACAAGTTGGTTTATTAGGTAAACACATTATTCAATAAACTTGGTATGAAAGATATTACTCCTTTTTACAATTACATTATTTGCGGGTTATCCATATAAATAAACAAGCCATGGAACTGAAAAGCAAATGACTTGTATATTAATTATTATTTGGTCATAATAGTTTTTAAATAAGTTGTCCTTACACTGAACTTTGAGGTTTTGCTATGAATGCTACGATAGCTGAGGGGACTGAGTGGACTGGTGCACCCCGGCTACTATGAACTATGTTGAAACATCTGTCTGCATATACATAGGTCTACTATTATAATTTCAGGTTTGAATAAAATATTTCTCAAGCACAGACAACATTTAAATCATTTAGCAAAATAGTTCACGAAAGCAAAAATCTTTTCTAAATTAAAGGTCACCTCAGACAAACAAAAATCGCTATACGCCAATAAAAGTTGTAAAAAATATAATGTATCAAAAATATTATCTTTAAAAATCTCGTTCTCACACCTTCGGAGCTGTACAATGACTAGACATGCTATAGTATATAATCATAAATTTACGCAGCAATTTGGACAACTTGCTAAATTTGTAGTGAGATCTTCGAATAGCATAAGAAACATTTATTAGTATTGAATGATCATTATTAATGGTAATCATATGTACATATTTAGTTGTATTGTAAATTCAAACCAAATAAATGAGGTCCACGACCTCTTGATCAAGTGGAAGAAAAGCTATAAACATTTTATGGCCTAACTAGTCTTTGACTGTATCATTGGCATATATTTATTTAATTTATCGTTTATTAGTATTAGTATTATAAGTTATCTCCATACAAGATGTCACGCATCTATTATTTAATACCTTTGGCACCTCTCAAAATATATTTTACCTATCAAACGAATTTTTGCAATGTAACCTTTTTAAACGTAACTACGTGACTAAAAGTGTGTTATGATACTGTACGTTATTAAAAGTGTTTATAAAGATATAAATAATAAATATAAATAAATATAAATAAATAAATGTCTTTGGACAATTCACACAACACCATCTGATTCCAAACTAAGCAGAGCTTGTACTATGGTAATCAGAAAGCTGATAAACAGACTTATATAATTCTAAATACATACTTAAATAGATAAATTAACACCCAGACACGGAACAAAATAGTCATGTTCATCCATCACACAAATATTTGTCCTGGGTCCAACCCACGACCTCACGCTTCGCAGTCGGCTCATCACCCACTACGCCACGGAGGCTGTCAATATATATTAAGAAAAAACATTTTATAAAGTGTTTTTATTCTTTCTTTCCTGTTGTCAGTTTTGAAATAAGCATGAGGTTGGGGAACGTTCTCAACTAAATCAATGAGACGTAATCCCGAATAAAATTGCCTTTACGTCATACTTACAACTTTTGCTACCTCTGCTCTACTTATATACGTAGATATACGTACCTATGCATATTATATAAATAATGCAAACTTTCGTTTCCGAAATTTTTAAGTATGCATGAAGATTTTAGTAAGCCTTTTTATTTCAGCCTATAAAACCCCAACTAAATAATTAGGTACAAACATGGCTTTAGACGTGTAGGTACGTAGCATATTTAAGCATATTTTAATAGATGATATGGGAAACACGGTACGATTGAGAAACCCATGATGGATGTATTGGGCATTTCGTAATGATTCATCGATGCTATAAGTTTTTCAATGTCATAAATTATCTCTACTCGTAACATTAATTTTGTTTTAACATGTCTGACTCTAATCTAACGATTGTTATTCCATGCAGTTTATTAAAAATAATAATTCCAAATCGTTAATAACTGTACCAAACGGATGAACCGATTTTCGTTTAGTTCTTTTGTGTCATAGATAATTTTATCTCGAGTGTTCTTAGTCATGTTTAATGGAAAAAAATTCAGCCGTTTGAAGATCATCAGTCCTTTTCTAGTTGACGAGGTGATCTGACTAACTTCCTTATGTCCGATCGATTAAAAATTTGGTACCGTGTTACTTCAATGATATTGTAAGTATATGACTTACCATGGCTGACCATAAGCTCTTTAATAGTTGATGCGGGGATCTGACTACATTTTATATGTTCTTTCGATTCGATTTTTGGTACCGTATTAATAATAATAGTAAATCATTTATTATCAGGCAATATGGCCTATTTACTTCAATGATATTGTAAGAACATTGTAAGGTATAAAAAATAACCTAATAGTAGGTATTCGAAACTTAACGAATTAAAAATAATACCTACCTAATCTGAAACGAATACCTAAAACTAACTAGCTTAAAGTAATCACTAATACCTACCTAATATTTAACCTTACCTTACAGTATGTAGTTAAAACTTAATCTATAAATTAAAACTAATATTATACCTAGTACCTAAATAAGTTATAATAAGCTGTAAAAAAACTCTCCTCCAAAGCCGGCAAGGCCCGGGTGGCTCCCCTGGGGTTGCCCGTGTCGGCCGTGTCTAGGCGACGGCGACGGCGCGGCCCGTCGGCCTTTTTGTACGGTTTATTTATAAAAAAATAAGTTATTAACTCTACTAACTAATCACTATAAATACCTTCCTAATATTTATAAATTCTTTATAAAGGACACAATAAAAGTAAAATAAAAAAAATTAAAAACCCTCCGACATACAAAAATAAACTCTGAAACTAACAAATAATATTTTAAACCAATTATAATTATTATCTTCACATATATAACGTAAGTTAAAATATTTTTATTTTCAAAGCGTCATGGGATGAGTTTACGAAAAAAGTTAATATCCTTAATAGTCTGATAGCTTATTTGACTGAAATTAACCTTTTCTGTAATTTCAAAAACTATTCAATTATTGATACTATTATTTATTATATTATATATTATAAATAAATAAAATTGGAGTGTCTGTTTGTAATATTAAAATAACCGCTTTTTACTACATGCGTATAAAGTTTGTACGGTACATATACCAAAACAACATTTTTTACAATTTTTGTCTGTCTGTCTTTCTGTTTGTTTGTTCCCACTAATCTCTGAAACGGCTGGACTGATTTTGACGGAACTTACACTGGCAGGTAGCTGATGAAATAAGGAGAAACTTAGGCTACTTTTATTTTGAAAAAATCTAAAACTAATTACCACACGGACGAAGTTATCATGTAAAATCATAGTCGCCTTATTAGTATACCTTGGCTGTGTTTTAAAATTTACGCAGGGTAGTAAAGCTGGAGAATTTATTTTATAGTTTGTGTCATGTGTTCTTAATAATATATGGAATACGTCAGACGTTAAGTATAGATTATCTACGAGCAATTCCGTCATGTAATCGAACCAGAGTACTTCCTAATCGTATTTATCGCATAAGTGGTGCTTAGGCAGCGTTTAGCAATCTAACATTCAAACTACAAACTACGAAGCACGAAGGCTTCTGGCGTAGAAAGCAAACTTTCTTTGAAATAATAGCTCTATCAGCTCTAGTAACTTTGGGTGACGAGGAATAGGTTTGTCTAATATCTACTAGTTCAGTAGATATACGTTGGTTTCAACTACGTTTGATCATTTGTCATCATTATTTTATTTAATTATTGTTTATTAGAACAATACATGTCCTACTTACTCTAATTATCACAAACAACTTAACTAATTGTAATGTATTCTGATTAATCAATAATAATTCTACGAAAAATAAGAACACACATACAATTTAAAATTATTGTCATAACAAGAAAGTAATAATATTATTAATAATAATTTAACAACAATTTATAATATTCAATTTAAATTAAAAAATTCATTTACATATAATTATATGACATATTTATTGATTTATTTAACCTTACAGTATTACCTTACACTAAGGATACAAGGGTACCAGGATAAAACCATTAAATAAATATGATACTTATTATGTTTTATTACATAGAGAATAACTTACAGAAACATAAATAGACATTTAATAACTCTTCTCATTTGTCTGCAAATAAGTCGGTACCTGGGTAATTTTTTAAAAGAGCGTTCAATGCTATTCAAATGCAATAATTTAATATGCACAGGAGCATAATAGATTTTAATTATTTGACACAGGTTTAGTTTCTCGCTAAAATTTTGCTTAATTTACCCCAGTAGGAGTTAATTTTCCAAAAACAGAGGTCGGTGAGATATTGGTAAATGTTTATCGTAGATGCTTTTCTTTTCTATCATGCGTAGATTTAGAAGTTTTATTTAATCGAAGAAATCTGTGGAATATAAAAAATTCCAATCTTCTAATCCATACTTGGTCCCTGTAAGGTGAAATATAAAACAATACTCTTTTGTTAATAATTACGTCGTCTTAGGTACATCTCCCAAACTTCATGTTTCTGGCTTCAACAGTTAGGCTCCGCGATGATGGAGGAGTCAGTAAAAGTACTCATAATTTAATATACTTGGATTAAGTTTCTATTTACGAAGACGTGTAAGATGATACGGTATATCCAGCCTATATAATTATACGCATCTGCACAATGTAGCTATAATTTGCATTTGAATAAAAAGTATTTTTAATATAAACTTACGACTTGCGTCAGTTACTATAAAATCTAAAACCTATATTTAAATAAGCAGTTCTTGTATATAATACGAGTATACCTACCTATATATAATTTGAATCTTGGAAACGGCTCAAACTATTTTAATCACATTTAATGCCCAGGGTTTCGGGGGTGATAGATTGATCCAGCTAGGTGTAATTTTGAGTAATTTTCGTTTTATTCGTATTTCAGCGATAATCAACTTAAATATAAACTAAAAAATGTGACACAGCAACGTCTTACTGACATCTATTGTAGAATATTAACAATATTGTGGCGTACAACACCGTAAAACGTCATCCGCCAATCTGCCGTTCAAACAAAATTAAATATCGATTTGAAAGAGCTCTATAAAAATTTCGTCGCTGGAATGAAAGCTTCCTTGGTCGAATGGTTACGTAGGCTGACCGCGGAGCAAACTTCAATCAAGCATGATGCGCTTTTTATATTTTTGTGTCAATTTTTTTGCCAATGAGTGTTTTGCTTAAAATTAAACCAAGAAAATCAATTGTATTTATCGCTCGGTCGTCCAGGTACAATATAAATATTGAGCGTCCTTGACATCACTCTTGTTTTAATACTAGAATTTTGCTTACTGCTTCTGAATCGTATAGGTTAGGTCGTAAATATTCATTAGTATGTAAAATTAATACAGTGTTACAAATTGACAACTTGAATATATCAACCTGTTATCAACAAACAAATTGTAATTATAAAAAATGTACATTTACATGGCATATTTTTGTTCAAATTAGCACACGGGTGTGTTTTCGAGGATGTGAGACGTCTTGACATATTTAAAGAGTTTTGCTTCCAGTCAAATTGCCTTTGGAAAAAGCCTTTTTAATTTAACCTGGTTTATCGATGCCGATAACCGGTATCTATATAAAGGGATCTACTGTTTACATAAGTAACAAACGGAGGACATGCGTAAGAGTACGTTTATTCTGCCGTTAATTATGTTTTGTCCCTCGGCCACGAGTAGGGAAGGTGGAATACAATTAAATTCTTAATTGCAGCAGATGTGGTCTGGCATAAACACAATCGGGAACTGAGTTTACACCCACAATTTTCTGGATTACATTCACAGGTCCTATACAAGGTTTATTTGCTTTAACTTAAATGTTACGTCTTCCAATCAGGACTTACTGGTTGAATTAAAATGGTGTTTTGTGGTTCTGGAAGTTTCATTACGTTGTATGTTGTTTTTAATCTTTTGTTCTTTCCAAGTAGCACTATAGATAACATCAGTGGAATTTTGTTGCGCTCTGGCTTTTGGGTTTGATTCTCAGCGGGAGAGGAATTTTAATGATAAATTTAAATGTTTTTTCCTACTTCTGTTACTAGTGTGTTGCTTTTGTGTACGAGTATCCACGATACCGTAAATCCTTAATTAACCTATGAAAGGCGTCCTTGCAAAAGAAATTATAAGGAAAACCTAAATTTCTTTTGAGCTGAAGCTAAAGAAAAACCTTACATTTTATAAAATTTGTTTTTACTAACACGAAACGCGATATATACTCGTAGTTACAACGGTAAATCTAATAAATACCCCATACAAAAGGTATCGTAAGGGCACATTTTTGGTCGGTCGCCTAAATTAGATTTTTAATCGAAATGCGGAGTAATTTCTAAAATTTATTGCCTCGTCAATACCTTAGTGTTTGTTTCCTCCAACGAGCGGCAGGTAACATATTTCTCATGGCAGCGGGGGGTGTCTGGGGCAAACTTAAAGGATGCGAGGGAGTGGTTCTTCTCGTGTCTATACTATACCTACATCCACATTCATATGTTCATTACGATACTTAAGAATTATTGGCGCAGGAAAGGTGTCAGGTGAGTTTGTTTTACGAGCAACAGTTTTATAGCATTTATGCTTATAAATATTTTCTTGCATTGTGTTAAGCCTTGATGCGTTTTATGAGAAACTATCTTCGTTTATCTCTTTAAAAAACATTGTGAGAGTTAGCCTTTTCAATCACATCGTTTTAGAAATAGCTTTGATAGGCCAACAACATTTGACTAACAATATTTCACGACGTAATAAAATCTTTACCAAGAATTGCACTATTGGCAACTTACTTAACGTATGCCTTTTCTACACAAATACGCAATATCGTAACCGATCGAGTCTTATATCGTGCAAAACATAGATGAATTGGTTTATAATGAAGTGAACGTAGGTTCGTCGTCACATTAAGCCGGTCACTCTAGATCCCCAACTAAAATCCGAGTAATATAAAACCATGGCTAAAAGAGCTCGAGGTGGAAAGGAATACAGTAGGTTAAAAGTTGTAGACTAAAGCTGATAGTAATTGTGGTACACAGCCGTCAATATATTTCACAAAGGAGTTACATTCATAATACGGGCCGCCGAGTGCCCCTACAATTATATTAAAAAAGTTTTATAAACTTGATAATCTGTATCCAGCTGCTGCTCCTGTGACTTATTTTATAGGCCTCCGTAAATTATGTTAAGGCAGGTTTTACCTGTGGCTCTGTGGAATCGATTAGGTGCGTTTTCGAGTTATTCTGTTCCTTTCCTTGCGATGACTCGCTCCGACTTTTGTCGCTTGATTACTTTTTGATGTGGCGATAAATGTGACTTATGTGGTTTCGGGTTAACGGCGAATACATTTGTATAATGATGGGTTTTGTGCAGTTTAGGTGGAGACCATTTAATGTGTGAACGTTGTTATTACCTGTTTTTGTGGAACTGCCTCCACCCGCGTGGCGTTTACCGGTTAAACGTAAATTTCTTGAATTCTTATTCAGAATTGTAGTACCCACTGATGTAAATATATTAATTTTTTTGGATAAACTGCTCAAATGCGTAATTTAGGATTAAATATATTAACATTTTAGGTACAACGATAAATACCTAAATATAAATTTTCACGCTTCGTGGATCCTTTAAAAAAAAACATCATTTTATTCTTACCGTAAAGATGTTTAATCAATTCGACGGGTTACAACAAAGACTTAGAATCGATTGCTAAGAAAATCGCGTGCAATCGATTTCTATGAACAGGGCAAGCCACATGGCGTTGCTTAGGTACGTTGCAATTTACCCCCCAAAGAAATATCATAACAATTCCCCCCCTTTGATGGAGGTTATATTTTAAATGTAAAGTATACAATAAATTTAGAAAAATATAAAATTACAAAAATTCATACTTTAAAGGAAAACTGAATGATACAGGGTTAAATGTATATATTTAAACTTTAAATATAATTCTAAATATTGAATTAATTCAAATAAATCTTAACATTTTCAATAATTTAAAACATACGGTAAACAATTAACTACAGTTTTAGGATCAATTCTCAGTGAAAATATTACGTAATTAAAATTAATAATTATTTATACCTACTAACAAAATATATAAATATAAGAAGAAAGAATCCAATTTGTGAGAAGATAATTTTAAAGTATCTTAGTCAATATTAGATAATGTAATCGGAGAGACCTAATTTATAAGAAATTGTATTAACAAACTTGTACATACAACAGTGATCTTGAATAATATCATAATTTTTGGATAAGTTAGTGAGTTAAACAGGAATATAATATAAATAAATTTCATTAATAAATACTTAATGAAAACTAGTAGAAACCCAATAGGTAATTATTTAGATAAACGGGAAAAATATAATGATTAAATTGAAAAAAATTCAAAGTACCTTTATCATAAGGACAGATACGAAAATTCCAGGGTGCTTTAACCCTAGAATCACAGAAATATGTACTAATAAATAATTTTTTTTAAATAACACGAAAGTATTAAAAAAGAAAGATTTTTATCGTAAGATTTTGTATCGTTAACAGTCATAAAGATCACTCCTTTATTGGTAGAATAAAAAGGATTTCAATTCTCCAGGGGCAAAGGCTTTATTCCTGGAGATATGTACATAGATCGTCTCACCCAGAACGCCGTTGGCAAAGGAGCATTGAGCTACTAGTCAATCTTGGACAGGCATGCGGCGGCCATCTTGTAGTGTATAGACGGACGGACGAGAAAACGCTTTGCCTGTAATTGCAGTACTATTCCCCTAGAGCTGTTTTTCTAAAACATTAAAGTCCTGCATATTTATGCTCTGTGCGTAGAGCCAGTCGTTCACAATTAAATCTCCGATTTATAGGAGTGGAATATCATTTTTCGCCCCTATCATACCACTTTATATTTCCTTTGATACAGTGTTTTAGTTTTTGATACAGTGATTACGAAGTGTTTCCTCTGAGTCTGTAGAGGAAGAAAAATACAGCATATATTTTAAATATGCATGTAGTGCTATCAATGTATATTTTTTCAAACGGAAATATTTTTTTGATTTTAAGGGATCTGTAAACAAAAAAGTTATTAAAGTACCACTAACATTAATGAACTTCTGTTATTCATATACATTTCCACCTGTTACAATGTGATATTACTAACATGAGAGTAGGTGTTGTTAGTATACGAAAAGTATAATATATAGATGTAGGATTTTTTGTAAGTAGAGTAAAGTGTAATGGAACGTAAGGCGATTTAATGATGAAGGAGTGATCGGAATGACCGGGGATGAATGGTGTATAAAAGAAATTACTAAGGTGGGAGAGTTGTAAAAAGAGGTCAAGAGAAAAGTGTGCAAGGAAATTTGAAATTAGAAAAGTTAGAATTAAGAAGAAAAGTTATTAACAGAAAATAAAAGAAGTTTCTAAGAAGATTTTGTATAATTTTGGTCTGCGACTCTAGCCCCCATACATAGATAATGATATAACAGATATAAAAATGTTTTAAAGCTAAGCTAACCACTATTACTTAATCTAATACCTTTAAACGAGAAATTCTTGTATATATCTGGTTTCGGGAATGATAAATCGATCCAGCAAATTTTTGTTGATAGAAATTGACGTTTTATTAAATGTTTATGTCGTTAAATATAAAATTACTCTTACTGACATCTATTGAAGAATATTAATAATATTGTGGCGTAGAAAGCCGTCAAATGTCGACCGTCAATCCGCCCTTCAAACAAATGACAATGTCGATATAAAAGACCTCTATAAAAATTTCGTCTAGGGAATTAAACCTTTCTTGGTCGAATGGTCACGAAAGCTAGAGGCCCGGGTTCAAACCTCCAGTAGACAAGTTGCGCTTTTTTTATTTTTGTCAAAATATTTATTTAAATTGGGAGCTAGGTATTTCTAAAAGCTTTGTTAAGTAACACTAAGCCAATGAATGTTTTGCTTAAAAGAAAATCAATTGTTTTTATCCGAGCAACGCTCGGGCGTCCAGGTACTATAACTAAATTTTAAAGTTACAATTGTACCGTATCTGTCCTTATTGTTTTTTTGTATATTCACAATATATAATATATTTTCTCTATACAAACTCTTGTCCATAGAAAAGTCCACTCTGTGCCTTCTTTTTGTTGTTTTAATTCAAATATACCTACATAATATATAAGCTATGACTACTTTCTAAGTTTATTCTTACTTATTTATAACCAACGGAACTACGTAACTCGTGCTTCTGTGTTACCGTGTTTTAAGCAACAATGTGGCAAGATTTTGATCGGAAATATTGTTCCTAAACTAGATTTAAAGTGTCATGTTAGGCACGTAGCCATCCCATAGATGGGTTGTAATTGGAGGTGCGTGTGTAGAACTTTTTGCGGGCGTGATTACTGTCGCAACGATCTGACACTGCTTTTTGCTTCCAAATGATATATCGCAAGTCCTGAACCTCCGGTAAATATATTGACGTGCTTTACTGTTACTTAGTTGTAAACTATCGATGTAGCCGCAATAATACTTAACAGTATAAATCTTGCGCAAGTTTATTGTTTTTCTAAGCCCTTTAAGCTTTTATTAAAAAGCAATGAACGAAAGTTTATAGACAATAGGTGCTTTCGGAAACATTTTAATTTTTTACAGTAATATGGAATTGATATCTATGAAAATTAAGTATAAAAATATAAATTGCTTTTATCTTATATTTGTGTGGTTGAAATGGCTATTCAAGCTTGTTATTTATTTATGTAGATATGACGTTGTGAAAGTCGGTTGAATCATTTTTCTAAATAAAAATAAGTCAAGTTGTGGTACTCCTACTCACTCGTGTTCTTCGTATGTTACATCAATAGTGAACTTAAATTAAGAACTTAGAACATTTATCATGAACCTTTCAGAACAATGAGAGATATAATTTATATTTGGTCCCATTCTAAGCCCACACAAGGCATGTTTGTAATGCTTACGCGATATAGATTTTGTATCTTTGATATTATTTATAGTATTACTGATTCGCTGTATTTTATCGTCGGGATCAAACATTTTTACTAAAAATATACTTAGTTTAGTATACTTAGTATCAGTTCGTATGAGTAAACCAACCTGGTTTTAAATGTATAACGTACATAGGTATAATTAAACCGTCATTTATTCCAACGAAAATATTTAATTTATTATAGATGATTTATGATAAAGCACATGAAAATTTTTTTTTAAATCTTTTCATTAAGCTATTATGTCCTATTGACCTTATGCATTAAGTTAACTGGGCGCAAACCCTGAGTTTTATTTGCATACGCAGAATTATTTCTTATTTGTATTGCAAGAAAAAAGTCATAACAGATTTACGATTCAAAGAAAACTGCAGCTCTATGGAGGAGCTTGGCAGCTAATGAGTCAGTGTTTTATTTTAGAAGGCCAAAAGAAATATTTGACGCGTAACCCGAAACTGTTTTGTATATTTTACGCGGGGCTCTCGGGCGATAATTTCGATACGAAACTCGGCCGTCTGGCGGGCTAACGTGGCATTTATGATTTATAATCCGGCCCCCGACGGGTCCCCTCTTCTGAGAGACAGCGGACTTAAAAATAATTTTGATTTTAAATTGGAAGCAACTTATTAAACCTGGGTTTTATATGATGGGACATGGTAAATGACTGGCGGTTTCAATGCGCCGGCCTGAAGAAATTCCACATTTTTACAAGCATTTTTTATCAATCAACCGTACGCAAAAAGATGCCTCCTGCCTAATGTTGTCATACCCAATTAAAATGCTCGGTGCTTATAGTAAAAAAGTAAGCTTAATTTGTTATTTTCAAATAAGGACGCAATGCCTATAATGCTCTGCGGTGTATCCAGTCTATCTAATTAAAGTTTCTGGTTTTTGTCATTCCGGGTAAGAATGCGGTTGTCGAGCGAGTACAGCGTGTTACTTTTATGTCATAGAAGTCAAGATACTCGAGAAATTACGAATTCTTTAAAAAGCAATCAATACAAACATCACAGAGGAAACACGAATGAGATGAGCGGCCGGGAATTCACTTTGCAACGTATTTACACTCGCAGTAATAACTAAAAAGTGTATCATTACTTAGTGCGTCTAGTAATCGATGGTTATCTATCGGCACAGGCTGCGTCTATATGCCGAGCGCTTTCTCGCCACTTAATTACGACAGTCACGCTTCACCTAAGAAAAATCTTTTGTGCTCTTTTTCCGAGCGTCAAGAAATGTTACAGAACGGGTTCAAGATTTTTTTTTCTTTGAAATTACTTTTTAGTGTCACGGCTTGGACGGTGACGGTTTAATGAGAATGCTTTGTGATCGCTGAGCAGGCGGCCCTGTGTCGAATTGTCGCGGCAGACCTCCTTACGGTTTTATTTTACAAGGATCGCAACGGACGCCGAAACCTCACCATCCTCGTAATATTTTACGCGTCCTAAACGATGGAAATGAATTTTTAAATCATTTTTATGAGCCAACCTGGATAGAAAAGAGTAAAAAAGCGAATACTTTAGCTATACTCCTGAGAAATATTGTTGAAATGATTTCTGTTTAAGGAACTGAAATAAATATTGATAAATATGAGCACGTATATTTTGCTCAAATGATGACAACTACCGACATACGTGTAAATGGTGAGATTTCTCACTCTAAAATTTTAAAATTTATACTGATACGCTTCAAAAATCGTCTTCTCTTTATTTTCTGTTTTCAATTACTAAATGAGTTTCAAGTTTTAATGTATAATATCGATGATGATATAATGTTATAGTAAAATGATGACCAAGCGTTGCTCGGATAAAACAATAGGTTTTCTTCAGAGACTCATTGGGATAGTTTTACCCAACACCACCTACTGAAGAAGTTGCCAATAAAAAAATTGTATTCCATACAACTCGCCAATTGATGTCAGGAAGATTTTTCATTTTATATCTAAGTTGATCAAAACATGACTAAAACGTTATTTTCTAAAAATGAATTGAGTCAATTTTTCGCCCCCGAAACTCCCTGCATACTAAATTTCATGTAAATCGTTAGAGCCATTTCCGAGATTCAAATTATATATATGTAGGTATTTTTTGTATATAAAAATCATATCAATTCGTTTAAAGGCATTATTTTTTTTTCAACCTTTTTTATGTCCCACTGCTGGGCACAGGTCTCCTTCTCACACAATTGAGATAAGATAAGATAATATATTTAAGGCATTATATGTTTATATAATGTGACGTTTAACAATAAAATGAGCCAAACGTAGCAAACAGTTAACATTGGTATAGACAAAGTAGATTTTTGTACCCTATATGTACATACAATTTAAAAAAAAATGCTCTTTTTAAAGCTCCATTAAAACAAGAGAAAGAAAAAAACAAGTAGGCAATTTTTCTATTACTAGAAGAACAAGTTTTTATCATGGAATAGGATCTACCTTTTAGCATAATTGCTTGTATTTATAACCGTCCACGCTAGTAAAGCGGTATTTTTACATTAATTACTAAATTATGGTTGAATTGAAATATATAAATAAACAGATAAAGCGTTCTTTTACTATTGTAAACAAAAAAAATTTGGATAATTGTAATATAGGTGTTATAGATATCAATGTTTATAATACTTTATTAATACCATTTTACTGGTTGCATCTCTTCTCTTCTCATACTTGAGGAGTCTTACGGCTTATAATTATGAGGAGAGTTTAAGAGCATGCGACTTGCTCCAAAATTAACAAAACATACTCGTACATATCTCAACATCAGCCGCAACTCCATTCTATACAATCAAAACTATTAAAAAAGAATGTATATTTATTATTTAAAAAGTTTTTATTTAAAAAATGTACTCCAGAACTAGCGACTTCACGCTATTGTACCTTATTTCCGCGTTGTCAAGTTATAAAGTTCCTTGTTCCCGATACCATCACCTTCATATTTTACACGAAATATCTGTTTATTTGTCCGGTAGATCAGTCGTGACACGCTGGCGTGGTCATGCCGCCCGTGTCGAATCACTATGAGAAATATCTGGACTAGTTCAATGGTCATCAGATCGTCGAATACAACAAAAAAGGACAGTTCGATTAACTTCTTTCCGATTGTACTCTTCAATAGCCCTTCCTGTTCACGTTTCTCTAACGGACTGTACAAGGATGCTGTGTTACGAAACGGGTAATTTTGGCTCTAAATCCTTACTAATATTATAAATTTGAAAGTAACTCTGTCTGTCTGTCTGTCTGCTACTCTTTCACGCTTAAACCACTGAACCGATTTTGATGAAATTTGGCATAAACATAGAAAGGACGTTGAGAAAGGACATAGGCTACTTTTTACCGCGAGAAAATATCTCATTCCCACGGGAAGCAAATGAAATAAATGAAATGCAAAAAAGCGTTATAAATACACTACATGTTAGCGGACGAAGTCGCGGGCGGCCAGTAGTTAATTCATAAATCGCTAAGAACATATGTATATAATAATATTTATAATAATTCTATTAAAATTTAAGTCGTTATACATAGAAATAAAAGTCGCCTTTAACCTATTTGTTGTAATATTTGCAGGAATTGATTCTAAATCAAGTAATGATTAATTAAACGTGTCTAATAAATATAAGATAGTATTCGATTGAACATAATAAGTAATACCTCTATTAAATTACAATCGTAATAGACATAATATAAGCGTCGTAAAATAACTAATGTTATGGGCTATCGCAATTGCATTTTAGGGCAAAGGCCTGGCCCCGACGCTTGTATTACAATTTTATTGTGTACTTATAAAAAGATTTAAAGATTTATTTCGAATGAGTAACTGACATAAACATACATTGTTCATATCGAAAGCAGGGAGGAAACAAGACACGGCGGAGGCCAACTGGGACTTATTGCTATTGGGCGCGTAATAGAGGGACTCGAATCCAACTAGCCGACTGTAACATTATTTTAAAATACATTGGTATGGTAACACAATATATTGATACATCTAATATTAGTGCACGTACTTTCTTATAGATCGTTTTGTACAATTCAAATTTACACGAGCTACATTTTGCAATTGCTGTTTATAGGTCAAATTGTCTATCAAAAGAGTCTACGAGAAATTGGCTATTGTTCAATGTGCTCATAACTCGTAACAGCCTAGAATGAATGCTCTTTAACCTTGCCTCGCATCGTGATGTCGCCTCGACCCCGGCAAATCTATTTTGCCCATCATAATCGTTGCTTTCAATTTACGGTGGCTATCGCTCATTGTATGGCCTATTCGTCTTTAAAGTTGTGTAAAACCAATTTACTCGTCAAAATGCCGTTATTTTCCTCCTATTTATGGTACATCTACAATGCTTCCATGTGCTTAATACGATGTAGAGGGAATGATATGTAACAATAGACAGCCCTTTCAGTCTACGGTATGGTACGAAGGCAAGAAGTTATAAATTTAGCCTCAAGATACGCTCAAACTATCATATAAATTACATTAAATAAACTCAGAAGCATTCCAACATACACGGGAAGTATGGAAACCTTATCAATAAGGCAACGGGGAGTCTGATCATATCGACCGTCGAGCTCAGGAATATCTACACGATACAGAGTTACGAATAGAAACGAACATGACATTGTTCGATTATCGTGACTTAAATTGTATCAGATTTATTCAGATTAAGATTATATCTTGCAGTGCATAAATGCTGTATTTCACTAAAAAATAGGTACCCAATCAATACATCTATACAAATAAATAAAATTGGAGTGTCTGTTTGTAATATTAAAATAACTGCTTTTTACTACATCCATGTGAATGTATATACGGTACATATACCAATATAGCATTTTTTACAATTTTTGTCCGTCTGTCCATCTTTATGTCTGTCTGTCTGTCTGTTTGTTCCGGCTAATCTCTGAATCGGCTCGACGGATTTTGACAGGACTTTCACTGGAAAGTAACTGATGTAATGAGGAGTAACTTAGGCTACTTTTGTTTTAAAAGAAATCTACAACTAAAGTCCACGCGGACGAAATTGCGGGCGGTTATTTTTTTTTACAATTTAGTCTTAATATAAAAATCCTACGTGTAAGAAAAATCGAAAATAACGAACCTCACTGTTTGAAATAAACGAGTTCTTGTATTCCAACCACGTTTTTGCTATCGTACAGCTTGGAAGTGGGAAGAATAAAACTTCGAGAAATAGCAGACACATAAAATGCATATTTTTATTAAGTACCAGCCTTTTAACATTCTGCCATTTATTTAAATAAGCACTTCAACGATTTTTCATAGCTTTAGGTGAATACAGCGGTAATAGTTGACAATTATAAAATAACAATCGCCATTTTCCGAACGTAACTGATATAATATAAAATAATTCCAGAAAGTACATAGTAAATGAAATATTAAAATTAATGTGCTCAATATCTTTATGTAAAACTAGCTGTGCCCAGCGGTTTCACCCGCGTTAGAGAGGATCATTAGTATAAAGTGAAGTCCCTTCTGAAGTGCCGTGGACCGGCTTTTTTGTAGGACTATTTAAGAAAAACATTTAAATCATACATTACATATGTGTAACTCTAGCGGTTTTGGCAGCGCACGCCAGAATAGCTCGCAAATAGTAGATTTTTCTACTTACTTGACACTTATCGTCATATTTTGGACAATTCACACAATATTCTTATAAATTGTAGCCTATGTGTTATTCTGATGTATAAGCTATATTATTGTAAAGTTTCATTTAAATCCATTCAGTAGTTTTTACGTGAAAGAGTAACAAACATCCATACTTACAAACTTTTGCGTTTATAATATTAGTAGGATTTTCCAGATCATTTAAGAAGTTTCTGGAACTTTCTCGAATATTTTCAATTAATTAAAAAATTATGCAATTATTTTAAAAATCTCCAGATCATTCGAAAAAATATTACGATTATCAAAAAAGTTCCAGATCATTTGAGAAGCTTTCTCGAATATTATCAATTAATTAAAATTATTTTAAAAAATCCAAATGATTCGAGAAGTTTCTGAATTAAAATAGTTTGCTAGATCATCTCAGAAATTTTGAAATCCACCCCGGATCGAGTCCCTATTGGTTAGAAAAGTACAGATATCTTTTTTTCAGATTTTTCCACCCACTTCCACTCACCACGATCAAACTCCCTTACTATCATCTACGTACTAAGGGGTATTTACCACCCCAACGGGAAGTTGATTGGGGTTAATGATAATAGAGAAAACCGTGTCTTTACGTACAAAAAAAACCCTTTACTTTTTATATAATTATATATAAGATTTATAGTAACCGATATCACTTTCAAATTTACATTCACTTCGCGAATAATCTATCCTGTATGAATTTTTACACTTCTACTTTAAGGATCACAGGATGAGTAAATTAAGTTAATTTAGTGCTTATTGACACGATATTTTATGTTTCTTCAGTCAATTGTACGCTAATTTATTATTATCATTCGTTAAGCAGTACTTACCAGTTTTTTCAATAAAACTTAATATATAACCACAATATATTACGAGACTTCGGCCTATCTAAGTTTAATTTTTGCTTATAATGTACCTATTTATTATTATTAATATAGTTCCTATATCATTATGTATATAATTAGTAATGTCAATATAATTATATGTATATATTTATGTGTTGTGTCAAGTTTTTTTTAATTTTACGAGTTTTATGGATTTAATTTACCTCTAAACTTGTATGTGAATATAAGCTTGAAATACGCGAATATAAACATGACAAAAACAAGTGCAGGTTAAAGTACTCGTTTTCAAAAATAAAAATGTAACGAAGCGCGCATTTTAAAGGTCAAAATGGAAGTGATACACATTTTCGTGGCTTATTGTTGTTTTAAGGCAAAAGGCACAAAACTTTTATAAACTCGTTTTTAAGACAGTTTACAAAAAGTTTACTGCCATCAAAAGTTTAGTGAGTCGTGAACAAAGATGGTGTTCAGGAAACTGACATTTTGTAACTTTGTTCCCACCATAAAGGAATCTGGAATGTAATTAATCTTTTAAAACAAATTTGTTAATCTCAAGACTTATCTCATTCAAGGAGCGCACTTTGGTGTTCCTGTAAGTGCCGCAAGCGCCGTTAAATAAATATCAATTCTAAAGTACCTTCTTCATTAAGCTTTAATGTCTTTTTGCGAATTGCAATCTATCCTGAAAGCAATAAAAAATTAAATACAGTGTTATCTTAGATATTTGTACCTCAATTTGTAAAGGACTTACACTTTGTTCACAAAAATAGTTATACGATTATTAATTCCTATGTTAGAATTTACGACTGTTCTGACCAATTCTAGTGAGTTTAATATGCTTTGATGTAACATGGGTGGGTATAAATACATCTGTGGAATAACAGATGCGGTGTCCAAAAAAACTGTCTTGAGAAGTTTTCTGTCGATATTTTAAAGCTAAAGGCATTTCACCAAGCGAATTCTTAGATTTTTTTAATTACTAGGTACCTAAATATTTATTTTCTCACTATAAGGTTTTCTTTTGCCAAATGTAGGAAGGAAATTATAAACTTCTTATCAAGAAGTTTCTTTTAGTCGTAGTTGTAAATGTATTTTAAGACTACTTATTAGTGTTCGGTATCAAAAAAGAATTAAGGAACCCTTAAGGTGTCACTTGTCTGTCGGTCAGTCTGTCAAAACATTTTTTCTTAGAAAGTCTGAAATTTAAATATTCAGGTCTGCAATATCTTAAAACTGAAGATAAGCAAGTATTTTAGAAGTCAAAAGGCACGACAGGTATTTAGGTAGTAAATTAATAGATTTCTCACAACAGTTAATTATAGAAACATGTTATTAGAAAAGAGACAGTACTTCTTACGTAGTAAGTAGTAAAATCAATGACCAGTCTCAAAATTTGTCTTGTAGTATATAAGTAATAATTAAATAATATATCTTCAAAATGTTAGATTTTTGAAGATAAATGTATAAGCCGCATGACTGCGACTGGGGTTAATGACCCCTTATTTCAGTGGCAAAACACTGTCTACACAAATTTGTAAGGAATCCAAGTTGCGCGAGGTAGTTTCACACTTGTCCGATTTTAACGATGTCCAGCACTTACAAAGACATCCGCTTCTCAACTAGTTTGAAACGTAAACGTTAGCTGACCAGATTAGAAAGTTATTATCGACGATCTAGATCGAGATAAAAGTTTTTTCTATAAACAGCTATTCTTCCGACACTGTCATCTGATAATATCTCCTTTGTCCTCACGATCTTGTGAACTGGAACGCTGAACTATCCCTTCTATTTTAACATCTGCACCAGGTCATTATCACCAACCTTTTTTAATGTTCTACTGCTGGACATGATGTAGTCCATAGCTCTGGCCACGCCGGCTTAGTGCTGATAGCTGGAAAAGACACGACTTAATTTTTTTATATTACTTTTAGGCATACACAGTGATGGAAAATATTATAATAATATTTTACATTGTTTCACCGTAGACAAAGAGGGATAATAAATTCTTGTAATCACAAATTAATTCTCTAAAGAAGTGGTTGGCTGCAACCCTTTTTGCGTCCCACTGCTGGGCACGGGTCTCTCCCTCTTATTGGAGAGGCCTGGAGCTGGAGGTTGGTGAAGATGCGGGTTAGTGGCCAACCCGCTTTCGGATGTTTTCAAGCCGCCCATAAGGCCTCTGACAAGGTTTAACGACTGTTATCTATCGACAACAACCGGGACTGACGGCTTAATGTGCCCTCCGAAGTACGGAAACGCGCATGAATATTTTTTTGCCACTAGCGGTCACCCATCTCATACCCGACCGCGCCCGTTTGGGTTAGCTGCATAGACCGCTTGCGTTCCACGCTAACCGCCGCGCCATGTGCGTTTCAAGAAGTGGTTACCAAGTTAACCAAGAAGTGGTTAGTAATTTCTAATTAAGATTTTTTAGTCAAAATCATTTGACTAAAAAAATTTGTACATAAATACCGTAAAACTTAATAAAGTAATTTTAGATTTTTTCAATAGTTAATACATCCCACCTACCTCTCTAATACACATTACTTACAAATTACTAATTAGGGGAGTTTATATCGAAAGCGGTATCGCAAAGTTTGTTGCAGCATATTACGTTTACGATAAAGTCATCCCATAAAACACGTTTCAGACGGTACAAATCTAATAGAGATTAGTTATGAAATGCAAACAGTTTACCCATATCTCGGCCGATGACTAATGCAGTGAGACCCTCAATTCGTTGCTAGTTAAAGTACGAAGTAGGCATGGCTAATATATGGAATTATAACAAATAACCATAACGTTACTTAATCCCATTTATATTTGCACACATCAAAGTAACGTCAAAAATATGACTTAGCTACCTGCAAGTTTTATTAATTACTTCTTAGCTCTAGTACGTTAACTTCAGTACGTGAGCTGACGGTCTAAAGTTGTATTTACATATATACAACACTTGTAAATAATTATTACATCACAATACTATAGAGTGACATCGGTAATATTATAAATTCATAAAATTAATCAAAAACAAGTAAAATGGACTTTAAAAAATTCATATCCAATAATCACTCGAAGATCACAGATATGTATGTAACTGTTATTAAGTCTAAAGGGATTAAAGAAATTGAAGTCGAAAGTTACTAAAAAATAAAAATAAAAATCACAATGGGTAAAAATGTTAATTTGCACGTTCTTTGAAAGTAACGTGTTATTTAACTGTTACCAAAAGACTGATATAACATTAATACCGTTATCTTAGAGTGGGAATAATGTCCATGCCTAGTACGGAACCAGTTTGATGGGTTCACGGGACTCGACGCTAGACAGGCGGATAGCACCTTCATATTTGTATTTATTCAAGAGGTAAATATTCCGGTAATTAACATTCTATAATGATGCGTTCTCGTGATCTGTCTCTGGACCGAGAAACGGAATATGATCTATTTATCGCTTCTGTCGCAACGTTTCAAGCGCCATTAGTGGTTTCTTTGTATAAGCGGCAAATGTATGCAGTTTAAAGTTTAGATGATTGAGGTCATTAACAAAGTTTTGGGCGAAGAATTGACATCCGGAATATTTGAAAAAAAAAATTCAACATAAGAACATTTTTACACCTTTATTCATTAGCAGCTTTATGTTTACTGTGAGCAATTTTCCTCAACATCGAACTTGACCTGGGTGATTGACTAAAAAATTAAAAATAATTTTGTCTTTAACAACAACAGTAATTGCATGGGCGTACCCAGGTTCTAGGGCGGGGTGGGGCTAATTTTTAGGTTCTTGGTTAGGGGGGGGGACAAACTTTTAGGTTCTTGGTCAGGGTGAGGGGGGGGGGCAATTTTTTTTCTAGCTGGGTACAGTACTGGGTAAAGAAACAGCAGATGATATCTTGTCATATTCCAGACATTCTATATAAAGTATGCATAACAAACATCAACAAAGCAAACATAAACTTTAATAAGGAATCTCGCCAGTCTTACTTAAAATGGAAACCCAAATGGCGAAGACGCGAAACTAACCTCGGAAACAAATGCGATGAACGGATGATATCTAGTCAGATTCCAGACAATCTGTGTAAAGCCGGGCCTAACGGATGTGTCCGGGTTCAAACCGGGCGCTATGTCAGAGTGACAGGCGGACTCCTTGTCCGACCGTCAGTCAATCTCTCAGGCTATTATGCCTGGACTACCTCCGCAGATTGCCAAGCCGATATGTCATCACTCAACAAATTTTCTGCTTGTTTGCACTTGCGCTTTACATGAATTTATCGATGTTACTCTCAGATTACAATTATTGATTGCTCATTGAAATTAAAAAATGCTTTTGTATGAAATTAAGCAGCAGCTGAGCACGCAGACTACGTTAGTATTTAGGTTGTTGCAGGTTATCTATATACAAGGCCGACAACGCTGCCACTCCGGAGATTGAAACTCCGTTAGCAACCACGCTTTCAAACAATACAGAGTTCAAATCCTGTATGTTCAACCACTTATAAAACAACCATCGAATGTAAATTTTGTTAACTTATTTTCAAGTGTTTACACAGATAATTAACTCAATTGGAGATATATCTTAAAAAACTAATTACTATATCTAAAAGTAATTTGGAGATTTTATTGATTTTCAATTTCATTCTGACTTAAATACGCCTCGTAACGCGTCGTATACAATCGGAATATAATGAAAATAGATGGTGTGGTTCGTTAAAAATATTCCCCAAGTTGTAGGTACTTAGTGGATTTATGTGAATTGCTTTACCCAATAAAGTAAGAAATGTCTCGTAAATCGTTAGAACACTGAAGTGAAGTCAGGCGACACCTAGAGTGGGCGCATCCACCGTTAGTCGTAAGGCTTTGAACACACTAGGAAAATCTAGGAAATAAAGATATTGTAAATATACATATATACAATGTTTAAATATAGTGTTATAGGTTGTAGAAATTTTCTGGTTCGACCGAAGAAGCACCACTCCTGCAACCATATCCGTCGTGAAGCATATCTATTGTGTTTCGTTTGAAAGGTACAGTCGAAATGTATAGGCAATAGCATTGACGGACCGATCTCCTGGGTAGCAGCGCAATTACATATATACACTCCCGGGGAAGGCGCAGGCTTACTTGCGGTTGTCGGTAGGTGTCCATAGGCTGCGACAACCACTTTAATACCAACAAATGGAATAGCAGATAACCTCCGGGCAATGCCATTCCATTGAAATAAATATTAAAATTAACAGCTTCTGTCATAAGTACTAATTTTTGGGTATTGTTATCAAATTATTTAAGACGCTTTTCAAGCCGGAGACACAGAGCAATTTATAAAATGTTGCCTAGTTTACACTAGTAACCTATTGAATGTATTTCGTTATTAAAAAACGGCAAATTGTTTGTAAAGTAGGTTTACGATCGAGATGTTTACGTGATAACGTCCGCACGAGAAAATCTCCATTCGTTTGTATGCCGCTAGAGTGAGAGAGACGGAAGATCGGTCCACTCACTCGAACGCTATGCCAGCCTCCGCTCGTGAGGATTCCGCGTGACAAGTTTCACGGAATGACTGGCAGCGCTCGAGATGAGACGGGAGATCGGTCCGTCTCTCTCTCGTTATACCTGCGATCGCGCTCGTGAGGTTTTGGTGTGACACAAGTTTCTGAACATGTCACCCGACTAAAACGATTTTAAAGACGTTATCACGTCAAAATATTTGGCTATACCTTATTATATGTAATCCTGTATGACTTACTTTTACTCTTAAGTAAGGTTGAACGCAAAAATAGTTTGCGTACTTAATTAGTGTAAACATACAGCTATAGTGAATAGTGTAAGTACAAACATTGTATATTAAATTAAATATCCGGTAGCAAGACCTGGTTTGGTGAGGTGTATATAATGGAATGAATGAAATGGAATATATAAATCAAATCAACTCCTTCAAATTTAATTAAATTTTAAAAACAAGCAGTCGTTTGCTACTTTATACAATAAAATTTATAAAACTAGATAAGTACACCTTTATTGCCATTTAGGTCACTTCTTGAACTGTTCATAAGTGGTAGTTTATGGATAAAGATCATGTATTATAGTGGTGCAGCTACATCGGTTTCTGATGGTGATGTATCTGATGTGCTTATGGATATATTGGACACTTACCACACATTACTGAAAAATAGTAAAAATCTTAACGGCTTAAATGGGACGGTTATAGAACTTTCCCGATCGAACCTAGATAGGTAAGGAATGCGATATTGCGAATTCAATGGCGTAATTATAGAATATAAATACTAACGGACCTCACACGTACGCTGACAAAGGGTAGGCGGGAGATGTAGCCGAAGCAAATACATCCCACACAAAATCTATCCAATAAATACCCAAAAAGCTTGTTCTGCAAGCATTCCGCGTCTATTGTGTTCCTTGCTAGATATATCTTGCGTAAGGAACTCGCCATTCTCGCCGGTTATGCTCCTCTACCCACATCCGAAGATCTTCGACTATATCTATCAGCGACGTCATGTACATTACTGGTTCGGTGCACATTTATATTGAGCGAAGTATGGCGAGCAGAAATGGACAGGCCGTGAGTTTTGTGGTCCGTCAAACGGCTTTCGTATATCGACTGCGGTGACCGGTTACCTAATGCAATAGTTGACAAATCGCTCAATTGTCCTAGGTCGGTAGGATGTCGGGTTCCAACTAGTTGGGTGGCGGGTTGCGCAACTGGTAAGCTAGCGACTTCAGTACGACTGACGAATGCCGGAAGACGTTTAGCTTTGTTGTACTTTATTGCGATTGGTCAAACGGAAAGTATTTCTTGATTTGTATTTGAAAACATATTTCTATTACTGAACGTAATTGGATATTTCACATTTCTAAAATTGAATTCTATTATCTTTCAGCTGTGTTACGACTTTGTGTCTATTGAACGTATAGTGCTAGTAAATGTTATACGGGAACTTTACCATATTGATAACCGAGAATACTATAAGTATGTTAGACAAAGAACCATAATTTAACCTTAAGTAAAAAATTAAAACATTTATGGAATTGATATTTTCGTGTGATAAATATATTTTCGAAGGCACAGCAGGGCGTTGTTTGCAATTTCTTGACTTCTAACATATTTGCATAAATATGAAAAATTCGTTGCCCGCAGTTTTGGTCTTTGAGTTTTGTGAAGCCATTATTTACTACTTTTATTACGATAATAATATTGTATGTATATTGGACACAAAAGTTTTTTCATACAAACTAAATTTATGAGCAAAACAAAATTTTGGATAATCAGAAACGATTGCGGTGTACCGCAAGCTGTCGCAGTCATGTTCACTTATTATTTACTGTTTGCTTACTTTCTAGAAACTAGTTACCATTGTTAATTATACTTAAGATACCAAAAAAGCCACTCCTTATATTCAGAAGTAAAGGTAATTTATTATAGGTGTTATATGGACGTAAATAACAGACAAAAATACCCATTATAAGTTGACTGGGCTTATTCTTTCTATGTATCTATCGTGGCGTGTTGCATCCTATTCCTGGATCTAGAAGGCTGAGTTTACTCGACCAGCTACTATTATATGAGTTGGTGAAGATAATGTCACTAATCATTTAAATAATAATATCTTCACTATCGAATGTTTGTTGTTTAAACCTCCGTATGAAACCACCCCTTCCTCCCCAATAATTGGAAGACATCCGTGCCCAGCAATGGGGTGTAAATAGGGTTGCAGCGAAATCAGTATGGCCACTGAAATGGTTACAAGAGGAAACGCGGGTTCAGCCGAATTTGAAAATTAAGTATTTTGGAATAACTATTGCTATCGCGCTGCGCCCTGCGCTATCCGCCGCGTGCGATAGGGACAGATGCAGCTCAGACCGATTATACCTACAAACTTTCTTACTAAATCGAGGTTTCGTATTCTCCTCTTCCCTCCTTCAAAATTAAGTTTATTAAATATATTTTTTCACAAATATCAAGAAATATAATAAGTCTATGACCCTATGTTTTTATTTGGTCGTAAAAACCTTTCAAATTTGTTTTGCAGTTGTTGGATTAGGGCTGTATGAAAGAGGCATTTTCTACGATTTTTGATGAGTCATATTTTCTGATCTTATTAGTTGATTGAAAAAAACAAAACATAGGAGCATAGCTTTAGCAGACTTAGATATTGTCACAAAAAATCATTCCTCTAGAAGCATTATCCAGGGAGGAAATAGGAGAATACATTTGTATGGAAAAACGTCGCTAGCGTTTCCTCTTAAGCGCTGTCTATCGAAAATATCCGGAGCCGACGGCTTAACGTACCCTTCGAAGCATGGAAACGCGTTCTCAATTAACCACAATCGGTTACTGAGCCATAGGCTAATGGCTTGTTGTACGTCTGCTGGTGTTAATTTATGCACTCTTAACCTTATGTCTTTTTTAATTTACTCTCTTTTTACAACTGCAATATTGTTTTTCTCAGAGATGTCCTTAATAAGGATGCTATTTTAGTTACTTTTATGATTCAACACACAAGGGATAATTAATGGGTAAGCATAAATTTACACAGGTGATGTACTTGTGAGATATGAAAATTTAGTTAGAAGGTTTGTTAATTTTATGAACCCTCAAAAAGCGCTTCGGCCAAAATTATTTTTAAGATAAGGTTTTCATTTTATGGTTATCACATCTACACTTTAGCTGATTTTTATCTAAACAGGTTCGTGTTTTGCAGTGTATGGTAATATTGTTTATTATGACGTTGATTAATAAGGAAACTTAAAGAAAATTTACGCAATTTGGCTTTAATAGTACATATAAGGAAGTGATATCGATAGCCATTAGGAGGAGGTTATTAAGAGTACCTATCTACTTTTTTTTTATTATGTGCTGTTATTGAAGTGAAAACTTCAATAACAGGCGTTGTGCACTTTTTTGGGATGGGTAAAAAATGTTAAACTCGCGTCAGGACACGTGACCTGATCGAATATTTGTAAGACGGAGGGGCGACAGCTAATGGCTCGACTGTCTGTATACTTATAAAATTCGTGTATATCAAGTGTTTAAAATATGGAAATTAAACAAAGTGTATCCATTAATGAAAAAAGTGACGAAGAAATAGTGAAAGAAAGATAAACCCACTGAAAATACTAGATGAAAAATAATATTAAAAGCAATTCGTGAGAAATTATTTCCTAACCATTCCAAAATATCCAAAATGCACAACGTTAATGTTCAAATTTTTACTTCTGCCGACACTCCCGGAGTGTAATCCGTTTTTTAATATATAAGTTTTTTGTAAATCTTCAAAACTTTGCTCTAAAGGCCATAGATTGTCTCACATTTACTAGAAGAGTTCTTTAACGAAAGCTTTACCAATTTATATGTAATGAGATCAATATTTCCATACAATTACTCATTGTTATGTCTTGCGTTAATGATAATAAATAGAAATAAGGATTAGGCGCATTAGAAAATAAGCACAAAATTACAATAAAGAGGTTTAAAGGCAGGCTAATAAATAAATAAAATATTCTTTCAAGTAATGATTTAGTTTGTATACATGAAAAGAATAAATTAATATCAGTTTGACCCAGTATTCCTCTCCGTGGCTGACTCTGTAACAAGCAATGTGCTTTAAAACTATTTTCGCAATAAATCATTCCAGAAGTTGCAAGTCACATTTTATTTGGGTTACAAACTTACGATCCCCTAGAGGTTAGCGTTTCTTACACAGGCATAACTACGAGGCACGCTTAGTATTAAATAATAGATTTACTGCAACGCTACAATACCAACATCCGTGTTCAACTTCTAAAACGATGTAAATCAACAATATCCAGAAGAAATCGAAACGTAGTCGCCAATGGAGAAATTTATGATATTTAGGGGCTAGATTCTATTAGTGGAGCGAAGTGAATCGTGTGAAACACAAAGAAATCTGTGAATCTTGGGCGAGTGGCCGGCAAACAGGCTACCTATGCACCGCGAAATATTTCTCTAGATGCATCGGCACGAGTGCGATGGGCCGATATCTTGGGAGCGCAAGTTCGAATCGTCTATCGAGTCTATGATCGGCTTCGACGAGGGGTCACGCGCGTTAAACGTAAATCAACATATCTCGCGACGGGAGATCTAGCCGAGCATGCGCCCGCCCAACAAAAACTGAATTTTATAGCCGTAACACTACACCTGGGAAAAAAGTAAATAAATTGGACAGCCCGAGTGAATGACCCTGCTCCTGGCATGGTCACCCTACTGGTTGTACATAAATATTTTTACATTGTCCCAAGGGGTATAGCTACTGCCGCTCTTAGACATAAAGCAAATATTATTTTTCAATAAACCACAGGCTAACATACAATAAAACACGATACGATACTAATTTATGTTAGCTAAAATGTGTTAATAATATATTATTTTTGCTATCTTCATTTTTTTATTAAGAACAAAGCATTTACTTTTGACGCTTTGATTATTTCACGAAATGCTTTGGACCGTATTTTTTAAAACATGTCGATAACGTAATTAAATAGGAATTCTAGCTACAGTGCTAGTGAACATAAGATTTTTTTTAAATTAGTCCAGCTCCTTGCAATTTTTAACTAAAAGATAAATACAATTGTTCAGCACTGCAAGTATTGATAGCATTATCTTCAATAGGTTCTTGTGAAGTATAAAGCTTACAGCAGTATATAAAAAACGTTACATTCGAAAAGCTAAAGTCATGCAGTTAGTTTAAAGTCTAAGTTGTTCTCAAGAAGTCATTACACTTTGTAAGGCCTTCGGGCGGAGTTCAAAAATATTCAGTATCCGCTTCCGGGTTGTTAACCATCTCATATTTTTACCGGTTCTAAGTGTATTACTTATGAGGCCTATCCAGTAACAGCAGCAGTGATGAGTGTGTGACTGGGTAGCAGTGGTTAAAGCACATGATTTGCACACTGGACTGCGGGCCAGAGCCAAGATTCGAATTCATCACTTTTTCAACGGCCAAGAAAACTATCGCGTTGAATGCTGCATGAGTCGCTCAAAATTATTCAAGTCCCTTTTAGTCAATTTTTTTAATCTTTCTCATTATTGCCGTAATTGCCTTAGGGTTAAAAATAATCATCATTATGTTGTTAAGCTTCCCTCAGGTCAGCTTTATATATAGCTCCTTCTGAACTACAGCATACACTCAAGTATAAAACCTTAACTTGCTAAATTCTACACTAACATCACTACCTAATTGCATAAAGTTCGTACGCCATAAACGTGTAGCATTTTAATGTTTCAAGTACCTATGTTGTGTAACACTCAAAAATAGTGGTTATAAACTGCATCCTGAACTTAAATAATGCAGACGTTGGTAGTCTTATATATCAATTTCTTAATATTTTATACTTTGATGTTTACCTCTCACGTTACACATCATCAAAGCCCCTATTTTAACATCTCTTGCCAATATTGCATGGTGTGAAGCTATAAAACCCGTCTTTCTTCCTAACGCCCATAAAATGCTGTCTTGGCTGTAAATGTAGGTAATACCGCGATATAATATTCTCAGAAAAGTACAATAAAACTTAGCTCGGTTAATTCTATCAGGGAACATATTAAAGGTGAGCGACCTGTGCCTTAAAAGGGGTAACTTCAAGGAGATTTATAATTTCCATTGTAAAGATGTTATTTGTAGCAAATGTGCTCGAAGCGAAATACTTAATAATGTAAATAAAAAATAAAAAGCTGTGATAGTTACTGGTATAATATGTGTAGCTAGCAAATTAGTTCTTCATGTCGTATTCATTATGGTCGTGTTCAGCAGCTACTCAGCTAGATCCTGCGCCTGGATCGGGCAAGGCAACTGTCGTAGAACTCGCTGCACGCGGCGGAGTCGATCGAGAGTCGATCTCTATCTTCGCAATCGATTCTTATCGTGACAGTTTTACGCGTCGTGTCGCGATTTCACTCCTCCCGAAGCATCGACGTCGGGTGCACCGACAGGAATATGTTCATGTCGTTTCTAGACGAATATGATTAACACCTTTGTGTCCTTTAACATTTTAAAATTGCGATGATACAACAAAGGAACGTATATGTCTTGTACTAAAGTGTTCTTAACTTTAATATGACGAACATTTATATTTTATAAGCACTGTTTATTTACGAAGCTATTAACGACGATGTTAAAATTCCAATTGGAAGCCGTAGTATTATGTGGCCATCTAATGAGACTTATACGTTAATTACTTCGAGACGTCTTAAGTAGCTTCCTGGAAATAAGTGTCGCACCTATCCGTGATAGATACGTACATAGGTTTGTTTATGCGTGGACAGATAAGGGTTCTATTGACGCTGCCGATACTAGTCGTCAGTTTGTAACATACGGGCATCTGAAAGAAATCTCCGCGCTAAAAGCGTTGAAAGATAGCCGGTAACATCCTTCCGATATCGGGTGGGTTTAGACTGGTGTGATAGCGCTAATGAACCCATGTTGCCGTCACAGAACTGGCACGGTTTGAACGATGGTGCGGCCATTAGAGAGAAACTCAAGGCCGGCTGAGGGAGGACAGCTCCGGTAATTATATAAAACAACTAACGCTTGTCGAGCTGCGGAGCCACTTAGCTCGCCAATTCTATCTCGCTTTCAGGCTTAGTATACCTGACGCGGAAGAGTTACTGCTCCGTGAATATCTTTGCTTAAGTTAGCGCTCTTAATTACCAATTACAATTTTCCAATAGTGAGTTAGTGTTGCAAAGTTACGATTACGTGATTCATCTCCTCTCTTTTTTTGCGATTTAATAAAAAAAAACCGGTTATTAAAAGTTTTTCCTTTACTTGTGCTATAAGAATTTATTTTCCAAATTACGTGCACTATTTACGGAAGTAATCTTTTGGTATTCCTGTTTGACACATTTGTGAAATATTAGAAATATACGATGTAAATGGCAATATTTATGATTGCGTTGTCTTAGAAGTTAAGTGATTTTTTTACGATTTCTGAGGACTATAGATTTCACTATTTGATCTTAGGTAAATACAAAGTTAATGACTCGTTCCTAAGACACAGACATTTGATAAACAGAAGAGATACTATAAATTTCCCGTTTTCTTTCCGAAGCTGCGAACTCTAAAATCGAGCTCATAAATCGCACAGGCGTCAATACAAGGATACTTTGGGAACATAAGCGAAATTGAAGGGAGGGTGGCACACGATTAACGACAAGATGGTTCTCAATAACAGTGCCCACAGCACACTTACCACGATCTCAATTCGAGGTGCTAGGTGAGGATCGCATCGTGATAGGACCAACAATCTTGTATAAGAACCGCTAGATTGATAAATGAAAATTGCGAAGGGCCTGTATCTCGGTAGTAATTGTACGGCACACAGAACACACGACCCCGTTTGCAAGACATTGCGATCGTGCCTAGTGTTACCAAGTGTTTTTGTATCGTTGGACGGTTTAATATTCAAAAGTTTGAAGATCTAGTAATATATCGAAGTTTTACCAACAAACCTTTTTGTGTTACCTTTTTGTGTGTTGATAGAAATCAAGTTTAAATTTAAATTTAGATGTAAAAAAGCATAAATGTAGTTAAGTAAAGTCTACACAATACAAACCGTTGGGCCGGCTGTCAGCGTTCAGCCCAATTAGTAGTACATACATATTATTGCTCCACCAACCCGCATTGGAGCAGCGTGGTGGAGTAAGCTCCAGGCCTTCCCAATAAGGGGGAGAGACCCGTGCCCAGCAGTGGGACGCAAAAAGGGTTGCAGCCACATATTATTGACATATATGTATGTAGTTTAAACATTTAGGTTAAAAAAATTATTGCGCGGACCACTTTAGATATTCAACAGTAATGTTTATATATAATGGTATTGTATTTTCATCCAAATGAAACGTGTATACAAAATTTTCAGCTCAATCAAAGCAGTTGAAGCTATCTAATTTAAAATCAAGTTGCTAGACCCGCACAAACATTAAAACTAAATGCAAGTTAAGAAAAAGTTTGTAAAACGAATATCACTTCTTAGATAATGATTCTTCATAAAAATTTACAATTATTTGTTTGTTTTTTTATTACTAAAGTGTTGTTTTTAATACTAAAATGTTGCTAATAAAATTAAAGTTCTTCATAATCATAATTAACAACATTTTATTGGCAAATTACTGAACACGACACACCGGTTACGCTTTATTAAACATTAAAATGAAATAGTTGTAAAATTGACACATCGGTTACGCTTTATTAAGCATTAAAATGAAATAGTTGTAAAATTTGAATTTTTTTGCTAGGATCAAATAGTTTATATACACCTTTAGTAAGTTTTCATCAATGCTTAATCTGGGCATACTATGTATTATATTCCTTTTACAATTAAATAACGAGACTTTATCTGGGCTAATAAATTAGAGTAGGTAGGCAAGAATACTATCTCATCATTTAACAAGACACATGGTTACACGACTCACTAACTCTAATGTCAAAATATAACATGCAAGCGCCCGCAGGCGTGTGTTAGAAAACGTGTACGCATTTTAGTCGACAATCACCCGCTTGACAAACAACTATGTGGGCCTTGGGTTTGATGGAACAATTATCCCATATAACGTGTATCTTATCGGCACGATTAGTAATTGTTATACTTGAGATTCACCTGACTATCTTAGGAATACATAGATTATTTAGGTATTATTCTGTTTTGATTTCCTTGATTTACTTTTTTAAAATATATATTCTTTGTTCAGTTTCCAATCTTCGACGAAGCATCATTTTGGAACATAATTTCTGCAGTAAATCAGTCAGTCAGTCTAAGTAAAAGTCAAAGCCAGCGCGGTTGGAGCCTTATGTTATATATGACTACTGATACAGGACTAGAACTCCAATAGATCTAAATTAGATATTCGACAGCTAGTAGTCGGTTTGTGACAATTCGGAATGTCTAGTCACAGAACAGGAAACGAAAATTATTGCCTGAAACGGCTTAAAGAGAAACGCATAAACGGCGTAGGTATTTTATTACTTAATTAGTTTTCTTGTAATTACACCTCAAGATATGGTACTTAGTCGATTTGTAACTTGTGATCTAGGTTAAAGCTATTTCAACCCAGTTACTTTTATTAACTTTACATAGATTAATACATAAATAATTTAATGCTCTAGCCTTAATACGTTATCTTCATCGTAGAGTTCAAGACTGTAAATGTCAGTTATCAGCAGAAATAGTTGTGCGACGCCTTACTCCACTTTTATAGAGTTGTTCGTCATTAACTTGCGAATAGAAAACATAAATGAAGGTCGGAAGTAAGTATCATTTAGACACGCATGTTTGTACAATCGCTTAATTGTCTTACACTTCATTAACATTGAAAGTTATTTGTAGTAACAATTATCTGTAGCGTCTTATTTATTGCTTGGATACAGAATTCTTATACATTTTTTTGGTTTTTGATGCTTTAGGTAGAATTTTATCAACTTCTGCATTATATTAGCTAACCGATGCATGCCATCTATGAGGTTATGCTTCAATGACCGAAATATGTATAATAAAACTGTTAAGAGTATTTATTACATTCAGCACTTGTGTAATTCTTAAGAGAATTATGCGAGTCTTTGTTCCTACATAACGAGCATAATCTTATCCGTGAGAAAGTTTTGCTGCTCGTTCGTTTAATTAGCCAAACATAATATTCATGTGCTAGCAAAGGATTTATAATGCTTTACGCCGACACGAAAAAACACCAAGTAAAAATAAAATACGTCCGAGCAAATTCTTGCCTTTCCTTAAGAGATGATTGAACGATCCTTAATGAACTGGCTTAAGCCCTTAGGTAATATAATACGAAGAATTAAGTCCTGTTCATACTATTCAAACCGGGTCGTATAATCTTTCAATTGTACCAGTGATTGGGCTAGTTGTAAAAAGATATGGAGCATGGCAATCTGGCAGATAATAATATTATTATAAGCGGCGTAAATGCTTTAGGATTTTAAGGAAACGAGATATTGACTGCGCTGAATATAAACAGTTTGACATGAATAGATGTGCTTCAATTTTTTGTCTTCAAATGTTTTATAAATTAACGTACCTAATAGGAATGACAGAATCAGATAATAATATTATCACTGCCGTTTATGTTCGAACAACATGCAAAAGAACTTGAATCTGTTCGTATTTGTTCGTATCGTTTCTGTTCTGTCGATTAATTCAATCATTCAATAAGAATTAAATTCAATTCAAAATTATAACCATTATTTCTTTTTGATTCTTTTTCAGCTAATACAAAAGTCCAACATGTCCGAAATTTTATTGGTTAGGATAAAATAAATAAGGTAATTTTGAAAATATTATAATTTGATTTTCTGTTTTTTTTTTTTTTTTTACTTTATTTTGAATACTTAATTAATATTATAGATCAGGTAGAACTAGCTTTACTAAACAATGCCGCCAAAAGAGATTCTTCTATAGTTTTGCGTGTGTAGGTCCCCTTAGCCGTTCAACGAGTGTGAATTATTTTCACAATGACGTCTCATCAATTTTTAGGTTTTCGATTAAGTCCAAGCCCGATAATGAACCTCGAATGTAACCAGACAGAATTTATTTGAAAGTCAGTACCATATTTTGTTGATCACTGTATTAATCATGCATAATTGAAAATCAAACGAACTTACTCGTACCAAATAAAGTTTATTAATTAATTTTAAAGAACAACGAACAGTTTTACCTAAATCACAGTTTTATTGGTTCATACGTTACTAAATGTCTTATTGTTATAAATAATCATATATTTTTCTTTTACTCAACATTACGTACATTTTCTTTACTCAAACCCTTGATTTTAGATCAAATTAATCATGATTTTAAGTTACTTTGCCCGTTTGTGTGATCTTATCAAAGAAAAACTAAATCAATTTTTTACGTACTTAATTTTGCTACTATTCAGCCTCTACAAAATACTGTCTACGAGAACAATGATAATATATAGCTAGTACCTTGTGAGGAGTTTATTCTACCACCCCGGAAGGTCTAGGTTCGAACTGCAACACCTATCGGCTGTACAAAGTTATGTGCGTATTATCACTTGCTTCGACGCAAAAATGACTTCGTTATGAAGCTTTCATTAATCCATATTTTCAAAGGCACATGATATCCGCTAATTCTACTTAACCTTATCGGTAAATACATATGTACGGTTTTGGTCTATTATCATTATTTTGTGTATAAATAATGATAATCAAATGAATAAGTATTATGTATAGGTATAATTTTTAGTAGTATCCTAATTTTGGTGAGGGGGTATCACGGGGAATTTATTGGTATAATAGAGATGAAAGCTTGGTATCACTACAATTTGATTGAAGCTGCAGATGACAGACCTTCCATATTCGTGTATGAAATGTGACTTTTAATCTACAAAAAAACATTGACCCGTTCGTTCATAGAGTATTCATGTAGGTAAAGACATGATTTTGTAAGTTGTGGAACTATAATTCTTCTGTTGTGAATCAATTCTGTTGTGTTTCGGTGGAAAGGTGCAGAACTTGGCAACTAGCCCTACATGAGGCAATCATCATGCAGCGTAACCGCATACGAATACGAGCAAGACTCGGCACGGCAGAAGTGGGTGCAGGGGTGCTACTTTACCGGTCGAACAATTAAAGTTCTACTCAAAATGTTTATTATTTATGTATAAAAATTACACAGTAAATAAACTGATTTAACGAGACACGATTCTTTTACAGCTCAAAACGGCGAGCTGCTTGATATTATAATGTACTCGTACGTTGTTACACAATAATATTTAATCAGATCATCTTTCTGTTTATCGACAAAAGAATAGCGTAAAAACCGGTATTGGTGTAGAAGAGTGCAGGGCCGTTCGTTAGCCTGAATTTCGTTGAACGGGAATCGAACCCGCGGCCGTCGTGCCTTGTTGGCCGACAACGATCTCGCTCCCATTGTGTGCTTTGGCCCTACTTGATAACATTTAGCTCGCTTAAAGAGAGAATTTTAATGAAACCATATTTACCAAATTTTTAACCTGTTTTGTGGGAAAGTTCACGATTGTTGCTAATAAATTCACGGAAGGTGTTATATTTTCTATCTATTCCAACTTATAAAATAGAGAAACACACCTCATATTCCCACCTCATTTTTAAACATTTGAGCTAGAATGAAAACAATATTTTCCGACATTTTAAATCTTAACAACGTTAAAGCTTACAGGAAATATGGACTTGAAATGTTACGAAATATATATAGTATAACTTTGCTTTTTAATATCTAATTATTACTTTCCTGTATTTTACGGGAGATGTAAAAAATAAGCCCCGCCTTACTTAATATTTTTTTAAACCTTTTTTTATGTCCCACTGCTGGGCACTCACAAGTAAGAGAGAGGGACTTAGACCACAGTCAAACTCACGCTGGCCAAGTGCGGATTGGTGGACGTTATGTGTTCGAGAAATTATGAATTTCTTTCAGGCATGCACAAAGAACATCGTAATCAAATAATATTGCGATATTTTCCATCACCGTGGAGCAGCGATAAATGCGTACATTACAAATTTATTTGTCAGAGCTGCGCTACAAGGATTTGAACCTAGGATCGTTCGCGTCGAAGACCGAAGTTTCTTACCAATTGACCATCGCTGCTCCATATAAGATACCTTCTATTAACTGAGCAAATTACTTGTCGCGTGCTACGATAATCAGAAATAGGTGCAAAATCGTTAAACTATCCAGTTTCGTGTGCCCTACAGTATCTAAATTAAACAAATGATTATACTATTTTAGCGGCGCCTGTTGCGTAGATAATAACCGGGTGGTTCAGTGCGTAATAAACGGTTTCTCGAACAAAGACTTGCAATCGGCAGGAATGAGTAATTACCTCAAATCTAGTTAGTATCTCACTCTAAACATAAATCAACAATGTCACAATAAAGCAATGCTTAGTAGTTAACCGATTGCCTGATAGATATTCAACATTCTCTTAATCGTGAACTCTATGTTTGTGTAAAAGACGTAGGTATGATCGCTTTAAAACCCTTATTTTGTTTAATTATGTAAATCTTTAAGATGGCTGAGATTAAGAAAGCTGATGGCCAAATTTCGTATTCTCCAATGTATTTCTTTACTACTACTACTTATGTATTTCTTTACTACTTTACTTTACTTTTTGACGACCCGCGTGGCGCAATGGTTACCATGCCTGACTGCCAATCGAGGGGTCCCGGGTTCGATTCCCGGCGAAATAGAAATTTGAATGATGAGTTTAAATTTCTGTTCTCGGTCTGGGTGTTTGTGTTTCTGTCTTTGTATGTGTCCATGGTACCCACGACACAGGGTATTAATTACCTTACTGTGGGACTATGAGTGTGTAACGTTTACTAGTTTCATTGTTACAAGGAGATACCTACTCTGTTATTATAAAATGTTGCTTTACATGCAAAGTTCATTGACATTGTAGGCCGAGGCACGAAGATTTAAAAAAATAGTGTTAAACTTTTAAAAACCTGGAAACGATGTAAATATTATAACATAAGTGTGCTGCTTGTGTCATCCCTTAAGGTCCTAGATAACCTTAAAAGTCTTTGACCATGAACAAAACACAAGAGCACCTGGAGTCACGAGACTAAATTTAATACTTTGAGAGAAGAGTGAGCAATAATTGCAAACATATTCTAAAGGCACATTTTGTGACTCGGTAAACTGGTAAATAAATCGATGAACGCTGGCTGCACGCACGAAAAAGGATGACTCTTTGTACGTTACGCTCATTGTGCGTTACAATCGGCGCTTGTACGTTACGTTAAGGCTTGAGAGTTCGGCTTGCGCCGTTCGTCCACTGTTTATAAATTGAAGTGAAAAGTTAATGTGGTTTTCATTGTTTTTTTTATGACGTTGTCACGTTAAACTATCGCCTAACGTTAAACCGACTTTACAGAAAACTTTTTTTGTTGTTAAAGTTGAAAATAATTTTCCGTTTAGATTTAGTGCGAAGTTTATTAATTATTGTACTTCCTGAAATTTGACTAAAAATAAGTTTGGCAATCGTCAGTAATCCCTATTAATATTATAAATTCGAAAGTAATTCTGTCTGTCTGTCTGTCTGCTACGCTTTCCGCGTGGCCTTGGGAAAGGACATAGGATGGTTTTATCCTACGGGAATCTTTAAAACGGGTCCACGCGAGCTAAGCCGCTGGCGGAAGGCTAGTACGTAAAATACGAAAAATGTATGTCTTGAATACTCACCCTATACAAATTCTTTACCTGCACACTTTTATGTAACACAAAAAAAGTTGCACAATATTAGTAGGTACCAATATTTATCAAATTTAATCTAATATAACTGATGCACCGTTTTTCAATTTTAGCATGTCTGACTGTTACACGTCTTTCTTATTACTGCTATGTTTAAGAAAGTAGCATTCAGATAACCTTTATGCTATGATATCTACCTTATTGATGAAAGAAAATTTAACCACTCAAGTAATCTGCCTTTAAAAACGCTTGCAGTTTTTGATCTATTACCTCTCGGACATACAGCACAGTTTCTCGCAAATAAACTTGAAGCGTATGAAACGAGCGTGCTGCTTCTAGCAAAACTGAACATGGTTAAAAGCAACAATAGTTCGCCCGACATGGAAAAAGTCGTGACCGCGTCGCGGTCGGGTCGGCAGGATGCTTCGGGCGTAAATAATGCCGACGTCCAATCTTAATTATCGCTCCATCGTTAGAGATGACCGACGGGCACACCGAAATCGGCGAGCGGGTTGCGACATAGCCGAGCGAGCGGCTTTCGTGTAGGGTGACCAGTCGATATCCAATACTGATAGATAGAAAATTTATTCATTAAACCACAAATATTTTTTATAAAACAATTTCTTATATTTTTAGAAAAATTAAAGCTGTGAACATAATATGATAACATAATTATTACCATACAAATAATTTGTTCCTCAAATGCGGTGAAATCGCGTGTTTCATCAAAGCGGCAATGTTGCGCGTTAGACAAAAAAGTTTGGCAACGTGTTGCTGATGTAAAATTTACAACATCGATCGTGGGCGTATTGGCTTTCATGAACCATTTTTTATACTTATTGATAAAAACAATAAAATGCATTACAATCCCGGAATATCAGTTGGAATCCCGTGGAATATCCATATTAACATCAATGTTTGCGGTCAATGAACCTAAATAGCTCTACCTACTCCGTTCTATGGTTATGATAAATACGCACACAAAGTATGTTAGACTAGAGTTGGGCGGGGTGTTGAACTGGGAACTCCCGCATTAGAGACACCATCTTCACCACCCCTGCACCCATTTCCTTTTAGTCAACTTGAAGCAGCGAAAGCCGAACTTTAAAAACCGTAGTCTCCAACATGGAGGTACTTATATCAAGCCCCAGCGTGAACATCTTAGAAATAATTTTGTTATGTGCATCAGATATCCTTACGTATCCCGTGCTTTACCCAGGTGGAGAACCTAGGTGGAGCGCGGGCCTGAACTTATATTAATCGCAGCTTCATTGGGAGGGGAAACATTGTAATATTTTAATTACGATGTCTTTCAACGACGTTCACGCCTGAGAGTTGCTATAATTTTAGTTGCACTTGGGTATACATAAGACAGTCTTTATAATATATCATGGTGTATAATATACTACATCACTCGAGAAGAGACAGTTCTCAGCGGGTTGCTGAGGTAAAAAGGGTTGAAAATAAACCTTAAACCAGCCTGAGTTTGTTTGAGGTTTTCTGGCACGGGCTGCAGCGTCTACTTAACACCAAATTACATACTATTTTGCTACACGTTTTAAATAAATAAAAATCTACGTAATGGTAACCCTAGTACGCGTCATTATCAGAACGGTTATATCGCCCACCGATAAATCGCTAGAACCACCTGCGAGAATTGTTCCGTTTTGGCACTGAACATTATAATTCTTTTGTTGCTATTACCATTGTTTCCGAAGTGATGACTCGGTGTTTCTACATCGAAAATCGATTCCTAGATAGTCACAATGACAATTGAGAGCTTTACGACTCAGTATTACCGCTTTCAATATTTACTGTTACTTTTATGACATCATGGAGACAGAGGAAGTGTTTTAAGTACCTAATTGTAATAATGGGGGCAAAAACTTTAAACAAGAGTTATTCCAATTTCTATAAATCTAATCGATTTTTTAATCCCGAGATAAAGTGATTGGCTGCAATTCTCTTTGCTTCTCGTTTCTGGGTACGGGTCTCTCCTCATCATTAGGGACGCCTAGCGCTTAATTCAGTACGCTGCTCCTTTTCATCATACTAATATGTATTATAAACGCGAAAGTTTGTAAGTATGGATGTTTGTTACACTTTCACGTAAAAACTACTGAATGGATTTTAGTGATACTTTAAAATAATATAGCTTATACATGAGAATAACACATAGGCTACAATTTATAAAGATATTGTGTGAATTGTCCAAAATATGACGATAAATGTCAAGTAAGTAGGAAAAAATCTACCATCTTCGGGCTATTCTATCGTGCGCTGCTAAAACCACTAGAGTTGCACATATGTTATGTACGATAGAAACGTTTATTTTAAATAATCTTACAAAAAAACATGCCACAGTATATATCTATATGTCATGTGTAAGCCATTATAGCCAAAATAGTAAACCATAACTAAAATAAAATAGATAATTTACTGACCCTTTCTAACGCGGGCGAAACCGCGGGAGGACCTCTAGTACGTCATAAATGAAACAAAATCATCAAGCGAATCAGTATTGTAAACATTGGAAAAGACAATAACAAACATTATAAAAATTAATGACTCTCATTAGGTTTTAGCTGGCTAATGTTAGGCGCTTTATGGTCGCCGCCCGCAGATCTTCATCCCAGAGCGACGTTGAAAAATTCTTAGCTCGTGATTTTCGTTCGTGTACTTCATTTATTTGTTAGAAGACGTTGAATATTGTTTACAGCGAGTTTATTAGCGTTTCCTGCTTTCCCTTTACAGTGCAAAAACGTACCGTTACTGTACATTTGTTATTGCCTGCTTTAAGCCAGTTATTAATGGCAGGAACTACTGAAGTTCATGATCTTAGACCTGATATAAACAATATTTTAAGTCAAATTTATTAATACAGCCAGCAATTTCAGAAAGCGAGTTGAACATAATGAAGCTTTCATTTCGGTTCTGTTAGCTGTTAATGTAAAAGAATTTGTCTTCATAATGCACGTATGGAGGTTTTCCAGAAATATGTGAGATACGCGTAGTTATTATGAAATTATACTATCGATCAGGCAATAATACGAAGATAGAGCCCTCGGGATGCGAATTTAGGAGAAATTGAGGTGCTTGCGTGCTTGCCCGCGAGGCTTGATCCTTGCATGCTGACTAATAATAAATATTATTACGTTCAGATTCATATTGCACACGCAGGACAGTTTTAACGAAATCATTGGAAGTTATGGCACGTCCGATGTAAATAACTTATTTTTCGTTAGCTTTTAGGAACCTGTAACAAAGTTATAGTTCTTAAGTATGATCATTAGTTGGAATAATTAAAAATATTTAAATCAAAATTGCTCAATATTTACTTTAAGGTTTGTTAAAAGCATATTTGAATAATTTCCACAAAATACGAGTAGGTTAAAAATCGGTGGTACTTACTTTGTTAAACATATTTTATTTATAACTATTTAATAAAAAAGGGGGGAAAAGAAAGGGGGAAAGAAGGGGGAAAAGGATAGTATTTAATAAATAAAAATTAATTAACCGTTTTATCAGTCATGTCATAAATTCATTGGACCACTGCACTTGTACATCGTTGTCAAAAGTAAGAGTTTCTTCGTATGAACTTTTTATTATCAAATGAAATAGCCACGGCTATTCTCTTTGTCCACGGTGCACTATACAGTTGTAACCTACCTGTCTACCACGTTCCTTTTAATAATTTTTAATACAATAAAAACTTTTCCTTCAGCAACTACGAAGGAAAATGTCGCAATCGCTTCCAAAGATTTCGTTAAACACAGGGTCGAATGTTTCGAGCAATGCGCTGCAGGCGATGCAAATTGCGTCGCCTCTTATCGATGCACTTTATCCAGGGTACTTTTGTGCATATTTTACATATATTTACGGGGATAGCCGATAGCCGGCGTGGGCGGACTCCGAGCCCGCATGCTAATTCACAAACGGAGCACCGTACGTGTAGACGTGTACACGCATTTAGGCACTATAATGCCCACTAACTACCAATATTGTATAAATATTTTAAATTATACATTTTAACTACATCGCCCCCAACTACCATTCAGCGAGATACGTGCTCGAATCATGATTTCATTATTCGGTATTTTATAATGCAATTTTTGTGTTATGCTCCGTAACATTTAATAACAAAAAGTATTTCCGTGTTGGAAAGTTTTTGCTTGACCACCGGCTGGGTGTTTGTCATCGAGGTAATTTGTTATTTGCAGCATAGATTATTCACTGTGCCTGCCTCTATACCTAATTTTAATGTAATTAATCGTTTTTGATTTTTTATTCCTATCGCCATTAATTTATAACTCGTTAACCATTAGTCGTAAAAATATTTGCACTACCCTGGCTCCTTTGGAATGGGTCTTTTTCACATGATTTTAGACCAACGATGTGTCTTGAAAACCTTTAACGCCAATTAGCCACTGCGGAAAAAGGTGATATACTATATTATTTTAAAGCTTCCACATCCAATATCTATAAGCTAGAACGCTCCAAGCTCTTGAAACAGGAAATACGTCTACATTATCTGTGCATAATGTTGCTCTAAATTAGCTGCCCTACATCCTACAAATTCAATAAACGTGCGACGAGCGTATTGCGGGCCCGTTACACAAATGGTCCGGGGGTAACAAATGTGTGAACTACCTTCTGGCAGCATTGATCTTTGACGGCATAACATAATTGTAGCGAGTCCTGGGGGAATAGCGGTGCAGACGCGGACGCTCAGCGGTCACGAAGCGCTCTAAACGTAGACTCAAAACCTAAACGGTGCCACCAACCGAGGGCAATATTCGCCCATATCTTGCATGCCCTTTGCCTGACGTGAACAATTTACGTGTATACATCACAAAATTTTACAAGTATGTAGTACCTACCAAATTGTTCATAAATCATTTAACTAAATAAATTCATAGGTTTATGTGAATTACAGATTCAGTTAATAGTTTATGGTAGTATTACACCAACAAGTAAAACGATAATTAAATTTACCTTTCCTCGGTGGAGTAGTAAATCATAACCTTTTGAAAACCTTAACTTTATAATTGATATAGCATAAAATAAAAAATAGTGATCAATTAACATAAGACTTATAGCCAAATGTGGACGTGGCACAAAATTTGATACACTCAACTCAAAGCCGTGTGACATTACATAAATTACATTTTTTTGACGTGAACGATGCCATATCTAATAATGAAAAATGATAAATTATACGAACACCAAAGTAGCAAAGGATACATTGTGATCGAAGGTGCAAGGTGAAATTATATAAAAATGAAATAAGGCAATAAAAGGAGTGACGCCAAAAATTTCGAGGTAAATGACTAGAATGATTGATGTGCGTGAATTTACATTGCACTGTGTCCAAAAAGACAAAATTGAAAGGTCATTTTTCAGAGCCTAAAATTCTGAGACGTAGTGATTAAAAAGTTGTACCATTTTTTTACCAGAGATTTTCAAAATAAATAGAATAGTTTTCTGTCAGTCAGATGGTTTTCATATAGCGCTTTTAGGGTTTATAACACGTTCCGAATAATAAATAATTAATTAAATAAGTATTTATTTATTTATTCTTCATGTACCAAAATACAGAGATAATGTACATAAGCGGACTTAATGCTATAGTATACATAGTATGTATTACGTTAAGCGTTAAAGTTGTAAATACGTGATATTGAAATTGTTTAAATTTTTCAATAAAACCATAAGTTTATACGACCGATGATTATCATTTTCAAGTTTTCGAAATAAAATAAAAAAAGTTGTACTGTTTACACAAGAAAAATTAGCTTAGCGTCAATCGCTACAGAATCCGACTAATATGACTCACGGAAAATTATATATGTTGCGTAATATAAAAAAATAATTAGAAAATGGTTGCATATTTTAGTCACTAGCCTCTCGGAATATAGACCTGACTGCGGCGTTGGATCGCGAACAAAATGAAAAAGTAAGCACTTAAAATAGCGATCTTGAATATTAATACTGAAATAATGAAGAGACATAATTAACTCTACAATTTTAATCCTTTTCTTATCACAATTTAAAGTAAGAGCGTTATAAATGTACATTGTATGTTGTACGATGTTAATAGTTGTTAAAGATTGCAAAATAAATTATATTAAGTAAAAAATATCATGAATATTATTTTTTTAATCCGTCGGCTTATTTTCTCACCCTGACCCAGCGGTGGAAAATCATCAAAAACCGGTGATCCGCTAAAATATTCTTAACGGGTCTCAAAACACCTTATGTTAACATCAAAACATAACACCTTAATAAAATTATGTTGTTTTAATTTAATGTTTTGAAATTGTGCATTGAATAGCCGTTGAACTGAACGTTCATGAATAATACTTATTAGATCGCAACATAGCCACAAACACGGTACATTATATGGTTATTTTTATGTAATGACCATTAGTCAATTTTATATTACAAGAAACGTACAATACTTCATATTAATCTAGTAGCGACCCACAATTAATTATCGAAACTTGACTAATCGACGATCTGACTAAACCGACGTTCTGTCATTTCTCTTCCTTAAATCGATTACTTCAAACATGAACTCTAGGGGGTCCAATAGCGCGAGACGAACTACGTGTAAGCTTTTTCATAATAAATCTCTTGTTTTTTGTACCGACAATTTAACCGACTGCCAGCCACGTGAATAAAATACTTATTGTTCGTCGTTTTCAAGCGAAGTTTGTCTTATTCGTTAGACTGTCAATGAATGTTGCTTTTATACAATTAGAAAATACAAAACCTTATCCGTGTAAGGTTTTTGCGTCTCGTAAATTGATATATTCGATTTGTACTGTTATACTCATAAAATGCCACGTCGTTTACAAGCTATCCCATATTTTCTCATGGTTTTTAACAATAAAATTTATTAACACGTTTGTTGTGGACGACGAGCCCAGTGATTAGTTATAAGTTAAAAATACTTAGTTTGTACTTAGTTTGTAGGATAATATGTTATATGTGTGAGTTTTTATTTAGATTTCATATTATTCTATCGCTCTTTCTAGATACTTCGTACTTTTATGTCGAGTTGTTGTAATAATACTTTAAGTACGTAAATTGTAATATGTAAGAGAGAGACAGACAATGAGCGAGATAGGGATACTGGCGATAAGCGGCTATCTCACAAAGACGCTCGGCCTTGAGGAAGTTTCTGGAGTGCGCGCTGATTGGTCGGCATGACGCCCGGCCTTGAGGAGCTTTCTGGAGTGCGCGCTGATTGGTCGGCATGCTCGCACGTGATTGGTCGACCAATCAGCGGCCGGGAATTTTTTTATATAAAGATGGGGCCTGTAGCCGCTTGTCGTCAGTTCCAGCCCGGCTCTCTCCTAAAGAAGAAAATACGAAGAAATAAATCAAGAAAAAATCGAAGAAGCGTTTTATTCATACAGTCCACTTCAGTCTGGTCCATCGCTGCCGGATTAAGGAAAAAAGAAGCCTGCGCTACAGTAATCGCTGCCGGATGAAGAAAATGGTCGTGACAAGGAGTCAAGCCGACGCATCCGAACAACGGGAGGATATGCCGCGTCAAGAACAGGATGATCGCGAGCGGGAAAGGCGAGAATTTCTCATTCAGAAAGAACGTCAAATACAAAAAGAACGTCAAATTGATTTAGAAAGACAACGTAGATTCTCGCTAGACCCGCCAAGATCACCGAGTACATGTCAGGAAACATGGACTACGACCGACGCCGGCAGGGCCACTCCCGGCACGTCCTACACGGAGGTACGGACAGTCGACACGGCAGTTACTATGGAGAGAGCAGGGCAGACGGCCGTGAAAGCCGCCCGCGGCACACATGACGGAACTCCGGGCGGCACAACTCGCATAACGCGACCGGCGGCAACTGATGAGGCCGCCCGCGGCTCCCGCGACAGAACTCCGATCAAGGCGCTACCGATGGCTACCACCCGCGGCACCAACGATGGTACAACGATCGACGCGACACGGCAGGCGGCTACGAACGACGCCCCCCGAGCCTACCGCATGAGTACCACTATCGAGGCGACGCGACCGGTATGGCCAGCAGCCACGAGCGAGGCTGCCCGCACCGACGAAATACCTATGGGGTTACCGACGTCTACGAGAGGAATGACTACGAGCGACTACGCGCGCTTCGTAGACGTCTGGCCAAAGACTACGAGCTTCGTAGCTTCGAACAACGAGATGCATGGGGCGTGGCCAGCGGCTATGAACGACGCCCCCCGCGCCGCCCACTTCAGAACTACGACCGAAGAGGCATGTGAAGGATTACCGGCGGCTACGAACGACACCGCCTGCAACATCCGCTTCGGGACAATGATCGACGAGACATATGTTGGGCTGCCGACGGTTACGAACGACACCGTCCGCACCACTCATCTAGGAGCTACCATCGAGTCACGTGGGGCGTGGTCAGCGGCTACGAACGACGCCGCTCGCGCCAACCGATGGGGAACCACGGTCGACGGGGCACGTATGGCGTGGACAGCGGCTACGAACGAGGTCGCACGCGCCACCTACGCTGAGGGTCATCGAGGGAACGCACGTGCCAGATCGCCGGCACGCTCGATGCGGTCAAATAGGAGTGCAACCGCAACCCGAATGCGCCTCGCCGAGATGGAAGCAGAGAAGAAGCTCGCCGAAATTAGGAAGAAGCAACTCGAAATCGAAGCCGAACTTGTGAAGAAAAATTTAGCGGCAGAACTCGCGGCGCTACGAGATGAAGAACAAGAAAGCGACCACGAAGAAACTCCTTCGGAACACAACCGAAAGGTCGACGCATGGCTTCGTGCTCATCCCCTCAAGCCACGGGGGGAGCCGCGCGTCAGGGAAGACAGACAACTACAGTTCCCAGTTGAAGAAAGGCCGTATCCCGTATCAGGAAGAACATTGGAAGCACTCACGGAGGCGATAGAAAAATTGAATACACCGAGGTCCAAGTGCCCGGACCTACCTGTCTTCTACGGGAACACCAACGACTGGCTCATCTTCAAGGCGATGTATCGGGACACCACGAAAATGTATAGACTGCTGCCAGCGGAGAACCTGCAGAGACTTAGAAGCTGCTTAAAGGGAGAAGCACGCGAGAACGTGGCTGCCTCGCTGCACTCAGCTACGGATCCGGAGATCATAATGAAGACCTTGGAGCAGTGCTACGGACGACCGGATCTCATCATCAATCAAGCAATGGCCGAGCTGAGTAAACTGACAAGATGTGGACCATCAGCTATGGAGGTCAACCAATTCGCCGTCAAGCTGCAGAACACCGTGCACGTCATCAAGAGCGTCGGTCGTCACGCTTACCTCTACAATCCGATGCTGAAGCAAGAGGCGCTGGAGAAGCTAAGCCCGCTTCTACAAGCAAGATGGAGCGACTACGCCAGGGACAACGATGGGTCGGAACCAGAGGTTGTTATGCTTTCGCGTTTTCTGATGCGCGAAGCCGACCAGATGATGCGATACAACTACACAGCACCCGCTACATCGACGACGAAGCGAGAGGTCAAGCCGGCACCAGCAGCTGTCTACAAGAAGAAAAGTAACGCCATCTATAACGTCGCCGAAGAAGAACGACCGGACGATCAATGCCCTAGCTGCAAGAAGAATCACAAGCTACCCGAGTGCCCCGCATACAAGGCACTACCGATCGAACAACGGTGGGACTTCGTGCGAAAAGAAAAGTTATGCTTCAAATGCCTAATGAAGAGACACCGCCGAAGCTACTGCAGAGCGAAGCCTTGCGGCGTGAACCAGTGTCGTCGCCCTCACCACTCCAGTCTACACTACGCGTACAAGGAAGGAAATCAGGAAGCTTCAAAGCCCTCACCGCCTACGAAGAACAACGGCGCCGAGTCGGTACTAGCATTAAATACTTCGAACACAACGGTGCTACTGAAGATGTGTCCTGTCACCGTCGTCGGTCCACGGGGGGAGGTGAAGACTTACGCACTACTGGATGAAGGGGCTACAATCACGCTAATCGACGAGGAAATAGCAAGAAGCATCGGCGCAAAGGGGACGCACTCACCGCTGCACATGCAAGGGGTCAGCACTATGCAGCAAGAAGAAGACAGCAGATTGGTCACGGTGCACGTGAAAGGGGAGGATGACTTCTACAAGATACGGGCGCACACCATCAAGGATATGAAGCTGCGACAACAATCGATTCCAAGCTCTCTGCTGAAGCACGAACATCTACGTGATTTGCCCGAAGATCAGGTCTGCTACGGCTCCAGTAAACCCGGACTTCTGATTGGAGCGGACCATTGGGAATACATCGTATCGCAGGAGCTGAGGACCGGCAAGCCTAGTCTACCAGCCGCATCCCGAACACAACTGGGCTGGGTCATCCATGGGACAGTACCGCGCAGCATGATAAGGAACCGAGATAGTGTGCTGCATGTATACACCGCTCAACAAGGCGCAGACGAAGAGAAGCAGATGCAAAGCCTGCACAACCTGGTGGAATATCATTTTTGCATCGAAGCCTTGGGAATCGCACACAAGCCGCGAGTGAACGACGCAGATGAGCGCGCTATCAGGATCGTAGAGCGAACAATGAAGAAAACAGAAAAGGGATATGAAGTTGGGTTGCCATGGAGAAACGACAATGTGAAACTGCCACCCAGCTACGACGCAGCACTACGACGCCTGACGAAGATCGAGCAGAAAATGGACGCCGATCCGAGCTTCGAACGAGAATACACGAAGCAGATTGAGAACTTACTGCAGAAAGGGTACGCCGAGCCTTGCGACGGGAGCGAGATAGCCAGTCCCGTCTGCTGGTACCTACCACACTTCGCAGTACAGAACCCGAACAAACCAGGGAAGCAGCGACTAGTATTCGACGCAGCAGCGAAGAATCGGGGAGTCAGCCTGAACGACTATCTGCTAGAGGGACCCGACCTGCTGATGTCTCTACCTGGGATCCTGTTCCGGTTCAGAGAGAAGCCAGTTGCAGTCACGGCTGACATACAAGAGATGTTTCTGCAGATAAAAATACGCAGAGAAGACCAGCCAGCACAACAGTTCCTGTGGAGGGGAGCCGATCGGAAGATACCACCGCGCCACTACAAGATGACGAGTATGATTTTCGGCGCCGCAAGCTCTCCCTTCATGGCGCACTTTGTGAGAGACTACAACGCGAGAAGACATGCTGACTCGCACCCTCTAGCCCTGGAAGCAATCACGCGGAACCACTACATGGACGACTTGGTGGCGAGCTATGAAGACGCGAACGAAGCCCGCCGCGCCGTGGAAGAGCTCCGCGAGGTACACACTGCAGCAGGATTCACACTCAGAGCATGGAGTACTAGCCACACCGACGTGCTGCAGGACGTACCTGAAGAATTGCGAACAACCACGCCGACACAGCTTGGAGGAGACGACGTCGAGAATAAGATACTGGGGCTTTACTGGAATCCCGAGAAGGATGAGCTGGGGTTCAACACGTCCATGAACAGGGTCCCGGCAGAAGTGCGCGCTCAGAGCCGAGCGCCAACGAAGAGAGAAGCACTAAGCGCCGTGATGTCCGTCTACGACCCGCTTGGACTCCTTAGCCACTACACCATCAGAGCGAAGATAGTACTCCAAAGTCTGTGGCGTTTGAAGATTTCGTGGGACGAGCCAATCCCGGAAGAAGAAAACGATCTCTTCGCCTGCTGGATGAAACAGCTATCCAGCATATCTAACCTGCGACTGGAAAGAAGATACGCTCTGCACGACTGCCAGAACTTGGAGCTTCACGTATTATGCGATGCCAGTGAACAAGCATATGCAGCCGTGGCCTACTGGCGCATCGCCCGACCCGACGGAAGCTACTATCTGAGCCTCATAGCAGCCAAAGCAAAGGTGGCGCCGAAAAAGACTCAGACGATACCGCGCCTCGAACTACAGGCAGCAGTCATCGGTGCAAGACTCGCAGAAACAATCAAGAAAGAACATCGCGTCGAAGTTAAGAGAACAACATACTGGACGGACTCCATGACTGTGATACACTGGGTCCGACACGACGCGAAGAGATACACGCCGTTCATCGCGCATCGCCTGGGAGAAATATCGGAACTCACGCAGAAAGAAGACTGGCGTTGGGTCCCGACTCAAGAGAACGTAGCAGACGATGCCACGAGAATCGTGAACACACCCATAACGGCAGAAGATCGATGGTTTCGGGGGCCTGACTTTCTACGACTCCCTGAAGACCAATGGCCAGAAGAAAGAAATGGGTACGAAGACAAAGAAGAAGAGGTGGTGCTGCACGTCACAGAAGTCGCGAGAGAAGAGTGGCTACCCGATCCTAGCCGCTTCTCCAAGTATGAAACACTGGTGAGGACGACAGCGCGCGTATTAGCCTTCATCGACATATGCCGACGCCGAGCGACACGCCTGGAATGCCGACACGTGGAAGCAGCGGAAAAGGCACTCATCCGACGAGCACAGCGAGATAGCTTTCCAGATGAGATACAACGACTCGAGAAGATGAAGCCAATTCCGAAGACCAGTCGCCTGTTCCGGCTAGATCCAGTGCTAGAAGACGGCATACTGAGGGTTAGAGGTCGAATTGAAGAAGCTACAGCGCTCGCAGAGACGAAGCGACCCATCATATTGGACGGTCGCCACCGGGTCACCAGACTTCTAGTACTACGAGAACACTGCGCCGCGGGACACGCGAACCGAGAACGCGTGACGAACGACCTACGGCAGAAATACTGGATTATACACCTGAGGCCCACGGTACGCACAGTAGAAAAGGACTGTGCCATGTGCAAGAGAAGAAGGGCAAGACCGCAAGTACCGGCCACGGGAGATTTACCACGACAGAGATTGGAGCCTTTCAAGCGCCCCTTTAGTCACTGTGGGGTGGACTACTTTGGGCCCATGATAGTGAAGATCGGACGACGACGCGAGAAGAGATGGGGAGCACTCTTCACCTGCTTGACGACCCGCGCCGTGCACTTGGAGATAGTACCTTCACTCTCCTCGAGCTCAGCAATCATGGCACTACGACGGATGGCAGCGCGACGGGGGTGGCCACGAACAATGTATTCAGACAACGCCACCAACTTCCGTGGAGCCGATAAAGAACTGCGAGCTGCCTATGCTGAGTGGGCACCTGTGCTGCGAGACGAGGGACTGCTACATCGGATGGAGTGGCGCTACATAACTCCGGGTGCGCCGAATCAAGGGGGAGCGTGGGAAAGGCTGGTGCGCTCCGTCAAAGTCGCACTGTCCGCCACCCTGAACGAGAGAGAACCGACGGAAGAGGTCCTGTACACCTTGATGACCGAAGCGGAGTTCTCCATCAACGCGAGGCCTCTCACCCACGTCAGCGTCGATCCCAGAGATCCTGAAGCATTGACTCCAAATCACTTTCTACTGGGGTCATCGATGAGGTTGCCTCTCAACGGTGCGTGCGAAGAAACAGATCGAAGAACCTGGAGAGCTAGCCTAGCGCTCGCCGATCACTTTTGGCAGCACTGGCTTCGAGAGTACCTACCCACACTGGTACCCAGAGGAGAGTCATCGGGCATCAAGCGACCACTACGAGTCGGAGACGTCGTGATCATCGTCGACCACACCTTGCCACGAAATGTGTGGCCAATGGGCATCGTCGAGCGCACCTTCCCGGGTCCAGACGGCGGAATACGAACGGCTGACGTCCGCACCCGAACTGGAGTCTTCAAGCGGCCTGTAAGGAAGCTCGTCGTGGTGGAGACTACGCAGGCTGCGTCGGGGGGAGGAAATGTTGTGGACGACGAGCCCAGTGATTAGTTATAAGTTAAAAATACTTAGTTTGTACTTAGTTTGTAGGATAATATGTTATATGTGTGAGTTTTTATTTAGATTTCATATTATTCTATCGCTCTTTCTAGATACTTCGTACTTTTATGTCGAGTTGTTGTAATAATACTTTAAGTACGTAAATTGTAATATGTAAGAGAGAGACAGACAATGAGCGAGATAGGGATACTGGCGATAAGCGGCTATCTCACAAAGACGCTCGGCCTTGAGGAAGTTTCTGGAGTGCGCGCTGATTGGTCGGCATGACGCCCGGCCTTGAGGAGCTTTCTGGAGTGCGCGCTGATTGGTCGGCATGCTCGCACGTGATTGGTCGACCAATCAGCGGCCGGGAATTTTTTTATATAAAGATGGGGCCTGTAGCCGCTTGTCGTCAGTTCCAGCCCGGCTCTCTCCTAAAGAAGAAAATACGAAGAAATAAATCAAGAAAAAATCGAAGAAGCGTTTTATTCATACAGTCCACTTCAACGTTTCAATTTATTTTCTCGACAAACTGGCCGAACAATCAGCGTTAATTGCTGCTTCTCTTACGTAAAGTAGGTATCGTAGGCGTTTCGAGTTTCTACGTGTGGCTCTTTGGCCGGCACCCCTCCTTCGTACACAAAGAAAAGATTGAGTCATCATAACAAATGCGCAGCTCCTCTTGGTCGAGGGCAGAGAACTCTCTACAATCGGCCCGTTCTTATCTGTGACGTCTCCGATCATTGTGGCCCGAATTCTTCGTGCTTCAGACTACGAATGACGAAACGATGCTGGTTTTAGTCTTTTACTCCCTGTCCCTTTGTTGACTTGTCGAGTTTTGTTCGAATGGCTTTTTGTAAAGGTCCACCGGCTGCATTTGAAAAGCTCGCCTCTGACCATAAATCTTATCTAATAAATCTCATCACGCGAGAATTAAACTGTATATGTACCTTCGTTTAAGGTTAGCGATTCAGAATCATGTCAATTTTATAAACGATACCACGTTACATTTAATTCGACTGAACCAGTTCTCTTCAACAAAGTATACTAACACTGAATTTAAGCTGTTTAAGCATCGCCTTTTGTAGAAAAACTTTTTATGCGTATTACGTGTGGAAATTTCTTAGTCAAGAAAAATATTACGGGGATTTCAGATTTTTCTAGTCAATAACAGATTTTTGAAAAGGTTATGTTCAATAATTTTTTAGATAGCAAAAATAGTATTGTTTGATCTGACAAATGAAAATTATCACGTATGCTGGATTTTAATCGGAACCCTTTTAATTTCTGAGAATCTTTTTCAGCATCTGTATGTGAGATATATTTTAGGACATAAAACATAAATTTAATTATTCTATTCAAAGTCAAACAACTTCAAAGTATATTAGTCATTCTATATGCCTTAATTTGACGTTTGTATCACTAAAGCAGGCGTATTTACATTAGAGGCGCAATATAAATAAGCAAAGGCGCATTCTGTCATCTTGCCAGTCAGTCGAGTCACACATTTGTCCGCCGTCGTTCGCAGGCTGCATTTTTAGAATTATTAATTTGGTTCGTGTTCTTATACTGTGTTAAAGTGGCCGATTTTGTGCCAAAGTTATAAATAAAACATAACCCGTCCTGTCTTGGCTCCCTTTTATAGAAGTCGATGCTTACCTAAATACGTTACAGTAACAATAGATCGTTTTTCTTTCAGAAGTTTTAAATTGTTTCGACAAATGTTTGATGTGATTATTTGTCGAGGTCGACTTTATTAATTTTCGCAATCAATAGCTATTTTATAATGATTAGATTTCCATAATTATTTGATTGGTATAGTGCTCTTACTATGGATTCACAAATTTTGATAAAAAATAATGAGCAATCTAATAGTTACCTTTAAATCTCGGAAACGGCTCCAATGATTTTCATGAAATTTAGTGCCCAGGGTTTCGGGGCTGATAGATTGAAGCGCGCATCGCCCGGCGGTTAGCGTAGAACGCAAAAGATCTATGCAACTAAGCCAAACGGGCGCGGTCGGGTGTGAGATGGGTGACCGCTAGTGGCAAAAAAAAATTATGCGCATTTCTGTGCTTCGGAGGGCACGTTAAGCCGTCGGTCCCGGTTGTTGTCGATAGATAACAGTCGTTAAACCTTGTCGGAGACCTTATAGACGGTTTGAAATCATTCGACAGCGGGTTGGCCACTAACCCGCATCTCCACCAACCCGCATTGGAGCAGCGTGGTGGAGTAAGCCCCAGGCCTTCTCCTATTTACCTACTACCTACTATTACCTCTATTAAAATTTCGGTCTCGGTCGTCCGGGTACTACTTGTATAAACAAAATAGTTTTTTACAAATAGGTTTGTTAACTGTGTTTATTGTTTTTTTTGCAGGTTGAAGTTTTAATACTGGACAAGAACGACAGTCCTCCTGAGTTCAAGAACATACCTCCAGCTTACTTTGCCTCTGAAGATCTTTCCCCGGGGCAGCTTATAGCGACTATAACTGCAGAAGATCCTGACACCATTGGAACAACAACCTACAGCATACAATCTGACGAATCGTCACCTTTCACTTTAGATTCCCGGAGCGGAGCACTCACGCTGAGGGAACCTTTGGACAGGGAAACTGTCTCTGAGTACCAAGTCGTTATACGAGCTCACGATGGTGTCCAGTTCACTGATGTAACTGTCACGATACAGGTAAGTTTAATACCTACGTAGAATACCGACTTGATATTTAAGTTATAAATAGGTTTTTTTTGGATTTATACATGCTTGATATACAAAAACTACTTAACAAAATCTCATGATAATTATATCGTTACGTTGTTTACACATTTATTTACTGATAATTTTGAATCGTGGGTCGAATAGCGTGGCAAAATATGTCTTTTAAACAATTCTTTAAAACAAATCATAAATTCTATGCTTTATTGGTCCATTTGATGTTCCTTTCACAATGACATGATGGATATGTAAATCTATAGTATTTCCTAAGTATTTAGACATTCGCATCTATTCCTTTGTCGCAATTGATAAACAATGTCGAACATTTAATTAAACATGTATAAGTAGAGTTAACATGATTACGAACGCTCACACACGGTACATTTTCGGGGGAGCTCCACTATTTATTCACCTAAACAAGTACAAATACAAATATGTAAGTTTGTTTGCTCAAAAGTGGTCACAAAAGATGAAATAGTTTTAAAATGCAGAATATCAAAATTACAATATTTGTTGTGCAAATTATAATTAGTTACAGTTTATTACAATAAAATTAGCAATACTTAATTATTATTACCACATATATTATTAAAAATTACATATTATCTGATACCTTTAAACGAGCAATTCTTGTATATACGTAAATATATATATATATATTGAATCTCGGAAACGGCTGCAACGATATTGACGAAATTTACTACTCTGGTTTCGGGGGTGATAAATCGATCCAGCAATGTTTTATTTTTAGATATTTTAAATTATTAAAAACTAATTTAAAAAATTTAATTAAAGCTTCCTTGGCCGAATGGTTACGTGGGCTGACTGCGGAACTAAAGACCCGGGTTCAAACATCAATCAAAACCATGTTGCGTTTATTTTTTATTTTTTGCGGTATTTTTTTATTAGGAGCTATTTTAGATGGCGTTGTTAAGTAACACTAAGATAATGAGTGTTTCATTAAATATAATATCAATAAAATTATTACGCAGTCATGTCGTAAAATTCCCTTAAACTTTAAAAACATTTTTCAATGAGCCATTCACTCAAGGTCCTTCAATAATAATTTATAAAATGTTTATAAATTATTATTTATATTATAAATATATTAAAAAACTGCTCTCAAATAACATACGTAGCGGTGCTGTCAGAATTGATGGCGCACCAGCACCGGACCAGTATTTTGTTACGGCATACGACCACTTGCCGCTGTGACGTGTAACTGTCTTTGTTTTTGATATTTGTCGGAATGCATGTGTTTGCACAGTTAGTTAGTTTGCCTTGACTAACCATCTTATTTGGTTCATTAAGAGGTGCCATTCTCTGATAAAATTATAGAGAGATGTTTAACAACATTGCACCTGCTGTGCACATAACAATCGAGATTGTGAGGTTTTACACATACCTACGTGAATGCATTTGAAATTTCATAAATGTTATTTTTTTATTTTTTATGAGGCGATAAAAATACGATGACGCGGATTAAGCTTGAGGAAAGTTAACACGATGGCATACGAGTAGATATAAATAAGTATGTGTTCTCAAAACAAATCTTATTTTAATATAATATTATTATATCAGGCGACAACATTAGGGATTGGGCAAGTAAGAAATCGCTGCAAATATTTCATGCTGGCCAGAGTTTAAAGGGACTTACATGAGGCCGCTAACGGCCTCTGGAGTAGCATTACAGCTATACTTGACCTCAGAAAAGACTCCAGCCTCGCTTTCGTTTACGTTGAAATTCAGCTTCTATTTTTTTAAATATTCGTGCTATTCCTATTTTCTTGTTCATATCTAAGAATGAAAATATCACTAATAATATTTGTCACGCTTTCTTATATTTTTCAGCATCATATGACGTTAATAGAAAGCTTTTATGCAGCGAAAAATAAAGTAGCGCAACGATTAGCACCTTGCATACACTATTCTGCAGTACGATTAGTTCATGCTATAAAATTTTACCGCTTCGATTCGATGGGTAGTAATATACTCGTATTACATGCAAATCGATCTGGCACCCACATCTTCATAAAATATTTAAAATATAAGTTTCGACATTTAAATTTAACAATTTTTCTGTCTGGTCAGTATTACCACAATAAAAACAAATGTTTTTTTTTTGTAAGTATTTTCCGTGAGTATTACAGATAACACTGCACTGCTAACTTTTCCCTCAAGCATGGAGACGTTTTCACATAAGAGCATTTTGACAGAATGTTAGTTAACCGACATAAATTCATTTTTAATGAAGGCATCGCAAACTCTATGCATATTGCCAGCGTCATTTTTTTTTTTGACAATTCACACAACACCATCTGATTCCAAACTAAGCAGAGCTTGTACTATGGTAATCAGAAAGCTGATAAACATACTTATATAATTCTAAAAACATATATTATTTAAATAGATAATTAACACCCAGACACAGAACAAATAGTCATGTTCATCACACAGATATTTGTCATGTATAATTTTATAGAAAAAATCAGTAAGTCGTCAGGTATCAGTCAGTCTAGTCAGTCAGATGTTCAAGTAAAGTGATGGCTACTTTACGAGAACGTGTCCGATGGAGTTTTGGAGGCAAGCCGAAAAAACATGTTATTTCATTTCACAACACTAACACAAACAACAAAATGCCATCAACAACAAAAATACACCAAGTAAATGAAAATAAAACAAGAGCAAAGTTATCCCTTCAGACTTCCCGCCAAAAGCTCCAAGTTAACCAACTTGTTATTTCTCGAAGAAAACACTACAAATCCAAATTTTGTGAGTGATAGGACTATTGCATAACTTCATCTGCCGCGAAGCAGATCACTTTGTGTTTTGATATTCGCGGTTACCAGCCTATTAAATAAATAATTGCTTGAGATTATTATGTATATGTCCACAGTCTACAGCGACCACATTACACCGCTTCATGTCATACATGTTTGTATATATAATTTCTAATTTGTATCATTTTAATTTTCAATATTTACTAAAATATTTTGCAGGTTACAGACACAAACGATAATCCGCCTGTCTTCAAAGAAAGTGCTTATTCATTCGACATTCCGGAGAACGCGGCCCGTGGTTCAATAGTGGGTACCGTGGCTGCCAGCGACCTGGACTCTGGCGCCAACGCGCAGTTGACATACACCGTGATATCTGATTGGGCCAACGACGTCTTCTCGCTCAATCCACAAACAGGAGTTTTCACTTTGACAGCCAGGCTAGACTATGAAGAGGTAAGTTGATTACACCATTTAATTAGATTATGCAAATCTAGTATTAAATGCACGATCTAAGTAACGTAGTCACGTAATTAAATCGATCAACTTATTCGATCTCTAAAACGTGCTCAAAGCATTAGCATTAAGAAAATTATTATTAAGAAAAGTTTTGAAGATTCAAATTAAATTATGTTTGTACTTTATAAATATCGACAGTTAATAGTTAATATATTAACTATCGATATTTTTATGCAGGAGCTTTATTTTACTTGCTCTGAAAAATATTTTAAAGAAATACATTTTCTCGTTTTTATATTCATTGTTATATTACATATTATCTTCGTATATTTGAATAAAACCATAATCCAATACTTCCCTCTCATAACCGAGCATACAATGACGAAACGATTAGGCTATCGGGTCAGGCTCGCCTGAAGGAAAACTGTCCGTATATGGGCACTTTTAGAGCCCACGTCCACGGTGCCTCCGTATGCTTGGGTACATTGCGGTTGATACAATTATCTTAACATAGATCTAAAGGCAGGGCGATGACCGCTCAAGTTGTTCTAGTGCACAACGCTACGCCTCAAAAGTTGTTACAAAACTAAACACAACCAATTTACTTGTTAATTTTTTTCGGCAAAGCGATGTCTTCAAATGTGATGATGGTTTAAAGATTACAATTACAGGGTATATCAATTGATTAGTAATTATGTTTTTGTGTTATGTTATGAATAACAGATTTTACGAAATGACTAGGTACGATATTACAGAACTTGACATAACTTGAAGGCGTAGTATTTGTAAAACGAATCATTTCATAAAATGTAAATGATTGAGTGAACGTAAATTATTGTTACAACTACATGCAAATGTAAAATTATACATGTACAATTTAATGTAGATATTAAAACATTCCGTAGATAGGCCAACCACTTGTTACGAATAAAAAAATAGCGCATCTTTAATATATTCGACAGGTAAAAAATTAAAAATAAAAGATGGAGGCACAATTACCGCTCTTATAAAACATAATTTGAGTCACTTACCCGAATGCCTTTTGGGCGTAAAAATAAGATACGGATAAGTAAAATTTATTACAAGCCGTGTAAAATATTGCATGTTGTAGGTAAGATGCGCAATTCAGAAACGAAGTACGATGTTGCCCCTGAGCGAGTTTTTAATGCAACTCTGTGGATGACCGCCGCGCGCCCGTATAGACGCGCTTTTTATACCCCCGATATGAACCGAGCTTCATGCCTGGTTAAGTGGACAAATTAAATATACCCTTCTAAAGCTACACTTGGCACTGCATCCATTTGATTACTGATTTATACCTAAGACCAACTTTTATAACTGTATTTTATTTATTAATTATTTGATTAGGGTGGCTCGGCCATGTCGGCCCAGAGCAAGTAGCATACATGTAGGTATTCTATTAGATATCCACGTGAAACGATTCAGTTGAGATAAAAGATACAAATATTTTTTGTGTACAACTTTATTTTCTAACATATTTTGTTGTATATAAAAGTTCTGTTTCTGAGTTTTCGTGTTTCTTTTTTTTCATTCTGTACACACACAATTAAATAAAAATTAATTAAAGAAAAAAGAGTACAGCGGTACCTCTTATCCCTAAATAGGAATCTCTTCCAGCGGACCCGCATGAAGGAGAGTTCAAACAGAGAGGCAAACTTAGTGTTTTCTAGTAGATCGTAGTTCTTTTTTAGTTTGAAACAATACGTGCATTAGGTACAAATAGTTTGCACATTCATCTAGAAGTTTATCATGTCTCTAAAGATAATAAGAAATAACGGAATATAACTGGAAGGTAGCAACTAAACGTAATGATTTTCACTTTCTCATAGTCATAACACTATTGCAATATGCATCCCGTCGTACATATTGCATACGTATAAAATAATATACTCTAGTCAATTGCTGTTAGTACGTACTTGTAGGATATTATAAATAACGTTATATAGTGAATATTAAAATTTTAATAATCTGTGTTTGCTGTTCGTCTATCTGCCACATACTGACTGCTGCTTAAATAAATTAATATGAAAATAACCAGCTATGTATGAGCTTATATCGCAAACAAGATAAACCCTGAAATCTTCCTAAAATATTTAACTTTTAAAAATCTGTATAATTATTTTATTTACCTATGAGTCCACAGTTTTTGGATTTTTAATTTACTTGTGACTCAACCATAATGTTTCCTGATAAATATTATTATTTCAGTTTAAAAAAAAAAACAAAGTTCTCTACACGTTTAGATGGCTTACGAAATATGTTGCATTATTGATGCATATCCTATTCATCTTTATGTTGACTTTTTTTATGGCCCGCAGCTGGGCACAATTGAGAGGGATTTAGGCCATAGTCCACCACGCTGGCCAAGTGCGGATTGGTGGACGTAATGCTTTCGAGAAATTATGAATTTCTCTCAGACATGCACGGCGATGGAGAACATCGTAATCAATTAGATATCACGCTATTCTCCAACACCGTGGAGCAACGATAAAGGCGCACATTACAAATTTCTTTGCCAGAGGTGCGCGCCGAGGATTTGAACCCGGGATCGGTCGCGTCGAAGACCGCGGCTTTTTACCACTCGGCCATCGCTGCTCATGCTGCTATATTGACTATTTTTTACTTATATTTGTAATGAAAATTAGATTTTAGGGTTTTGTATCCAAAGGGTGCCAACGGGACCCTATTACTAATCCGCTGTCCGTTCGTCCGTCTGTCTGTCGTGATGTCTGTCTGTCATCAGGCTGTATCTCATGAACCGTGATGGCTAGACATTAGAAATTTTCACAGATGATCTATTTCTGTTGCCGCTATAACAACCAATACTAAAAAACAAAATAAATAATGAATAAATAAATTCACGTCTATTGTATAATAAACGTGATTTTTTTAGATAATGGTACGAAACGCGCACGCAGCGGGCGAGTCCGACTTGCGGCCTGATATCTACGACTATATTGGTTCCACAGAAAAAGTGCCTTGATAATTAGACAGAGAAACAGACAAAGAAGCATAAAAACCGGCCAAGTGTGAGTTGGACTCACGCACGAAGGGTTCCGTACCATTATCTATAAAAATCACGTTTATTGTAGGGAAGCCCCCTTAAATATTTATTTTTAGTATTTTTTGTTATAATAGCAACAGAAATACATCATTGCCTTTGATCAACCTTTGCCATCATTGCATTAAGATTGATTGAAAGGTACTCGTAAATTGCGGTTTACGATTTATGACGTATTTAAAAAATACTTACTAGATCTCGTTCAAACCAATTTTCTGTGGAAGTGTGCATGGTAATGTATATCATAATTGATGAAAACATTTTTTGAGTTTCAGTTCTAAGTATAGGGAACACCAAATTTTTTTCTATTTTCGTGTAAAAATCTTAATGCGGTTCACAGAATACATCTACTTATCAAGTTTCAACTATATAGTTCTTATAGTATGGAAAAAAATGGCCTTGACATACGGACGGACAGACAGACAGACAGACAGACATGACGAATCTATAAGGCTTCCGTTTTTACCATTTGGCTACGAAACGCTAAAAATAAAAATGAAAAAATCAGTTAAAATTAAGAATGACTTCTTCATTTAATTTGGTAGATTTTTCTTAACAGGAAGAGATCCATATGAGAAACTACTGCAAGTTATGCCCAGTTGGTACACCATAAGTACTATTGGGATTAAAACTTGCTATATTAAACCTGTTACAGTAGGGTTGTAACGGCACTCACTATCTGGGTGCATAGAACGAAAGTTAATTAAATAATCGTAAATGTATTTTATTTCATGACGTGCATTCAGTAACAATCAATTATGTTTACATTTTTTATGTCATAATTACTGATGGCGATTAAATTTCATTGGAAGCCTTCAGAATGTAGATTAATTCGAAAAATTAAGTTATATTTAAAGACAATAAATAAACGGCGGCACTTGCGACACTGACTATTTTTATTCTTATATTTCTCAAACTACGGAAAAGCTTAAAACTTATTTAACCACTTTTTGTAATAAGTTGAATCGTCACTGTCGTATTGTCGTACTCATCAATACTGAAGTAAAATGACAAACAAGTCGTTAAGGGTCTATGGACATAAATCAACCGCCGTTTTGTGGCGTACTTACTAAGACAAAACTTAATGTTTTATGTTCATTCAGAAGAACAGATCACTATCCGTTTATGCATTCAACGTGTTTTTGTCTTCCCACTATTTCTTGTAAAAGGCTCTTCATAAGAACTTAGTTGCTTGTTTTGATAGAACGTTGTTCGCTACAAACGGTAGGCAATGGAACGTTGAATACAAAGTTCAGTTTTCAAGAATTAGATACTTCCACAAGAACAGAAAAAGCACGCAAACGTTTATATTGCAATAAAACTTAGTATGGAAATGTCAATGACCTGCATCTTGTTGCTGTATTGAAAAATGCAGATTTTGGCGCAATGCAACCTGCATATTGTTATTGATATACATATATATAAACGAAGTTATTTTTTGTAGTTAATAATAAAAATCGCACGCATTTTACTGCTACAGGACTGCGTAGACTATTTTGATCCAAGTCCACGAATGTCAAGACATTGTTTGTGCGATAATGAGACATATCTTAATGTTTTATTCATAATAAATGTCACAAAATAATATAAATAATGATGAAACACCTTTCTATTACTATTTTATGAGAATACAAAAATAAAATGATTTTTTCAGGTAATAATGTACAATAATAATTTAACGAGCTAGAAGAAATTCAAGTTACTGTCACTCTTTATTTAATGCCTATTACCTGGTAGTAAGTCGCGGGTCAGAAGCGGGCTGCGCGGCGTCTCATCAAGTCAGCCGGCCTCGCTAATTAGGAAAAACAATTCGCTGTACATTCGTTTTGTCGACCGCCCGCCAATTCCGCGTACCCCGCTAGAGAGCTGCTAATTTCATCCCGGTAGTTTTTTTGTGTCGCGCATCATATTCGGCATTTGCCCACTCGCTTCGCCATCGAAATTAAGGCCCAAACAATGTCTGACAAAGCGGCCGTCTGCAAAACATTCAAGAGCCGGATTCCGCGACCACAGCCTGTTTTTTAAATCGCCATCTCGCTTCTCGGGGCACGAATGAGGGAGCTTGTCATAGCTGGGAAGCCGGGCTGCCCTATTATATGAAAAATCTGAATGCCAAGCCGACTCTAAAATGTTGCCATTGTCGTCGGTAATTGAGAGTCTTAATTTTTGACTGAAATTCAACGCTATCGTTTGATGTTTTTCTTTGCGTTTATATGTGGCATTTTATACGTTTGCTTACCTCAATCATTTTAATAACATTTATTAGCATAGAAATTTGTTTATACAAATGTTTGTGAGAGTTTTAAGTTTTAATGGATATGGTTGAGTTTCTATAATTAGGATTATTATTTTTATCAATGTGGTAATGGAGCAGACAGAAAATAATAAATAATAATCTCTTCAACAGGTAAATAGGGAAGCTACTTTTTTGTTTTCTTATTTTGTATCTTTCACCAATGTCGTCATTCCATAGATAAAGAGCCAAAGACATACTTTTAAGTGACGAGTACTGGGACACTGACAAAATTTTACGATAAAACGGACGTATAATAATATATCGCACGCTACAAAAATTGCGCTTTAACTTGGGTATAAGTATTTGGGTAAAGTTGGAATAAGTGTTCACTGCAGCCGATAGAGTTATATCTAAGTTTAACTTCCTTAAGGAGCTAGTGCCTTTTGGAAGCCATATGCTATTTCAATATTTCACCGGATCCTAACGTCGTATGAGTTTGACTGGCAACCGTACCCTTTCACTGAAATACAAAGAAATTACCTTAAGTTGAAAACGAGTACCAAGGTGGTACTCATTTTCACTACTACTACAAATACTTCCTCAGTTGAGCAGTTCTTATACTACCTTCAAGCTCATATAAATATCTTAATGTATAATTAAATTTACGTATGGACAAAGGCAATCGCAAATAAGCTTAAGGCAATACTGCGCTTGGTCTATAAGTAAAGCTAATATTCCATAGGCGATGTTTATTAAAGAAACCACACCTTCCAAGCCCCTTATAGAAGTACTCTTATAGGTTATACACCATTTAAAATGGGTAGATACAATTTAAGATTATTAGAAGCAAGGGTTTAAGTTGATAAATTATCATATCTATAATTTATTATACTTAGTCTATAATTAATTACTATTAGGTTTTTTCATACGGGTAATTGTTGTACCAAAAATAACTACATATGAATATAGTAAAAACATAAATAAACAAAAATAACAGCCTTTGCTAACGAATTCTACCCTAAATATACTTTTATTATATTTTAACGCATCCCTAATTCTGGTCCGCAGCAGGTTTTCTTTTCTAAGATTTTCTTAATTCGTTGAAATGTTTTATTTTAATTTTATATTTTATAAAAGAGCTTGGCTACAACCCTGTTTGCACATCTTTGCTGAGCACGGGTCCCCCCTAATAATTGAAGAGGTCTGGTGCTTATTCCTACTTACTGCTTACTAAAGTTACTACGCTACTTCAATATGGGTTGGACTTAAAAGAGAGTTTTATCGAATCAGCAGATTTTTGTACCACTGCTTTAATTTGTTTCAAGTTCCTATAAGGTAGGGTCTGTTATTATAAATGAGTCAGCTTTAACTACATCTTAATATGTAAAATATTCACATTTCAGACGCAGCATTACATTCTAGTGGCCCAAGCCCAGGACAGTGGCCACCCGTCGTTATCTGGCACTGTGACCGTTTACATAAATGTGATCGATCTGAACGACAACGCGCCAATATTCGACCCCATGAGTTTCTCCAACGAGATCCTAGAGGACGTTCCAGTTGGGTCGCAGGTCGTGACAATAAGCGCTACAGATATGGATTCAGGTACAAAATATGATACTTTTCATCATATTATACATTTATGTATAACACGTCTTTCTCTACGCAAAATAATCAGAAACGACGTAAACGAACTAAATTCACCAACATGATTTTTAAAATGGTAATGCCTAGCCACTTTATTAGGAGGACCAAAATTGATGGGGTAGAAACTAGAAACATCCTCGAATGGCGCCCAAATCCCAGCAAAAGATGCACAGCCTACCCTCCTGAATCATCTGGATTCAGAGGGCACAGAATCATATGGGGTGGCATTGAACCTCTAACTGCTGACAGATGAATGATGGATGACGATGTATAATTTTTTCTTAACATCAGAAAATTTAATTTATTATTACCTACCATATCTTTACTCTTCTACTCATTCTGATAAATCCTTCCATGTAAAGCTATGCAAGCCATATTATTATGTGTTTGTTTCAACTTTGCATTATAAAGAAATTTACATTTCTTATGAATTTCTTAGAATTAATTATTTAAATATAAATATTCTTAACATATGTATATGTACATATTCTATGTACATATTTTAAGGTCTTTCGATGTATACTTAATATGCATCGAAGTCTCTTGAATATCTAATAAACACATTGTGACGATTATAGCCCACTTATGATTATTATTTCATTTTCAGGTTTAAACGGGAAACTCACATACAGAATTACGGCTGGAGATGATAACCATGATTTTACTATTTCACCAAATGGCACAATACTTACGGCGAGATCTCTTGATCGAGAGACAATACCAATATACAACCTGATTGTTACTGCCAGAGATTTAGCTAAGCCTCCGGAACCCCAATTATCATCTACCGTTCAGGTAATGCTATTTTAATTAAATTTGTATGTAAAATCCTATATGTATATGTAAAAGGCTATTCATGGTTAATGGTTGATGAATGTTTATATATCTTTTTTTTTCTACAGGTTACTATACAGCTTAAAGACGTTAATGATATGGCACCAGAATTTATATCTCCAAATACAACGGCAGTATCGGAAAATATACCGCTAAATACGGTAATAATGACAATAAAAGCGGTAGACAAAGATGAGGGCAGAAACGGATATGTAGAGTACTTTATGGCACCTGATCCTGAAGTTAACGGTCATTTTTCTCTTGGAAATGTTGATGGAATACTAAGAGCCACTGGAAAACTAGATAGAGAATTGAAATCTAGCTATTCCATTCTTGTTACCGCTAAGGATAGAGGAGATCCACCAAATATTACTAAAACAAAAATAAGTATAAAAATACTGGATGAAAATGATAATAGCCCCGTATTTGATCCAAAGCAATACAGTGCATCAGTTCCCGAGAATGCAAGCATTGGCGTAAGCGTTTTACAAGTTCGTATCTATTTGAATTTTAAATTTCAATTAATAATTTATATTTTTTAAAGATATATATTATACTAATATTAAAATATTTCTTTACAGGTTTCCGCTACAGACATAGATGAAGGTTCGAATGGAAGAGTTAGATATTCTATTGCCTCTGGCGATGATAACCGAGACTTTAGCATTAGTGAAGATACTGGTATAGTCAGAGTGGCTAAAAATCTCAATTTTGAAAGGAAGTCTCGTTACATACTTACAATAAGAGCTGAAGATTGCGCTAAAGATGACGTTAGATTTGATACGGCTGAGTTATCTATTTCGATTCAAGATATAAACGATAACCCACCAACGTTCTTAGATTCACCATACTTGGCTTATGTTATGGAGAATGTTATCCCACCTAACGGAGGGTACATAATAACAGTCCAAGCTTACGACGCTGATTCACCTCCTTTTAATAACCAAGTACGGTATTTTATAAAGGAAGGCGATGCAGACTTATTTAAAATAAATGCTTCGTCTGGTCAAATTTCTTTACTGAGAACGTTGGACCGAGAAGTTCAAGATGAATATACACTATCTTTAGTTGCCATGGACACAGGTAATTTAATTATATTTAAAATGGACATTTTAGTAAATAATAGAAGCAACGAATATATTTTTATGAACGTACAATCTTAGACAAGTCGACAAAGCCTCTAAGCTCTGAACTTTCTTCAGATCTTAGAGGCTAGCTCTGAACTTCGTAGATGTCTAAACGCAGATATCTAGATTTTTTTACAGCCTTATTTATAAACGTTATTTAAATTTTAAACAATTTAAATTAATGTTCAAATTGATATTCATAAATGTTGTTTAGAGTTAACCATCTGTTTGATCTATCTATTAAATAGCTATCGAATTAAACTTCATCACTTTTAGATACCCGTTAAGATCACTTAAATAATGCTTAGAACTATTTACCACTTTTCGTGAATAACACTGTTAAATTTAATTACAGTTGCAATTAAAAACCATTAGAATAAATATATCCACCATCACCTATGCCTGTAGTCAAATTTTAAACTCTTCGAACATTTATGAATAGAACACTTATTTAATTGCGCGATTTGCACATGCTTTATCAACTGTAGTACCATCCTGCGATCGTACTCCCGCACCCTAAACCTGCATTCTTAAAGTAACCCAAAGTTTGTTTTTTTCAGGGTCACCCCCGTTAACTGGCTCAGGTACAGTTAAAATTGTTGTTCAGGATGTTAATGATAACAGTCCAGATTTTGAAAGACAAAGCTACAAAACGACTGTTTTAGAAAATTTACCATCAGGCACAGTATTACTCAATCCAAAAGCGATAGATAAAGATGTTGGAAATAACGCTAAGATAAGGTACAGCCTACTAGGAGATAAATCTGAAAGATTTCAAATTGATCCCGTGACAGGCGTTATTGCGACGAATGCCTCTTTAGATAGAGAAGAATGGGATATCTATTACCTAATAGTGATGGCTCAAGACTCGTCAACTACTGATCCTCGAACGGCAACTGCTAACGTAACAATAATTATAGAAGATGAGAACGATAACACGCCAACTTTCTTCCAAACAGAGTATGAAATTTATATTTCAGAGCGCACTCTTCCAGGAGATTTTATTTTTGGAGCAAAAGCAAAAGATAACGATATTGGTCAAAACAAAAAAATATTGTACGATCTCAAAGGTGACCATCATGATCTTTTTACTATAAATAGAGAAACAGGAGTCATAAAAGCTAAGGAAAATTTAATGAAGCATAGAGAAAAAAATAAATCTACTTTTAACTTAATAATTCTGGCAACTGATTGTGGCATAAATCCAAGACAAGCAACTACTGAATTAAATCTTATACCAAAATCTGGAAAGAACTTTCCAAAATTTAGTGTTACAAATAAATTAACATTTACTTTTTCTGAAGATACACCTGAAGGGGTTTTGGTAACTAGATTATCTGCATCATCCCCAAAGAAAGGACCAAGTGGTTTGTTACAATATTCTGTAGCTGGCGGCAATGTAGGTGATGCATTGCGCGTGGAACCAATGAGTGGCGAAGTCTTCATAACAGGTAAAGGACTGGATTATGAAACGATGCCACTATATGAAGTGTGGTTTGAAGTTAAAGATTCAGATAACCCGCCTTTAAAATCATTTATTGAGATTGAAATAAAAGTAACGGATGCAAATGACAACGCACCTATAATTGAAAACCTGTTGTATAATGCAACTGTTCCTGAAGAGGAATCTCCGCCTCAAATGGTAATTAAGATTGACGCTCATGATGATGATTCAAATGAAAATGGAAGAATATCCTTTAGACTTATAAATGATTACGAAGAAACATTTAAAATTGACTCAGAAAATGGGGAAATATATACAAATATTGCTTTAGACCGGGAATCTATTCCTTTTTACGAAATATTAGTAGAAGCTATTGATCATGGTGTTCCTCAGCTAGTTGGGACCTCCACTGTTCTCGTAACAGTTTTAGATAAGAATGATAATCCACCACGATTCACTAGACTTTTCAGTGTGAATGTTACTGAAAATGCAGATATTGGATCGTTTGTCATAAGAGTTACAAGTTCAGATCTAGATTCTGGACCTAACGCTAATGCAACATATAGTTTTGTTGAAAATCCTGGCGAAAAGTTTATAATTGATCCAGTTAGTGGCAACGTAACTGTTGCACGACCTTTAGATCGTGAAATACAGGATGAATACATTCTCAAAGTAGCAGCTATAGATGGAGCCTGGAGATCAGAAACTCCATTAACAATTACTATTCAGGATCAAAATGATAATGCACCAGAATTTGAATATTCATATTACAGCTTTAATTTTCCGGAGTTGCAAAAGAAAAATAGCTTTGTAGGACAAGTAATAGCAACAGATAAAGATAAACAAGGACCCAACTCTATTATTTCCTACTCTCTTCAGCAAACATCTGATTTGTTTTCCATAGATCCAGCCACTGGAGAAATTATAAGCAAATTCTTGATGAATTATAAAAGGACATCAATAAATTCATCACCAGAAAATACGTATTCTGTTACTGTCGTCGCAACAGATAATGGTAAACCACCGATGTCATCCGAATGTCTGGTTACTATAAACGTTGTAGACGCAAACAATAATAAACCAAAATTCGTAAATCATGAAAAAATTGTACCAGTACCACAAGATGCTGTGCTGGGAGAAAAAATAGTAATGCTAAAAGCAGAAGATAATTTAGATTTCGGAATTAACGCTGAAATAGAATACTTTGTTTCTGGAGGAAATGGCACAACTTACTTTATGGTAGACAAAACAAGCGGATGGATTATAGTCAGTAAACAGTTCTACTTCATTGGCAAATATTACGAACTAAAAGTTAAAGCTGTAGATCGTGGCGTACCTCCTCAGTGGGATGAAACTTCTATTACTTTTGTCGTTACTGGTGATAATATTCACAGTCCTAAGTTTACTGCTTTAAGTTATCAAGTTATAGTTCCGGAGAATGAACCAGTAGGAGCCTCAATACTGACGTTGAAAGCAAATGACGAGGATGATGGACCCAATGGTATTGTAAGGTACGAAATATCCTCTGGTAATGCTGGTAAAGAATTTCAAGTCCATCCTATAACAGGCACAATTAGTATCTTACGACCACTCGATTACGACGAAATACAAGAATATCGTCTTAATATAACTGCAAAAGATCTAGGATTTAAATCCAAGGAAACAACTGCAACAGTCACAATTATATTAACTGACATCAATGACAATGCTCCCCAATTTAATCAAAGCTTGTATACTGCTACCTTGCCTGAAAATTCGCCAATGAATAGTTTCATATTTAAAGTTCAAGCCGTTGATATTGATTCTCCCAAGAATTCTATCATAAAGTATTACATTAAGAATGAAATGTCAGCTCTTTTTTATATTGACATAAATACAGGTAAAATATTCTCGAAAGAAGTTTTTGACTATGAAGAAAAGACGGAGTACAGAATTAAAATTGTGGCAGAGAATCCAGATTCTATAATGCAGGGTACAACAGAAGTTATCGTCCATATAACAGGAGTAAACGAGTTCTATCCTAAGTTTATTCAACCTGTATTTCATTTCGATGTATCTGAATCTGCTGACGTTGGTACAAACGTTGGTGTCATTCAAGCAACTGATCAAGATAGTGGTGATGATGGCATCATATACTATTTATTTGTAGGATCAAGTAATGATAAAGGTTTTAGTATCAATGCACAGACGGGTGTCATCAGGGTAGCAAGGTATTTGGATAGAGAAACCCAAAATAGAGTAGTATTAACTGTGTTAGCTAAAAACTCTGGAGGCATCCATGGAAACGATACTGATGAAGCTCAAGTAATTATATCTATACAAGATGGCAATGATCCACCAGAGTTCTTAAGACATTACTATGAAGCTACCATATCAGAAGGTGCAAAAGTTGGCCATAGAGTTATTCAGGTAAAAGCTGTAGATAAAGATGTGCGTCCGCAAAATAACCAGTTTAGTTACTCGATAATTGGTGGAAACTTAAATCAAGAGTTTAAGATTGATCCTCAAACAGGAGATATCGAAGTGGCACGTCAGTTAGATCGCGAAACTATATCAACTTACACACTTACTGTTGGTGCTATAGATACGGGCACACCTCCACAAACTGGTACAGCAACTGTTAAAATATCCCTAACAGACATAAATGACAATGGTCCAGTCTTCGACGTTATTAATTTTGATGGTGCCGTTTATGAAAATGAGCCGCCAAATACCAGTATTACAACACTTACTGCGAAGGATCCGGATTTGCCACCAAATGGTGCTCCTTTCTCATATTCTGTAGTTGGAGGTAAACACCAAGCCTACGTAAAAGTACATAGACATACAGGGGTGCTCTTGACAACTAGAAAAATCGATAGAGAACAAACTCCAAACTTAGAAGTATTAATACAAATTGAAGATAGTGGTTCTCCAGTGATGTCATCAAACTATACGATTTTGATAAAAGTGTTAGATAGAAATGACAATCCTCCTTCACCAAGGTCAGCTCATGTACTTGTTTATGCATTTAATAATAAAATACCAAATAGCAAAATTGCCGATGTAAAACCAAATGATCCCGATATTGTTGGCGATTATAAATGCAAAATTATTAAAGAATCTACTTCGGAAAACACCCTTGCATTACTCAGCATCAGAAAAGGATGTGATCTTTATACTAATGCTGTAAAACCAGGACAAGGGTACTCTTTTTCAGTTTCTGGAAATGATGGCATTCATAGAGATGTTTTATCGTCCATAAGTGTTGAATATTTTACATTTGATAACAGAACTGTGGAACAATCTATTACAATGAGGGTAATAAACATGACTGCAACAAATTTCCTAAAACACTATTATCGTCTTTTATTGGAAACATTAAAAGTTGGATTAAAGAATAAAGAATATATTTACTTATATAGTATTTATGAATCAGAACAAAACTTAGATCTTACGATCTCGATCAAAGGAAATGTTTCGGTGTGGAAGAAGGAAAATACAGAAAATCATGTAAGGTCTAAGGAGTCGGAGATATCCAAAGTTTTGAAAAGCCACATTATTGTATCATATTACCCATGTACTGTCCACAAATGTCAAAATGATGGTGTATGTACTGATGCAATCAAAGTTTTGGATGATACTAAAATAACAGAAAGCTCATCTCTTATCCTGACATCACCTCTCGTAAAACATGTGTATACTTGCCATTGTACAGATCGCTTTATGGGAAATAATTGCGAAATGCGCCAAGATCCTTGTTCACCAAACCCATGTCACTTTGGAGGTCAGTGTCGAAAACAAGGCTATGACTTTGTATGTACGTGTCCAGCAAGACGCGAAGGGAAAACATGCGAATTAGAGAGAGATGATGTCTGCAGTAGTAATCCATGTAAAAACGGAGGTTCATGTAAGGAGAGTTCAGACAGAAATTCATTCTTTTGCTTATGTCGTCCTGGATATCGCGGCAATCAATGTGAAGCGTTGGTAGATTCTTGCAGACCTAATCCTTGTATGCACGGAGGTATATGTATTAGCTTAAAACCAGGCTATAAATGTAGTTGCACCAATGGTCGCTATGGTACACACTGTGAGAGTTCAACATTTGGTTTTAATGAATTATCATACATGCAGTTCCCCGCATTAGATGCATCCACTAATGACATAACCATAATATTTGCTACGACTAAACCCGATGCACTTTTATTATACAATTATGGATCCCAAACAGGAGGAAGATCAGATTTTATAGCTATTGAACTTCTTAGTGGCAAACCTGTTTTTTCATTTGGAGGAGCGAGAACATCTATAACTTCTGTTAGCTTAACAAATAATGATAAAAATCTTGCCGATGGAAGATGGTATAAGCTAACTGCCACTAGAAATGGACGCGTAATTTCACTAAGTGTTACTTCCTGTACGGATCATGGTGACGTCTGCATGGAATGTGAACCAGGCGATGATTCATGTTATGGCGATGATACAGGACAAGCTGGGTACGTAAATCTCTCTAAGTACCACTATTCTGTTTATAAAACTTGGTATTAAATTATATATTTCGTTAACTATGACGTTAAAGTTAGTACATAATAGAAATTACTTTAAATCTACGACATAGGTAATTGAGATTAGAATAACTTAGAGTTGATTTAACTTAAACTTTCTATTTTTTTTACAGAACACTCAATTTCAACAACGAACCTCTTCTTATCGGTGGCCTCCATAAAGCGGACCCGGTACTTGAACGACCAGGACAAATTCATTCTGATGACTTCGTTGGATGTATGCACAGCATAACAATTAATGGACGCATGTTAAACTTGACAAATCCTATAAAAGCTCGTGGCGTTGAACCTAACTGTGATAGATCTGAGAAGGGTGCATGCTTTAAGAAGGATGATTGTGGTGTCGGTGATTGTTTCGATACGTGGAAAACACACTACTGTAAATGTGATCAAAGGATGATATCACCTGACTGTTCATCGTCTTTGCAGAGTATTTCAGTCAATGAAAATGGTGTTATTATATATGTGATATCTGAAAAACACCGAAGAATGCAGTTATTGGAATCATTTTATGGTGGAAGTACGGTGTGGGATAAGAAAAATAGTACAATATTTGGGAAAACAATAACTAAGATTAATAGTCCAATAAAAATATTAACGTTTTTCTTTAGAACTCATAAAAGAGACGGCGTTTTGTTTTATGCCGCGACTGACAAATATTATACATTAATAGAAATATTAGATGGAAAAGTTACGTATACATCAAAACAAACTACAGTGGTAAACATGACACAGATTGATCAACAAGATGTTTCAGACGGTAATTGGCATAATATTACTTTGATAGCTCACGGAAGAAGTATACGGATGGCGGTCGATGGCAAAAATCTTGGTGAAGAGCTTGATACTGCTAGTGTTCATGATTTCTTAGATCCATACTTAACTTTAATGTCATTGGGAGGAGTTAAGGCTGAGTGGATATCAACTGCCAATAAATTCGAAGGATGCCTTGCAAACTTTTCTATAAATAGTGAAATTCAGCCATTTTCCGGCAATGGTAGCATTTTCAAAGAAGTTATGCGTATTGGAAAAGTAATAGGCGGATGTCACAGTGCATTTGGTGCAGGATTAGCTCAAAATACTGCTCCTTTGATAATCGGAATAATAGTTGTAATATCATTTTTTGTCATTCTTATAGTTGCATTATGCATTTCTTTTATTGTATATCGTCTAAGAAAACAGAAAAAAGAAAAAGGTAACATTCCCTCAGGAAAGAGTAACTTATCTCATACTAAACAAAACGGAGGGCCAGCTATGCTAAATGCTCCAAACCTGATAGCAGGAACCAATGACAGTCTCATGAATCGTAATTTGCATAATAACGAAACAAGTCTTAGTAATTACATGTCTGAAAATGCCGATATAATGCGTAATGTAGGTCATATAGTGGGACCGGAATTATTATCAAAGAAATACAAAGATAGAGAAATTATGAATATAGATCCACCAAGACACCAACGTCCAGATATAATAGAGAGAGAAGTGGTCGGAAAAAGTCCCGCACTTCGAGAAGACCATCATCCACCCCCACCACCATCCACAAATACTTCACATCATACACATGATCATCCGAGTGGAATGGATTTAAATTCCGAAGTACCCGAACATTATGATCTTGAAAATGCAAGTTCCATAGCGCCATCGGATATCGACATTGTTTATCACTATAAAGGATTTCGCGAAGCAGCAGGAGTTCGAAAATATAAAGCCACCCCACCACCTATAGCTGGTTATCATCATAAACATCAAACTCCACAACATAGACATTCACCGCATCATCCAAGTGGATACCCACCAAGAGTATTACCACAAGCATCGCAACCTCCTCCCCAACCAAGACAACATCAGACTACTCCTCTCGCTAGACTATCACCTAGCAGTGAATTAAGTCAACAACCAAGGATTCTCACTCTTCACGATATATCCGGCAAACCGTTACAGAGTGCCTTATTAGCCACAACTTCAAGTTCTGGAGGAGTAGGCAAAGATGCCTTACATAGTAATAGTGAACGTAGCCTTAACAGTCCTGTTATGTCGCAATTAAGTGGTCAAAGCTCGTCGGCTGGAAGAAAAACACCTAGTGCTCCACCTCAGGTGCCCCAAGTTTCAGTAGGTGCAGGAGCCGTAGGTTTAACATCAGAAGAAATTGAAAGAATGAACGCTAGACAGCGAACATCTAGTCTAGTTTCCACTTTAGATGCAGTATCTAGTTCTAGTGAGGCACCTAGAGGCGGTGGAGTAAGCCATCACATGTCACACAGACATCATTCACCACCGGTCGATAACCGAAGTTCAACCGGTTCTGACGACGAAAGTGGCAATGACAGTTTTACATGTTCAGAAATAGAATACGATAATAATAGCATTAGCGCAGATAAACCAGAAGATGTAAGGAGACAAAATGTAAGTAGCGGAAGCAATAACAAAAAGCCTATATTACCACCCCCATATGAAAGTTTTGATTCATCCTTTCGGGGCTCTTTAAGTACATTAGTAGCATCCGATGACGACTTAGCTCCGCACGTGGGGGCAGCGTTATATAGACAAGCAAATGGATCGCCAGCCCCAGCACCACTTGGTTGGGATTACGGACTACTAAACTGGGGTCCCAATTTTGAAAGTATGATAGGAGTTTTTAAAGATATTGCTGAATTACCAGATTCAGTAAATGGTCGTATGTCTTCCTCATTGAGACTTCCAAACGGTACGCCGAAGCCGTCCGAAGAATATGTTTAATAACAAATGATTGTAAATAGAATTAATATTAAATTTAATTATTTTGTACAAAATTGTTGGGATCTTGTATCAAGGTCTGTCTAGTTTCAATTCTCTTGCCATATCTTGTTAAACTATGTACATGGTCTAATGTATGTAGTGGAATTTGTACGTATAGGGTTAATAATATTGTTCGTATCTCAAACCTCATTGTACATATATGGTGTCAAGGAAGATTGTAGATATTTAGGTTTAAGTATATTGTAGACATTGTAATTTACCTTTTGTACAGCGCATTTATTAAATTCAACATAACTTTAAAATTCAAATTATTGTAGTAAATGTTTAACAGACTGGCTTTTTTGGACCTGAATTATTTTTTATATAACAGAAGTTATAAAATCCAGTGATACTTAATTAAGCGAAAGTTAGTGCACTTAATAAAGAACTCTGTCTGATATTTTCATACGAATAAATGACTTTACAAAACTGAACGAAATACGCTTATTTATATTTAGAAGTTTATAATTTACTCATAAGTATGAAGAAGTACAATACTCACAGTCAGAGCTCTTAATTTCGTGTCATGTTAATAGATTTTTGTGTAAAATGAGCCATATTAATTAGTGAACAAAGTGCCAAATGCGTCTCCTGTTCAAAAGAACCGACTGACTTTAATTATTATTTGTATAAACAATAAAATAATTTTCAATTTTTTTTTTGGTTTCTTTTATATACTCCCATATACGGTAAGATTTTAAAGGATTTGAGATAAAGTTATCTACATCAGTATAAAAATATTGTAATTACTTTAATGATATAATGTCAGTTTACAATTAGGTAAAATATTGAGTTATCAATGTCACGTACGATACTTTTACAGCAAAACAAGGTTATGGTTCCGTCATCGAATGTGGAATCAAGATCGAATAGAGTTCAAATATAAAATTCGAATAAATACTTACTGGTAGTTACGAGTAGTACTACACAAAACACCGCACTTAGGGAATAATCCCTACTAATATTATAAATTCAAAAGTATCTCTGTCTGTCTGTCTGTCTGCTACGCTTTCCAGCTTAAACTACTGAACCAATTTTAATGAAATTTGGAACACAGATAGAATGGACCTTGGGAAAGGACATAGGAAGGTTTTTGTCCTACGGGAACTTATAAAACGGTTCCACGCGGGCGAAGCCACTGGCGGAAGGCTAGTAAAGATATAAAGCTGTAATATTAGAATGAATAAGCTTGCGATGTGATTTAAATTATTTTCGAGAATACCCCCTCACATAATATACCTATTGAAAATAAATTGACAACAATTGATGTGTTTTAGTTTCTATTGTCTGTCTGGGTGTTCATGTTTATTTGTGTATCCATGGCACCTACGACACAAGGTATAGGTAACTTTTGTTTTCAACCTTTTTTATGTCTACTGCTGGGCACAGGTCGCCTCGCTCGAGTTAGAGGGATTTAGGCCTTAGTACACCACGCTGGCCAAGTGCGGAAATGCGGAAATTATGAATTTCTCTCAGATGCCCGAGTACGGCGATGGAAAACATCGTTATCAATTAAATATCACAATATTTTCCATCATTACAAATTTATTTTTGTCAGGGGTGCGTGATTAAGATTTGAACCCATATGTCCGTGTCGGAGACCGCGGTCCTTACCACTCGGCCATCGCTGTATGGGGCTATGTGGCGTTTTCTTAAGAATTGATACTTATATTTAAGAGTTAAATTTTCTAGCGGTGTTAGTTTTCATAGAAAAACTATATGTAGCACCTTCAATTACAGTAACTATCAACTGAGTATTCTGTTGCAATTACAAGAACGCCGTAAACGCACTTAGGTACGCGTGCCCATTAAGATTACTAATTGTTTGTTGTATGTAAATTTTCCCCATAATTTACATAATTGTAGCAAGGTAACTATTAGAACGCATTTGAAATATTTTTTTTATTACTTCTACTAAGTTTCCGCTCGCGGTTCCGGCCGGAAACATGTTTTTGAAGTGAAAACTTTTTTAGCGGCGTTGTGCACTTTTTTTGGGATGGGTAAAAATGTTAAACTCGCGTCAGGACACGTGGCCTGATCGAAAATTCGTAAGATAGTAGAGGAGACGTGGAAGATTGACCTTCACCGATCTGATAACTCGATGAGACATATTTTTTATCAAATATAATTTATTTATTAGACCCATCCGTACTCTGTAGTATCGGTGCGACGTGAAAGAAAGACGAACTAACAAAACTCGTTCCCATTTATAATATAAGTATGGATTTAACAGAATTCTTACTTTTATTAAGTTGGACCTATTTAATGTATTTTTACCGTTGATTTATGTTTTATACTACCATCACCAGATTAAAACTAAAGTAACTCTGTGTATACGCATTTACATTTTCACGTCTAACCTAATTGATATTGAACCAATTGTAATTAACTTTAATGAAATTTGGTACACATATAGAGTGGTCCTTGGGAATGGACGTAGGATTGTTTTTATCGTGAAAAGAAGGGGTTAAATAGTTGAAATAAGGAAAGAAAATTTGTATGAAGTGTTGTCATCGTCGTACCTTCATAAAAATATGAAACTTTGTATTTCGGCATTGGATAGGAAGTAAATAAATATTTGCACTAGAGTTTTCGACCTAAATGTGGAAGAAATAGGAGAGAAAAATTAATATATACCTATATAACCGAAATCCACGGAATCGAAGCCGCGGGCAGTAGTCTAAAATATATGTACATTTAACTATTATTATCGCCGTGTTAGCTTATCGGAACAGAATCAAGATGTAATATGTACTAGATTAATTTCTGTAATTATTTGATTAGAGAATTAGCAAGACCTCTAAAACTTAATGCATCTCAAGTCAACAAAATCAAATTCAATTATTTATTTTATATTTATCGAAACATTATTTATTATTCAATAGAGTCATTTATTCCCAATCCTAGCCTGTGCTCTAATAAGAGTAAATAATAGGTGAATATTGTATAAAACAAAATAAAGCCACTACTCACAAGGAAGTCTGCGGCAAGTAGTATACGAGTACGAACGGAGGGTTTACGGAGGTCACCATAGAGTGTTTTAACTAGGCAGATAAGTCACCGAGGAGCAATGTCAACGATAATTTGTTAGAAGCCGCATTTAGAATTAGGGTATTAGATTAGAAAACACGCTGAAAATATCAAAGAACATTCCCTCAGTTTTATTTCTTGCAAAGGACTGTTCGGATGTCTTCATTCAAATATACATCTAAGTATAATATTTTAGGAGGCACTAAATAGTTTAATTGGTTCATAAAAGTGAAAATGTTAACTTTATCTGTGATAGTTTTCTCTTATTGTATCATCAGTAAGTAACGGTTTATTTAATGTTTTTATAAGATAAATTATGGTTTCTTGAGCTTAATTAGCTCGCAATTATTATAATAATTTAATTGTAACGATATTTTCTGCATGCATTTTTTATTATCTGCGTATTTATCTTCAAAATAAGTCAATGGAATAGGTATTTTTTCAAGTATAATAAGATTTACTTATTGCCGTAACTACAAAGTATATTATTATCTTAAACTGATTAGAATCATGCACATAGTTGTAAAAGATATTGATTACGCGTAGCGAATTTATTAATTAATATTAGTTCTTACATAAAGTTTAAAAATATATATTGAAAATCATTACTTTTTTCCTTCCTTTGCTGTTTCTGATAAGGATAAGGTGTCTGTGAAATATCTATTTACATACAAATGAACAATACTGAGTGAACTAATTATATTTTACAGCTTACTTTTATGTTTCCACTTCTGCCTGTGTGATGCCGCCTATGGAGTGTCCCAATAAAAATATAACTTTTTGGCTCTATACTAGGTAAGAACAAGAGCAACACTGTTAGGACATTATTCACAGTTTAAATAATAATATTTTTTTGGTATAGGGGGGAACCTTCAAAAGGCAAAATGCCTGTTGGTAGTGGATACCGGGTTATGTGGGATTTGACCGCACTAAAACCCCCTCGGTGGCCTACCTCTCTACCGGAGGACTCCGGGATCTATGTGCTCTCCTGTAACTTCCGATCCTTACGGCGATATCCGGTTACGCACACACCGCCGTCCTGCCCGGGGCTCCTGGCTGGACGGATCGAGCTCCCACTCTCCCCATCACCGGCACCGCCCACAACCCCGAAAGCCCCCTTTTAGTCGCCTTTTATGATCAGGAGTAGAATATCTGATGATTAAATACAATTACAAATTAAACTCAAAAAGATAATAAAGATAATATCGTAATAGATGAAATGTTACTTTATAGTAAAATAACGAAATAGTGATAAGAAATTTAATTCAAAATCTTACTTATTCGTAGTACGAATTATTTATAATAAACTTGTGGACCCGGCAGACGTTGCTCTTTGGGATATTCAGCGTACCCAATAATTTGCATTTAAATCTAAATTTAAATCTATCTTAAGAATCCTTAAATTATAACATATTTATGTGAAGTTTTGAACGAGGAAATATTTCTTTATCTATATAGTTTTTATGTTAGTGTCAAATAAATTATTAAAAATATTTTTGGATGTTTATATGGAAAATTAAATTTTTTATCATATTTTTTTTAAATTATGCCAATCAAGACAAAGACATATACAAAAAATCAAAATCATAATAACTGGTTCAGTCGTTTTTGAGTTATGAATGGCATAACTAACACAACTTTGTTTTATACGCTGCTCCATCGCGCTGTAGATCTTTTCGAACCATTTATGAGCTCTCCAACAAAGTTTATCGACTGCATTTTACTGATCACAACCGAGATTGACGGTTAACTCGTTGGTTGCCTCTAAAGCATCTGCAATTTGCTCCCAGTATCAATTCTTCTTATAACAGACCGCACCCTTTTCTTGGCGAGGGCTGGTTGTTAAATCTCAAACTCATTTTTGGCGCAGTACTAAACGACAGAATAACAGCATGCACATAGTGGTTTCGTGAGAGCCTTTGTACTCAGCTATTTATTCGTTGTAGTTTTGACTGACTTGAATTTTGAAGCGGTTTTTTTTTGGTGTTTTATAAGACAGTGTATCCCCCAAAGACGCTTTACGTGCATGATGCAAAAAGTATAACAAATTCTGAGTTCGCTAGCTGAAAACAAACGCGAGCAAGTGTGCACTTACCTTTTGTTTGCATTATTTATGTTTATAATCGGCAAAAGCCTTAGGGCTACAATCCTTTAAAGCTAAACAAACACATCCGGTTATCACTTATCACATCTTATCAAATCTTTATGGTCCTTTGCATCGGATTTCCACAGATCTAACAAGGATATTCCGTATGAGATAGAGGCGAACGTTCCAGACTCCATAGATAAGGCGCCATGGGTGAAGGATGCACCAATTAAAGTACTTATACACGGATATACGGGCTATAAGGATTACTCTCCTAACACGGAAATAAGGCCAGGTTCGTATCAAAATGTGTAAAAGGTGATTGTTTAGAGAAATAAATGTAATTAAAATGAAATATACATGTAAATATTATAGGAGCGATAGCCGAGTAAATCGGCGTGACTAAGAAATTTCATATAAAATTATTTGTCGTGTGGGAAAATTATATTTCATTACAATGTGTTTCATCACCGTGAATGCCTGAGGGTATGATGCCCACCGACCCGCAATAGGCCTGCGTTTTGAACTTTTTCATCTCAATATTTGGTTTTGGTTACGTTGGACATATCCATGATTCACTTCTTTGCTGACCATCTGAATCGTAATGTATGTATGTATGTAGTATATCTTCAATAACAGAACTAAGTTTGGATTCCAAGTGGTAAGTCAAAGTAAGACTTTACATGACCCAAAAACAGAAATGCTTAGGTAGTTGTAAGATTACACAATGTAGTGGAAGCCAATACAGCTACTCAGTTACGAAATAGCAAATAATACTAACCACAAATTAACTGTCAACTATAAAGTTCCAGGCACTGTTGAAAAATCTTTAAAGTCCTTTAAAATCCCAAACTCCATAAAATACCCCATAATTTTGACCCGCATAGAACTAATGGTAGAAACACTTGAACATTAGGATGACATTAACCTCATATTTCGGTCAAGAACCTTTCATACATTAATTCTCAACTCGTTACACGCCTTTTGAATTTGTATTCGATTTCGGTTGCGATATTCGTCCTTCAAGCGAAATATGTCGGTGGCATGTAGAGCATGTCACCGCAGGTACAATCTAACGACCAAAGTAGATTCAGTAGTTTTATGGGATTTTCAATTCATTTGGTAACTTTTTAGTTCCAATTTGATATTGGTACCTTTTTTGAAATAAAAACTTTTTTTAGCGGCGTTGTGCACTTTTTTTGGGATGGGTAAAAAATGTTAAACTCGCGTCAGGACACGTAGCTTGATCGAATATTCGTAAGACGAAAATATGTCGTTGTGATATGGAGGGGTGATAGCTGATGACGGCTCGACTGTCTATACTTATTAAATTTGTTTATATCAAGTATTTAAAATATGGACATTGAACAAACTGCATCTATTAATGAAAAAAGCGACGAAGACTACTAGATGAAAACCTACTGAAAATACTAGATGAAAGATAATAATGATAATAAAAGCAATTCTTGCGAAATTATTCCCTAACCATTCCAAAATATATAACGATAATGTTCAAGTTTTCACTTCTGCCTGCACTACCGGAGTGCTATCCGTTGTTTTTTTTTGGTATCGGGGGGTAAACCTTCAAAAGGTACCCGACACCTTGAGAGAGGATACCGGGTTATGTGGGATTTGACCGCACTAAAATTTCCTCGGTGGCCTGCCTCTGCGCTTGGGGTAGACTCTGGGATCTCCAGTGGAACGCACCGGTGACCTCCACGCGCGGCGCCGAGAATGGGTCCATCTTCGGGAGAGCAGATATGCTCTCCTGCACCTTCCGATGCTTACGGCGGCATGCGGCGTACGGCCATGCACACGCCACGTCCTTCACTGCTGCACACGGCACTGCTGGCTGGGCGGATCAAGCTCCCACTCACACCGTCCACAACCCCGAAAGCCCCCTTTTAGTCGCCTCTTACGATCAGGCAGGGGATACCGTAGCTCTATTCTTAATCCCGAAGCTACAGGGTACCTAATTACCTTTCTGTTTAGAAGATAACATAAATATGTAACAAGAGAAAGAATATGATTAGTTTAAGACAAGTGATAATAATTTATTTTCTATTATTATTAAATACTTAATGTGTGCTTGAAGTCTAATTTACCAGACTCGGACTGGGAGCTGATCATTAAAGCTGGCTAAGCAGGCTCAAAGCCTAGAAGGGAAAGTTTTAAGGATCATTTTATATTCATCATTATTAATTATGGATCATTTTATATTAAGATCATTTAATATTAACGATGAAAAAGTTTCCATATGAACACAACCCAACCCCCTCCAAAATTTGTTTTTCGATAAGTGAGTACGCCTAATAAAAAGAGACATCAAGCTATGCATGTTATAAAGGAGTATCTGGCTGGCTGGCTGGCTGCAACCCTTTTTGCGTCCCACTGCTGGGCACGGGTCTCTCCCCCTTATTGGGGAGGCCTGGAGCTTACTCCACCACGCTGCTCCAATGCGGGTTGGTGGAGATGCGGGTTAGTGGCCAACCCGCTGTCGGATGTTTTCAAACCGCCCATAGGGCCTCCGACAAGGTTTGACGACTGTTATCTATCGACAACAACCGGGACCGACGGCTTAACGTGCCCTCCGAAGCACGGAAACGCGCATGAATTTTTTTGCCACTAGCGGTCACCCATCTCAAACCCGACCGCGCCCGTTTGGCTCAGCTGCATAGATCGCTTGCGTTCTACGCTAGCCGCCAGGCCATGCGCGCTTCAAGGAGTATCTAATGTTTTATTTTCAGCGTACATGGAATGTTGCGATTACAACATTATATCAGTGGATTACAACCCAATAACGCAGGAGCCATGTTACTTGGAATCGGCACGCAATACTGAGTTGGTTGGAAAATGTTTAGCACAGCTGATCGACGTATTGGTGCAGAAACACGAGTACAATCTAACCCTGTTCCACATCATAGGGTTCAGTCTGGGTGCGCACGTAGCGGGCTATGTATCCAACTTTTTGGAATCAGGAAAACTTGATAGGATTTCAGGTACGTAGAATAAGTGTTTATGTGATACAAGTAAATAGGTAAGTACAAGTATGTCCTACTTCCTTCCTACTAATATTATAAACGCGAAAGTTTGTAAGTATGGATGTTTGTTACTCTTTTACGTAAAAAATACTGAATGTATTTTAATGAAACTTTACAATAATATAGCTTATACATCAGAATAACACATAGGCTATAATTTATAAATATATTGTGTGAATTGCCCAAAATATGACGAGAAGTGTCAAGTAAGTAGGAAAAAATCTACCATCTGCGAGCTATTCTGGCGTGCGCTGCCAAAACCGCTAGAGTTATACCTAAGTAATGTATGATGGAAATGTTTCTTTTAAATAGTCCTACAAAAAAAGCCGCCACGGTATATGTCTATATTTCACGTGTAAGTAAATATAGCCAAATGTGTAAAGCCATTATAGCCAAAATAGTGAACCATAACTACAGTAAAAATTTATAATTTACTGACCCTTTCTAACGCGGGTGAAACCGCGGGGGACCTCTAGTACTTATATATGAGTATCTTTAATATTATGTATCCCACATTATATTATTACTTATTATGCACCTTTACAATGTTTGGAGGCCTGCCCAGCATCGCTTGATTTTGTAGATCGATTATATCTAATACCTTTAAACGAGCAATTCTTGTATATATCTAAATATATTTTTTGAATCTCGAAAACGGCTCCAAAGATTTTGATGAAATTTAGTACACTGGTTGCGGGGATGATAAATCGATCCACAAATTTTTATTGATAGAATATGTCGTTTTTTTAATGTTTATGCAGTTAAATATAAAATTACTCTTACCGACATCTATTTGAAAATATTAATAATATTGTGGCGTAGAAATGGTCAACATTTGACAATCCTCCCTTCAAACAAATTACAATGTCGATAATTATGAAAGACCTCTATAAAAATTTCGTCATAAGGAATTAAAGCTTTCTTGGTCGAATGGTTACGAAAGCCGACTACAGAGCTAGAGACCCGGGTTCAAATCTCAAGTAGGCAAGTTGCGTTTTTTATTTTTTTGTGACAATTTTTTTAAAATTGGGAGCTAGGTATTTCAAAAGGATTTGTAAAGTAACACTATGACTTAGTGTTACTGAATGCTTTGCTTAAAAATAAACCAAGTAAATAAATTGTTTTTATCCGAGCAACGCTCGGGCGTCCAGGTACTATTACTTAACGTCGGCTACAGGACTATTATACATATGAAATTCAATGTCGAGATGTCTTTGATAAAAACATTACACACATATACATAACTCTTAGGCAAGCACGTCATGGAATATAACAATATTTTCCCTCACGCACATAACTAATTACGAGGTGAGCGGCGAGATTTAAACCCAGGACACTCGCGTTCAAGAGTGTACGAATCTATATCACACTCATCGCCCCACTATAAGATTCCCTGTGACGTGGGTATTATTTTATGTTATTGTTATAAGTAGGTAGCAAGTTATTGCACATTTTTGTAGTTCCAGCTTTTCGCCCGCGGCTTTGCTCGGGTAGAATACAGTTATTACTGCCGTTCGTAGCGAAGGGCCATAAGACTTTGCTCCTTATTTCAACTGCTTTAATAAATCGCGATAAAAACTATCCTAAATCCTAAAATTGGTTCAGTTAATTAGGCGTGAAAACGTAACACACACACAGACAGAGTTACTTTCACATTTATAATACGGATGGCTATGGATGTATGTTTACTACTGGAGTGTTTCAGAAGTAACATATTGTAATAATTAGCGTGACCTTATTAATTCCCAAGTTAGTAAAACTGGTCCAGTACAAGTTAAAAGTTATGAAACTATTAATTAATTGCATCACAAAAGTTTAAAATGATTGTAAACGTCCTTTAAATATTAATCGACTTCTGTCATGTTCTTTTTTGCTATTTTTTGTCTTATATTGACTTTTAATTTAAAAAAAGCCGTCGCAACTTCAGGAACCCTTCACCCACTTCTGCCGTGAAGCAATTCTGTTGTGTTTCGGTGGAAGGGTGCAGTTGCCGGCCAGACTTACACGAGGCGACTATCACTACTATTACTACTACAACAACAACAACAACAACAACAACTACTACTACTACTTATCAGCCTTCAAAAAGTAGCAGCGCAACGTCCACAGGCAAGACTTAGGCTTAAAAGAGGTTGAATGTAGATGTCCATGGATTGCAACGACCCACGGATGTTTCGGCAATTACCTGTACCGAATCGGAAGGGAGGAGTCCCCGTCGTGCCACCATTGCGGTGCGGCGGAAGACTCGGCGCAGCACAGCCTTGAGAGTTGCCAGGGCTGGGATGAACAGCGCCGAGTCTTGTGCACCGTTGTCGGCCGGGACCTTTCGCTCCCGAGCATAGTTAGGGCCATGCTCGGAAGCGAAAGAGGCTGGAAAGCCGTTGCTTCCTTCTGTGAGGAAGTTATCTCACAGAAGGAGCCGGCGGAGCGGGAGCGAGAGGACGATCCGTCCCAACCCCCGCTCCGCAAACGAAGAAGGGGAAGGAGAAGACGGCAATACGACCGTTCTCTCCCTCCCCCCGGTGGTGGCCTGCAGGTTGGAGGTACGGGGGTGCCTCCACCTGCATTGCACAGGCCATCACTGATGGACAGGAATGACCCGGCGCTCCCGGTCATTCCTGTAGCCTCCCCATAAGGGGAGCGTGTAGGGCCTGCCAAGATAGGCAGGCAGTCGCCGACAATGTTGTGGAAGCAAAGGCTCTGCCGATTTCCCACGACATCGTCACGATGGCGATGGAGGAGCGCAGTAGGGTTTAGTGGGTATACCCCTGCCTCGTAACGGCAGGGGGGAGTCCCACACACCTCCCTCTGTCCCCTCGACAGAGGTCGAGACGGTGCGTAATAGCATTCCCTACTTTAAAAAAATGGATTGCAACGACCACTTAACACTACCACTTAACTACTTAAAACCAATAATATTTTCTACGTATATTTTTAATAGCGGCCGCATGTGACTTCGTCCGCGTGGACTTTGGTATTAGTTATAGCATAAAGTTGTATAGCCTATTACCTTCCTCAATAAATGGACTATTCTACTACTTATATTAAATATGGTTTACAAGGTGTTAATACTATTTGAGTTCAAACATACTTGGCTGATAATGAGCAGCAGTATATATTAGTATACTAATAGATAATGAACTATCTGCGTAAACATTTTTCAGCGCTTGATCCGGCCCTACCCCTTTTTGTTACGCCAGATGTACATAAGAAGATAGACTCAGAAGATGCTAATTTCGTAGATGTTTTACACACAAATGCTTTAGAGAAAGGGAAATTGGAAGCTTGCGGTGATATTGATTTTTTTGGAAATGGCGGGATGAATCAACCAGGCTGCAAATCTACAAACGAACAAAGTGAGTATAATTTCGCCAACAAAATACCCTTATTGGTCGGAGAAATGAAAAATTATTAAATGAAGTAAACTTGAAATTTTAACAAAACATCAATTCTTATAGTTTATTTATCATTTAGAAGACAAAGTTTACAACGAGTCAGTTTATTTTGACCATCGCTCATGAAAAGCGGCGCATTTCCTTATCTTGCATGAATAGTCTTAAATTTCTGATTCTCTAGTCCCTACAGAGTAATGTGTGCTTTTAAACTTAACTACCTACTTCCGGTTTGTCGTCTTTTTGCTTTTCGTCTATCACTTAATTCTCTTTCGTAAAGATGCGGCAGCCCTAAAAAAATAACTACCTATACATAGAATCAAATAATAACTTTGACTAAACAATTATAATACAAAAGATAATGAGACTTTTATTTAAAAATATTCAATACAATGCTAAAAATATAAACACGTTTTAAATAAAAGGCTTATAAATAACATATTATTATTTCGTTTAAAATGTCCGTGTGCGGTATGGTACCTACCCAAATCACTGGGGAATTACTACGTACTTGACAATGTCAGACTGGGTAATTTGGGCAGGCATTTTGCTCAAATATTAGTTATTCCTAAAGCTGTAAAAAAGCTCTCCTCCAAAGCGGGCATTGCTCGGGTGACTCCCCTGGGGTTGCCCGTGTCCATAGGCGACGGTGATCGCTTAACACCACGCGGCCCGTCTGCCTTTTTGTTCGGTTAATTTATAAAAAAAAATCCGTTTTCGTAACATCTACATTCTCAGGCAACATATTATTATCAGCACTTTACGAGTAGTATAAAGTTGAGTAGAGTAGAGAGACACAGAAGTGCCACAAACTGTAAAAACATTCCTTTCGCAAACCTTTTAAAACTTTAATTTTACTGTATTACTGTAATTTGTCTTCATGGAAGAGATTTAATAATACACAGTTTGAAAAACAAATAATGTTTCCTATAAATACTACATTTCAAAAGATACAGCTGTAGTGTAACAAACGAACCGAAGATCTTGTGAAAAGTGTCCTGGAAACAAAATGGATCCTTGCCTTGTCCTAGTTAAGTTTTAAATAATACAATATATTATAGTGTCTTAATATACTTTTAATAACTTCAGCACAATCGAGCTGCAACCACGCAAGAGCGCCAGCATATTTCGCCGAGTCGATCACTACAAAAGTAGGCTTCTACGGCACTAAGTGTTACTCGTGGATAACTTTTCTAATCGGCTGGTGCGAGTGGGTTGGCAGCAGCAATGAGGTCTTGTTTGGGGAGTATGTTCCAAGAACGTAAGTAATCCTGTTTATTTCTAAGTTAGAAGCAGGTGTAAATAATTATGTTTTAAAAAGCAGTGGAGCCCTTTAGGTATGTACAACGCAAGGTACAAGGTGAACCTTACTGGTAAATAATTTAAATTACGGACATTAAGTGTTTCATTCAATTCATGCACGTATGACCTTGCGACCGGCGTAGAACGCGAACGATCTACACAAAGAAGCGAAACGGCACCGGCTGGGTGTGAGATGGGTGACCGCCAGTGCCAAATTTCATGCATGTTTTTGCGCTACGGAGGGTACGCTGTACCGTCGATCGTTATTGATAGATAACAGTCGTTAAGCGTTGTTGTAACTTATGAGCGGTTCTAAAACATTCAACAACGGGTTGGCCACTAACGTGAAACTCAGTCAACCCGCATTGGAGCAGCGTCGTGAAATAAGCTCCAGGCCTCCCCAATAATGGGTAGACGCCGAGCAGAGGGACTCAAAAAGGGTTGCAATCATGTGAAACATACGCCTATAATTCACCAATAATGCGAGTGAATCTATGTCCCACCGCTAGTTTTATAATCTGATGATGATGAGTTAAAACTTTGTTCTCGGCCTGCTTGTTTTTATTCCTGTCTGTGTCTGTCCATGGTACTTAGGTACGATATACGGCATCATTTAGTGTATAGCATTATAATAATTTTTAAACTAATCAAGAACTGATTCTGATTGATGAACAAGACTCTATCTTTGCTCATTTCGCACAAAATCTACACTTTGATGGATCTTAAACAAAGGATCTAGTTTAGGTTTATAGTCACTTACCTTGCCAATATTATGATACGCTTTTTATATTCGTCTATATTATTAAAGCGTAGACTGGAAGGCCACTTCTTTTGTAAGTTTAGTAAAATGTCAAATATTATACAGACAACAAGTTATAATTTGGAGGTACATAGGTACGCAGATATCGTTATTTTAAGAGGCCTTAAACGAAATTTTGTGATTTCGCTGTTTTAGCTGATTTTATATAGGAGATTTTGCAGTTAAAATATAGTATTTCCATAAGTTTTATTGCACATTATTACTGATCATTTCAATAATAAACTATTAAATGAGCAACTTTTTCATTTTTATTACGTTGCTTTGCTTAATAGACCTGAAGACGGTGATAGTTTTGTTAATTTTACTGTAATAGGTATAGAATGTTACATATTTCCGGATCATTTAAAAATCTAAACAGATCGAAATAAATGCTATTTATTGCTCTAAAAACCGCATACATAGTATATGAGTCACTTTTTGCCACTCTCGTACAAAAAATATTAGTAAAAAAATTGATCTTAGTCAATTTTGAGAGAAAATGGGCCAGAACATTTGATTTCGGCAAATTGGAATAATATTTCATAAAATTTATTTGATGTAAATACACTTCAGTTCATAATCAATCCATACAAATTAATAATGAAAATTTGGTATTTAAAATCTTTTAAAGTAACCTAAATCTCGCATAATTCTTGACGCAAGCTAAAAAAGTTGCTAATGTATTAGATTCTTAATGAAATGATTAGTTATATTATGCAATGAAACTTTTGGACATACTGTATTTTAACTGCAAACTCTTATGTGTTAAATCAGGTAAATTAGCGAAATCGTCAATTTCGTATACGGCCTCTTAAATATGCATGTACACAATTTTTTCCCAATGTCGTTAGTTGAAATTAATATAGCTGACTACTTGATATTTTAAAAATGTTTTTTTTTTGTTTTACCCCTCATGTTTGTTATCACATTTTTTTTAAATGGTCAGTGTAGTCCATTAACTTTTAGCAAACTAACCCTGGTGCTGATTGTCGCCAATACACATTAAGGCCTTATGGCTGATCACTTACCATTGAAATGCAAAAGAATCGCTTCAAAACAAAAACGGATAGCAATGGTACGCCTGCAGTCGAAACTGAACTGTCTATTCTTCTTTTATTGTAATCATGATAATTACTTAAATTTTAATTCCAATAAAAAATAGAAGTGCGAATAATCGAAAAAAATATATCCTTTTGTTTGACAAGGTTCAGATACAATTCCTTATAGTGAAACAGAATTTTTCATATACTTATAAACACAGAGAAAGGGGGAGAGATAGTGTTATTCTATATTAATAAGTAATATTAGATAAGTGTCAAGTATTTCCGCGCACGTACGCTATGCCCAAGCGCAGGCACCGAAACATTTCCACACTTTCTCTAAGAATAGTTTCCCTTTTATATTGTTTCATTTGTCCTTGATGAATTTAAAAAGATTTTCGTCCAGTCCTTATAATGTAACGCATAAATGGTACTAAATTAAAGTACCTATGTACATAATATGTTTTTAAATTTTTGATCTTTAATAAATACATTATTTAAAATTTAAATAACGTATATGAATGACTTGACTAAGGCTGTAAACAAATAAATTAAGCAATTAAAAGCTTTTGGACAAGGATTCATTCGCGTTAGAAAGCTAATCCCTTCAATCAGATTATTTGTCACAGTATATAACGATAACACCTTTAGGACGAGAATTCTAGAAAAATTACGCTCTTAAACAGCCTTTAGGTTTGCCTAATAAATCTTAATCTTAATAAAACTTGTTTCTTTACATTGTACTTTAAATTGTACATTTGTACTTTAAATTGTTTCTGTAAGTGGTAGAACTATTATGGTTCGCCCGGGGAAGTACCACCGCTGCACCCACTTCTGCTGTAAACCAATTCTATTGTGTTTCGGTGGAAAGGTGCGGTTGCCGGCCACTCTTACATGAGGCGACCACCAGCCTCCTATCTTACAACTCGCACTTGGTAAGTGTGGTTGACTGTGGCCTAAATGAGAAGAGACCAGTGCCCAGCAGTGTATTGTAGACTTTTTATATCCCAGGAATGCTGTTTTGCAGTATTTTTTCTCAGGAATTGGCTTTATCAAGACATTTTAGATATTTTAAGTAAATGATAAATACGCACGTAATCTCTTACACAGACCTATGCGCCGGGACTATATCCTTGGCTCCCGACACACGTGAACAAAACTTAAGGGGATACCTCTGAGAAATTCCTGTTTGTTTCTCGTATATTTTTTGTAACATACGTAAGCAATAATTTCGATTAATTTATATATATTTATTGAGCATTTAATTTATTAATTGACAAGAGCAAAAACACGATTGCTTTAAGTTGCCTCGATAGAAAAAAATCTCAAAGTATGGTCTTCCAAATGTTCAATTTTGACATATCTAGTGAACGAAACTTTACTGACAAGCGAATTTCTATTAATTGATTAGTCTAACAATAAATGAAAAAATTACAAGAAAACTTTTTTATTTGGTTTATTATTTACAACACGAATCAGTTTTTTTCATGTTGGCGCTTACGTCGTTTACTTATGCCGCGCTCGCAATTTTTTTGTCTCTTATTACGCATGGAAAGTAATAGCCTCTTCCTTGTTTGTTTCCGCCGAATTCCGCCAGTCAGTAAGCTGCGGCCTTTGCCAGCGTTGGACCTGTGTTTGGCGTACCTAGATCCCAAAATCGTTTTCTTTTGCGATATAATTAACAAATTACTTAAGTTTATTTATTTTAAGACCACTGTTAATGTAAAATTGCTTAAATCTGATCCAGTCTAACAGTGGTATAAGTAAATACGATCACATAGTATTTTTAAAACTATCCGATCATTAAAACAGAGTTCTATGGAGTCGCATTTGTTTTTAAATTTGGATATGCCGTGATCTTCAACTGCGAAAAATATGAAAAGTATTTTGTTTTTAAAGTAGGTATTAAAATATAAAATGGTTTGATGATATACCTTGATCTACATGCATTATATTATAATGTATGGCTGCAACCCTTTTTGTCCCACTGTGGGGCGCGGGTATCTCCCCATTGTTGGGGAGGCCTGGAGCTTACTCCACCACGCTGCTCCATTGCGGATTGGTGGAGAACATGATTATAATGTGTATAGAATGTAGTAACTATCAAAATTAATCAATGTTTAAACAAATAATATATGTTTTTAAATAATTACTGGGTACTTCCCGTCCCGTGAACTAAGAATCTTGAAATTTGGTATGAAGCAACGTCTTATAGCACAGATAAAGGAAAAATTGCGAAAGCCGTAAGCTTTTAGTTACATCATATATTAAAATTATATTTCCACAAAATTATTAAGTATTAAAAATATTTTACGGAACCCTCGGTGCTGACGAAAATCGTAAAATTAAAGGCAAATTATAATAGATATATTAAGTTTAATGAATTAAATTAAATTTAAATTAAAAAAATAATGAATAATGCATACCTTTATTTTATTTTAATGCAATATTTATCACACACTTATAAAATAATCTGTATTTTCATTAGAATAAAAGTTTTTAATTTGCATATTCCTTTCTATATTTTTAGTGTTCAATAATATTCGTACTACTGACATACAAATTGTTATTTACATAGGTTATAAAGAAAAAAAAACTAAGAAGATTTATTTGAAATTCTCATTTTCTGTTTTAAATAAAAAAAGTTTTTTTCATAATTCCAATAGGTTTGTTTTTAGTTTCTAGTTTTTAAAACACATTTGTAGTTCAGTTTAAATAAATGATCTTGGCTACTCTACACGCATTAAGAAATTCATATTTGAAAATTACTGATTACTTTTTACTACTTATATAAAATGATTACTAATTAGTAATTACTGATTTCACTGAAATTTTCATTTAAATTTTACCTACTTGAATGCACTTGAAAATAAAAAAATCCTTAAAATTCTAATATAATATTACATACTTACTTATAAATAATTACTTACAATTGAAAGACCTCCGTTTTGGAAGTCAGTAAACAAATAGTAAACAGTAAACAAAACCAATAGTTCAATATATGACAAAAAACAAAAATATTTTTAATCTCCATCCATTCCAATTCGTACTCTGTTCTAGAAATGTGCGAGAGCGCATAGTCGTTGCGAACTCTGGAGCGGGGGTGCTCTCCGCAATACGTATAAGCCCCGCCTTTCACGCATAGATTTATTTCAGAGGTATCCCCTTAAACTTCATTCTCCATGGATTGCGGGATCTTAATTTTTGATTTTTATTGCACACACAATAACAATGCATTATAATTTTTTGTAGCGAATCCGGATTTTACTTTTTTTCAACCAATTCGAAGTCACCCTACGCTCGAGGTAAATATAAAGTATGGAGCAGAAATGACCTAGAAGATGTATGGGAAAGAAGATAATTATTCGTATTGTGTACCTAAAATTATATTTGTTAGTGATTTTGGTAATTTTTCATTTTTATAAAAATATTCTTTACTGTCTCGGAAACATATTTTCTTTTTTTATTTATTTATTGCTTTGAATTTTGCTTCGTAAAAGAAATTATTTAGATAAGTGCACGAATTAGTTAAATATGTATAAGCTTAGCATATGTGATGATGCAAGTATTATGATAACTAAATACTTAAGTAACTTATAAATTTTATTTTTCATTATACGAAAAGTGATAAAGAGTGATGAAAATTTTTAATATCCAGTATATATAGCAATATTTCATATTATTTATTTAATCGAAAATAATTATGTTAACTCTTTCATTACTTAAGTTTTATTTATGTAATAATCCTCTAATAAATGCAAAATTTTATCATAAAAACCTACAAGGCAACCTTTTTTTACCATTTAAAAATAAGCATCTAGTTTTTGTTTTTAAACATTGCCCGTGATCATTTTGCATTTACACTTCCTCATCTCTTAACACAAAAAACAAGGTCATGTTCTGCTTGAGAGATTTAAATAAATACTGGAGCAAATTAATAAAGAACATACTGTAAAATACGAGGCTTAACTTATTACCATAACATCAGCGAACTAATAACTGGGTGTAATAACTATTTTATATCCTTATAATTATTATAATATCGTTATAATATGTAATGTAGGTACTAGTAGTAGGGGAGCCCACGGACATAATTGTGGATTTACTCGAGCGTTATCAGGACCTTGTGCATTTTTAAGTTTGGATGGTAAGAAGATTAAAAGATTATTATATGACGTTTTCCGTTAAAAAGGTGTGGAGAGCGCCTATAGGTTTTCAAAAATTTTATACGAAAGGTACAGGTAAAATAACGACAAATATCTATCAATAGCAGAATAAACTAAGTGCATAGTAAGTCATATTTCAGTAATCTGATGATTTTAGTATGAATGTATACAAAACAGCGAAATAAAAAACACAACATTTTGACAATCTTGGGAGAGTTTGAATTTTTATTATTTAAAAAGTCATTGTTCAACGGTAACGAGTTATTCTAATCTGACCATTTTGACATCCAGAAGTAACATAAAAATATAAAAAAAACGTTGTACCTATAATAAAGAAGGTTTTTTTAATCGTGGCAGTAGTCAACAGGATGCAAAGTGTACCCCATATCTTAATCTGAAGCTCTAGAAAAAAATCGAAAATCCCCTCTTGGGCTCCCTTACTATAGGTAGTATTACGTAAATAAAATCTATTGGAATTTCGGCTATAAAGGTAGCTCAAGTTACATACATATTTTATGTAAGTAATTGTAAATAAATATAGTTTTTTTTTAATTTTTTGTTTGTATTACATGTGTAATGTTAACCTTACATTTTGTTGCTTTACATACAATGTTACTGTTTTTAATGTTTACCTGCTTGTTACTTATTACACGGTCGCTGAATTCGTTGAATGACTAAAACTGTTTTAAATTGTCACGTTCTGTATCTTGGAGATCTTATTGTATGTGTGCTTTCATCAGATCAGACACTGTGGCAATATATAATTTGGATTGCATTAAACATGTGCGTTTTCTATGCAAAAAGTCTACCTTAGCCACCTCTGCCTTTTTTCATCTGCAACCTTTCCTTTCCTTTTTTGCTGTCACCTCAATCATTGGTTACTTACATCTTATTACTACAAGTGTCACAATGCCTTATCCTGCTGTTTTTAATGGATACCTGTAGTATCAATAAGCCTTCGAAGTAAAATTTCCTTTTTTATGTCACCATACACATTTTTATATAAAATGTTTCCACGACGAGTGCATATGGCTTACCCTGTGATCTCATGTTGAATCAAGATCCTGAATCTAAACGCCCTCACTCTACACCATAGAGTCTACAGACAACCCTATATCTCAGAAAAAAGTGAGACTTCGCCGTTCTTCGTTTTTTTCAAACCTTTTTATATCCCGCTGTTAAGCATAGGTTTCTACGCTGAAGTGAGGTTTAAGCAGGCAGGCCAAGTGCGGATTGGTGGACATCATGCCTTTAAGCAATGCAAACGATCTATGCAACTAAGCCACACGGGCGCGGTCGGGTGTGAGATGGGTGACCGCTAGTGGCAAAAAATTTCATGCGCGTTTCCGTGCCTCAGAGGGCACGTTAAGCCGTCGGTCTCGGTTGTTGTCGATAGATAACAGTAGTTAAACCTTGTCGGAGGCCTTATGGGTGGTCTGAAAATATCCAACAGCGGGTTGGCCACTAACCCGCATCTCTACCGACCCGCATTGGATCAGCGTGGTGGAGTAAGCTCCAGGCCTCCCCAATAATGGGGAGAGACCCGTGCCCACCAGTGGGACGCAAAATGGATTGCAGCCCTGCCTTTTAGAAATTATGAGTTTCTCTCAGCAATACACACACGGTGATGGAAACCATAGTAGGTAATAAATTAAATATCATAATATTTTTTCTCGCCGTGGAGCAGTAATAAATACACATTTAACATATTTCTTTGTCAGAGGTGTGCGTTGGGGGTTTGAACTCGGTATCTTGTGTCGGAGACCGATAGAAGATATATTATAATTTCTATTATTATACAAGTATCACAAACAATGCCCAATTTAGTACTAATTACGAATATGAACATCAACATTTAGTAGCTATGTGCTAGCTGGTAGTCCGGCTAAATAACTGGGTATTAGTGGCGACCGACCGGCGGCCTTTCCCAATATCCTTATATGCATCCTCAATTCATAAGCGATTGCAACACGCAGTCTCCGCTGTACGTTAGTCAACTCCAAGTATCACCGTGCACTGTGGCGCAACACGTCGACGGCAATCCCCTTGGGATAAAGTAACGTACACCACAGGAATCGGTATGGTACCGGTTTTTTTATATATAAAACTAGCTTTTCGTCCGTGGCTTTCCGCGCCTGAAAGTTAGTTCCTATTGCCATGCCCTATTTCAACCCATTTAAGCCTATTTTCGTTTGCGATCGCGTAGGTCCACTTTGACTTTTTAATTTTTGCAACTTCATTTTGATTCATAAAATTGGTTCAGTAGTTTTAGGCGTAAATGTAACTAATACACACACAGACAGAGTTACTTTCGCATGTATAATATTAGTATGAATAAATTTCTCCATTAAGCCGTACTGGAGCAGCGTGGTGGATTAAGTTCCAGGCCTCCTCAATTATGGGGAGAGACCCGCGACGCAATAAGGGTTGGAGGCAGGCAGGAATGAATAAAATAAATTAGCAAACAAGTATTTAAGCCTCGTGTAACAGCTTAGTGGTAGGACGCAGGTTTTTTACTTTTTTAAAGACACCTAAGTGTGGTACGCAACCATACTTTTCATCAAAACGGAACGGCCTGTGAAGCAGCGCAACTGCATACAACATCAGAAAAGAATCCAACGTTGATTAAGGTTGTGGTTGAGATATCTAGAGGATACAGTGATTACACAATGCTCATCTAAACTTCCCTTTATTTTTATAAAAAAAATTTGGGTAGATCTGGACATCGGTCATTAACCTCAAGGAATCTCGAGATGTGTCCTCAAACTACATAAACTAACGTGCCTTCAGATGCATGGAAGATAATTAAATAATATATTGAAAAGATTTTATAATTGCAAACAAAATTTTATAATAACTTTTTTAAATAAAACATGATGTCGCAAAAATTATTATACCTACAGGTGATTGAAGCCTGTTTTTTTATTTAGATCTTAGATTAATCTACGCTACTGACATAACAACACGGATGCATTGGAAACAAGGCAAAAACATATTTATTATTCACCGAACCTACCTCTAAACGGCTTACGATATTGCTTAAAACAACTTTCAAGCTTTTCAAGGAAACGAAACCTTTTAAAGTGTTTTGGACAAATATTAATATCATTACTCACAAATTTCCCTATCAATGTTTCAAAGAATGTTGCAGTATTTTTAGGGTTCTGTACCGTAAAGAAAAAAAACTGAATCTGTTACCCAATAGACTATCCATGTGGCGAAACTTTGATGCCGGCCAATCAAAGATTCCGGGTTCGAAACCCGGTGGGGCAGAAATTGAAAAATTCATCATTTCTATTTCTGTTCTCTGTATAGGTATTGCGTTTATGTCTTTTTGTGTGGAGTACATGAAGTACACAGGGAATCCTAGTGTGGGGCTGTGATTGTGTATCGATATTTATTAATTAGTTTTCTTTTACATTTTCTTAGGACTCTCTCACTCTCATAAATCATCCTAAAATATTCATTAATTTAAGTTATTTAGTTTGACCAATACATTAATGTCTCTTAATTTAAGCTATCAATATTAATGAAAGAGAAGAAAAAAAGAAACATCATTGGAATAAATACAATAAACTGAAATTTTTCGGTAATTTATAGTTTATTTAATCTGTATGGCGCAGCAAATTTAAGTATGGTTATTGAGCAAATTGATCTGAAAAGTAATAAATTACGTATGTAATGGTTTAATGATAATATTTATACTGACATAATAAAATAAGTGTATGTTACAAACACTTCCTCCAGTTTCTCGAAGGCCGACCAGACTATTTCAGAGAGCCTACTCGAAGCGCGACCGTCCAAAGTTTCCAGAATTTTCGAGGATGTTAGAAAGGTTTAATAGAGAATAAATAATAATACGAATAAATGGCACTACAATCTTGATGACTTTAAAGTAAACTTATAAAAAATTATCAAAGCAGTAAATAATCGTAAAAGGGAAAATACCAAATTGCCCAAAATAATGGGAAATTTGTAAGGGAAAAGTTTTTTCCAACCTTTCTCTCTCCTTTTGGAAGTAAGAGGACTTTAGAGCATAATCCATCAAGTGCAGAATAGCGGTGATGGAAATCATCATAATAAATTAAATATCAGAATATTTTTGCCTCACAGTAGCAGCTATAATACGCACATAACAATTTGTTTTCGCGCAAGGTCCGCGCCTTGCGTTTGAACTCAGTATTTTCATGTCGAAGACCACGTTCATTACAGCTAGGCCATCGCCATTCTTCTCCAAGTTCTCGCTGGGCTCTAAGTATGGCTTACTAATTTAGATAACGCATTTGGATGACGACTCACATTGGACGACTCTTCATGAGACGAGACAATAATAAGATCATACTAATAGTGACAAATATGATAATGTTTGGAGTTTAGAGCATATTTTTGCAAACTATTACGTTTGCTTATCTGCAATCTCTATTGTTTCAATACTTGCAACGAAAGGATGAAGTTAAGTATCGTAATAATATTTTAAAATATATGCCTCAAATCCTGAATCGAGTTAAAATAAGATCACAATAAGCCGTTATAACCTATAACGCAGTAGGAGCTATTTTATAAACAAATATTTTTTTATTTTATACACAAAGAAGATCAAAAAGTTTTGTGCAACCATACAACACAGTTAACCGCCTATTACTGGAAACGCCAGTTGACTAATTCTAATTACCGTATCTACCTCGCTGCGGTCGCTAGATTTACAAGCATTAATGACCGTTATTATATATTATTACGTTATAATTTGGAGGTCGCAATATGCCTATAGGAATTCGCGATGACTTTGTATCGAGAGGGGCGCAAGTTAAGACGTCGAGGGTCAGCTTCACACACAAGCACTTTCGCTGTCAGTGCCCGCTCGGAAAACGCACAATACACACGCCTTTAGGTTTCGGTATTTATAAAATAATTCGATACAAACTTTACCGAAAAAAAAACATTAAAACAGAAGTTGTTCCAAAAAAAATGTAAACCTTTTCTCACGAGTTCTGTGGTCGGCTGTGATAACACAAGTGATAACGAAAGACTTATCAATAAAAATATTACTGTACTTACAATACTTTAAGCGATTTTATGACTGTGATTTGACTATATTGAAAACATGGTTACCAATTCACAGTGGTTGCTTGTTATTGGAATAACCGCACTACAATTAACCGGTAAGTTTATTTTAAAAACGAGTATTATTAACATTCTAATTTTGTTCTCAATTTTCGTAATATTGACTCTACAAAATGGATCCTAAAGGAAACTGAAAAATATAAAAAGGACCCAGATATTTTGCTTACTACCAAACATGATAACAATAACATAAAAGTTGATACTAAACGTTTTTAACTCTACAAGTGTAAATAACAACACTTGAACCTAAAGCAAGGCATATCAAAGATCGTTTGCAGTTTACCTGATGTTCCTGAAGTTAATATTTGCCTCTATAAATGTGGCCGGCACCCACGTTTTTTCACAATATACATATGTATATTATACCGCCTACGTAAAAAAAACCACCGTTAGAAAATTTAAATTTTGTAGGTGGTAGAACTATTATGTTTCGCCCGGGGAAGTACCACCGCTGCACCCACTTCTGCCGTGAACCAATTCTATTGTGTTTCGGTGGAAAGGTGCAGTTGCCGCCCACACTTACATGAGGCGACCACCAACCTCCGGAGTAGCAGCGCAACTGCATACGAACTCATAAAAGATTTACCTATGCTTGCTTGAGATTGTATGTAGATACTAGTATAAATAGTATAGATTGTATGGGCTGCAGCGACCACTTAACACCACGTGGCCTGCATACTCGTCTGCTACTTCATTCAAATAAAAAAATTAAATGCTATTTACTCCCATGAATTGTGATTTCTTATCAAAAACTACCGTTTATCATTGTAATCCATTTAGAAAATATAAAAATAAAACTTTTATTGATGACTGGCAATGACTTAGGAAAGATTTAGGCTTGCTTGACATTATATGTAGATGTTTATTTTCGTTTATTTATTTATTTATTCGATTACAACTGCTACCTCTTAACACCACGTGGCTTCCATGCTAGTCTGTTACTCCATTTACATAAAAATATAGTCTATTAGTCTTCCGCCAGCGGCTTCGCCCGCGTGAACCCGTTTTAAAGGTTCCCGTAGGATGAAAACCATCCTATGGCCTTTCCCAAGGTCCACTCTATCTGTGTTCCAAATTTCTTTAAAATCGGTTCAGTAGTTTAAGCGGGAAAGCGTAGCAGACAGACAGACAGACAGAGTTACTTTCGAATTTATAATAATAAAGTATGGATTGTCAAAACATAACAGTAAAAAACAAATATTATATTTTATGATAAATTAGCAATACCAAATAAATATGTGGAGCACGTTAATATGTTAAGACCTAGATTTCAATAAAAACTGTTACGCGCTCACATAGTCAACAAATTACAAAAAGTAGGTTCCGGTTATGTAACAAGGAAGCTCACTGTCGTTCTCAGTATTGTATGCAATCATCGAATTACCTTTACAAAATGAACGGCTGTTATTGCACTGGGCAAGCCGACCGCTGCGATTATACTATCTATTAAATACTGAAGATCACTCACGTCACGAGTTATGAATTCAACATTACGAAGCGATCGTTAGTATGTAATTTATTGGGTGTTTGTTATGAATTGATCTATTTATATATTCATTGACTCATCAGTCATAATAATTTGTGAATTTCCTATCATAAGCGTTGATATTGAGTTTAATATTTCTATACAATTAAGTAACAGATTAATTTGTGGGCAACGTTGTATAAATGATGCTGGAAACCACAACTATCCTACGAAATAATAGAGGTATGGCACGGTTAAATACAGTGGTGGTATTTTGCACTGTCATGGAATGTTATCTAGAAAATTCTGTAAATTGCTGACATCTTGCCACTGGTGTTATAGTTTCTGTCGTTACACATTGGTGGCGATTTTTTGTTGAAGTATTTCCATTTTGACCGACAAGCCGTTTTACAGTTTAACAGATCCTTATAACAATAAACAATGCACTAAGTTGAAAAAAAAAATATGGTGTGCAACTTGTGTTCCAACATTACTCGATAAAACCAAATCGCAAGTTTATACGTGGCCTTAAACGAAGCATCTGCAGCGTGTAAGTACGGAATGTGCCACTTCCGAAGAAGGTCACCATTAGCTCAATACAGAGCGGACTGTCCCCATCAATATATAATTAACCTGTTGTAAATATATGCCGTATTACTCATAGTTAATTTGAAGTTATTTGAGTAATATTTCGCATTATTGAATATGGATTGGCTACTTGGATTGGCTGACTTTTGCGTCCCACGGCTGGGCGCGGGTCTCTCCCCATTATTGAAGAGGTCTGGAGTTACTGTATCACGCTGCTCTGATGCAGGTTGGTGGTTGCTTTTATATCTTTTGTTTTTAAGCATCGCGTAAAATACATATAAAAATAAAATCGGTCGTATTTTAAAATAAAATTTTCACCTTGAAAGTAATTTTACAACATTAGCTACCCAGCTCCGACCGGGTGCAGACGTTGTCCTGCCTTACAAGTATTGAAAGAGGATTTGTTGAAGTGAAAACTTCTTTAGCGGCGTTGAGCACTTTTTGTGGGATGGGTAAAAACTATGAAACTCGCGCGAGGTCACGTGTGCTGATCGCAAAATTTCGTAAGATAGTAGAGGAGACGAGGAAGATCGACCTTCACCGATCTGATAATTCGATGAGACATATTGTTTACCAAATATAATTTATAAACATATATGCCTATGATAACTAATTTTAATCAATTTTCTTTCATATCACCTTCACTCTTGTAACTCTTGTAACAACCGAACGAGTGAATATCTTCACCGTCTCTACAAAGTGCATCTATTAATGAAAAAAGTGACGAAGAAATAGTGAAAGAAAATGAGAGAGTACTTTGTAAAAATACTAGATAGAAATTAATAGGTACTGATAATTCAAGCAATTCGTGCGGAATTATTCCCTAACGATTCCAAGACATCAAAAATGCACAACGTTAATGTTTCCACTTCTGCCGGCACTCCCGGAGTGCAACCCAATGGTTTTTTTTTATTATCTTAAAGAGATTTCATGTTACTGTCTAACAAAATATCAAATAATGACATACGATTGGCCTGTTATTCGCACTGTGTCTAAGCTATTCTTTTTAAATTTTGGCATCGCAAACTCTGCACATATTACCAGCGTCAAGAATAATTTATGCGTCAATTCTTTGCCAGTTTCAAAGAAACTGGACGAAATTATAATAAATAAAGTCAGTAAGTCGTCAGTAATCAGTCAGTCAGGTCAGTCAAACATTCAAGTAAAGTGATGGCTACTTTACCAGAACGTGTCCGATTGAATTTTGGAAGCAAGCAGAAAAAACATATTTTAGCACTGTCATTCTATTTCTTAACCTATATCGATCAAAATGCCATCAATCGAATAAACCGATATAACTCAAAAACACACCAAGAAAATGAAAATAAAACAAGAGCACATTATGTCTTTTTCGACTTCCTGTCAAAATTATGTGTCAAAGTTTAGAACAACATGGCACGAAATACAAATGTTTGACGGGTACCTAACAACAATTTATACGGGAAAACTATTTATAGGAGTTTTGGCGGGAAGTCGAAAATAACTATCGTGCTCTTGTTTTATTTTAATTTTCTTGGTGTATTATTGAGTTATATCGGATAAAGTTGATGGCATTTTGTTTGATATAGGTTAATTACAGTGCACGAGTGTTTGTGAAATAGAATAAAAGTGCCAAAATATGTTTTTCTGCTTGCCTCCAAAATTCCATCGGATACTTTCTAGTAAAGTAGCCATCGCTTTACTTGAATGTTGGACTGACTAGACTGACTGATTACTGACGACTTACTTACTGACTTTGTTATTACTGCGTCCAGTTTCATTGAATCTGACAAAAAATTGATGCAAAAATTATACTTGACGCTGGCAGTATGAACAGAGTTTGCGATGCCATAATTGAAAAAAAAAACTACTTATAAATAAAAAATAATTATACAAACATTTTTCAGTGGACCAAATTGTGAATCTAAACCATTCTCAAAAGTCAACACAAAACATACACAAAAAATCATCATAATCCGTTCAGTCGTTTAGGAGGAGTTCAGTGACATACACACGCTCACAAGAAATATAGTGTATTAGGTACTAGCTGTACCCTGCGCGCGTTGCTACGCTATATATATAGAAGAAGTTTGGCACCAAAAGTTTAACTAACACGCCAAGTTCAGTTCTTATTTCAGAATCACGTAGGTAATAAAAAAGTGTTATCATACGAACTGTGTCATACGATTATAATCGTAAGTTGACATCAAAAATCTTCTAGAACTTCTTCGGGCATGAACCAGTTATTATCAACGCGCAGTGCAGCGTGCCCACAATGCGCTACTTCCGAATGTGGATGCTAATGTGGCTATAAATTTCAGCTCAAAATGGACGATCTTGGTTACGTGTAGAGTAACGGCAGCCAATATGCATATTATGTCTCATTACTCAATAGATGGTATTTCCCAGTGGAAATACTAATTTAAATGCAAAATCAAAAAGATTTGCATTTGAGAGTTACAGTAGGGAGAGTATTAAGCTGTGACTTTCTTCGGTGTTCTTTATTCGGAGTACATTGCGCCAGATAGCAGATAATTTACAAGATATAAAAACAGACAGACGAGCGAGCACGTCACGTGGAGTTCGTTGCAGGCTAAGTACATCCATACTAATATTGTAACCTTAAAGTAAATATGTTTGTTTGACTTTCTTTGACGTCACAGCGGTGCTACGGATTGACCAGATTTTTGTAAATTGATAAAAGAGGGCTGGAGACTATATAATTTCAATTTAAAATTTAATTTTAATTCAATTATAAAACTTATCATTCGTGCTACTGTTAAACTTTCTGTAAACATGGTACATATTAAATTTTAAATTGAATTAATTAATGAAATTAAATATTTAATTTAAATATAAAATTAAATCAATACCTATAAATATATCTATACTAATATGACGAATGCGATAGGTTTGCATGAATGTTTATTGCTCATTGCTATCATGGAAGAACAGCTGAAAGGATCGGAATGGAATTTGGCACAGAAACACAGAGATAGATAAATCTATAATAGCGCATGGGCTAATTTTTATACAATGCCATCAATCGAATAAACCGATATAACTCAAAAACACACCAAGAAAATGAAAATAAAACAAGAGCACATTATGTCTTTTTCGACTTCCTGTCAAAATTATGTGTCAAAGTTTAGAACAACATGGCACGAAATACAAATGTTTGACGGGTACCTAACAACAATTTATACGGGAAAACTATTTATAGGAGTTTTGGCGGGAAGTCGAAAATAAATATCGTGCTCTTGTTTTATTTTAATTTTCTTGGTGTATTATTGAGTTATATCGGATAAAGTTGATGGCATTTTGTTTGATATAGGTTAATTACAGTGCACGAGTGTTTGTGAAATAGAATAAAAGTGCCAAAATATGTTTTTCTGCTTGCCTCCAAAATTCCATCGGATACTTTCTAGTAAAGTAGCCATCGCTTTACTTGAATGTTGGACTGACTAGACTGACTGATTACTGACGACTTACTTACTGACTTTGTTATTACTGCGTCCAGTTTCATTGAATCTGACAAAAAATTGATGCAAAAATTATACTTGACGCTGGCAGTATGAACAGAGTTTGCGATGCCATAATTGAAAAAAAAAACTACTTATAAATAAAAAATAATTATACAAACATTTTTCAGTGGACCAAATTGTGAATCTAAACCATTCTCAAAAGTCAACACAAAACATACACAAAAAATCATCATAATCCGTTCAGTCGTTTAGGAGGAGTTCAGTGACATACACACGCTCACAAGAAATATAGTGTATTAGGTACTAGCTGTACCCTGCGCGCGTTGCTACGCTATATATATAGAAGAAGTTTGGCACCAAAAGTTTAACTAACACGCCAAGTTCAGTTCTTATTTCAGAATCACGTAGGTAATAAAAAAGTGTTATCATACGAACTGTGTCATACGATTATAATCGTAAGTTGACATCAAAAATCTTCTAGAACTTCTTCGGGCATGAACCAGTTATTATCAACGCGCAGTGCAGCGTGCCCACAATGCGCTACTTCCGAATGTGGATGCTAATGTGGCTATAAATTTCAGCTCAAAATGGACGATCTTGGTTACGTGTAGAGTAACGGCAGCCAATATGCATATTATGTCTCATTACTCAATAGATGGTATTTCCCAGTGGAAATACTAATTTAAATGCAAAATCAAAAAGATTTGCATTTGAGAGTTACAGTAGGGAGAGTATTAAGCTGTGACTTTCTTCGGTGTTCTTTATTCGGAGTACATTGCGCCAGATAGCAGATAATTTACAAGATATAAAAACAGACAGACGAGCGAGCACGTCACGTGGAGTTCGTTGCAGGCTAAGTACATCCATACTAATATTGTAACCTTAAAGTAAATATGTTTGTTTGACTTTCTTTGACGTCACAGCGGTGCTACGGATTGACCAGATTTTTGTAAATTGATAAAAGAGGGCTGGAGACTATATAATTTCAATTTAAAATTTAATTTTAATTCAATTATAAAACTTATCATTCGTGCTACTGTTAAACTTTCTGTAAACATGGTACATATTAAATTTTAAATTGAATTAATTAATGAAATTAAATATTTAATTTAAATATAAAATTAAATCAATACCTATAAATATATCTATACTAATATGACGAATGCGATAGGTTTGCATGAATGTTTATTGCTCATTGCTATCATGGAAGAACAGCTGAAAGGATCGGAATGGAATTTGGCACAGAAACACAGAGATAGATAAATCTATAATAGCGCATGGGCTAATTTTTATACCGGAAAAATGTACTGATCCCGTGAAATACCACCACTGGCACCTAAAGGCGATGACCGGGAAAAATGACATTCATTAAGCGAATATTTTGTATTCCTATTATGAAATACTTATTTTTTCTTTTCTTTTCTAAAAAATAGATTAGTATGCGATATATGATTAATTCACAAGTCGAATTAATAGAATTAAATAAATCAAGACCTATCCGAAGTTGCACACCAAGGTGGTAACTCTACAATTACGTTAAAAGTGAGCCGGGTAACATTCGAGCTTGCATAACGACTCGTTCTCTGCTCTCACAACGCTTATGTTACTTCTTACTTCACTGCATGTAACAAAGACAAAAGTAATGCATAAATGCTAATTTTATTGTTAATTTACAAACCGGTCATTTGAGTTACAAATAAACAAAATATTCTGTTCATATTATGAGATTTAAGTGGACGTTTCCTCTTTATTGTTTAGGATTCAAATGATAAACTTCATAAAAAAAGTCAATAACTTTAATCGGCAAAAGAGGATGAGATTATAGGTTAAGATAGAATAGATGTTAAAAGAAATAGTGCTTTGCCTTTTCGAGTATGTATTTTGTTGCGATAAGGGATATAAAAACTTACAGAAATGATTATTGTACGTTAAATAATCCTAATTAGATAGAAATTAGAGGAAATTACAGGTAAATATTTCATATTTTAGAAAGACTTATTCGATACAAAATGTTGTTGAGACTGTGATCAAAATGTTTTTTAAAGATAATTTTGAAAGCTAAAAACATATTTTAAAATAATACAATGTAACAGACTAGAAATACAGGTTACCAATCGCCCCCAGTCACGTTAAACTATGACCAGTGTTGCCGACTTTAAAAGATCTATTGATACGCGCGATTATTTATTATATCTTTAGATTATCTCTTCTCTTCAAACTATTCTCCAAGGTTTGTGCTAATTAACGTACATATGCTAAGATTTTTTCACATTATGTAGTTACAAGCATGAAGGTGTGTATGAGCAAAACCAACCTTGAGTTTTAAATTTTTATGTAATTTTTCTCTCTCAGGTTAACTTAAGAAACGGTGTAGTAATCAACCTTCGCGATCCGATAGTCACCCATGTCATTGTGCAATATTTATAGCAGCCATTAAACGTGTCTACTCAATTAAGATTGAAGGTACAGTATATCTATTCACATCGTGAATAGGCATGGAACACATTTGACTTAGGTATTCCATCAAAAGTTAGGTTAAAAGCACATTGCAACAATCCGTAATTATAACGTATGACGGTGTATACTTTTTCATTCAGTATCACCTCTCTCCCACATAGGAAACACATGCATAAAAATATACACCATACATACTACCACCAAAACGTGTTTCGCTCCAAAAAAGCAGGGATACTCTACGAGCTACGGTTACTTGCAAAATGCTTTGTTGCATTGTTGCAAATTAGTTTTAACTTGACTAGCTGTAGACTGCGACAACTAGACTGGCGATATATAGTACCTACACAGTTGTGACCATTATTGGCAAAAATTTCATGCGCGTTTCTGTACTTCGGAGGGCTTATGGGCGATTGCTTGTTATCGATAGATAACAGTCGTTAAACTATGTCGGGGGAAATATGAGAAGTTTCCTCTACCAACCCGCATTGGGGGAGCGTGGTGGAGTAAGAAGGAGTAATACACATTTTTTACAAACTCTATAAAATCGGTGGAAACAATTGCAATATCCATAAGAATGCAATGGGAAAGATTTGAACAAAGATCTTTCTCACCGTAAAAACAGTAGTACACACTATTGCCTAACTTGTTACGTCTCTCACACAGATACGTGTTAATTTTTTTCAAATGTTAAATGTTTTTAACCCTTTTTATTGTTAGTGTTGTTACTATACAATGTACGACATTTATTTACTGTTTTTATACGGAAGGCCACAAAAAAGAAACCTTTATTTAACCTTTACCTTTCATTTTCAATGATTTAAATTATGGGTTTTTTGTTGAAATGGTCATTCATTTATTTATACTTTTTATTTATTTTATTAGAACGAGCAACCCTATTACACTTTATCAATTAATTTACATAGCAATTACATAATTAAAAATCAAATTATAACAATTATTATAACAAATTTTTACTTAAAAAGACTATATTACAGACAGGCAGACAAATGGGCAAGCAGACAACGGTAGTGTGTAGTGATAGAAATTCCGATTTTACACATTTAGGAATATATCTAGAAGAATGTTTATGTTTATATATATAAAGGTATGTATGTATATATGTATGTATGCGTCTGTGTGTAAATATTTATATTTATTATATACCATAGAGCTTATTTGGACATAAGAATTTAATTAAATATATTCAAGCTCAATCCACCAAACTGTTTCCACCTACCAACAACTTCTCACCATCACCATGGGTTGACTGGGAGAGAATGTCATTAGGCATCAATTCCGCCCATTGTTATCCTAGTTTCTAGGTAATAACACAAAAGAATAATAAAAGAAGTTCTCAATTCGATGCGTATATTTGGTATTTTTTGTATGACCACACATAACTTTTTACAGAGTAATCCGGTTTTGAAAATTATTTTGTTAATGGAATCGGGTTCTTAGTAAAATGTACCTTTCGTTCTGAATGTGCATCGACTCCAAATAAAACTAGTTTTTAGTCATTACCATTAGCAAGTAAAAATATGAAAAAATATGTCAAGTATTATATTAGTTTATATTAGTTTTTTTCGTTTTTCTCGGCGTTTTATGTGTTGGTTAAAAAGTTTTTATGATTAAATTTTCTCTATTTTCCAAATAACATTTTTCTTTAACAAAACTAAACCTTTCCGATTCCGATTCAATTTGAGCACTCCCAATTGATCAATCCATCATACCTACAAAATTTTACAGGAAAACTATTCCTCGGTAAAGTGAAAGTTTTCTAGTAACTATTTATACCTTGTGCCCTGTCACACAATCTCTTATATACGTACCAACCAGCAAACCTTGCCACTTAAGTATCCTAGGAAAATAGCAAACGAAAGATCATTTTACGCTGGTTATTTCGATTATGAGAATTAATCTTTAGCGTTATATAAAGGTGAACGACTCTTATTGTATTCTAGTTTTTATATCATCTGTGACATCAATAGATTTATGGTAAACGTGCAACGTTGCCATAATAAGTCGTACTTTCAATACTGTAAAAAATTATAATAAATTTAGCTTTTAGCTTCCAGTGTAAAGTGTTGGTAGCATGTCATGTGATTCCACATCCAAAGCCTGCTGTGAATAGATGTGTAAATAACGCTTTTACTCATAGCCCCACAGAAGAATACAATATGTCCTGGGTGCCATGGACAAACAGAAAGACAAGGACACAAATTTCCAGACCATGGACAGTCTTCCAGATTTTGATATCTCCCCAATTGGGAATCGAATCCTCTTGCACGGCATTCCGAAAAAGGGTGGGCTGTAAGAGAGCAGTTAAAGTTATACCCTACTCTTAAACGGATTTATTAACACTATATAATATATCGCGAACGCTAGGATCGCCGTCGAACGTAGTTTATCCTTTGCATCATAATTTTGAGTGAAGGGTTTGTAAAATATTAATTTAAAAACAATGTTGATTAGAATCGTAAAGTAATGAATAACAGTTTAATATATAACAGTTTGATTAACTATGACATTTGAACTATACCAAACCATGTTCCTGATTTGGTAACAAAAAGAATCATTAATACTTTTGTGTTCTATAGAGAAGAACATTATATGCAATTCAATATATTTAAATCAAATTAAATGGAGACCTATTGTATATTTATATATAGTTGCAATTGTTAACTAATGATTATAATAGTTTATATTGATTAACCATGACATTTCAGCTGTACAAGAATCATGTGTCTGATTTGCTTCAACTTCATTAATATCTCATTAAATCATTTGTGTTTTGAAGAGAAGTATGTGCGTCATTCACTTAAATCTAAAACCAAATATTATAGAGTTCTATTGCATATTTGTATATTTATAATGGTATGTAAGAAAATAACGAAAAAATAAAATCCGCGCCATTAAAAAATGTCTATTTAGTGATGCAATGGCATATACATGTAGTATTTAGACGGGCATGAAGTGATTGATGATGATTGGTACTAATTAGGTGATCAGTGTCATAGACAAATATATTAAACTTATTTGTAGAGTGGTCGTGGCATCTTGATGACAACTGGTTAGTCGTCATAGTTGGTATGTTCTACAGCAGCTCTCGCAATCCTTCGCCATCGGCTTCTATTGCTGGCATTACGACAACACTGGGCAATGGAACAACGTGTGATGGATTTTATTAGGTCTGTCCAGCGTGTAAGGGATCTGCCACGTGACCTTTTCCTTCCACCAGTCCCTAAACTACAAGCCGTACCGTAGAGCAGAGCGTAGAGCTTTCGTCTCTACAAATGTGACCGAAATATTTCATTAAACACGTCTGGATGGTCGCAGATAGTCTTTCTTAAATTTTCAGCTCTTTAAAGATCGAATTATTGGCACGGTGAGCGGTCCAGGGAATTCGGAGTAACCATCTCCAACACTACATTTCTAGGGCATCGATTTTACGGCGATTTTTGCATCCGAATCGTCAACGTCTCTGCAGCGTAAAGGAAGATAGGAATAATAAAACTTTTCATAAGTCTGGTCTTGGTGTTTTTAGTTTTCGCGGTTTCAGATCTTTTCTAGCCTACCAACAGCAGATCTCGTTAGAGCGCATCTCCTTCGAATTTCGTTATCACATCCTCCTATGTTTGAAATAGTGGAACCGAGATATACGTAGCTCTGAACAACTTCACATGTAAATGTATAAATGACTAATTTGTAATGTTTTGTACTTTTCACAGTATCAAAAACTCAGCAGCAGAACGCAAAGCCTGGAAAAGAGAAGCCCCAGTCAGTTCGAGACCTGTTCAACACAACATCATGTATCCCGCCACCTTTCCGATGTCCACATCCGAATATGCAATTTTATCTCTATACCCGGTAATTACAGGCAAAAGTTCATTTACAAATTCTTTACAAAAAATAATTTCCAGGTCTTAATCGCCCTACTACTATTTTGTATTTGGGGTACCATATTTTAGGGGTCGGTCGGGTTATTTGTAAATATTGATGTAACAATTTACAGGGCACTTCTTTATGAAACAGAAATAACGTACGTTTAAATAGTTCATAGTACTTACGTGAAATTTATTCGTACTTGGCTAATAATGGAGAAGAGTATCAAACATTAAAGTGACATAACATGTGAACCATAAGGTTTTTTGAGTTCATGGTAGTAAATATTCGAGACCCTCATCGCCATACACCTAGTGATCGTAAGCTTTAGAAGTTTATATAAATTACGAGTACATTACATCTTTGCTATGCTATATTAAAATACAACTGTTCACAGAACAACACAAGAAAAGGGAGAACTCCTCAACACGCTCGACAACGATTCCTTAACATATTCAAGGTTTAATCGGAAGCACCCCACCAAAATAGTGGTGCATGGGTTTGGAGGGGGGAGGAACCTGTCTCCGAGTACGGACATGAGGAAGGCGTACTTCGCAAGGGGCAACTACAACATCATAATTGTAGACTATGGCAGCCTCGTGAAGGAACCCTGTCTTAGTCAGGTTGATAATCTCTTTAATTGTTTTTGAAAGTTAAATTTTACAATAATTAAATCGTAAGTTGTAGGTGGTAGAACTATTATGGTTCACCCGGGGAAGTACCACCGCTGCACCCACTTCTGCCGTGAACCAATTCTATTGTGTTTCGGTGGAAAGGTGTAGTTGCCGGCCACACTTACATGAGGCGACCACCAGCCTCCGGAGTAGCAGCGCAACTGCATACGACCTCAGACAAGACTTACCTATACTTACTTGAGATTATATGTAGATGTCAATGGGCTGCAGCGACCACTTAACACAACGTGGCCTGCATGCTCGTCTGCTACTCCATTAAAAAAAAGATCCTACCTAATAGAGCGAGTTTTACAATGTGGTGTTGTGTCTTAACTCTGTCAAAGATTTGTTAAACATGTCAAATTGTGTAAAAGTATAAATCAAGTGGTAAATTTTGAGCATCCTTATTAGGATTTCGTATCCCATTAAAATAAACTCTTATTCTTAGGAAAAAACCCGAAATCCCTAAATTTTTATTAAATAAATAATAAATAAATAACGTTTCACACTAATAATTCCACAGTAGGGTAGTTATACCCTGTGCCGTGAATGCCATGGACACAAAAAAAGATAGAAACACAAACTCCCAGACCAAGAATAGAAATATAATGTCATCAGTCAAATTTCTGCTTCGCCGGGAATCGAACCCGGGACCCTCCGATCGGCAGTCCGGCATGGTAACCATTACGCTACGCGGGTCGTCAATTTATTTCTTGGTTCATTTCGCGCGTTCCCCGTGGACCAACCGTTGGTCCAACTAGTTGGACCACGGGGATTTTTTTTTCCCGCTGGACCAACTACAAGGTAGTTCAACTAAATTCATTCCCGGTGGTTCAACTTGTTTTGAATGCCCATTTTAAGGTAACCTACCGTGGAACCCTTTTTTGTTCGATTCGAAGTAACTTAAGCATTATAGACGACCTCAGATAATAATTATATATTAGCACACGTAAAACACCTATTAAGATATAAGTAACGTTGCTGTTGCGACATTTAAAATACTTCAACCTTTTTAAACTCTTTGCTAATGACTTCAGTTTTAACGGCAATTAACATCTTCAAATAGGTTATTTGCCGTTATTCTTTTCCATTTTACCAAAGCTAAACATTAAAGCAACTAATATTATTACACACTTTAGTTGGCCGCAACCCTTTTTGCGTCCCACTGCTGGGCACGGGTCTCTCCCCATTATTGGGAAGGCCTGGAGATTACTCCACGCTGCTCCAATGCGGGTTGGTGGAGATGCGGGTTAGTGGCCAACCCGCTGTCGGATGTTTTCAAGGCTTTATGGGCAGGCCTCCGACAAGATTTAACTACTGTTATCTATCGACAACAAACGGGACCGACGGCTTAACGTGCCCTCTGAAGCACGGAAACGCGCATGAAAATTTTTTTTGCCACTAGCGGTCACCCATCTCACACCCGACCGCGCCCGTTTGGCTTAGTTGCATAGATCGTTTGCGTTCTACGCTAACCGCCGGGCCATGCGCGCTTCACACACTTTAGTTACGGTTCGTGAACTACACTAATTATATTATTTATTATAATTCTTTGACATAGTTTAAGCTTAATTTGCAATATGCAGGTTATTTTGTGGCAGGAAACATAAAATCTTTCCAAACAAGTTTACAACTTGCAATATTATTGTAATTTACTCGTAGTATGAAACGGACGATTTGACTCGAAATTGAATTACAATCTTTATCCTCTTTTTTATTAAAGCACTAGCCTTCCGCCAGCGGCGACCCGTTTTATAAGTTCCTGTAGGATAAAAACCATCCTATGTCCTTTCCCAAGGTCCACTCTACTTGTGTTCCAAATTTCATTAAAATTTATTCAGTAGTTTAAGCCAAAAATACAGACAGACAGAGTTACTTTCGAATTTATTATATTATTATGGATATTATGGATTATGGATTTTATTTTATCTATTAAAGTCAGTACATCAGTCAGTCGTCTTTCAAATTATGTCCAATATTAAAATTGCCTTTAGAAATATTGTCTGCAAGGAAGATATTTCCTACAACATTTTTTTCTTAATCCTTCATACACTTTAATAACATTAATCTAAGTGTTATCTCTTACCTACGTTCTGTCAGTATTACTAACAATGTCAATACTCCAGATAGAATGGGCTCCTCGGTTCGCAAGTATGTGCATCACGCAGTTGGTAGAGTACCTGCAATACCACCCCGTGAAGCCTGTACCACCGGAGCAGATCCACACCATCGGGTATAGCGTTGGCGCCCACATACTGGGACTGGTGTCCAACCATCTGGAGCAAGGAAAACTTGGAAGGATCACAGGTAATCTACGACTCTTTATTGCCACAAAACTCCACAAGCTTCTACAAAGTTTCATTGAGTTTAATACTCAAAATATTAGAATTAAAATATTGATTTTTGTAGAGCCGCAGTCACACATAATCTTATTTTACTCAACAACGGCAAAAATACAAAAGGAGAGTTATATTTATTTATGTGTATCACCACTTTTAAAGTTCGAAATAAAAACATTTTTTTTTCAGGTCTGGACCCGACAATCTTCTTCTACATGGGTAATAACCGCTCTAGAGATCTGGACCACACCGATGCTCTATTCGTGGATATACTACACACAGGAGCGGGAATTCTAGGCCAGTGGGGACCTAATGGCCATGCTGATTTCTATGTTAACGGTGGCTCAAGCCAACCTGGATGCGCCCATGACACTATTTTCCGTAAATATTTTTTTTATTTAACTGAGTAACAAACAACCAGCACGGTTTTTTGTTTCCTATATTTGTCGGATGTTTTTTTTACGTAATGAGCGTCCCCTGTCAACCATTTATGGAACTAAAATGTACCGGATGCGTACTCGTATGTAGTCTTTTTTCACGGGGCGTGTCTTCAGAGGGCGCTGTGATTAGCATTTACTGCAACGTAAGCGTACTAGATGGCGTTGTCTGTCATAGCTGTACAATGAATACATTTCAACGCAAATTGGCATAGGTTACATATGCATAGGTACATGTTTAATAATAAATACTAATAAATAATACAAATCCGCATTGGAGCAGCGTGGTAAAGTATGCTTCAGATCTCCCTAATTGCGGGGTGATATCTGTCTGTACCCAGCAGCGAGCCTTTAATTGGATTGCAGCCATAGACCAGATTGTTGAAGTACCCAAAGTGATGATTTACTCTACTGTATCTGTAGTTTTTTTTTCTTTCAATTATGGCATCGCAAACTCTGCATATTGCCAGCGTCAAGTATAATGTTTGCATCACGTTTTTGCCAGTTTCGGTGAAACTGAATGAGTAATAATAGGTAGTGAGTAAGTCGTCAGTAATCAGTCAGTCAAGTCAGTCAGACATTCAAGTAAAGCGATGGCTTCTTTACCAAAACGTGACCAATGGAATTTTGGAGGCAAGCCGAAAACTATTTTCGCACTGTTATTTTAATTCACAACACTCGTGCACTATAACTAACCTATATCGAACAAAATGCCATCAAATTTATCCGATATAACTCAAAAATATACCAAGATAGTAAAAATAAAACAAGAACACAATATGTCTTTTTCGACTTCCCGCCAAAAACCCCTATCTGTAGTTATGTCTACTTTTTTGTTTATGTAGGTACCTATTTGCTTTTTCTTCTTTTTTTGTAAAATTAAGTACTTATATCTTTTCAGAAACTCTATCATGTGACCATACCAAAGTGACGCCTTATTTCATAGAGTCAATAAATAGCCGCGTCGGCTTCTGGGCCGGCCCCTGCCCTAATTTATTTTCTTACCTCATCGGCTGGTGCGAACCGAAAGACACCGAGTACGTCCTCATGGGAGAACATGTGACGCATAAGTAAGCAGGCAGTTTTTTAAAGTTTTCATGAACAGTTTACTCTATTTTCTCTATTTATATCTTAACTTGTGAAATTGTTATTGTTTAATTACATATGTGCGAGTGTTTTTTATCTTCTAACAAAGTACTTATAAGCGGATTTGTTTGCTTGGTTTGAATGTTGCTCTTATGTTTTTGTTGTGCATTTTTAAGTAATCTACAAATAGACTCTAGACTTTGCAATTTGCTCTAAAACGGTGTCGTTGTTTCATATATGAATTAAAATTGAAATTGCAAATGTAAATGAAAATATTTTATTTGCACAATATTTAATGGGTAACAAAAAGGTTTTACAAAAATATTACTTAGATCGCCATAAGAGCCTTTAGGGTGTACAAATATTAAAATAAAAAACCAAGTCTAAAGTTTTGCAAAAGGAACATTTAATTCGTTGATATCGCACGATAAAATCACACAAAAATATATTTCCTGTAAATTGTGAAAGTGACTTTTAATTTAAAAAAAACTCATTTAAAATAACATGGTTAATATTGTTACAGAGCTCGAGGTGTCTACTATGTGACAACGAACGCTAAGCCACCTTATGCCAGAGGTTTTCCCGGCAAAACTAGGCGACTCCGATCAGTAACCCCTTACAGTTGATTATGTTAACTTCATAGGTTATAATTTGTGTAGGTATATGAATGTGCTTTGTAAATATTACCATTATTTATGATACTTCGAAAATAAAGCAACTTCTTGTTAGTTCACTATTTCAAAATTTAAATTTTTACGACAATCAGACAATTTTTACTTTTAGTGTAGTGTCTACATATATTTCGTTTTTATTATTTAGTTGTCTAATGTCTATGTTTATGGTGCGGCTATAATTTGTTAATTTATAATGTCAGCAATGATAATAGTTTCATGAAGAGACCGATGGCCAACCAAACTATTAAATTGTGACGACTTTCTACATACTATAAATAATTTGACGACTAAACTACTTAAACTTATATTGTGTGGTTTTTGAAATTATATGTAAGTTAGTCGGAAAATCGATGCGAGATTAGTATCTATATAGTTGATATTATTGTACTTCTATGTGTGTGTGTGCTACTACCTCGTGGCTGTTTGATCCAACAAGGCATGTTACCAAATTGTATAAGGAAAGTGATCAACCACTTTATCGCCACTGCCGATAATTTATTTTAATAGATGATTTATTTCTAAGAAAAGGTTAGCTTTTAAAAAAATATGTAAACTCTAACATCTTACAAGGCATTTTACCAAACAAAACTTTGTAAAAAATATTTTTATAAGGAAAGTGACCTACCACTTTATCGCCACTGCCGTTAATTTATTTTAATAGGTGATTTATTTCTAAGAAAAGGTTAGCTTTAATTAATTAGGAAAATAAGCTTTACATAGCTTGAGTCTATGTATAGCATAGTTGCCATTTTTCTGTAACTTTATTTAATTACAATGTGAATATTTTAAAAATTAAAGTTTAAACTCTGCATAAATATTGATTTAGAATAACTTTAAATTATTATTTCACTGTATTAAACTGAAATAATATACCTTATTTAATTGCGATATAATACCGATTAATCACGTTATCGTTTGTAAAAGACAAATCTAAAATTAATTTGCTATTAAAAACTTTTGTTTAATTTTATTTATTACATTACTTTATGTATTTTATTTTTTGTGATAATGACAATACATTTAAAGTAAATGAATCATTTATGATGTTTTATTTATGAGAAGTGGATATTTACCAGTTAATATATTTTTATATATTTAAATGGACTAGCTGACAAGCTGTTGTTCGAGTTCGAGTAGTTGACCAGGTCGTGACTGCTGCTACATCTACACACAACTTAAAAAAAGCTCTCCTCCAATGCCGCCAATGCTCGGTACTCTCCCCTGGCGTTGCCCGTGTCCATAGGCGACGGTGATCGCTTAACACCACACATATGCCCATTGGCGTACCCAGGTTCTTACTCAGGGGGGGTGGAAGTTCTTGGACATGAGGGACATATCCTTGGTCAGGGAGGGGGGGCAAATTCTTGGTTCTTAATCTGGGGGAGAGGAAATTTTTTAAAGCTGTATACCGCGCGTAAATTTACCTTCCATGTTACATGCAGACACACACACAAAATATTAAATATACAATAGAAACAGCAGGAGGTAGCATATCTAGCTTATTCTTAATAGGTTTCTTTTTTCGTTTGGGAGATATTTTGGGATTCTAGTATCCCTGAATATGGATCTGGATCCAGAGGGGGCAGATGCCCCCCCCTCCCTCCCCTCCCTGTGAATATTGATAAGTTAAAGTGCATATGTTGGCGAGATCTGATGCCGTGCAGGTGTCGCAAATCGTTCCCACGAACGTGCATTCCCGTACCTAGCTTTGGGCGGGTCTCAACAACTTTAGATTTAGGCTAAATTAAATAATTATATACGAAAGTACGTAAAGTTAGTCTAATTATGTAAACTCTAACATCGAGTTTATTAAAAGTATGTATTTTATAAGTGATGTCTCGACTTGGTCATTGCACCCTAGCTGTGGTCGATGGTTTAACTGGAGTAAAACTTCAATAAAAGAACAACAATTACTTTTAAACATATATTAGGGAAGATAATGTCACCATTCAAAAAACAATTTTGAGTTAACATTAAACTAATGTTATAAGAAGATGAAATGTGTATAACTATGGTTTTGACACATTATACCTTCTTATAAATTTCTGTCTCTCTCTTTCTATTCTCGTTCAGAAAAAACAGCAAGGTAACGACAAAAGACAAAAGTAAGTTATTAGTTAACATATTAATTAGTACATATTTATAGTAGGTACTACTCATTGAGCATAATAAATACAATGTATGCTCAGAAGTCACAAAACAATTATTTTATTATTATTTTTTCGAAGCGAGAACGAGGCGAACATGGAAACATTGTTCAACGGTCAAGAATGTACATAAACTGATACGAGAAAATCTTAAAAAAATATTCTAATGTTATAATGCCATGAGTTTCACAAAAAAATTTGGTAACTATAACCTTCTACATAACATTGGTCCACTCACATATAATTATAATTGCTTCGTTGTTTGAAAGTTTAATGCTTTAAGATTTTGCTTTCTTACAATATAATGAAATTAAGGAATGTAATAAATTGTTTCACTAAAATAACATATATTAGCTAAATTTTAAAACATTACAGTTAACTTTGTGAAACGCAATCTTTTTCAAACGTTTTTTTTTCAGATCTACCATTGCCACCGTGGAGGACATCGGCGCGTTCTACTAGAGATCCCGGAGTCCTCCCCAAGCGCAGAGGCAGGCCACCGAGGGGGTTTTAGTGCGGTCAAATCCCGCATAACCCAGTATCCTCTCCCAAGGTGCCGGGTACCTTTTGAAGGTTTCCCCCCCGATACCAAAAAAGGTTTAAAAACTACCAAAGTGGACCAAAGTTACCAAGGCTGATTGAAGATACATTGTAGATACTTAAATGGCATATCCTTAAAAAACTTAGTAGGTAGAACATACAAGTATGAAAACTACTAATGTTTTTAAATTAACAATAAAATCAAAGAACTAAGGGCAAAATATTTAATACAATTATATATTTTACCTACAATTTTCTTCATTTCTTATATTTAATTGCAATAGATGTTAAACTCAAATGAATATGGTACCGTTATTACTCAAGCGGAAATCACAAGCAAGGTATAGCATATTATCTAAAGTTAAAAAAAAACTTTAACTTGACTTTTAAATAAAATATATAACTAACGCATAATTATAACAATATATATATTAACAATTATTACGTTTCTAACGATAAATAAATATAATACTTAATAATATTACTATAAAGGAAACCTTTAACGGTTTTATTATTTTCTTAAAAACACATCAAGTTAGCAAATTTCCCTCTCTTTCTTTGTTAAGACGCCACGTAAGGTAGTTTTCAAGTTTCACTAGATCTGTTTATTTAAAAAATTAATTTATTATAACAAAGGTATTACTTACAACACAGCTCCAAGAAAAAAAAAAACATATAACGTACGAGTAGGTAAGACTTTTCTTAAAACAATCCCAGTCATGGCGCATACCAAATGTAACTTATGAAAAAAATAATACATAGGGACATTGTTGGAATTGATGGCTAAATCTGCAATGTCTAAACATTTTTTTTTCGAAATGCACATATACTTCTGTTCAACCACTTTAAAAAAGAAGAGATTATCATTTTACTCACGAATAAAAAGATTATTACCATGATCGTGTGGCCCAGTTTTACCCCAAAGTCACATTCCACTTTTAACACACTTAGTTATATGTACAGTTACATTTTCATGCTTTATGAGCAATATTGTACTTTAAAAACGACTTTTCCACCTAACATTTTTAAATTACATGTAAACGTAACATGATTATTTAACTACAAGAACATACATATACTAATATGGAACGGTAAACATATTTTTATTAGATTTCATTTTTTTTCAATGGAAATAAATCTCAAAGATAGTAAATAGTGAAAATGGAACACTAGAATCAGAAAACGAAGAAGAGTCAAAGGGTAATTTAAATATTTTTTATTAATTAAGCTATGCTTAGTACAACAAGAGAGTGCTATTACGCAAATTATAACCTCAATTTTTGTAAAACATTACGAATAAAATCAACTACGTTTATTTTGTCAATGTTATGCTGGATTGAATATCAAAACACAGAGCAAAAAATAATTTAAACTTTTATAACAGTAGGCATATATATTTTGAATCTTCATATTGTATATTAAACAAATATTTTTATGCTTTAATACTTTCAGGCTTACGGTGTTTAATTTTTAGTGTTTGGCAGGAACTGTTTTCGCATCCCACTGCTGGGCACGGGTCTCTCCCCATAATTGGGGGAATCCTAGAGCTTACTCCACCACGCTACCCTAATGCGGGTTGGTGGAGATTTGGGATGTTTAATTTTGACAATTTCCAGTAAGTACTCGTGTTGTTTTTAATGACAACGAATGATTCCACTGGTTCTGAAAAGTATGTTCCTAATATAATTCCATAATATCGATAACTAACAAGCAAAGAAATATTTTTTTAGCTAATTATAAAATAGGCCTTCAGAAACATAAAAAAATATTTACAACTTTCATATACGAATCCCGATATCTACTTTAGTAATTCATTTTACTAACATACTTTATACATATTTGCCTAAATTTTATTCGGATTTTACAATAATATACACTACATGCATGTATTTAGATTTTCTGTAACTTATTACTTAATAGTAAAAAACTTAATGGTATGTAGGTACCTACACATCAACATAAAATAGATACGTTCTCTAAGACTAGAAAAATAAATTAATTCAATGACTGGTGTTACTTAACAATTTTTGAAATTTTGTCATGTTATTATTTGATTTTTGAATAAATTTCTACGTATAATACATGTATGTACTACGATGTACTGAAGCACATAAAAACTGAGATCAATAAAATAATTATATCAACCAACAAAAATCTTTGTTGCAACAAAGCAAATAATTTAACAAAGCTTTTTGTCTATAATTTTATTATACTTAAATATTGCAACTAGTATCTAAATTTATTATTTCCGCTACAAAGACAATAACAAAGCAAATCAATATTACGAATATCACAGCATTAAGTAACAAGGACACTGATATACATGGCTTGAATAAAAATATACATAACAAATCATTGACATAAATACAAAACTTATTGACATTTCCGATAATTACCTGTTGGATAACTTCCAGAAACAACTTCAAACTCTGAAATTATATCCATATAATGAAGGAATAATCCATAAAAGCGACACAAAATATTTACAGCATTCGAATGAGGACTTTAAAGCAAATCCTTAAACATGTGTCTAATCAGTAATTGACAAATCAGTGCGTCATCGCGACGTTACTTATTAAAACTTACAGTATTTTAATCATAAAGGGAGTCGGTTCATGATCATTAAACAATTCTTGCAGTATATCTCTCATTTTTCTATAATATTCTCGAGCTATGCCATATTCCATTTTAGAATGCAATATAAAAAAAGGAATAAACAGGGCAAGCTTAATAAAAACGTTTTAAATACCTAGGTTTAGTTTTTAACAGCTTATTTCAGTCGAATATTCACATACTTATGAACATCTGTGCTATCTATCAAAGGGGCCAAAACTAATTTCATATACATATTATTTTCAATTATATTTCGAACTAAATAATCATGAAACACGCACGCTTCACTAAAGATTCTAATTATTTGCTACGACTCCTCTATATGAAATTTGTTTATACATACTTTTGGTACAAGTTATATTCTACTACTAAATAAGCTTGTCTATTTTCAAACACCGCATAAAATAGTACTTATCCATTTTAAAAAGTAATGTAATAAACTTGGGTACGTAGGATTAAAGACTTTCAAGTAGAAAAAGATTTTTAATACCAAAATAGTAACAAAAATTTAACTTGACATTTTGAGAATAATCAGTACATTAAAATGTAGCACGTACCTACTGAAAAATATTGAATTCATTTTAAAATAAGTAAGAAACCCTACCATTAATTTTTTTTTCTCTTTTAGAGCAATAAGAATTTATTGTCCAGCAACTTAGAATAATAACGTTAAGAACGTCAGTCTTCATACAAGCGCGCTGTCAAAATTGAAGCACTAAATAGTTTTTTTTTTCTTTTCAATTATGGCATCGTAAACTCTATGCATACTGCCAGCGTCAAGTATAATTTTTGTATCAATTTTTTGCCAGTTTCAATGAAACTGGACGAAGAAATAACAAAGTCAGTAAGTAAGTCGTCAGTAATCAGTCAGTCTAGTCAGTCCAACATTCAAGTAAAGCGATGGCTACTTTACTAGAACGTGTCCGATGGAATTTTGGAGGCAAGCAGAAAAAACATATTTTAGCACTGTTATTCTATTTCACAAACATTCGTGCACTGTAATTAACCTATATCGAACAAAATGCCATCAGCTTTATCCAATATAACTCAAAAATACACCAAGAAAATGAAAATAAAACAAGAGCACAATACGTCTTTTTCGACTTCCCGCCAAAACCCCCCCAACAAAAAAGTTTCCTACAGCTGTCACATCTGACAAACAAAATATTTTTATTTTGACCAAATTAACTATTAAATACTAAAAAATCTTGTAAACACTGTAAAAAATTATTTTGTTAGCCTAAAAACAAATAAAAACTGTTGTGATAAAATTTAATTTTGGCCCGGCGTTTGGTGCCTTTAATTTTGGGCAATAAATAAATGTTTCAAAACGTCCAATGTTATTTATCGCACCAATAACAAAAGCATAATTTGTTTAAAAATTTAATTAATAAATTATATAACGTTATATGTACATATAACAACTTCTTCGAACTAAGTATGTATATCTGTTTTATTGATTATTATTTTAACAATTTCAGAATTATTTTTTTTGCATTCGTAGCTATTGCATCTCCGATTAATATTTTAAAAATATATTCTAAATATGAATTACGAGAGATAATATTCTCGTTATTTATATTAATAATAGAGTAAACAATTACGCTTTGCCAGTAAGTGTATCATAATGTTATAGCATAGGTTACTATTATCTAAGACATAATATGGTATTGTAACCGGCTTATTTATTTTCACTCTTTTTTCTATTTACATATAAAGAGTTTTTAATAATCCCGGTATCTAGTGTTTTACTGTCATGAGTTGTGTATTATATTAATATACATCTTAAGCTATCAATAAGTCTAAAACAAGAGTAATAATGAACACGCTTACTTGCAGATAATCTTCTAAGGTCACGCAGTCCGATCTGACCTTTGTCTCAAATTGAACACAGTTTTGTTGCTACTTATGGACTATGATGGTTCTTATTAAGTGTAGTTTACATTAGTAGCAACCACAATATACCATCCAATTGCAGAAATTGCTTAATGGAGAAAATCATGCACGGTTGACAGACTCACCTTCATGGTTAAACCTAGGCTTTACCACAGGCTAATAAATCTAAAACTCCTATTTTATTCATATTATTAATATTCAGTATACATACCACTCTCATAGAGCAAATATTTAAGTGCATTATTCTCGCTCTGTGTTATATTTACATGGAGAGCTACCAATAATGACTTTATTTTATTCTACTTTATTATTGTCATGCCGTCGTTCTATTTTATATGTACAGTAGGGATTTTTTTAATATTACCGTTATTATTAATAATCCTTATCTGAAATACTCTAACCAAATTTCAATTTCAAAAATATTCATTTGACATTTAAATATTGCACACGTATTATTTGTAACATTAGTTTGTCTAAAGCATTAGAATAATTTGGAGGAACCGAAATGAAATTTTAAATCTTTATTAGTTCCTAATTTTTTTAAGTTGTTAATTTTATAACGTAATGTTTAATTTCTCTATGGTTAATTTAGTAAATTCCTCCACTTAATCTTATATGAATATTTATCACATTGTTTTGAATATCTATATACATGGGTTAATTATTTATTAAATACTTAAAATTTTTGGGTGGCCCACTTGTATGAACTGCTAAACTCAATTAACCGTAAAAAATAAGATTATGGAACATAGCTTATATTCTAAGTTTAATTTATTATAAAATTTGGTTAGAATTTTTTATTTTGGTATACGAAAGATACCTACCTAAAATAAATAATATATTAGTAATACCTAATTTATGGAATTATTCCTTACGGCGGCAAATTTTTTGGGCCCAAAAGTATTTTTTTTATTTTATTTAAACAAAGTTCCACAAATGAGTATGAAGATCCAATGATATCGGGTGGAAGGTACAGTATGTTTAAAGTGCAGAACCTCAAGCAGGCCTCGTGTCTTGTCTGATGATTGTTTTTTGTATATCTGGCAGGCAATTGCACCTTTCCACCAAAACACAATAGAATTGCATCACGGCAAAAGTGGATGTGGTGGTACTTATCCGACCACACCAAGTAAATTCTATCACTTGTTAGTAAATAAGTTACATTAAAATACTGTATGCAGTATACTATCTAGCAACAAACATTTTTAAGTAGTGTATCGTATGTTATTAGAATATAATATTAATTTCAAATATTGTTCGAAAAAGTAATATCGCATAAAAAATGTATCATTGTATTTTGTATCAAGAACTAAACATTTATACGAGTTTCAAAATGATGAAAGATGTTCATTAAATACAGAACCATTTTTATGAGTATTTGTTTTGTTTTTACCTTTTATGAGCTGAATGTTGTTAAGGTCTTCATAAATAGTTTATTCTTGCGTCTACGATCGTCTATTTTGTTGGACAAATGATACTATTAATTTTTTTACAATTCAACTAGGTACTATAGGCGATTTTTTATTTTGCACGATAACACTTTTAAATTGCAGGGAAAATTTAGAGCTTTCCATTTATAAGTGTGACATTAACGCCTTAAATCAACCCATTCGTAGGTACAATAAATTTCACCTTGGATACAGCTTATGAATTACCTCGGAATGCTTTTAAACATTTTATTTATTAAAGTAATTTCACATATAAATGTACATATAGGGAACGACAATGAGTGAAAAGGGTCCTTAATATTTCCGCCATAATTTTGGACATTGTGAAAATTATCAAATAAACATGAAAAATAAAATGATGTTTCTTAATAGAAGCTTTTAAACTTAAATATAAAAATCTATTTTTATGTATTATTCATTTCTTAAGTAAACAAATCATGCACAAACCCAGCCATAGAAACTTTACAATGAGAAAATATTTGGACGTAATACAATATTTACAAAATTGCTGATTTTTTTATATATTTTTTATTCCACAAAATCTTTTTACTTTACTGGCAGTTCTTACCTGAGATGATCGGTAAAAACAGTTTGCAAATGTGGACATAAATCTGCTACTTAATTAATTTTAATGACGATTTTAAAAGAATTGTTTCTTTTAACATTGTAATTTTATTAAATTGAATTTTAAAATCGTATATCTAAATAAAGTTGTAAATTTTAGACACAAACATGAGATTTATTACAATAAAGAAAAAAAAACTACTGACGTCGTTTAAAATAAATTGATGATCTTGTATATGGTCTTGTAACAATAAAATGTAAATAGCTACAAGTTGTGGTAAGTATTAATTTAGTTAGAATTTTTACAACACAGAATTGACGGCGTAGAGATTCTTTAAAATAACATATTTATTATGCATTATTTACCATTAAGTCTAAAATTCTAAACGTTAATTTAATACAACTAAATCTTTTTATTTTTACGAGATTTATGATATTGTCAGACTGTCGTTACGCTGAAGAGTAACAACAATAATAAATATTAAATGAATTCAGGATCCACCACCAATTTTATCAATCAATCAAAAATCTTTTTTGTTACTTATTTTATGTAATAATGCAAAACATTGTTCAACTGTTCTTTTTAAATAAAGTATAAAGGCATTTTGGAACTTGATAATTCTCACCTATGTCCAAATTACTTTTCCTTATGTCTAATTCGAATATAATATAAAGCTCATGCATAGATGTAGACGTACTATTTATTACACTTGTACACTATATCACTTTTATAGTTAAATTATACATATTTCGACAAAAATACATATGGTTATATTTGACGCAAAAACAGGAAAAAAAATTTAAACGTACTGGTTTCACTTTAAATGTTTAAAGTTTGTACAACTTTAATTTTATTTCTGTTTTAACGATTTCTGTACATAAAGTGTAGGTTTTGTTTTCAAATCTTAAATGGTATTAACTATATCATTCAATTCACTTTCAGTATTTTTTCTGTGGTAAGAGACTCATCTTGCACTGATATTAATATAAATGGATATAACTTTTTTTGAAGTTATACTTCTTTTAGCGCGTTTGGGGATGAGAGTGAATTTGTGAACGGCGCGCGCAGAAACGACTTGATGAGGTTAGCCACAGAATAAAAAAAATAAAAACATATACCTATTTTTAAGACTGAATATAGTTACAGTACTTAGTGTCCAAACTATATAGTAGATAGATATTCATAAGCCAGTCAAGCCAGTGTTGTGAAAGATAGTATGAAATTCATATGAATCATTAATTTTGAATGCTAAATTTAAAATAATTATTACGTTAATAAAATGTTTTTTTTATTTAAACAAAATATTTTCGATTGTTTTTAATAATTATCGTCGATTACTACTGCGTTTGAGTTATTTTAAACTTTTTTCATACGCCAAAGAAGTATAACTTCTAACGCGTGTACATAAGTACACACACTCTTTTTTTATTAATATCTTATGTACGTTGCATTAAAACATTTTCAAAAACGACGTGTTTTACGCTGAATAGGTACTTATTACTTATGATTTTATTTAATAATGGAATAACAGCAAGCTTTTCCTAGAATACTCGTAAGTACAAATTAAAAAACATGACAAAGTGGCGAACGGTTAAAACTTTTTCCGGCTTGGAAGGACTTATCTTCGTTATAATGATTTCAGTAGTTTATTTACGAATAGTCGCGACTTCTTATTTGATTATTATAGGTAATCCGGAAATATGGGTATATATTATACCGGTCCCTTTTATGTTATTGTCAGTGACAAAAAGTCAATTGATGTGCAATTTTAACAAGTGAAAGTTTGGTCTCAGCAACCGACAGTCAAATGTTATTGTGTCATTTTATCTAACATTACAAAAATATCACATCTCAATTTAGCAGGTTATTGTCTGTCCACCTCAAATTTGGAAAATTTATTGTCAGTTTTTGTTATAATAAAACAAATTAATGCCAATAGATAATATTCAAATTACTAGATATTACAATAAATATTTGACATGCAAAGTAAGTTTTTGAGATAACCAAAGCAGTTTTAATTTCTAATTTTATTTTGAGCAACTTCGTAAGTAAGGAGCTTTAAATATATATGTAATATAATAAGGGTAATATATATAGTTCATACCTATTAGATTAGGTCATTACGAATACCTTACACCAATATCTATTATATTATTAAGTATATATTATAGTATAGTATATTATTAAGTATATAATTAATAACAATAAGCACTAATGGAAGTATTTACATATGAATTAGATATAATATTTTTTTGCTTAATATACAATGGTATCTACAATTTGTATTTATTATCTCTATAATATAGAGCGTATATCACGCAAAAGATCCATACATAATAATCATAACAAAGTATCAAATGGAATTTCACAGCATTGCTGCGTAGTCATTTATATATGAAAACAATATTTTAAAGAAATATTTATCTTCACAAATAATGTGTCAATTTTGAGTCCTGAATAAAATTATGCTGACAAAAAGAAACTTTCGAAAGGTTACGATAATCTTAACACCTAAATCATATTACCTGTATGTTGCTACTTTAGGTCTGTGCGAAATAAATTGTGATCTCGAAAAAGCGTATATTTGACGTATCAAGTCAAGAATAATAATTTTAAAGTTATGAACTGAAAACATGAGATATTAACATACTTACCTAAAACGGTACAATCTACATCGGAATTCGTCCCAGGCATTATTGTAGGAGTACTATTTGTAGACTTGACATTACTTACATCGACTAAAAGTCCCAACAGACATAACATTATACTTGAAAATAAATACACTTCTGACTCTTAACGCTTCAAGAGAGGGAAATTTGTGTTTTTCTTTTTTGCTTTTCAAAGGAATTTTAAAATAAATAGCCTCAGACGCTGATATCTACACGGCTTAGGGACATGTACATAGTACCCGTAACCAAGCGTAAGTTATAATTAAGTGTAACAGGATATTCTTATATATATTTCGTATGTTTTAGAATTAGATTTCTTGTTCTTACAGTTTTACCAATACCTAACAGAAGCGGCTACAACTACTATTATTTTTAGAACATCGAATATTATTTTATGATATTTAGTTAAATTTGTTAAGTTAAGTTTAATACATCTTTGGCAAAGTAAATAATGTTAATATATTGGCAATGGCAAATAAATAATAATAATAAATAAATATCTTTGGACAATTCACACAACACCATCTAATTCCAAACTAAGCAGAGCTTGTACTATGGTAATCAGAAAGCTGATAAACATACTTATATAATTCTAAATACATACTTAAATAGATAAATTAACACCCAGACAGAGAACAAATAGTCATGTTCATCACACAAATATTTGTCCTGGGTGGGAATCAAACCCACGACCTCACGCTTCGCAGTCGGCTCATCACCCACTACGCCACCGAGGCTGTCTTGATTGAATTTTTTTTCTGGGTATATTTGTTTATCTAAATTATATGACTTATAAAAAGATTAACTTTCTTTATAATTGAGATAATTTCAATTTTTACTAAGAGTCACAAACAAATAAACTCATTTATTTTTAAGGAATAAATAAGCTAAATTCAAACCAAGTCTGAACAAAAATAATAATGATTACATTACTTCCCATTTTTAACATTTTTTAATGAAACTTCTACGCCTAAACATGTACATTTATGTTTTCAATTTCAATTACAATCTTAAAATAAGTTTATCGTAATTTTATTATAAACATTTTACAACAACATTCTTTGACTAGCAACAAGGATGAAAAAATCACATATATGTTATTAACATAATAAAATCTACGTAAAAAAATAAAAATATGAAGTAGTAGTAAGAAAGAGTTAAATAATATTAAAAATCTGATAACTAATATAAAATCTACTAAATATCTGATGATATGCCAATGTATTATATATACATTTGTACACGTATATCGAATTAAAATACCCGTTGAAAACTATAACTATAAAACAACGATAGACTTTAAACAGGAGTAACAAATTAGCACATACCGCAGAGAAAGACGCGACCAACTGAAACGTATAACAAAGTGAGAAGTCTTAAGGTAGATCTATTAACCATTCGGTTTACACACAAGCTATGTCAAGAACAATAATATAATAAATATGTTCTATCTACCTATAAAAAATTTCGCGAGCCTTAAACCAAGCCTTATAATAATTCGAGGAGGTATGGGGCTTGGTGATACTGATAATATAGTTTAGTAAGTGTTCTCTGTGGGGTCTTGATACGTTTCAGCGGGAGGCTGCACCGGCTCGGCTTGGTAGAAGGCCCCAGATACGAAGGGGTTATTGGGCACGTGTTGCTGGGGCGCCGGGGGCCGTGCAGGGGGCTCGATGGCTCCGTACGCCGGGGGCTCGGACCCCTTCAACGGAGCTGAAGATTGCTCCGTCTGAAAGTGCGTTATCTATCAATGATACTGTACCTACTGCGTCAATAATGTTAATATTGAAGTCCTGACTGTACAGTATTTTTCTTTTGCTATACCTATCTTACGAATATAATAATTTCTGCTCTTTCCTGCGTTATATTTATCATCGCTCTAGAAAAATGCATCCGTGATTCCCACGCCTCAGCTGACTAGGCCACGTTGAACGTTTGAACTGTACCAGAACTCCTAAGCGTCTCCTAGAAGGAAAACCTGATGGTCACAGAAATGGCGCAAGACCTAAACTACGGTGGCTAGATGATGTCGAGCAAGGTCTAAAAGCGATTGGTGTCCGAGGTTGGAAGCAAAAAGCGAGAGATAGACCTAGTCCCTGTAGCTTCGGGATTTAGAAAAGAGCTACGGTATCCCCTGCCTGATCGTAAGAGGCGACTAAAAGGGGGCTTCCAGGGTTGCGGAAGGCGAGAGAGGGAGCTTGACCCGTGCAGCCAGTAGCCCCGGGAGGGACGGCGGTGTGTGCATGGCCGCATGCCGCCGTGAACACGCACATCTGCTCTCCTGAAGATGGGTCCGTTCTGGGGCGCCACGCGTGGAGGACATCGGAGCGTTCCAATGGTGATCTCGGAGTCCTCCCCAAGCGCAGAGGCAGGCCACTGAGGGGGTTTTAGTGCGGTCCAAATCCCACATAACCCGGTAGCCTCTCCCAAGGTGCTGGGTACCTTTTGAAGTTTTCCCACCGGATACCAAAAAAAACATGTCTGGAGAGATGTTCTTAACCAGGCCAAAATGGCTCAATGCCCAAGGCCCAATGATGATGATATCTTACGAAACTTGGTTTACTTACGAAAGTGGTCTCTTGATCCAAGGCTTTCATTGGAGTTTCGTACTCAGGCGTGGGTTCCGCCCAGGGTTGCAGCTCTCCCGACGCGAAGATCCCATAGATGGTGATGCCAATGAAATGGACTGTAGCACCCATCAGGAACACTGCTCGCCACTCCGTTATGGCTTTTTCTAGTTTGTTCTGTTCACACAAATTTTTCATACTTAAAAAATGTGCAAAGAAAAAAGGAAGAAAGAGTTTGGAAGTTATCAGATATTTAAAACCTGAACAAAACCTGTTTATAAGATTCCTTTAAAATAAATACGATTAACTATAAGTCTTGGACATGTTTATTATTTACCTATCTATGTACATATAATAGGTGGTAACCTTTTGAAGAATTAGTATTCGTTATTATCTATCTAGAGATTGAACATCAATAAATCAGTAGTAGATAAATATTTTTTATTTCAGTTATTATTGTTCGCGCCAATTAAGTCATTTCACCTCCCTCCCCTTCACCCTCCCTCTCTTCCCCGCAAGCGCACTATTACATAATATGGATCAGGAAGATCTATCAACTCAGTCTGCCTTCGTCCCGCCGCCGACGCGCACGCCGCCGACGCGTATGCAAGTCCTCTCGTGACAATTGACAACCGCACCGCAAGCCACCTAACACGTGGTCATCAGACTCGCCGCATCGCCGCCATCACCGCTGTCAATAGTTTTGTGATTTAACTGAATAGTGCAGTGTATTGTGAAAGACAACATCAGTTCCCGGGCAAGAGAAGATTGATGAAGACTTCAGCAGCACACGAGCATACCATCTGCTCCAGCCCCTGGGATACACCAAGTAAGTGCGCTCCCTTTATCAATCCTTCTCGTTTTCCACCATTGATTCAAACCGCAACTTACAGTCCACAATTCCATCATCCGCAACGGGGGACCACCCTCCTTTCCACCCTTTATTCCACCACCATTTTTGGTCATAGCGAACCGGAGGTCCCCCCTTTATCCAACAAATCTGGTCATTGTCGAGCCGGATTCCTCCAATTTTTTGGTCCAGTCGAGCCTGATTTCGAGCCAATAGTTTGGTCACATCACCCGGGTTAATTATTTAATCTCATAAATACGCATACATATGTATTTCATGTAATATATTATAAGTGCCTATTCATATTTATTTTTGCAAATAAGTATTATATCTACGATTATTTTATATCCCGCATATAACGCACCGCTCACGTAGGTATATTATTATTTTTGCAAAACGCACCGCACCATCCGCTCCATTATTTACCTATATTTGTAATCGAAATTACACCTCATAGTACGCATTCTATTTTTTCATTAATTGAAGTCCGCCATATTGTAACTGGTACCGACGCGACCGGCGATCGTTGTTTCGCTAATAACTACCTACGAAACTATTCATTTATTACGCCATACTGATTTTATAATTCCAACTGTTTTAACTGATTTATCTTGTTCACGACAAAATGTCTACTAAAGGTAAAATTGTATCTGAAACGGTTTCAAATGACGAAATTAGTTTGAAAATATTAATTGCAAAACGAAATTCTATTTACGAACGTTTACAACAAATTTATGATTTATCTATAAGTGCATTAAGTTCGTCAGACGCACAGGACACATTTCTTGACACGGCATCTGACCTTGAATACTTGCGTACTGAGTTCAAGGACACGTTAGAATCTTATAATGTTACAAATTTAAAATTAAATCCGAACGCGCAAGTAGATTTCGGATTGTGGAAATCTTTTCATGATCTATATAGTCGTATTAAAAGTCAAGTGTCCAAATTAAACGCTTCATCTTCAAGTAAATTACAGAATAGTTTACCTACAAAAATTATACCGTCGCTTCCGCCCATAGAATTACTTTCTTTTAATGGGGACATACGATACTGGTCTATGTTCTACCAACAATTTAAAACCTTAGTTCATGATAATCAGCAATTAACAGATGCTGAACGCGTTTATTATCTTGTTAGTAAACTTAGTGACAAGGCATTATCAATCTGTTCAGGCTTAATGCCTACAGCTGAAAACTATTCTGTGATATGGAACGCGCTCATACGTAGATATAACGACGAGCGTGCGCTCGCGACTACCTACGTCAGTCAGCTGTTAGAACTGAAGAACGTTAACACTAACACATCCGCTGGTTATCAAATATTTATGGATAAATTTGATGCTTCTATTAACGCCCTTAAGCAACTTAATATTGATGACATATCTGATTTTCTGTTTCTAAATATCGCGCTTAGAAAATTAGATAACGATACCGTAAAGTCGTTTGAAATGTCATGTCGCAACGTAAATATACCTAAATATTCCGCTTTGGTTCAGTTTTTACATGACCAGAATAGGGCTTTGTGCCATACAATAAATACTTCGCATATGTCTAACAATAATAAAATTAAAGGTAATTTGGTTCCCGCTCCCGCTAAGAATATAAGCAAAACTTTTATTAATACAGATTCGTCTCGGTCATGTATTTTCTGTAAATCGGGTGATCACGAACACCTATTTGTCTGTCCGCATTTTTTAAAAATAAATACACAAGACAAGTACAATTTTGTAAAACGAAATAAATGTTGTACTAATTTTTTAAGTAATAAACACGCCACTCCCTTTTGTAAGTCACAGAGTAGATGTAGGCATTGCTCCCGCTCGCACCATACGCTACTTCATTTTGTTAGTAGTAGGAATAAGGTCGATCAGCCTTCGGTACAAGGTCCAGGAGAACAAAATGCATCCACGTCATGTAACGTATCGCGCGATTGCGGTAATGCGCCGCACCGCACTACATTATTGGGGACTGCGAAGATTAAAGTTTGTACTAAATACGGTCACCAATATTTGTTGCGTTGTTTAGTGGACCCTGGCTCGCAATGCGATTACATTACGAAACAGTGTTGCAAACGTTTATACCTACCGATCTCAAATAAAACACCAGTTAAAGAGGCGCACGGAATCGGTGAAGTATCGCAGAAGATTTTAGGTGTTACTTCTTTGCAGTTTAGCTCCCGCTTTGATGAAAATAAACTTTATCATATTGAACCGTTAGTTGTTCCCACTATAACTGGACAAATACCCGAGTCGTTAATAGACGTTTCGAAAATTAATTATATAAATAATTTACGTTTCGCTGACGATCAATTCCATAAACCAGGTGACATTGACGTTTTATTAGGGGTTAACACTTATTTACAAATTTTGTTAACTGATAAAATAATTAATTCGCAATCGCCGAGTGCCATAGAAACGTCATTAGGATACATAATAATGGGAGACGCAGATATCGACTTTCCTACTTGCATTCCGCGTTCTTTAGTTTCTTATCCTACTCGTATTGATAATAGTCAAACGTCGCTCATGAATTTGCTCGAAAAATTTTGGAAGTTAGAAGAGCTGCCGCAAAAAACTTATTTGAGTCCTGATGAGCAGGAATGTGAGAATATTTATAATTCCACTACTCGTCGCAATTTGAACGGACGATATGTTGTCGCCCTGCCCTTCAAGGACACGCCTGATAAGTTAGGTGATTCTTTTCCGCTAAAAAACGCTTCTCGCTCCTAGAGAGACGTTTTAATAAATGTCCCGATCTTCGCTCCCGCTACAATGAAGTCATTCAAGAATACATCAACAAGGGTTTTTTATCATTGGTTGCTTCAAATAATTCTACGGAACCTTGCTTTTATCTCCCGCACCACCCTGTCATACGTAATGATAAAAGTACAACTAAATTGCGAATAGTACTCGACGCAAGCGCTAAGTCAGATAATGACATTTCATTAAATGATATTTTACATAGTGAGCAAAATTTACAGTCTGATATTTTTAATATTTTAATAAACGTACGAGTTTATCGCATCGCCTTTTTTGCCGACGTTAGACAAATGTATTTATGCATTGAAGTACAAAAATCGCACCGCGCGTTTCAACGCATTCTTTATCGCTTTTCTAATGAGGAAGACATACAAACATACGAATTTAATCGTGTGACTTTTGGTTTACGCTCTTCGCCTTTTCTTGCGCTACGCACATTACGTCAGTTTATTTCCGAGGAGAGGGAGTCCTATCCTTTGGCTGCTTCGGTGGTCGAACGAGATATTTATATGGACGATATCGCGTCCTGCGCGCCCTGCGTCAACAGCGCCGTTGACGTAGCCACTCAACTAATTCAAATGTTTCAGCGAGGAGGATTTGAATTGGTTAAGTGGACTAGTAACAGTTCAGAGCTTTTACAGCACATCCCCGCAACGCACCGTCAGCTTGACGAGGTCTCATTCGACGACCAAAATATTTTTAAAATATTGGGTCTTCGTTGGCACCCTGCAACTGATTGTTTTTCTTTTCTAGTTTCGCCGCCGCCGCTCGCTTGTACCAAGCGTTCTATTTTATCCGCAACCGCTCGCTTGTATGATGTTCTGGGGCTCGTGGGTCCAGTAATTCTTTTCTCTAAGCTTCTCATTAAAACCTTATGGGTTCTCAAACTTGACTGGGACCAGGCTCCGCCCGCTCACGTTGTCACTGCATGGCAACAATATATTTCAGAGTTACCTTTGATATCGAAATTAAGGTTTCCTCGCCATATGGGTATAAATAAAAATTCCCAAGTCTCGCTAGTCGCGTTCGCCGACGCCAGTGAAAAGGCGTATGGCTGCGTGATTTATTCGCACATCGTTAATGATGATGACTCACCAGTGGTAACGCTGATTTGTTCTAAGTCAAGAGTATCTCCGCTAAAAACTATTTCGTTAGCTCGGCTCGAGTTATGCGCCTTAGTATTACTCGCTAATTTACTGCGTACCGTACATGACACGCTATCCGCTAGGCATCCTGTTGGTAACATTTATGCATTTTCGGATTCTGAGGTCGCCCTTTGTTGGGCCCGCTCCTCACCCCACAGGTTTAACACATTTGTGGCTAACCGCATTTCGCAAATACAGTCTTCTTTATCTCCTGATAATTTATTTCACGTGGCTGGTTTTGAAAATCCCGCCGATTATATTTCTCGCGGTTTATTGCCGTCACAAATAATAAATTGTGATCTGTGGCTACACGGTCCCGCTTGGTTGTCCTCACCGAGGAGTGAGTGGCCAATACAATCATCTTCACTATCTACCACCGATCTACCGGAACAAAAAACTGTAACATGTACCGTTAGTAATAGTCCGGAGCATCCATTTATCACTCTTAGTTTAAAATTTTCAAAATGGAATAAATATCTCCGATCCGTAGCTTATGTACTGAAATTTATAAAAAAATTACCGCGTAATAAAACTATAACCGCTTCTGACTTAGAATACGCAGAGAAAACTATTATTAAAGTGGTACAATCTAACGCTTTCGCGGAGGATTTGACTAAAATTCAAAAGGGGCGTCCTTGCTCTTCTGCCTTACGCAAGTTAACTCCGTTTATCGCAGACGATCTGCTTCATGTGGGTGGACGTCTTCAATATTCGTCTTTACCAGAGTCGCAAAAACATCCAATATTATTACCAAAGGGTGGTCATATAATAGATCTTTTAATAGATTATTATCACTATAAAAACTTTCACGCTGGCCCGCAATATTTACTCGCCGCGTTGCGTGAGAAGTATTGGATATTATCTGCACGACGCATTGTACGCTATCGCGTCCATAAATGCAATGTTTGTTTTAGACATAAACCTAAAGCAGCGCACCCGATGATGTCCGCGCTGCCTGCTTGCCGACTCGAGCAGTGCAACGCATTCACTCACACGGGGGTAGACTACGCTGGCCCTCTTAACATCACGTTGACACGTAGGCGCGGCGTTCGCAGTCAAAAAGCATACTTATGCTTATTTATATGTCTCGTCACTAAAGCAGTTCATTTAGAGCTGGCCTCGGATCTAAGTTCTGCCAGCTTTTTAGACGCATTCAAGAGGTTTATATCTCGTAGAGGTCCATGCAAGTTTATCTATAGTGATAACGCTACTAATTTTATTGCTTCGCGTTCATACTTGAAGGAACTTCATTCCTTTTTACGTTCAGACGAATATTATAAAGTATTTAATCAGGTCCTTTCTGATAACCGCATCACATGGAAACTTAACCCTCCAAACGCTCCACATTTTGGTGGGCTTTGGGAGTCAAATATAAAGATAGTAAAGTATCATTTATTTCGCGTCATAGGTAAGCGAATCCTCACGTACGAGGAATTGCTTACTGTCCTCACTCAGGTCGAACGCATATTAAATTCACGACCGCTTTACGTGTTAAGTAGCGATCCGGCGGAACCTACTGCACTTACGCCCGCGCATTTCCTCGCTGTTAATCCACTTGGATGTTTACCCGCCGCTGATCTTAGTAAGGAGCGCATTAATCTTTTATCACGTTTTTCATTACTTGATTCGATAGTTCAGTCATTCTGGAAGCGCTTCAGATCAGAATACTTACATACACTACAAGCAAGAGAAAAGTGGAATAAACATTCTATTAATTCCATTTCTGTAGGAACCGTTGTTCTTATCGATATGGATAACGCTCCGCCTCTTCAGTGGCCGCTAGGCGTCGTCACTGAACTGTTTCCTGGTAGGGATGGTGTGGTGCGCGTTGCACAAGTGAAGACTAAGAGCTCCACTTTGCAGCGGCCCATTGTTAGACTTTGCCCTCTACCAACGCAATAATATTTCTATATGCCTATGTAGTTTATATTTTATAAGTTATAGTTTAAGTATAAATTCTTATCCCGCTATTATAATATTTTTATTAATTTACTAATTATATTCATCGCATCGCCTCTGTTCACCGCATATATAGTTTTTTCTATATGATATTAACTCCGCTGTATATATTTATGTTTATTTTTTATTATTTTTTTTTTTTTAATTCGCTATTTGAGGAGACCTCAAGGCCGGGGGGATGTTCGCGCCAATTAAGTCATTTCACCTCCCTCCCCTTCACCCTCCCTCTCTTCCCCGCAAGCGCACTATTACATAATATGGATCAGGAAGATCTATCAACTCAGTCTGCCTTCGTCCCGCCGCCGACGCGCACGCCGCCGACGCGTATGCAAGTCCTCTCGTGACAATTGACAACCGCACCGCAAGCCACCTAACACGTGGTCATCAGACTCGCCGCATCGCCGCCATCACCGCTGTCAATAGTTTTGTGATTTAACTGAATAGTGCAGTGTATTGTGAAAGACAACATCAGTTCCCGGGCAAGAGAAGATTGATGAAGACTTCAGCAGCACACGAGCATACCATCTGCTCCAGCCCCTGGGATACACCAAGTAAGTGCGCTCCCTTTATCAATCCTTCTCGTTTTCCACCATTGATTCAAACCGCAACTTACAGTCCACAATTCCATCATCCGCAACGGGGGACCACCCTCCTTTCCACCCTTTATTCCACCACCATTTTTGGTCATAGCGAACCGGAGGTCCCCCCTTTATCCAACAAATCTGGTCATTGTCGAGCCGGATTCCTCCAATTATTATAAGTATAATGTACTAGATAGCATTATCCTTATATAGAAATAGTTAGTTGAGATGAATATCGTACTTCTAATATTACGGTAGCGGTAAAAATATACCTACCTATGTTGCATTTTATCATTTTGTGCCGGTATCTAGAATTTTTTATATAACATCATGACGCTTTTCATATCATCGTTTTCCATGCGCTATCCCCGTCAGAAACTCAGCAGAGCATTCACAGTCCCGATAATAAAGTACCTACTCAGCGTGATAAGGATCTCGCATTATGATACTTATTCAGCACGCGCTCACATTGAGCTCGATTTCCTTCTTGGAATTAGCTCATTCAGCAAAATTTTTTTTGTTGACTTCCCTAGTACTATGTACTACTAACCCAAGTATTATGTACTACTTAGTTTTTTAGGTTAATCCATACAATGGAATGCTTAGATTCAAAAATTTTGGACCTCAGTAATATTACGCAATAACGAAAAACGTCATTTAAAGCAAATCAGTTAAAGAGTACATATTTCTTTTGATAGCCACAAATACAGGATATAGGTAAACACCTAACTGAATTGAAAGTGAAATTTACAAACACACCATTTTTCATTATTTTTCATTTTGCATTAAGAGCCGTGATAATAAAATGCTCACCGCAAAATTATGCTTATTTCATATTTAGCGCGCTCACACATTAAGGGTGATTTAATATTTTATATTAGCAGTGGCTCAAAGTCCTTTAGTTTACTCCCGAAGAACTTGTGAGTAACTTATAGAGCACGCCCGAGTTGCAATAGTCCTCAAAGAAATAGAAGGTTACGTTTTAGAGCACGTAATAAAGCGGTATATCTGTCAGAAAGCCAGCAGAGCATTCAGAGCCGCGATAATAAAGTGCTCAATGCCAGTGTGCCGCATCAATGCGCTCCCACAAACATGCTCATTTTATATTCAGCGCGCAAGCTGAACTCGATTTATTTCTGTGAATTAGTTACGGCTCAATGTCCTTTTTGTTTCCCTCGGAACACTTTTGGGTTTCAATCGAATTTTACAATATTCAGTTATTGTTTCAATTAAATTCAATTCATTTTTGTTTGCAAGAACAGCAAGCCTTTAGATCTGCCGCAAATAATGTAAAACTTTAGACTAGTTTGAATTGGATATTTTGTTAAGCGTTAAAAGAGCCACGTAACTCATGTTTATGAGAATCTTGAAGTATTTCCATTATATGTGTTATAAATTTAGAATAATAGAATTTTGTCTATTTCACACGTCTATTTGACCAATTTAAAATATACTGCTAACAAAACTTACAAACTTGCTATTTGACTCTTTTTTTACGTGATAAACCTTACAGATAGCCAGCAGAGCATTCAGAGCCGCGATAACAAAGTGCGTAATGCGTTTTTGTGTGTCGCATCGACGCGCACCCGCAAATGCTCATTTGATATTCAACGCGCGCTCGCTCCGAGCTCGATTTCCTTCTTTAAATTAACTACGGCCCAACGTCCTTTTTGTTTCCTTCACGAAGAACTGGAGGGCTCACTTACAACACGCTTGAGTGCCAATCGAATCTCACAACAAAGTTCATTTATTGCTTCTAAGTGATACTCTAGGCATAAAAAATTCAAGGCAAAGTTTTGTTATTAAATTTTCTGTCAAGAATTGACAGGGTTGATGAACATTAAATTTATTGAATTGATAATTACTACGGAACGGAAGTCTTACTTGGAGGGTATAAAAGTCTATCTTATGTTTACCGGACATATTAAATCGGAAGTTCTTTCAACGTTGCAAATAGGCCATACTCGTTAAATAAAACAAATGTAAGGTGGTAGAACTTTAATGTTTCCACCGGTAAAATCCCACCACTGCACCCATTTTTTGTTTTTCGGTGGAAAAGTGCAGTTGGCGGCTAGAATTACATGAGACGATTTTCAGCCTTTGAAGTTGCTTCGTACTCTGCTCCATACTCCTAAGGCTGAAAGCCGCTGCTCCGTAACATGCAGGCTGTCTTGAGGTTGTGTGCAGGTGTCAATGGGCTGCAGTGACCATTTAACACCACGTGCTCTGTATGCTCGTCTGCCACTCCATACAAACAAAAGTAACACTGAAAAAGTCTCCACACTCCTAAAAAGATGAAGATATATTTAAGAAATTCCCGATTTATAAATACAAAAACCCTACCTTTTCCTGGGTCATATAGTCGATAACAATGGGCACTACAAAGCCAGCGATGGTTCCGATGCCGTTGGACAGGCCCATAAGGATGGACGCGTACCGGGGAGCAATGTCCAGGTGGTTCACGTTGTACCCGGATATGGCGAAACCGCTGCAGGCTACGCCTAATGTCAGCTCGATGGTCGCGACGTACTGTGGGAAGAGATTTTATATAAGTAAGACACATGAAGATTCCGACAGTGGGTCTGACAAAATAAACATCTTCAGTAAAAAGTGCAATGAGATCATGCACGAAAGGTAGCCTAATTCGTTAAAAGTAAACTTTCCCAGGCAAACATGTGAGATTGGAGAGAAAAATGATAATATGATGATAACCTTTTTATGTCCCACTGCTGGGCACAGGTCTCCTCTAACAATTGAGAGGGATAATTTAAAATATTAATAAAAATATTAAATTATTTCATTAATTTCGATGTTTTCTATCGCCGTGCATGCCTGAAATCATAATCATAATTGAAATCATAGAATATGAAATCATAATTTCTCGAAGATATGATGTCTACCAATCCACACTAGGCCAGCGTGGTGGACTATGGCCTAAATCTCTCTAAATGATTATTACTCAGACATTAAGCAGATTTGAAAAGACGATTTCAGACAGAAAAACGGACTAAAATATCATATTAGTAGCTTTTTACCCGCGATTCTACCCGTGTGAGCTGCACGTTTGTTGCCAAAGGAATGACATATTTTCCGGGTAAAAAGTAGCTTAGGTCACTCTTCAACCCCCCAACCTTTTTCTATAAATCTGGTCAATCCATAGTACCGTTGCGATATAAAAATACGAAACTAACAAACAAACACACTTTCACATTTATAATATTAGTATGAATGTTGTGTACTTGTATACTTTAATCATCCAAATAAGTACTTTACCAACATTGATCAGGCTTACCTTGTTATCAGCATAAGCGATAAGCACGAAGAAGAACGCTTCAAGACCAAAGCCTCCACAGTTGAACAGTTTTCGGACGTTCGTGGTGGTCATGATGTTGTTCTTTCGCAGATAATCGGCCATCATACCGCCGATAGGTACCAGTGAAGTCATTATCAAGTGAGGAATGGCACCCACAAATCCTGACTGTGCAGAAATTTTTAATTTTATGAATTGTTTATAAGACAGCAAAAGAAAAAAAGATCTTATGTTATTCGTACGATGAACGTTAACTGACTGATACGTTATAAGATAAGATCAACCCAGTAGTTTTTGACCTGCAATCGAACTTCGACAGAATTCCATATTTATTGAACGTAAAAATAATCACTTTTTAACTATCAAACTTCTTAAAAACCTTTTAATCAAATTAGTGTCGATACTAACTAACCCTGTAGCATGTTATAATAAACTTCTGTGGTTTCTATAAGAAACGTTTTTATTATTGATACATAAAATAAAATAAAAAATCTTATTGACTGCTTAGCTAATACTGCCTATGTTAAGACTTATGTTAAGGTTTATGCATTTAATAATAACAATAAAATAAGATTACCTCAGTTATCTGCATGTTGAACCTAGTGTTGAAATATGCAGATTGGAAAATGACTAATAAGCAGAAGTTCCACGTCCTGCAGAAGTTAGCTACGATTATGGCGTACACCTGAAAATACATGCTTATTTACTCAACTTATCAATTGTCTTGAAAACTAAACCAGTGCAACTGAATTGTTTTGATCTTTGAAATTTGAAGTTTCGAAATTAACACGTGATATGTGTGTTGGAGACAGTTCAGCTAAGGAATTGATAGCGATGTTTCGCAGTTTCATCTTTTGTTTTAAATGTGGCTTTTTTATTTGAACAGCGGCATTTGAAAACATCTGACATCCGCAGTGGAGCAGCGTGGTGGGGTCTGCTCCAAGCTTTCCAAGAATGGACTGAAACTTTGTCCAGAAGTAGGTGACAAAAAGGATTGCAGAAATTTTTCTAAGATATTTTAATGGCAGCTGCAAGGATCCTTACCGGTGGCGACGTAGCGAAGGCTCTCCAGGGAGTATTCCAAAAGCCTGGCATGGCCGCCTGCGACGCCGTGCCGAGGGACTGCTCGATGTACGTCAACTCCTTGCCGGAAATGTGCGGGTGCTTGCTGGGCCTCTCGAATACCAGCCACAGCCACATAAAGTACCTTTTGTAAAAATTATGAATCTGACATTACAAGTGGTAGAACCACTACGTCCATTTTTGACAAATAGAAAATATGCAAAAAGCTTTTACTTTATTTATCTTTTTGAAATAAATCTTGAAAAACTTATGTTACTTGATTGGATAGAAAAGTTTAGTAGTCAGTAAAGCTCAATATCTTACATTTTTCTGAATAATATGTAGATGTTTGGCATATTTTTTCTTTCATACGGGAACAAAATGTAATTGCAGTACAGCAAATTGGCGAAATTACTTGTCAGATTGAGGCATGTAAGTTTCACTACCTAATACATCTAAAAGCAAACGTGTGTGACTCATGCTACTCGTGAATTTACTCGTATCTTTCCGTCTTAATGTAAATGGAACATTCTCGATAGCAAATGGATGAAGTGTCTACATGATAGAGTCTGGTATGGTCATTTGATAAAGGAATGATCAAACTGCAGCGTAATGTAAAAATAGAAACGAAATGTGGGTATAGATGATATAGTGCTTACCATATAATGCCTGAAACTCCATAGAAATAAAAGGGAGTTTGCCAGGAGATGTAATCGGTGAGTAGACCCGAGAGAGGCATGCCGATGACGATGCCGGCATAGGTCCCACAGAAAGCGAGGGTTGCTAATCTAGAACGTTCCAGCGGTGGAGCCCACATGCGCCAGATACCGTGGCACGAAGGGTAGGTGACACCCTAAAAGAATTTCAGACTTACATTATTTAATTCTACTAAGGTTGCTCGTGTTATAGTGATATTTAATAGAAAATTGTGTGCACATTAATTCCATTAAAGCAATATGGCCTTATTGGATGGTTTAAAAATATTTGACAGCAGGTTGCTATTAACGGGTTAACTATCTCCACTTTTTTTTTTTTTTTTTTTTTTTTTTTATATGTAAACCGAACAAAAAGGCAGACGGGCCGCGTGATGTTAAGCGATCACCGTCGCCTATGGACACGGGCAACCCCAGGGGAGCCACCCGAGCATTGCCGGCTTTGGAGGAGTGCTTTTTTTACAGCTTTCTTGAAGAACCCCATGTTATAGTCCACTGGGAATGCCTCAGCTGGAAGGTTGTCCCATAACCTACACGTCCGTGGTAAAAAGGAGCGTGCAAAGCGGACTGTGGAGGACCGCCACGAGTCCAGATGGTGCCTGTGGAACTTTAACCTTCGTCTGGTGGTATAATCATGAAATGGTGATGTAGGCATTAGTCTGAAAAGTTCCTCGGAGCACTCACCATAGTAAAGTCGGTAGAACACGCAGAGCGAGCCTATGTCTCTTCGCAAACTGAGCGGTTCTAGCCTGTCAGTCAATCTTGGGTCGTTGACGATTCGGACTGCGCGCTTTTCAACAGAGTCAAATGGGTGTAGCTGGTATTTTGGTGCTCCTGCCCAGAGATGAGAGCAGTACTCCATATGGGGTCTGACCTGGGCTTTGTACAGCGTCAGGAGTTGCCCCGCAGTGAAGTACTGCCTCGCCCTATTGAGGACACCAAGCTTTTTGGACGCCAATTTGGCTGTGTGCTCCAAATGACTCCGGTACTGCACTTCACTCGTAATGTCAACTCCCAAGATACCGACACTTTCACCGACGGTGAGCGCGGTACCCTGGAACTTGGGCGCTATAACAAATGGGGTTTTTTTAGCGGTAAACGCGCAAACTTGTGTCTTCGTGAGGTTAAACTCGACAAGGTTAAGTCGACCCCATTCCGAGACCCGCTCCAGAGAGTTCTCGACTTCAGACACAAGTTTGATTCTACTTTCCTCCACTTGTGACCGAGAGGCATTGGCTCGACAGGTGTATAGTGCGTCTACCGTACTATCATCTGCATAGCAATGTATACTGCGTGATTGTTGCAGCATGTCATTGATATGCAGAATGAATAGTGTAGGAGACAGTACTGAGCCTTGGGGAACACCGGCATTAATGGGTTTCATATCTGAGCAGCATCCGTCAACAACGACCTTAATCTGCCGCTCAGACAGAAAGTTTGCCACCCAGTTGCATAGCCTCAGGGGAAGACCGTAAGATGGAAGCTTCGCGAGAAGGGCCCTGTGCCAGACCCGGTCAAAGGCCTTTGCGATATCCAGGCTGACTGCCAGAGCCTCCCCGTTGCCCTCGACGGCTTCAGCCCAGCGGTGTGTGAGGTATACCAAGAGATCACCGGCCGACCGGCCCTGGCGAAAGCCATACTGACGATCGCTGATCAACCGGTGCTTCTCGAGGTACCTAAGGAGCTGCGTATTTATAACACGCTCCATCACCTTAGAGAGCAGGGAGGTTATCGCAATAGGCCTGTAATTGGACGGGTCACTGCGGTCACCCTTTTTCGGGATTGGGTGTACTAGGGCTACCTTCCACGAAGACGGTACTATACTAGTGGTGTAGGAAAGCGAGAATAAGCGCGTTAAGACGGGAGCCAACTCGGGAGCGCACGTCTTTAATACGATCGCGGGGATATCATCCGGCCCGCTCGACTTCTTGACATCGAGGGCTAGCAGAGCTCGTCTGACGGCCTTTTGAGTGAAACGCACGTCCTTCATCGAGCTCTCACACTGCTTGATGGTCGGCGGTGTGGCACCTCCGTCGTCCAGAGTCGAGTTTGAGGCAAACAGGGTACCCAGGAGATCGGCTTTCCCTTTTGCCGTGTGAGCCAGAGTATCGTCCGGTTTGCGTAAAGATGGTAGAGACGACCGACAGAAGTTACCTTCGACAGCCTTGGCAAGCGACCAAAAAGCTCGACTCCCGCAAGGGTAGCTTGATAGACGCTGGCCAATTCTGCCGACGTGCCTAAACTTCGCCTTGGCTATTTGCTTCTTTGCCGAACGGGAGGCAGCGTTGAATTTTTTCCGAAGCTTAGACGTTTCGGGGTCCTTGCGCGTGTGCGCATCAGCCCAGGTTTTAAAAGCTTCTTGCTTAAGGCTAGAAGCCTTAGCGCAAGAACCGTTAAACCAGGGCTTGTTTCGCCCGCCAATGGATACTACAGAGTTGGGAATAAAACCAATCATGCCCTGTCGTATCACATCGGCTATCGATTCCGCACACGTGCTAGGATCACCCGAGGTGAAGCACAGCTGCCTCCAGGGGTAGGAAGCCAGGAATTCCCGGAGTCCATCCCAGTCCGCTGACCCGTAATGCCAGACTTGACGCTTCCCATTGGGTCGAGAACCTTCTGGGGGCGGCAATGGTACGGCAGAACTTACCAGGCAATGGTCAGAAGTCCCAAGTGGGGCCCCAACCGTCACCCGGTAGTCAGATGGATGGGTGGTCAGCAGAAGGTCAAGCAGAGAGGCAGTATGGGTCTCAATATCTGGTACTCTGGTGAAAGTGTGTACCACCTGCGTCAACCCATATGCCAAGGAGAAGTTGTAAGCGGCCCTGCCAGCAAAGTCGGTGATTCTGGATCCCAACCATTCGGTGTGGTGAGCGTTGAAGTCACCCAGAATCACCAGCTCAGCCGAGGGACACTGTTCCAGCACTCTGTCGGAAGTCTTTTGGACGTGCTCAAATAATCGAGTCGTCTCCGCGTCTCCGCTATAGGACCTATAGAGGCACGCGTAGATTCGGGTTCTAGCCCCAGCGTCTACACGTGCCCAAAGCACCGATAGGTCCTTGTCTTCAAGGCAGCTTAGACGGCGACAACAGACATCCTCCCTGACGTACATACATACCCCTGCCCTACGCCTAAACGCGTGTTCTAAAATATAACCGGGATAGTGCAGGTACGATGTATCGTCAGGTGGTGCAATTTGTGTCTCCGTGAGGAAAAGTAAAGCCGGCTTTGCTGTCTCTAGGTGTTGGTGGACAGCATTCAAGTTGGAATGTAGTCCCCTGATATTGCACATGTCCACAGTAAGTGTGGGGGGGATGGCCGCTGAAAACACTTTACTTTCTTTTTTAATTCTGCCCATACGAAAAACTGTAAAAAAAAAAGAGGAGAGGGGAATGTGAAGGGAATTGCTCCGTTGGTGCCCCTCAGGCCCTGGCGTAGGCTTCTTAACGCCAAGCCGATGGCAGGACGTGGGTTGCCGGCGCGGGGGACGAAAGGGCCCCCGGTCCCCCCCGTGCGCAGATGCCGGGCCCCCCTCCGGTCTCTTACCCCGGCACGGCACCGCGCAACGGGATTTTTCGCTGGTTGGCGGGACAGCCTCCCAGGCCAGAGGTTAGCAGTGAGGCCTGGGTTCGGGTCCCCAACTGACCAGCGGGCGGCCAGCGGACAGCCGTTTCACCGGGTCTTCCTGGCCCCCGCGCCGACACACCACGGCTACCAGGGCAAAGGCGCCTTGAATCCAACGGAAACCCAAGAGGCATCAACGGAGCGATATAGGGATAGGGAAGGGTGGGACAGGGAGAACTGGATCTCAGGCTCACAACCGAAACACGCCAGAGGCACACCAAGGCAAGCCAAGGCAAGCCAGAGGCATTAAACGGTTGACTCCGACCCGAGGGTGGTCGCCACCCAGCCAGGCCCCAGGAAGGTACCTTACCACCGAGCAGTTGTCGGGTTTAGTCGCCTCTTACGACACCCTGGTATCCCGACATGGGGCTGGGGTTAGTATTCTTAATCCGCCCCAGCACGGACTTACTCGCTTTTTTAAAAAGACTTTCCCAATCGTCAGGTAAAAACGGTTACAGTTAACATTGTCATGGCCCTTCTAAAATAACTCAACATAACGTGTGGTTGGATAATAAGGAAGAAAAAAAAATCTAAGAAACTGAAATATACGATAATTTTTTGTCTTTTTTTGTTTGATCAAATGTTTTTTATGCGGATGAAACATAAAAAGTATGAAAATTCCTTAGAAACTTAAATTATACTTAACTTTGAAGAAAAAAAACTTAATTGTAGGTATAATAATATTTCATATTTTCTTCTAAAATGATAAAAAGACTAAATCATCCAAAACATATCGAATATTTCTTTAGTGATACGATGTATTATGAATCGTATAATGCTTGATATCTATATCTAAGAATCTGTAGATTTAATAGCATTGACGATCAAGCTTAGCGGTACGAGGATGAGTAAATACGTAACCATGACGACGCGTGGAGGGATCTGTAATCCTAAAGAGCCTTTGTACTTTGGAAAGCGATTTCGGCTGAACTCAAGTACGATTAGAAGAAGATACCGATCAATGCGAAATGAAACCGTATTTCGTATAACGTGAATGTAGATCAAACGTAATTGTATCACTAAAAGTTATAAAAAACTATCGAAATTTTACGGCTTTGTTCGTGTAAAAACAAAATATACCTATCTTTTATTATTTTTTGCTTTAACCGTTTCAACGAATAAGTCTTTTTTGGCAGTAGTACAAGAATTGTTAAAGTCTGTGTTCAGTAGTGTTGAAATTTATCGGGTACAATCATGAAGCACAAATATAACAACGAATACCTACTATAGAAATAACTCCTTAATTGCCACTTTGCAGTAACTTGAATGTTGCATTTTCGTAATTTAACAAAACAAAATATACCTATCTTTTATTACTTCTTGCTTTAACCGTTTTAACAAATAAGTCTTTTTTTTTGGCAGTAGTACAAGAATTGTTAAAGTCTGTGTTCAGTAGTGTTGAAATTTATTGGGTACTGTAGTGTATAGAAGTATATATTTGTGGATAACTCTGTCGTCTCGAGCAGCGCGCGCGCAGGTTGCGGGGCGGGGAGGGACTGCCCGACCGGCCGCCGCGGAGTGAAGACGTGCACGCTTGCTACGAGCCGATATCAGTGTGGTTTAGTATTATTTGTTCTTTCCTAATAAGTATTAACTTCATAGTGTACAACATTACATGTGGCGACGAGACAAACTGTAAGTATTTTAAGGATTTCTACATTTAATAACAAAAGAAGGGGAGGCAAAATATACGTGTACAAAACATTTATATTATTCAACTACAATCGTTGAATAAATAAACTTACGTATCATAAGGCACTGGAGACTAATTCATGCATGACAAACGACTAGACTTTTATCAAAGTGAATAATATGTGGGTAACTAGGTAACTATCTGCCGGGTTTCTTCATAGAGGTTGTTTCATTTGGTTATGCCCATGGTGGGTACTACCTACTTGAGTTCGAGCCTCAGTATTTATTACATTAAGTAACTGCACATGCACAAGGAATCACAGAGCCTCACGAGTTTTGTTAAATCAAAATAGTGAAAATAGTTTTACCATTTTACTGACTTTATTGCTCTGACTGATTAATTTAAAAACAGTTGCTACTGATGTTTACATGAGTATGTATGTTATGTAGGTGTGTGTGATTTAGATGGTTATACGTATATGACGGCGTAGGGGTTTGGCAGAGCGAAATAGTAATAGTAAATTAAAGTTAAATTAAATTAACCGATAGTAATAGTAAATTAATTTTCTAAATTGGAAGAACTGATCCACAGTAATAATTAGTTACTTACCTATAAATAAAGAAGGTATCTGTATCATTGTTACTAACTGATATTGAATGTACATAACAATTTGTGATTTAGGAATAATAGGACAAAATTTAAAGTAACTAGGTACTTACTAAGTAGCTTGACCGTGAGTCGCGTAGGTATTCTTTTGTTCGCGGTTTAGGTATTAGTTTAAACTCATAGATTCTACATACATCAGGGGAGTGACATACATCAGGGGAGTGACATACCTATATATTGGTCAACCGTACTTGTCAACCATACCTACCTACTTATTAAAATAAATTTTAATGTTCTTCAATAATCACCGAAAGTATCGTGCGGTGATTGGTTTTAATTGCAGCTGGGCATTAAATTGCGACTTTGCATTAAATTGCGGCTGGGCATTAAATTGCGACTTTGCATTAAATTGCGGCTGGGCATTAAATTGCGATTTGGCATTAAATTGCGACTAAGCATTAAATTGCGGATATCGATGAAAACTTAGTGTACAACTTGCATTAAATTGCGGAGACCTACCGGTATGGCATTAAATTGCGGATATACCTACATGACATTAAATTACGAAGTTTTCATAGTTTAATATTGAGTACGGCACAGTATGACAACGACGTGTCGACATGGGCGCATAAAGTGTGTTCGTCATGACGACTACGTGTTTTAATAAGCACTGAAGGTGTACTACGAGAGTAGATAACTAAGTAGGGTAATTACGTATAGTATAGGTACTATCACGTGCAGTAGACGCTTTATTACTAGCATTAGATTGCGGTAGCGTGGAAAAAAAAAACTATAAATATGCAACATAGTTACTTACCTTGTCAACAGGTAGCTCCAATGGCACAGTACACCTTAGAGAAGTTCGAATGTGAAGGGGAGGTTGGCTCAGTCTCTGTCCGTTGGGAAAGATGGAAAAGAAGTCTAAATATATACCTCGAGGCGGCAGGCATAGACAGCGAGGCAAAGAAAAGAGCTAGTCTATTACATTTCGGTGGTCCCGAGTTACAAGAAATCTTCTATAACATCCCGGGAGCTAATGCAACTGAAGGCGAACTTTTTACCATCGCGGTCGGAAAATTAGACAACTACTTTGCACCTAAGCAGAGTAAAGTGTATGAGCGGCATTTGTTTCGTCTCCTGAAACAAGAACAGGATGAGAAGTTCGAAAAATTTCTTGTCAGGCTTCGACTACAGGCTAAAAAGTGTCAGTTTGGCGAGAAAGAAGACGAACATATCATAGACCAAATAACCGAAAAGGGTAAGTCAGAAGAACTCCGAAAGAAGATATTGAAAACAGGAGACAAAATCACTTTGGATGAAATAGTTGCAGAAGCGAATGCACTGGAAGCCATAGATCGTCAATTAGGAAACTTTGGTACGAAACACGTGGAAAGTCAGTTAATCAACAGAGTAGGTACAGAGATACGAAAGGAGAAGCAAAAAAACAGATTGGAATGTAGTAGATGTGGAAGTTTCAGACATTTGGCCCGTGACAACAACTGCCCTGCAAAAGGAAAGACTTGCCTTAAATGTGGCATCATAGGACATTTCAAAAATCAATGTCGGACAAGACAAACTCAAAAAAGGAAATTGGAAGGAGAAGAATCATATAATAGTCAAGGAATAAAGAAGAAAAGCAAGACAACAAATAATATCGAAGAAACTGCAAACATAAGCACAGATGGGAAAAAAATCGACTACATTTTCAACATAGAGAACGACGCAAAAGTAATGTGTAACATAGGTGGAACCAATGTGGAGATGTTGATAGATTCGGGTTGCAAGCACAATCTTTTAACAGACCATACTTGGAAAAGAATGAAAAGAAATAACGCTCAAGTTACCAATCAAGATCCGAATCCCAATAAAACGTTCGTAGCTTACGGGAGTGCTACACCGCTAAAGCTATTAAGATCTTTCAAAGCTGCGATAAAACTTGCCGGAACATCACAGGACATCACAACATTCTACGTGATTGAAAACGGTACGCGTGACCTACTTGGACGTGTTACGGCGACCTCATTGGGAGTACTTCGGATCAATTTGAATATCAACCAGGTTGAAACTGAGGCGTTTCCAAAATTCAAAGACGTTTTAGTTACCATTCCGATTGACGATTCGGTAAAGCCCGTTGCTCAGCCGTATCGAAGGATTCCCATCCCACTCGAAGAAAAAGTAGAGAGGAAACTGGAAGAATTGTTAAAAAGGGACATCATAGAAGTCGTGAAAGGTCCTTCTAACTGGATCTCGCCTATAGTCCCTGTGCTAAAAGATGGAGGAGACGTTCGATTATGTGTAGACATGCGCCGAGCAAATGCGGCTATACAACGCGAAAAGCATCCACTGCCAACGATGGAAGAACTATTGCCAAAAATTCGAGAAGCAAAAATCTTTAGTAAGCTGGACATACGAGATGCGTTCCATCACATCGAACTTCACCCAAACTCAAGACATATTACGACCTTTATTACCAGTAAAGGATTGTATCAGTACAAAAGGATGATGTTTGGTATCTCGTGTGCGCCGGAGATTTTCCAAAAAACACTGGAACGAATCCTTTTAGGTTGCGAAGGAGTCATCAACTTTATAGATGACATATTGACGTTTGGCAAAAACAAAGAAGAACACGACTTAAGGCTAAAAAAAGTTATGTCAGTGTTAGAGGCAAATAATGTGATGTTGAGGGATGACAAATGCATTTTTGGAGTCAATAAAGTCCACTTTTTAGGACATGAACTGTCAGAACAGGGAGTTAAACCACTAGATAAGTATATCTTGGCTATAAAGGGATTCAGAGCCCCGACAAATATTGCTGAGCTACAGAGTTTTATGGGCTTAGTGAATTACGTGGGAAAATGGATCCCCCACCTAGCAACGGTAACAGAACCCCTCAAACAACTGCTAAGGAAAAGAACGGGAAGAAACACGGACATTCAAGATGACTGGGGAGACGCACAAAAGAACGCATTTAATGAACTCAAAGCGGCACTTATGAAGATACCCAAATTAGGTTACTACAATCCTCATGATAAGACTGTGGTGATTGCAGATGCAAGCCCAGTGGGTTTGGGTGCAGTGCTGCTGCAAATCAACAAAAACGGGCCGAGAATAATTGCATTTGGTAATAAAACCCTAAGCAGCTGTGAGCGTCGTTACTGCCAAACAGAAAAAGAGGCCTTAGCCCTAGTTTGGGCGGTCGAACATTTCAATACGTTCCTTTATGGCAAGGTGTTCGATCTAATAACAGACCATAAGCCATTGGAGGTGATATTTGGCCCGAAAGCAAAACCATGCGCTCGCATTGAACGGTGGGTGTTAAGGCTACAATCCTACAATTTTAAAGTGAAATATAGTCCGGGAAAGACAAACATAGCTGATCCAATATCGAGACTCTGTGAAGTGGCAACAAACCCGACGGCTTTATTTGCAGACCATGTTCAAGCGGTTACCGAATCTGCACGACCAGTAGCCATTCCATTACAAGAGATCACTGAGAGTTCCCTTGGAGATGCAGAGATACAGAAAGTAAGAGAGGGCCTTTACAATGGAAACTGGGATGAGACGGTTAAAGTCTATAAACTTTTCCAGAATGAATTATGCTTTCATGGCGATATTCTACTCAGGGGGACGAAGATTGTAATCCCAAACAAATTACGCAAAAGTGTTCTGGAAGCTGCGCATGAAGGCCACCCGGGGATAGTCGCGATGAAGAGCAGATTGAGGACAAAAGTATGGTGGCCTAAGTGCGACAAAGATGCTGAAAATATATGCAAAGCCTGTAAAGGATGCATTCTGGTCTCTGCTCCCAGCGCCCCAAATCCATTAAAAAGAAGAGACTTACCTTCTGAACCATGGGTTGACATAGCAATTGACCTTATGGGCCCCTTACCTAGTGGAGATTATATCCTGGTAGTTGTAGATTATTACACCAGATATAAAGAGGTGAAAACATGCAGAACCATAACAAGCACCGAAATAATCGGAATGCTTGAAGAAATTTTTAGCAGGCTTGGCAATCCGGTCTCGCTTACATCAGACAACGGGAGACAATTTTCAAGCGAAGACTTTAAGAGTTTCTGTGCAGAGAGGAACATACGACTCTATAACACCATTCCCTACTGGCCGCAACAAAACGGAGAGGTGGAGCGCCAAAATAGGGACATCCTAAAACGCCTCAAGATTTCTCAAGTAGAAAAAAAGAACTGGAAGGAAGCCCTTCGCGAGTACATGGTGATGTACAATAGTACACCACACACAGTTACAGGAAAAACACCTGCAGAACTGTTCTTTAGACGACAATTTCGAGACAAGCTGCCTATGATTCAGGATATGACACATCTCTCAGAGGATCTGGAAATGAGGGATAGAGATAAGGAACTAAAGGAAAAAGGGAAGGAATATGCGGATAGGAAGAGAAGAGCAACAAGTTGTGAATTGGAAGTTGGAGATAAGGTATACGTCAAAAACATGACTAAACAAAACAAGCTGAGCTTAAACTATGAACCCGAAACCCATACCGTCGAAGCGAACAAAGGAGGGGACGTAAGTCTCCGGAACGATGAAACCGGCCAGCGAATCAGACGGAACGTCGTACACCTAAAACGGGTGGAAGGACAATGGAAGGTGCTAGATGATGAGAATAATGCTAGTGATGCTCAAACAAACGATAACGATAATGTAAATCAAGCACAACTAAAGTGAATAAAAGGATGGACAATAATGAGAAATAATCGATGAGTAGTGATTATACAACAATTTGAATTAGATATATGTACTTAAAAATATATATATGTCTATTATATTACAATATATTTTGGTGATTATGAATGTATTTAATTTGTACGTTAACCCGATCACAGGTCCTTAACGGGATATTTTTATTAGGTATGTTTATATGTTTATATTTAAAAAAAAAAATAATAGGGGAGGGATGTAGTGTATAGAAGTATATATTTGTGGATAACTCTGTCGTCTCGAGCAGCGCGCGCGCAGGTTGCGGGGCGGGGAGGGACTGCCCGACCGGCCGCCGCGGAGTGAAGACGTGCACGCTTGCTACGAGCCGATATCAGTGTGGTTTAGTATTATTTGTTCTTTCCTAATAAGTATTAACTTCATAGTGTACAACATTACAGGTACAATGAAGTACAGAAATAACAACGTATAGATACCTACTATAGAAATAACTCCTTAATTGCCACTTTAAGGTAACTTGAATGTTGCATTTTCGTAATTTACGAAAAAATATGATTATAAACTAAAACGTTATATTCAATATAGTAAATTTACATGATATTTTATCTCATTTATTTTATTGGAATAGTTGGTTAGCTAGTTAGTTATGCATAAAACGTGACGAAACTTTTAAAATTAGAATAAATTTGAAAAAAAGCTCTTTGAAAACAATGAAACAGATCCAATTGTGGACCCAGTTGATGCAACGTATTATGCAGAATTTAGTTAAACAGAAGAAGGGGAGTAAATCCAGACGTGACGAGTTCCGCGTTCGACTCGGCCTTGCGCATCAAAATTTGACGCATCTCTAATAAGCTTCATCATGCACCGTCACGTATTGAATGCCAAATGTTCAAAATTTAAACGAACGACATGATATTTGTCACATCATTGTTACCCTTATCATATGACATCATATATGTGTGTAGTTAATGTGCAGAAAAGGATAGACATGAAACTTGGGGTGCTGTTTGATGTTTTTGTCGTTTTGTCTTTTGATTTATATCGGTTTTCCTTAGGTATTTCACAAAGTTACCATTCCTGTATTGTTTCTTGTTTTTTCTTAATTTTTATGTAATAAAATAATAATGGAATCCTTCATAATGTCCTTAAAATTAAGGAAATATTGGCTATTTTTAGCTATAAAAGGTGAAAGAATGCTTCTCATCTTTGATGAGGCTTAAGTTTTCTTTAGGATGCTTTAGTTCTGTCACAATTTAAATCAAGTTACTAGTATGATGTTTTTCTGTTTCTAAATACTTACCTCAACAAAACCTTGTGCGATTTTGAGCATCACAACGGCTGCCGGGCCAAGCGACATGGCTCCAGGAATGGCCATGTTGAAGATAGCAGATGCTACGATAGCAGCACCAAAGATTTTGTTAGCTGGATACATTGAAGCTAGGAAACCACCGGGTACTTGAGTGATGAGATATCCGGCGAAGTATGACGAATCTATGGAGGACTCCACACTGACTGTCCAGTTAAACGGCGTGTCTTCTTTCACCCCAGAAGAGGTCTAGAACAATTGATTAATGTGAGAATGTGAAGTGTAGCCTTATTAGGACTCTTTTTTCAAACTTTTTTAAGCCTTTTAAAATTCCAAATATTATCCAAAATTATATCTCATAAGTAAAATATCATAAAAAATCAGTGTCATCCACAAAATAAATTAACAATAAATTATCAAATGGAATTATGCATTTGCGCAAATATTGTGAGTATTTGCAACGGTTGTTCGTATACATTTAATTCCTATATGAGGTATGTAAATAGTAGATAAAAAACATATTAATTAGGTAACATCCGACGACACATGTGGCGCAACGGTTACCATGCCTGACTGCCAATCGGGGGAACCCCTGGATTCGATTCCCGGCGAAGCAGAGATTGAAATGATGAGTTCATGTCTATGTGCGTGTCCATGGCACCCACGACTCAGGGTATATGTACCTATCCCACTGTGTGAAGTGATCCTAATGAGTGTGAAACGTTATCATAACAGATGACTTACATTATGGACTTCCGTCATCTTGAGCTTGGCCATGCTCATGTTGCAGCGCATGCCGAACATGATGCTGAAGCCGAAGCAGGCCAGCAGCGCCACGGTGTACCGGGCGCTTAGACATGGGCATTCCGCACGCACGTACTTGTCTGAAGGAAAAATATTAATATAGAGTTTTTTTTAATGGAGTAGCAGACGAGCATGCAGGCCACGTGGTGTTAAGTGATAGCTGCAGCCCATGGACATCTACATACAATCTCAAGCAAGCATAGGTAAGTCTTGTCTGAGGTCGTATGCAGTTGCGCTGCTACTCTGGAGGTTAGTGGTCGCCCCATGTAAGTGTGGCCGGCAACTGCACCTTTCCACCGAAACACAATAGAATTGCTTCATGGCAGAAGTGGGTACAGCGGTGGTACTAACTTTTCTAAAAAAAGCTAGGATTGAAGCTAAACTCAGTTTTCTTACTTATATACGAACTAACGCTACTCGACACTGAGCGCTCTCGAGGTTACGTGCATTACAACATTCATAGCCGAACGGACTTAAGTAATAACGTAAGTAATAGGAAATCTACCTATATAACTGTTTCATGTTTTATTTTATTTTATTTCGGTATAAGATTTTTTCACAGTTCTAAGGGACAGTAGACATGAGTACATATTTGATATATAGGTAAATTCCAGCTTAATTCCTCCACGCGTTCCTGAGAAAAAGGGTTTTGACAGACAGACGGAGAACAAAGTGATCCTATAAGGGTTCCGTTTATTCCTTTCGAGGTACGGAACCCTAAAAAACAATTTTTGCTATTTTGTTGAAACCGAATGACGTTATAATAGCCAAAATCAGTTTTTAATAAGTTCATCAACTTAGTCAGATATCCGAGAAAAGTGATGGCTACTTTTACAGAAAGTGTCTAATTAAGCTTTATATGTATCTTCTTCCAGCTAAACTTTATCTCTTATTCACTTGACCTCTAGAATACTGATAGATCATGAGATTCAAAATCATGGGTCCAATCTAAGCTAAAAATCCTGTGTAGCGTTTCGTTGTAGCAACTACAACATCTTTGAGCATCGTAGCGTCTACGGCGTAGAAGCGTAGACTACGATAAGTGTAAAAAAGGTAAAATAATTGCAAAATTGGTTTGCAGTAACCAAAGAATTGATTATATTTTTAACAGACACAGTATCGTAAAAATAAAATCTTGATACTAAGAAGAGGGTGAGGGTGAGGTGAGAGGGAAATAGAAAATCACCTATATGTCGTGGTGGTGGTCTATCCGGCGAGGGCGGTGTTTCCAAGTCTTCACCATCGTACATCTGATCATATCCCTTTTGTTCCACGTGAAAGTTCTCATACTGAGCGTTTCTGTAACAAAGAAAAGTTAATTACACTTTCATCCCGTTTATTTATTTATTTAGACACATCAATAAGTTTACACAAAATGTTGTCAACGTGTTGTTTGATATAAAACTTTTTAATGAATTATATTTATCTGCAAATATTTATTTTCTTATAGCCACGTTTATAAAAAGCATAAAATAAAATAAAACTTTGTATACGGCTCCGGACAAAATTTAAGAGACAAATAATAAGCCACGTTATTGATTTGTTCTTCCTTCTGGATTTATCTATGCGTCACAGGCAATGTAACAAACATATTGCATGACAAGTGGCGTACTTGGCGTTAATTGGTAACAGGCTCATTTAATATGAAAATCTACAAATAATCAGCACATTGATGAAAGAGAGAGAAAAAAACATTTAATATACACACAGAACGTAAGTTATACTTCAGAAACTAAAATACACTTTACGTGCCATCATCTCTACGTAAAGTACGATTACAAATGACATTGTGATTCTATTTCCTCGGCAATTAAATCGGAAGGGGCGCGACGCGACGAGAAAATAGAGTTAAAAGTCACCGGCTGTGTTAATAACCCAGCATGCGAGATTGCACCTGCACCCGATGGGCTAATCAGCATCCCATAAGGGCCAATATCGTGCCTTAAACGGTATGCACGTAAGCATTTTTAGGAAGAACCAATAAAGAATGACAATTTATAGAGGAGTTACTACCGTCATATTGCTGTAATAATGCTACCCAAAAATACTTAAAATAAAATCTGCATGGGATGATAAAAATTATGAAAACTCAAAATTTTAAAACCGGGATTTCATAAATCTTTTATAGATGGTAAAATTATCATGGTTTGATCTGGCAAATATTTGAACTTTAAATAAATAAATAAAAATCGTTTCCGTACTCAAGAGGGCACGTTAAGCCGCCGGTCCCGGTTGTTGTCGATAGATAACAGTCGTCAAACCTTGTCGGAGGCCTTATGGGCAGTTTGAAAACATCCGCCAGCGGGTTGGTCACTAACCCAAATCTCCGTCAACCCGTATTGGAGCAGCATGGTGAAGTAAGCTCCAGGCCTCCCCAATAATAGGGAGAGACCCGTGCCAAGCAGTAGGACGCAAAACGGTTGAGACGGTTGCAGCCAATATTTTATTTTTCCAAAAAACAATATAGTTTCCTTCCAAAAACTGTAGCCTTGTTTTACATTGATAAAACTTTGAAATTTACTTTCAAACGCTTTCAACATACAAATTACATAACAACAAACGGCTAAACACTCGCAACTGGTTCCTAATTGAATCAGCCGCATAATGGCGCCGTCACATCGCGTTTAGGAAATTTTAAAGTGACTTGCCATCGGTGTGCTTCGTGAGGATTTCGAGAAAACAGCTACGTCTTCAATAACGCATGAAATTTAAAGTTACACTAAGCAACGGCTAATTTTAATGTGACTTGCCATTGCTATGTTTGGCGGGCATTTTGTTTCAGACACGGCCACATTTTCAATAATAAATAAAGTTTTAAATAACACTAAAGCTCTCAGCTTAAATAACTTAAATAGCTTAAATAACAACAAACGGCTAAATGCTCTCAAATCGTGTGAGGCAAATTTTAATATGTATTGCCTCTGGTATTCCTGGCGGAGATTTGTTTCAGAAATAAATATATTTTTAATAACGCTTCAACTTTAAAAGAAAATTTAAACTTTTTATACACAAAACAAATGGCTAAACGCTCTCAACTGGTTTATAATCGAATCAGCCGCGTAATGGTGCATCGTTGGCAGGAAAGTAACTTGCCATAATATAGATATGCTTGGCCGTTGCCAATGTTCTGCAACCTATCGTTATACATAGGTTGTAGAACTTTTCCACGTTCTTTTTCAGCTTTAAATAAACCGTTGATTTTCGGCCTCTAAATGAAAAAAAAACTACTGTTTAGTACTTATAATTTTTGTTTTTTTATTTTTTTGTTTGTTTTTTTTATATCGTTTATGCATCCATTTACTTGTGCAAAATTATAGTACTTTGTTTTTAGTTTATGATGTTTTATGTTGACTGAATTTGAAACACAGTGAAAAAATACAAATTGTTAAAAAATGTCTTAACATATTTATATCGCCTGTTTTTAGTCCGCATTTACATTTTAGATTATAATTTATGTTATGCCATGGCTCATCAAAACAATACAAACACCAAATTTTAACTCCTACTCGTAGTTGAAAAGTTTCAAAAAAACTGTGACAAACGGACAGACATCCACACGAGTTATCTTATTAGGGTTCCGGTTTTACTTTTTCGTACGCAACCCTAGCAAATGGCGAAACACTTTTCACTGGTACCAATACAAGCGGAGGCGGGTCCTGATTGAATCAGGGCGTAATGGCGCCGTCACATCGCGTTAGGAAGTGAAACTTGCTTATTTTGGCGAAATACTAACGTTTATAAGCACACAATATATGGTCCCAACAAATACAGTAGCTTCTGATGCACCTCTTTTTAAACGATTACGACTGGAAAGTTCTTAAAACGAGTACTTAATATTGTTTTAAAACACTGCTTGACTATCGGGGTTGATTTTTTTTTAAATTTTAATGTAGTACTTAATATTATTTTAGTGAATAAAAAACCGGCCAAGTGCGAGTCGGACTCACGCACGAAGGGTTCCGTACCATTATCTATAAAAAATCACGTTTATTGTATGGGAGCCCCCTTAAATATTTATTTTATTCTATTTTTAGTATTTGTATAACAATAGCGGCAAAAGAAATACATCATTGCCTTTGATTATTCATAGAATACATTGCTAATGCATTAAGATTGAATATATATAAGTGAATACCCAAGCATTCCACGATACTAAATTATCTGTATCAACCTTTTACTTGGTTTTTGACCAATTGGAACGTGTACATTGGGATTTTAATCAAGCAAATTAAAAATCATAAATGTTTAAGATCTTTTATTTGGCGACGTTTCGACACTCTCCGCGAGGTCATTTTCAAGCCATTATGTGTTTGTAACAGTTAGTTAAGAATAAATAAACTCTTAAAGGCACTTATTATAATAAAATTCGTGTGATCAAAAACCAAACAATATTCGAGTATCGAATGTTGTTTGGATTTTTAATTTGCTTGATTAAAATCCCAATGTACACGTTCCAATTGGTCAAAAACCAAGAAAAATGTTGATACAGATAATTAAGATTGAATGAAAGGTAAATTGTGGTTTACGATTTATGACGTATTAAAAAAAAACTTCTTACTAGATCTCGTTCAAAGCAATTTTCGGTGAAAGTTTGCATCGTAATGTACATCATACATTTTTTTAGTTTTATCATTCTCTTATTTTAGAAGTTACAGGGCACACATTTTACCACTTTGGAAGTGTCTCTCGCGCAAACTATTCAGTTTAGAAAAAAATTATACTAAAAACCTCAATATCATTTTTGAAGACCTATCCATAGATACCCCACACGTATGGGTTTGATGAAAAAAAATTTTTTGAGTTGCAGTTCTAGGTATGGGGAACCCTCAAAATTTATTGCTTTTTTCTATTTTTGTGTGAAAATCTTAATGCGGTTCATAGAATACATCTACGTACCGAGTTTCAACAGTATAGTTCTTATAGTTTCGGAAGAAAATGGCTGTGAAACACGGACAGACAGACAGACAGACAGACAGACATCACGAATCTATAAGGGTTCCGTTTTTTGCCATTTGGCTACGGAACCCTAAAAACGAGCTTTATAAATTACTTCATACGAAAATCGTAACTTTTTGACCCTTCCCCCGACCTTGTCACTGCTGGTCACAATAATTAAGGTACTCTGCCTTCCAAGTGTGACGTCACACATTTAGCTATTTTATTTACATCTAGAAATTATTGATTTAAAACAGCAGTTACGCCTTTTAAATCATTAAACATACATATACATATATATATAAAAATTATTTTTATATAGGCTCATATGTAAATCACATTTGGTCGACCCCTCCCTCCCCCTTAAGGTGTGACGTAATATATGGATAACCCCATAGCGTACAGTTTTATAGCCTAAAACCTTCCTCGACTATCCAACACAAAAATAATATTTTCAATTTGAACCAGTAATGCTCGAGAATAGAGCGCTTTCAATAAAACAAACTTTTCGTCTTAATAATATTAGTATAGATTGGCGAATATTAATATAACATCACGCTGTTTATTTAGTGAAAATAATATCAAATGACTACTTAAATTGTAATAATTAATATGTTATATTGTAATTATGTTTCAGAGAAAATTTAATGTCCCACTAACAGTTACAGGTATCCTTCCAGAATCAAGAGGGAAAATAGTATTTTTTTTTTAATTTACACTTAAATACACGATTCGTATTACAAAGATATCATAATAAAGCAATAACCATGATATGATATAAGAATTTCAAATTCAAATGTTCTCTTTAATTGCATAAATTATAAGAGCATACTTAGAGAATATTTCAGTAAAACATTGCAAGCGTAATCAAATTTCATCTCTTTATATCCATTTAAAACGCAAAATCTGAGAGAGTAACATTACAGATTACAGCTTTGGTTAAATTTGGTGTCTATTAGTGGCCCAAACCTTATTAAGTATTCATATTTGCTCCCCTTACAAAGCGGGACTTGATGCCGTATCGCGTCCAGTCAGTACTAAACGCATTAGAACGTTGCTAGCGACAATTCAGGGACAGTGGGACGATATAATGAGGGAGATAGTAGGCTCCCGTCATAGTTAGCAGTGATGCTAAATGTTAATATACTCATAGAATCGTTTCATCGTGGGTTTAAAATAACAATTGGAAAAGAAAAAAGTTTCACTACCGCTTAAATAATGATTAGATCTTAGAATGTTGAGATAAATATTAAGGTTAATATTTAAACACACCATTTTTAACGATACCTTTTATAACCATTCATCACACGGATCGCGTTCGTGTTAATCCCAAAATACCCTCATGGGCTCCCATATTATACAGGATACCGTGAAGTGATGACGCGGCAGGCTGTGATGCTATGACGCGGTGACGCTGCGACGCAGTGACATGATGACGCTGTGACAGGGTCGCCGTGACGCGACTAGGCGTCGCCGGTCAGGGTTGTCAGATTTTATAATTTTATGTAATTGGTATTTGTGTATACTTTTTGTATAGCACATCAGTGACATCAGGTTGTATTTGGATGCCAAGCTGAGATTTAAAATCAAAAATTGAACTTTATAATATATTCAATTTACATTAGTATGTACTCGTAAGTAGATATCTAGATCATCATGAGACTTATCGTTTGAAATGAATGCAGTCCTATTGTGTACAATGTTATTGTAATTTATTATCTCTACATTTTAGGACTAAAAATTTAGTACCTAGTTTCCTATTTTACAACAGGTACTTACAAGTTTTTCACATTGAAATTATTCATTGTCACATTCCATCGCACATTTGTTTAGTTTAAGTTTTTTGTTTTTTGCTTTTATAATAATTTGATTATAATGCTTTTGTTATAATTTGGTTTACAATACCAGTAGGTATAACTCGTTATGGATATTATTATTTTCGACCTCTTGAATGAAATTTTTTAAGTAATAACATTCCATTTAACACCACGCAGCCCGTCTGCCTTTTTTTCGGTTTATCTATAAAAAAAATATAATATTTTACTTTTTAGTTTTTCCGTGTGTGTTACGTTATACGGTGGTACTTTAGTGGAAAGGTGCAGTCAAAGGGTTTAGACGACCCGCGTGGCGCAATTGTTACTATGCCGGACTGCCAATCGAAGGGTCCCGGGTTCGATTCCCGGCGAAACAGAAATTTGAATGATGAGTTTAAATTTCTGTTCTCGGTCTGGGTGTTTGTGTTTCTGTCTTTGTATGTGTCCATGGTACCCACTACACAGGGTATTAATTACCTTACTGTGGGACTATGAGTGTGTAACGTTTATTTATAAAGGGAAAAGAGGCGACTATCGGCCTCCGACTGCTAATCAAGCTGCTAATCAGATACATATGACTTTACACAACAAGACCACATTAAAACAATCAGATTTTATTTTGTATAATTTATAATTTATGACTGTTGATTGTAGTGTGCTTGCTCTACAAACATGGTAGCCCTGTCGGAGATAGTCGGCACCGTGCCGAGCGAGGGACCCGTCGTTTCCACTTGGTTATGCCTTTTATGCGACGATTCATTACCAACGGCGTTTAAATAGGGGAGCGAACAGATAGCCACATTTATTACTTTTGTCAGCGGAAAAATGAATTTTCACACCAGTAATCTTGATTTTATGAATGTTAAAAAGAACGAATACATACATTAAAACGCCAACCTTTAATCGTGCATATTTGTTTGTAATCGGTTTAGTTAGTTCGATTTTATACCATACGTTGCAGACGTTGTCCTGACTTGAAAGTAATGAAAGAGGATTTGTTTTCTTATTATCTTAAAGAGATTTCACATTACTGTCAAACAAAAATATAAAACAAATAGTGACATACGAACTGTCCAGTTATTCTGACTGTCTCAAAGTTTAGAACGACACTGCACGGAATACAAACGTTTGACAGGTAGGAACAATTTATATGGGGAAACAACTTATAAATAAAATAAATAAAAAAACAATTTCCAGTGGAACAAATTGTGAATCTAAATCATCCTGGAATCCACTTGAACACACACAAAAAAATTCATTAAAATCGGTCCAGCCGTTTAGGAGGAGTTCACTGTCAACAGACGTACAGAAGAATTATATAAATAAAGATAACTAATCCGGTTTATATTAACTAGATAAATATATTTTTCTTTACGTCATGTTAGTTTTAACATAAAATGAATGTCTGACTGTAGCGCAAATATGTTATAACGACTATTTGACTAAACAGAAGCTTATTAATAAAAAACAATAGGGCATTTTAAAGGTAAAAAAGATCAAAAGAACGTTTGGGATAGTTTTATCTTATAAAAAATCTTTATAATCTTATATCTAAAATACATCTTATTGTATAACAAATACAGGAACGTCGACATAACAAACAAAAACAAAGATTATCTTTTTTCGAATCACCCTCGCCTACTATACAGCTAATGCACCCCTTACGCATACCTATCATTATGCGACGCAACTAAATGGCGTAATTATTATTTTGCTGATGTACATCAACCCTACAATCATGCGTCTCAATTTAGAACGGATGTCCCTAAAAGCTTCGTAGATTTGATAGGTGATACAACTTGCAAGGTTCGTCCTGGTAATTTCCACCGTTGCAACTATTTCTGCAAACCACAGGTAGGAATTACTTCACAAAAGCAGTTTCGAGGTAGGTTTGCGATGAAAAATCACTGGTTCATCTTACGTCTTAGAGCATTAGACCTTGCTAATGTACATGATAGCGCAGTCAGCTTTTGTTCTACAAAGTCTTATTTAACACTTGCGTCCTTGTACACGATTTGATAGCCTGCAAACTCTTTCCTTCATTTTTTTTTTACATATTGTAATTTTTTTGTTTTTGCGTAAAAAGTAAACGAAAACCTTAGTTTTTCTTTCCTTAGTTAATACTGTGTCATGTGCTATATTGTAATTTGCGGATATATGTATATACCAGTATATATAAATATATCAATTTAACTATCATAAATTTCATCATTGCCAGTGTATTTGACTATAAGCTGATGTTCCGAATAATCCTTACTGAGAATAACACAAAAGATATGCCCCTCACTGGCGACGCTGACGAATCTGGTGACATAGCGTAGCTTAGCGTTATCATTAAGCTATAATGGATGACATCACTAGGCCAAAGTATTAATACAAATTATTTTGAGACTGGCATGCCCAAATAATCTTCGGATCAGATAAGTAATAGAATTGATGGAAGTGTTTTTTCTGCCGCCTTTTTTCTCTCAGCTCAACATCTAGCCCAAACGGGCACCTAAAGGCGATGACCGGGAATTCATTAAGCGAATATTTTGTATTCCTAATATGAAATAAATATTTTTTGATTTTGATTTTTGAATGTTAATCCTTTCGTTTTCAGTCCACTGCTAGATATAGGCCTCTCCCAAGGTGTGCCACTAGGCCCGATCTTCGGCTCTACGCATCCAGATAATTCTTTAATTATTTTTAATAATAACCTTATGATTATGCTGTATGTATTTTTGTATCTCGTCTCTCCCACTATACATTACTTTATTTATAAAAGCAAGTTACCCAAAGAATCTTTATGTTGTAAGTAAAATACTTATGATAAACAATCTAATCAGATCGAAATTATATTTTTTCTAAATTTTACACTATTGCTTCACAACCGCAAATAATTCCCATATTAATTTCCACCAAAATCTAACAGTTTAACACGCATTGTCTGGACTCTCTGTGAAGTTTAACTTCATAACCAGTTTCGCGAAACTCCATTACAACATTCTCCGCTACTAGCCCTAAATTGGACCCTAAATTGAGCTTCCGACCTCTTTGCCTTTTACCACTTGTCAAAAGTATGTCGTGTAAACATAGCGCTTCGTATACCTAAATATATTTTAGACTAGCCTTCCGCCAGAAGCTTTGCCCGCGTGGACCCTTTTTATAGGTTCGTGTAGAATAAAACCACCGTATGTCCTTTCCCAAGGTCAACTCTATCTGTGTTCCAAAATTTATTAAAATTGGTTGTTTAGATAGTTTAAATAGTTTGTGGGAAAGCTTTACAGATACACAGACAGATAGAGCTACTTTCGAATTTATAATATTAAAATATAAATAAATAATAATTATTATAGTATGGATTTTTAGGATAAGAAAAACATTAAAAACCAGAATAAATTTAAAAGCGTTGATTTAGTAAGTACATATGAGTTACCCTCCAGCATGCACGGTGATGGAAAACATCATACTTTGTGAGGTAGAAAATTGTATTATTTAAACACAATAATAGCTCCACGGTGAGAGAAAATATTGTGTTTACTGCGAGATGTATACACTTAACAAATTTCTTTGTCAGTGGTGTGCGCCGGAGGTTTGAACTCGACAATCCTGTGTTGGAGACCGTGGTTTTTACCGCTTGGCCACTATGGCCAATTGCCCATTGAGTGGTTATCCATTCAACTTAACTTAAAAAGGTATTTTTAAATAAAAAAGCTTGTCAGTAAGACAAACAAATTCGTTAATTAATTCTTAAAACATAAAGGTTATTTTGTAATCGTTCTGCAATAATGAATACAATTACAGATATTTAGTAGTCATAAAATTTGAACACCAAGCTTTTTTGCGGTGTTTCCTCGAGTTTCCGAAGACAGGCTCCTGGATGAGACGTGAAGAGCGTGGGGGCGGCGCAGATCACAATATGCACTTGAGCGCCCCACTATGAATACCTATACAATCCAGGGAAGAACGCGTCGGCTCTTAAATTAATTAATTAACTGAATAACAAGTAAGTGGCGTTGTTTAATAAGTCAGTTATTAAACTAGAGGACAATTCATGAAAATCAATTCAATTTAATTTAAGAAATACGCCATGTGAGGCAAAATTTGGATTTCTACGTCCCTATACATATCACCCTACTAATACTCAATGATAGAAAATGGATTTTATTTTTCTGTAAACGATGTAATAACGAGTTACGATACGTAAAAACAAAATCTTTAATGAGTCCTATGTGACGACGTTCATCCATACTTTTGTACAAATGTGTGTAATTCAGTGTGAATTAAAAGATTTCATATTAGTTTTCACATCGATTACTATTATTCGTTTTACATTTACTAACTCGTGTGTAGCTTAGGAGCGCACATTTTAAGAGAGGTATTAAATAAATAGTTTTAAAATACCAATTTTAAAATTCCATTACTGGCCATGGATTTGATAAGGGTTTAAGTTATAGTCTACCAATTGCGCATTTCTGTGTCTGTGAATTTTTAGCTGAGTTATATCGTTAAAATGTGAGAAACTACTCAAAGTGACTTCACTAGGTCGTGACAACATTAAGAACTATAGTTACAAAAGGAATTGTGCAACTAATTAATTCATGGCGGTCTTTTCTTCTCTTCGTCTTACTCTTTGACAAGTTAGTTGTTAAAGTTGGCCGGAGTTCTGCATATTGCTCTCTTTGATACGATGAAATAGTTCAAAATGCTTACAAAGAATCCTCATTTCAACGTCTGATGGCTGAACCTTTTCTAGCGGTAGTTTCGGGCAGATACTTTAATAGACCTAGTACTGGAGTCTATATTAATTTCGTCTCGTTTGTTAGTTTGATTTAAATTTAGTTTCTCAATTTTAAAGATTCGTCAGCTTAATTTTTACGTTTCACGGACTTATAAAACATGTACAACAACTTCTGTTTAGAACTTCTGTTAATAGCTCAGTTACGCCTACATTTAACTGAAATCTTTGTGATTTTATGGTTTAAAATCTTTTTAGCGCATCCTACAATAATTCTGCTATAACTTACTTTTCTGACAGTATTACTGTTAATGTAAGTGAACTCACTTCAAATTTTAAAATATTATTTTGTTAAGATTTTGACGTAATTAACACAGTACAGATAAAGTTCCAATAATTTCTATATTTCCAATTCCGGTCCTGGGGAACACGTGGGAGGAGGGTAGCTATTACACCCCGCAAAGCCACCCTCCTTAATTGATTTACAATTGTCGGTTAAATTTGTTTCCCGACCACCCTGTGATCGGGGATCGTAAATGCATAAGTTTAGAGTACGGTGAATGAATAAAAATCGAAGCTGTATTAGTGCTACGGACACAGAAGTCAATTCATCATTGAATATTAATGCTGAAAATTGTCGCTATCCGACCTATTTGGCTGTATATCTCTGCAATCGCTTATTATTATAGAATCATCTTATTAAATCATTTTTGCACTATGATAGTACTAGTTACTGAAGATTGAACGTCATTTATGTATAGTCATTGTTTAAATCGCAACATCAACGTAAAGAAATATAGGGTCCTAACAAGGGGTCGAAAGTATTCCATTAAAAAGAAACTCGGAGATCTGGGGCGTCTGTCAACTTACGTGAAACGGCGCCTTAACATTGAATAAAACATGTAATAAATTTGCTAGCCAGGCTATTAGGTGCGACTCCAAAACATAGAAACCCGCTCTTTTCTTCATCATCAACTTGTTAATACCCCACTTTAGGTCATAGACTTCGCTAACTAATGTATATGGGTTAGTGGACTGCGCGTTACTTTATACATTTTTGAGAACATTCAGGCAAATATTCAATGAAGAGAGTAATAAATGGGCGTATCAATCAGAAAATATTTGAAGATGTAAAGGCAAAAGTAATTTTAAGTGGTGGTAATCTCACGATTGCGTATTTATTATGGACAAATATTACATGCAAACTTATTTAATGTAATCCGTCATCAGGGCAATAAAAATGAAATATCTATGGAGAAAGGCAAGTCCATAAATAAATCAGCAATAAGATCTCTTTTCGACACTCACGAACATAATAGAGTTATGACAAAAATGGCGGAGAGACCGAAGAAATATAACTTGGTGAACCCGAGACGCTTGTTAGCGTCTTCATGCTTTTATTTATGGCCAGATTTATTTTATGGCCGACGGTATCCACCGGGTGAATCGAATGAGGCGGAAATCTGCCACCGAAACAATATTCTCATCGATTTCAGAGGTGGCAGTTTGTAAACGACGAATAAAACTCACATCTACCTACTGCTTTTATTGCCTTGTTATTTCTTTATTTGAAACATAAATTGGCTGATGTCCTGTGATTATTGAGGTAAAATGAAATTTGCAACATAATTAAAGTCTAGATAAGTGATTAATAACGCAATAGTCCAAGGAATTCCTGTGAGATAAATTTAAACATGTCATTAAAATCTCCTACATCGCCGTGAATAAAACCTGGAAACCTTTATTGGCAGTGCACTTGGTGACCACTGCCCCAAGTCAATCTTTGGGCCGGTCGTGCACTTTAAGAGAAAGAATTTTGATTAATTTTCCCAAATTCAATGCAAACATTTTGAATACTGCGCTTTATACGTCTCAAAAAGAATGATAAACAAACCGAACGTGCTTTCGGGGTGAATTTTCATTTTTTGAATTTATCTGCATAGCGGCGTTTGGGTAAATATATAAAAATGGAAGGCAAACAACACAGCGTGTCGTATTTGCGATGATATTCGGTTCGTAGATTCTTATTCTCTTTGTCGGAGCCTAATCTGTTGGGAGCAGCGGCGCGCACGTTCGATACCGGTCTTTATTGTTTCTTGATTTTCCCAGATCAGATGTAGACAACTACCTAACAAATATTGAAATGTTTGTTTTCGTAGTTCCACTTTGCGTTGTCTTTTGTAGTTTACCATAATATTGTGTAATATTATGTAATAGCGAAGATAATTCATAATTTTTTTTTAACAAATGTTCAATTTGTACGTTTACAACTCTCAATTACGTTCCGTTCATCCATTCATCCAAGCCTTTAAAAGTGTACTGCTAGACATTGACCAACATTACGTTTAACAAGAGGTTGTTATAAATAATCGAGATTCCTACGATAACCCCTTGCGTTTGAACGATACAGTTTGGAAAACTGACCCCCGCTAATATTTTTAATTCGCCCCAAATATCAACTTGAATGCTAGAATTCATTCCTTTTAATGTTTACCTTTGTATTTCACCTAATTTGTTACATTACAGTTTTGAAACAAATTAGTCTTTATAGACAGATGGCTGCACTCGCAAGCGATTTTATAAGGTGTTTGTCTTACGGAACCCTAAAAACTACTTATCATTGTATCTATAGTAATCATAACAAATGAATTTAAAATTCTTTTCGTTCTCATTCTTCGAAGAATTTATTTAACCAACCCTAAAACTCTTTGTCAGCTTAAACCAAAGTTGCTTAAAAATTTTACCCCTTCTTATTTGAGCGCCGTAAACGTTAAGTTTCTGAGAGCGGTAAATAAATTGGAGTGAATTCTCGAGGAAGGAAAATCCAAACAAATCCCCGTTTAATCCGAAGAAGAGTGTTTCGAATCCAGGTTAGTTGTAAATATCAATTACACGAATACCCTGGCTTAGAGCCGCTTTGGAAACCGACTGAATTGTGTACATTAAGGGTGCGAATTGCTACTGCCTGTTTTGAATGTAAATTTAGTACTTAATGTAAGTGCTATTGGTATTAGTTTCAATGTTAATATAAATAGGTAGATAGATAGGTTGAATAAATATATCTTGGCATTGAATTTACACTCAATATACCTAAAACATGATAATATTTTTAAAAAATCTGGCCAAATACGACTATTTTATTTTATAAATCATGTTGTTTTTAGATTAACTATACTCACTATTATTGTTACAATTGTGGTCAAAAATAATGTTTTTGCGATGTTGTTGTTAAGAGATACCTTACTTCTGTGTATAATATTTTATATTGGGGACATTCATCATTTTACCTTAAATATATTTTTTAAGTTTTAGTAAAAATTTAAAACTGAAACGAGACAGTATTTCCTTTTATACTACAATTATAGAACAAGTATCTTTCGCTAAATTTACCTTAAGTCGGGAAATAGGAACGATGATTGGAAAAGTGACATAATGAACAAAATTTACAATAAGCAGCCAATTGGATAGCAGTCCCACGGGCTTTCAGAAATGTAGGCGAAGATCGCTTAATATTCGCGTCGAGGCCTCCTGAGTTTTATGTCGGCCTCTTATCAATTTTTCCAATTCCAAGCAATTTTAGTTTCGAAATATCAATTTGTGGGAAATTATGTTAACCTTCGCAATTTGTTTCATTTACCGTATAAAAAAAGAAGCATACGAATATGCTGAATAATGTGCGACGCACAAACGCAATCTGCCTGATGACGGTACCAGGCAGATTTTTAAGGTAAGGGAAAATAAAATGCCAATTCGTGGAATATACAAGAAAGGAAAAGTGAAGTTAAAAATCCTATAGAACTCTAGAATCTTTGAGCTTACACACCTAAAAAAATCTTCGTTGTCCGAAAATATAGTCCTTAGGTACATATGAAATTGTCGATACTGACAACTTTAAAATCAAATACCTCTTGCGTTTGATTAGTTTGCGCGAGAGACACTTCCAAAGTGGTAAAATGTGTGTATCCCCCCTGTAACTACTAATATAAGAGAATAATAAAACTAAAAAAAATATATGATGTACATTACCATGCAAACTTCGACCGAATTTTTTTTTTGTTTTTTTTCGTTAGTTTGAACGAGATCTAGTAAGTAGTTTTTTTAATACGTCATAAATCGTAAACCGTGAAAGTGTTTCGATAACAACGGCGTTTACTTCAATTTATTAAATAATAATTTCATTACGAACATGTTTCACTTTTTAGATACTGAATGGAAATTTCATTGTATGGACCTAATACGTGTACATATGTACATAACTCATCGAGAGTAATTAATTAATTAAATTTAATTGACAAAACCTAGACAAACAAAAGTTATTAAAAGAGAAAATATTTCATGAAACAAAAAAAATACATCGAAGTTTTACAATATGTGTACACTATAGACCATTTATATAATGCCATTGCTATAGGCACATGCAAACTATCTTTACATTTCAAACCAACTATTCTTAAAAATCAAACCCTAAAAAACTATATTTCGTCCCTAGCGGATACTCCAATCATAAAATGAAATTGGCATACCTGTGACATCATAATACGATCCCCGGGGCCGGGAGGGTGAGCGACATGTGAAGACATAAAACTTACCCATGATTTGCCATAGTTGCCATAACCGACCGGGACGCAATTATCGTACGGCAAGTACTTTGACCCTGGACCTCTACTCGCAAATTCGAGAACGATACATTCGAAACGACACGATATCACCAAGACCATGTCGCATCTATCCTACTCTACAAAATGTTCGAATTACTTCTCGCTTATCGCTTGTCTCAAAAATTTTAAGTTCGAAGTGAATGAAATGTGCCAAAACTACCAACAAAACTAATAAAGAGTTATTACGGGAAGTCGGAAAAGACATTTTGTCACTCTTGGGTTTTTTCAATTTCTTGGTGTATTTTTGAGTCATATCGGATAAAGTTGATGGCATTTTATTCGATTTAGGATAAGTACTTGGACGACCGAGCGTTGCTCGGATAAAAACGATTTATTTTCTTATTTGTAACAAAAAAAAAATAATTAATTTACACAATAAATTAAAAAAATAGACACTTATGGTTTTGACTGAGGTTTGAACCCGGGTCTCTAGTTCCGCAACCATTCGGCTAAGGAAGCTTTAATTCAATGAACGAAATTTTCATAGAGCTCTTTCACATCGACATTGTCATTTCTTTTGTAGCGACCTTCCGCTACTTATCAAGAGATGACGCCACGGGTATTCTGAATCACGCTATCAAAGTTTTCTGAATACCCTACCATATATACAAGCTCCGAATTGAGTCAGTTGGAGCGCGGCCGCTCCCCGGGCATGACCACCTCGCCCGGCGGGAGATCTCCCTTTGCCAAACTGGTGACCCCGGACAGGAATACGTCCCTTCTGACCTTCATCAGTCGCACCTTCACACCCTGGATGGACTGCAGCATCACTTCAGCAACTCATCAGGTTCATCGCAGCGCACCATGTACACGCTTCCTGTTCCTGACACAGCTGCCTCCAAGGACTTCATGGACGGCTTGAGTAGCTATTACTCGCCTCCACATCCTACCCTCACATCCCGACTCACCGTGGATAGAGGGCATCTCCACTCTTCGCTTCACCCTCACATCCCGACTCACCGAGGACGGAGGGCTACACAAGGTCTGCACCCTCACATCTCGACTCACCGCAGATAGAGGGCATTCAAGGCGCTTGTAAGCGAAGATTGCACTTGGATTACTGAAGTCATCGACCTCCGGTCTGAGCAGGGGGTGATGTAGCGACCTTCCGCTACTTATCAAGAGATGACGCCACGGGTATTCTGAATCACGCTATCAAAGTTTTCTGAATACCCTACCATATATACAAGCTCCGAATTGAGTCAGTTGGAGCGCGGCCGCTCCCCGGGTATGACCACCTCGCCCGGCGGGAGATCTCCCTTTGCCAAACTTTGAACGTCGGATTGGCGGATGGTAATAGGTGAGCCCAAGAGGGGATTATCGGATTTACTCTTTAACTTCAACTTTACTGCTGAGTACTGCCACGATTAAAAAAGACCTTTTATATAGGTACAGTATTTTTTTATCTTACTTCCGGATGTCAAAAAGGTCAGATTAGAATACCCCGTTACCGTTGAACCATGACTTTTAAAAAAATAAAAATTCGAACTCTTCCGAGTTTGTTTTAATGCCGTTTTTTTATTTCGCTGTTTTGTATACGTTAATTCATTCATGACTCACCATGCAGGTGTAATATATTTAGTCTTTTATGCAGAATACTGCACAAAATTTGGTAAACGATATAATTTTGTACGACAAAGGTGTCGCTGAAGGTATCGTAAAAGTGACGTTCAAAACCGAATGTTCGTCTATGACATTTAACCACTTAGAGTAGAGTTGGTCTAAGAGAGTTAGTAAAGATATTCTCGTTTGACGCATTGGTCATTCAATCATCGATACTTATGAAAAAACGATGTCACTAAGAGACAGAATCTCAAGCAATTACAGGTAAGTCTTGCCTGTTGGTCGTATGCGTTTGCGCTGCTACTCCGATGGCCGCCTGGTATTGTATGGTCGCCTCGTTTAAGTCTGGCCTTTCCACGTTTCAACCCAAACAGCGGAAGGTTCAGCGGTGATACTTCCCCGGTTGAATTATAAAAGTTCTACCAACTTTGGCTTTTTTGTGACTTAATGAAAGCATAAAAAAGAAGTGTTTTACTAGGGTTGATCAGGTCTATCTTCGTATTTTCGTCGTCTGCGCATTTCTTTATTTTACTGTTACTTCTAAATTCCATGAATTTTTTGCAGTTCCATTTGTCTCTTTAGTCGCCATTTTTCAATTTAGGAGTTTTATTTTAATTCTAATCTGAAGAGATTGATGAGCACATTCTGAATAATTTGTTTCGTATTGATATATTTTTCTAGTTACTACATAAAAAGTAGATTTATCGTCACATAAAATTTATACGTTTTAATAAGTTACCAAAATTTAAGAACATGATCACAGAAATCGCAATTTAATCATAGGCAATTTTTATATCCAGTGATATCTGTGCTAGCAATTTAATTAAAACACATTCCATGTTTAGTGCTAGAAATCTCATTAAATGGATTCATTCAACCAAATTCCTGAAAGTACAGTAAAGTAAAAATCTACAGAATACTTTTAAATACTCACTGCTCATTGCCTTATTTGGAATTAGTCAATCTAAAATCTATGGCAACCAGTAAATATGAGTCTAAAATGCGGTGAAAGTTTGACAATTCGTTGGGCGCAATCAACTCAAATAAAAAATGTTTTATTGTAAATATGTGTTTATACTTTATACAGTCGCAAATACATAACCGTAACCGTATCTTCTGAATGCACTTCGAGGTGCAAGTCTAAATGTCGCAAACCTTACAAACACCCGATGCACTCGGATGCATCGCTGCAAGCATGCACTCGAATTTTTCTCGCTATAGACGAGTCTGGCGGTGTTCCTCAACAGGTTCTTATCACGAAATGCTGCAAAACATGCCCAGACGTTGCACACAGGTGAGATGTTGCACACAGGTGAGATGTTGTACACAGGTAAGATGTTCCACATAAGTTCCGATGAACGTCGTATCGCAAAACTTAAACTCGTCGTAACATATCGTTGCTATCGTTGCACTCTGACGAGCTTCTCAATAAGAACCTATGGTGCATATTGGTCATGCTTTGCACCTGCTCCAACATCTTTGCTACTTCGCTTAAGGTATCGTAACGTTGCACACAGGTAAGATGTTGCACATAAGTTCCGATGAACGTCGTATCGCAAAACTTAAACTCGTCGTAACATAACGTTGCTATCGTTGCACTCTGACGAGCTTCTCAATAAGAACCTATGGTGCATGGTCATGCTTTGCACCTGCTCCAACATCTTTGCTACTTCGCTTTAGGTATCGTAACGTTGTACAACGAAAATAGAAACAAAAAGCAACTTTCCTTGTTTATATTGGACAATTCTAAGTGTGTGTGTTTGTGTGTGTGTGTGTGTGTGTGTGTGTGTGTGTGTGTGTACGTACGTCATTGCGAGTCCAAGGAATACAAACTTGTCGTGAAGGATAATATCATGTGTTTGACGCAAATGTCTAAATGCAAAGCTCAATATATGGTGCTATAAATGTTGTGAAATATCGATGTCACATGTTTGGTAATAATTGCGCGCGTCATTGCTCCGAACCGTACGTTCTCTCACAGCGAAACTAAGACGGAGTAGTAGCACATGTAGGTACGTTCGTAAAAACCGAAGGTCGGTTGATATGCGATCGCACAATGCTATGACACATTTCAGTTATTAATTAGTCCATTTGGTTTGTTGTTAGGTATTATTTTAATTGGCATGCCTAATACAATAGCACGATGGGGAAACCAAAAGAGAAGTTATTTACGAGGTTTAATTTATTATTTTGTATTTTATGTAGGTATACACCTAAATATGAAAATATTATTTGGTGTCGGCGATGATATCATGAGGAATATTCGTGTAAATTCAAATTGAATTTGCGCCACATTTATTTTAATTATAATAAAGTAATGCGCAACCATCTATACTTTTCCTTAGTGATACTATTTTTGTATCAGCAGAAGCAACATTCTGGAATTTACGCGACCGACGGCACCGGGGTAACGGTGCGTTTTGTAAAAATATGTCTTAGCTTATAGTTTCTACAGTTAAAACATGGCATCGTAGTTGTAATAATGTATCTTAGTTTATAAGTTCTACGGTAAGAACACATTACAGATTGTTATAACTTTTAATTTACAGTTAACAGAGTAACGAAACGTGTCTTAGCTCATAATTTTCACGGTACGTCGGAACCATAGATATTTTATTTTGACTACGTAGTATAGATAAAAAATCTACGGTCGGAACATCGTAGTTTGTAAGAGTGTGTATTAGTTGTAGTGAAGAAAAAATAAAAAATAAAATCTTTTGTATTTCGATGCTTACGTATCATGTATTCTTTATGTATATATAATATATATGCTTAAGAAGAATGTAACGCTTTATTCCTTTGTGCCAATAAAAAAAATATACACATTTTCCTGTTTTTAATTTGAGATCAATCGAGGTCACGCGATAATCCCGTAGAATAGGTAACGAGATAACGAGCGCGTGTAAGTGGCGCTGCGATTAGGACAAACGTAGGTGCCGGACTGCACGTTAGTCCGGCTGTACATGCTTGCGTGCATGCAGATGTGCAACGGACTGCACGTCTGGTCCGAGTGTTGCAACGTTCGAATCGGTTCAAAGTGACAGCCACGGTGTTAAGACCGTTGCATCAGAGCTCTTAGACCTCTAAGCTCGGATATACCTACCAGTCATCGATACCCGCAGAGGCTTAACTTTCAAGTTATAGCGAGAACGTTCTTGTGGGATTAACTGTAGTAACATTTTTTTTATAGGAACGATGTTCATTATGGGGCGTTGCGGAAAGGTACCCTAACCGGGACAACGTCCGTAACGTAAGATTTTTATGTATAGTATGTATGATGGCTATACAGTGCCTAATGTATAGTCTACGTGATGATTGTTATTATTTTATAAATCATTGTAAATAAAATAAAGGAGTTTTGGCGGGAAGTCGAAAGAGACATATTGTGATCTTGTTTTATTTTTACTTTCTTGGTGTATTTTTGAGTTATATCGGATAAATTTGATGGCATTTTGTTCGATATAGGTTAATTATAGTGCTCGAGTGTTGTGAATTAAAATAACAGTGCGAAAATAGGTTTCATCGGCTTGCTTCTGAAATCCCATTGGTCACGTTCTGGTAAAGAAGCCATCGTTTTACTTGAATGTTTGACTGACTGATTACTGACGATTTACAGACCTTACCTATTATTACTCGTTCAGTTTCACCGAAAGTGGCAAAAACATGATGCAAAAATTATACCTGACGCTGGCAATATGCAGAGTTTGCGATGCCATAATTGAAAAAATAAATAAAGGTGTTATGATAATTTTGTAAAGTAGTTTCTTTGCTTTTTATCGACAAAATATGATTTTTGATTTAAAAATGTATACCTGAATAATTATTTTCTTTATACCTCGAATAGAACTTAAATTAATATTTTTATAATAAGGAACTTCGTTCCTATCCGTTGTCCCACGACACCATACGCTTTTTAATATTTTTTTTTAAGTTGAGTTGACCAATAAATAAAAAGCTGAAAGGTTAACTAAAGATAATTAAAAATATGACGTTAAAGTTGTTAAGGCTGATTTATATTGATCCAGTAGCTGGATTGGCATCGCCATTGTACCCGACCGTTTACATTCAGTCTAGTAGACACTCCTACGTCTGTTGTGGTGAAAACACGATGGCAGCAAAAATGAAGTTGCAAATACCTTGTTTTTAAGAACGAAACAGAACGAACGAAACGGAAGAACGGTTAAAGGAAATGCTAATTTGAGAAAACATATATTTAGAAGGCTGAGTTCTGCATAAAAATGTGAAAACAGACATTTTTGGCAAACTTACATAGTATATAAAAAAAATACTATGTTCAATTTATGCATGTATGACCGAGTGTCTCTCAAAATATAAAAGAAATCGTGATAGAAGAATGACTACATTATATCATAAGAAGAGATAGCCCTATAGTATATTTCTATTTACACTTTCCTAATTTCTTTTTAACCCTTTATAATTCTCACTACTGGGCACAGGTCTCTTCTCGGAAACGAGAGGAATGTAGGTTATAGTCCACCACGCTGACAAATTGCGAACTGGCAGGCTTTGCTTTATCTGATGTTGCCCAAAAAAATTGCAGACCAGCTACTAAAACTAACATAGTTACTTCATAAAAAGTAAAACAAAAAACTAACATAGGTACTTTATTTAAAAAATATAAATGTGTCAATAAGATTTAGGCAACAAAACATTTTTTATCTTTTAGAAGCTCGCAAAACTTATAAGTAAACTTAACGAACAATAAACTTACTGTAACCAGCGCCAAAACATGTTCCCTGAGGATTTATTCACGTCGAATCAACAGGTTTTAACTGAATTCACACCCTGTAATGTTCCCAAACAATTTTCTATCTTATCCCCAGCGCCAAGAATCCAAATTTCAATTATGACTCCCCTGGGGGTTAGACCCTCTATAAAACGACCTGTGGATTTCTTACACGATGTCAGATAACCTATCACGAACTTTGTGAAGGCAGAAGATCACCGTTTAGTATTATTGTCGTAAAAATGGATTTAATTTAAACTTATTGGAAATTCTGAGTGATAATTCGAAAAAGCCATTGCACTGTTGAGAAGACGACTTTCACTAGAAACGCTTTTGATTCACTGACAATTTCACTTATCGTATTTCTTCGGGAGCGAGGAAGCAATGGCACGGTGGTGACGTCACGGGAGCTGCTATCAAACTAGCCAGAAATGCGTGCCACGCTCCCTCTGTCCTTAGTTGCTGAGATATTCCGCAACCATTTGCTCCGACTCATTATTTATATGCGATATTAATTTGCAGCCTAATATGAAATTTCGATTTGTTATACCTACTTATAATAAAGTGCTGATTGTATGGTAAGAAGTGACACTCAAATAAACTTTTAAATAAAAAAGGATTTTTATCTATTTTAAAACCTACATTCTGGGTGAGGTGTTTAATCCATATATTGCACTAGATGAACTTGTACTAGTTCAACCGTCTGTTCTCTTTGTCCGTGTTTTTCAGTGTCCTATGTTATCATGTTCATGTTAGTAGTTTAAGTAACTAATCAAATGCCCTATACAACTTTACATACTAACTATATTAAAGGTGCACTACCTTACATACACTCAGATCACAAACAAATAGTTGTTAGCTTAATTGCTCATTTGGAATTTTACTTTATTAGACACATTTTAATGCATACAATCCACATCAAATAAAACTGAAACGTGCAAAGTGCAACAATTAGGTACCTTTGTTAAATACGTTACAAATACAAACATTAAGGTAAGTTAATAAATAAGATATAAAAAAACCATCCTTATCAATTTTGCAAAAAATCGCTGAATCACGCTGTCCGATTGATCCCGTATTCCGGTGACAGGAGCGTATCGTGAAAGTACTGTATGAGGGAAAGAAACAACAACAGTCTCAGAAAGAGAGAAAACAAAAGGGAAATTCATTCAAGATCAGCCTTTCTCAAAGTACGTAACATTATAATAATCAATCTCCCTTTTCATCGTAGTACCCTTTTACGTAAGTAAATCCAATTCATAGAAAAGCATAGAGTCTACTTTTTTCAGTCAAGAATTGATAAGGATTTAGATAATAGGTTAGCATTATAGCCAATTGCGGTTTCTTTGAGCTGACATGGTTTTATGAAATTAAGATTATGTATGGCATGTACGTTGAAGGAAAACGTCAAAAATTTAATATTTTTATTCACCTTAAAGCCAATGACAACTACAGTCATTAGAAATTTACTTTATAAGAGGATCGCAACAAGATTTGAACCTAGCTTCCGATCGGTCTCTTAACCACTCGGCAATCATTGTTTTTAGAGTCTACTATTGCATAGCAAAATTTCTTTTTGCTCGCTTTGCAGAATGACGTTGAAAGTCGTGCGAACGCTCCAGTTTCACAGACAATGCCCCAATTTATATCCAACTCACTTACTGAACTCTGTAGAGACGGCCGAGTGAGTGAGGAGAATAAAGTACCTCTATCTATATCTATTCTAGCACTATTCATTAATCTTTTAGAGCGAAACGTATAAATCCTTTTAGTCGTGCTAGAAGTCTATATGATGTATGCTGCTGGGTTGCTGCTTACAATTTTAATGATGAAATATTTGTCAGTGTCAAATAATTAAGGAAATTATAATGAATACTTGTGCAAATACCTTGATATCTGTGAAATGCAAGGCTTACTATAACACACGGGACTATCTTAATGATAAAGGAGCGTGGGAATGAATCTCGCTCACACAGGCTATTTCTTCATAGAATGTATTAGTTTTAGTAATTACTCACATCTGTGAGTACGTGGAAGTGGGTTTATAGTGTCTCATACGATCAGCTGTCCCGTGTGCCCACTATCGACCCATAGCCATTCTGTTATCTCAAATATAAAATGTACTTTTTTTAAAAGAGTGCTGCTGGGAGTTTTTTTCCGCCGCCTTTTTTCTCTCAGCTCAACATCTAGCCCAAACGGGCACCTAAAGGCGATGACTGAGAAAAAATGACATTCATTAAGCTAATATTTTGTATTCCTAATATGAAATAAATATTATTTATCTTTTCTTTTTTTCTTTAAATTTAATTTTGTGGGTACCATGAACAATGTAAGTACACTTACACGACCACCAAGAAAGGGTACCAAAATTCATCATTTAGATATGAGTTTGGTTGGTATTCGGGCCGCATTGACGTAGTAACCTGCATATAATTTACCAAAACAAATTTTAAATTATGGGTATGCAAATGTGGTTATTACGATACTATTAGTTTTATAAGTTCTTCTTCTCTTCTTCATCTTCATCTTCTTGGCCAATCACGGGTTGAAGATGTTACCCGACCCGACCCAATATTTTGCATGGAGACATTGATTGGTCCAACATGTAGAAGAGATATTGTAACGTCATTGCGTAAATACTCGTACATTATGACGGAGTACCTGGACGACCGAGCTTTGCTCAGTTAAAAACAATTTGTTTTCTTGGTTTTATTTCAAACGAAACACTCATTTGCTTAGTGTTACTTAATAACGCCATAAGAAATAGCTCCAAATAAAAAAATCCCAAAAAAATAAAAATAAAATATAAGTGGCACTCGGGGACTGCCGCGGTTAAGCTATTGCATAGCATTTTTTATCAACTTATGCAATTATGATTATTTATTAATTTTTTATTGGTGTTCATTTGAAACTTTATTATCTGGTCGAAGTAGTCTTGCATTGTCATCGGCTTAGAAAACGTCGACATTAGTATTTCTTTGATATTATCCATTATCCATGATAATTGTTGAAGTTGTAACCATAAGAATAAATAATATACCTATGCTGTAACTTAGTTAAGCACGTAGCAGCGCGGACTTTCAGGGAGTGTGTAAGTGCAAGTATCAGATCAATACCTTATATCTTCTTCTTCTTGATGATCATTTCGGTTAATGTACACCAGTTTTCTATGTCAGATTCAGGCTCATCAGGATCTAAATTCACAAAAGTTGTTGTGTTCTGAACGGGTTAATAGGCGGTTATATTTTCAGCGATTTTTGTAAAAATTGCTTCCATACCAGCGGAAAATTATGACATCTATTCCACCATTGAACCGCCCAATGATTGATCCTGGGGTAGATCCGCCACTTCTGATATCGGCGTACGTTCTTCCATTTATTAAATAAAACACCATTTTTACGTTAAATTTCGTCAGAACACAAATTTCACCTTCTTAAAATCACAATTCTGTTATTATTTATTTTACATTAATCATTACAGCGAAAATGAGTAACCAACTCATGTTTAAAGTTGTCAAGGCGACTCTCGTCGGTTTTCTTCAATTTCTATGCAATCTGACTGCGACATACATGCCGTGTGGAAGTCTGCCGAACTTAGACGATTGTCAGGTTTTTTCGTTACGGAATTTCTTGATTCAGTCGCCGCGCTCTAAGCTCGCGATAAAAGCTATGCAATAGCTTAAAAATTAACGCAATATTTTTTTGACTGAGATTTGAACCCGGGCCTCTAGTTCACAGATCTTGATAATAAACCAAGCCAAACTTGCAGTATGAATTTTAATTTAGTTTTAAATAACAGATATAACGCCAGATATTCAAGATAGTCATCTTTTTTATATAAGTCAAATATGTCCCAAATTATTAATTTCTCTTCAAAACATGCTACTAAAGTACGAAAATATCGTTGAGCTATTTCTAGCCGAATCTATTGTATTTCCAACATTAAGTAACGAGTACAGTAACAAAGCGGAGGAAATCGATATAAGGAACTTACAATCACATATTCGTATCGGAAGAAAAGTTAAAAAGCGTCCATAAAGCCAATTACATTAAAACATTCGGTCGGGACAAAGGGCGCGAGAACAATGCCGGCGAAGGAACCCGCGATATGTCTTTCAATGCTTTTAACTTCACTGATGGCGGAGGGAAAATGGTGACGTCGCGCGACAAATGCGCGTACTAGTGATGCGACACGCACACGATTTAGGAAATAGGGTAAAGTTTAAAGGAAGATCAAGTGATAGTTTTTCTATATGAGACGATGAACACTAAACCTATTCTTTGTCTGTATTGTCCTATATTTTGCTGAATTCTTTTACTCTACTTGTCACTGGTGAATTAAAGATGGAATAAATGGCATTATTAAATTAACTGATCAACGTTAATAAATGATCATTAAAGATAATTTAAAATAAAGCTTTTTTGCATGAAATAAACTAATTTCAAAATTAAATCCAAAGTTTTAGGCATGATATTAATAGATATACGATCATAATTTTATCTATCACATGGTATTTCAATAACGTTATTAAAAAATTAAGCGCTTTATGCACATTTATTATGATATCCTAATACAATTATTGATGTTTTCCCTAAATCGTTTGCTGTACCATGAAATGAAATGAAATATTTCTAACTATTAAAACATTTGCATAAACAGTCAATTGTCAATTTTCGTCGTGTTTAATAGGGTGTATTCAAATTTGCTTCCTTAAAAATTCTAAAATAGCATATTTTTATTTCTTACTTAAATTAAACTTTAATATTTTATTTATTTTTAAACCAAAGATATATCATTTGCAACTTAATAAATATCGATATCAACATTCCTGGACATCCTTAATAAAAAAGTGAGACGTAACCAATGGGGTATCACGGCTTGGTTGCACCGCAAACTCATTTTATAAATCGCCCGTCCGCTCGCCCGGAACCACGCGTTAGCTCACCCTCTGGAATACCCCCTTTCACCATGCCATAAAGGCAAACGTCAGCTAGACGAACCAGTGAACAAGAGACCATTATAAAAATCTAATCACAGACCATACTGCATTCGTAATTTAGTTGAAGAAATATTCGCAAATAAATAAAATTTGATAGGTAAATATGTCATTTTATTTATTAGCGAATATTTCTTCACTGGACGTATCTTACTCATGGCTCCACACTAGGGTTTCCTTTGTCATGGGTATCATCTGCACATGCTCGGATATAGACAAAAACACCGAAACCAAGCCAATAGAAGCTGAAATGGTCATGCCATTGACTTGCCGTTCTGCATAGTAACAATTGTGCCATACAAGTTTGCCCAGTTTAACTTCGCACATCGGATGCTTCCAAGAAAAAGTAAGATTAAGACTGTTCCTGCCAACAATTTCTCCGGTATCTTATTCAACGGACACCCCATAAAGCTGAGCAAAGCATCGTATTATTCTTTTTTATAAACGAGCGTCCTCTCCCGTGGACCACTCGCTTAATAGACAGTATCAGGCCGAAGATCTTAAGTAAATCAAATCGCCCCATGAATGGCGAATGAACCCGGGGCTTTTCACGGAGTTTTCCGCTGATGGCTATCACAATAGTCGGGGATCAAGAGAAACTTATCTCTAAGAAGGTCGCAAAAATGTTTCTTAATGCTTATTTAAGGAGCTCCATTTGATGTTATCGACCCGGAGGACACTGCCTGATTGTATCTGCGTAAAGTGTCGTCTAGACTGACAATCCACTTCGTTAGGCTGCGCTGCTAATAAAACTTTGTGCAGTATTTCACGCTCGTATCCTTTCCGTCCGAGAGACGATCGTTTTTACTAAGCAATAAAAATAATTTATAGCTCATAAATTAAAAAGCTGATAGCGTAACAATTTTAATGAATTCCTCATCACAATAAAACGAAACATTTTACCAGGCTTCCTATTTACATTTTTATGGTTCCTTAGCACTCAATAAACCAACCGCAGATATAAAACCACCGCGTCGAGGGTTGTACGCGCAATCTGTGAAAGCGAAGTGAAACCGCATCGAAACCCCTTTCAGTTAGGCGAAACGCCTTTACTATGGGCTTTGAAAAACAACAATAACCCTCTCCATACGTATGTATGAGGATACGTAATATACTTTAAAAGTACTGCTACCACAGAGTGATGAAGATTTTTAAATTACTATTTAGGTTATGCAATGCAAACATTTGAGGTTTAAGAAAAATGTTTTGTATAGTATTTTTTTGTAAATAATAAAAATGCATAAAAAATTCTATAATATTATATGCCATCATTTTCAATGAACCACCCGCAATATAAAAAACAGGACTATTCTTTTTGTTCCAACTCTGAAGTTTATTCTCAGATTAAAAAGAAGCGTATTAAAAGGTAGCTATGAAGAGCCAAAGATTTATTTATTTATTGTAGAAAATTTGGATACATGTCAAAATGGATTATACATATATTTGAATATTGGCAGGGCCGAACTATAAAATATGTACGTACAAAAATGCAACGCAATTTCTATCTGAATCTTTCAAGGTAAAAAGATCAAATATCAATGTATTCATAAAATATTGGCGTACTTTAAATCAGTAACAGTTGATTTTGCTATCAATGACGAGAAAAAACAAATCTTAATATCTTATATGGTAGCCACTTCGCGCACTTTATGAACTCTACATAAGACCCCTCTCAGTTTAAGAGCCACGCTATTTTCATGTTTCGGGACTACAAATGGGAATCCATTTAAATACTAAAGCCAACGTTTCAATACGACGAGATGTAAAGTAAGCTAAAAAGAATTGTGAACCATGTAAATTCTCGTATTGCCAATAGCAAGGATGGGATTTATTTATTGACGACAACGGACAAAAACGGTTTCATCTTACTTATTAAATTTCAGAATTTTTTTCTTGTTTTGGTTTCTTAAATTTGTATTATTGTATATTGTTATTCACGCACTAAAATAAGTTATTTTAAAGTATTAGTAATTTAGTTGAAAATATTATCGTTACCGTTTTCATTTTATAATTTCTCTATTATAAAATACTAATCTATCTATCTATCTAATACCTTTAAACGAGCAATTCTTGTATATATCTAAATATATTTTTTGAATCTCGGAAACGGCTTTAAAGATTTTGATGAAATTTAGTACCCTGGTTTCGAGGATGATAAATCGATCCAGAAAATTTTTACTGATAGAAATTGTCGTTTTATTTAATGTTTATGCCGTTAAATATAAAATTAATCTTACTGACATCTATTGGAGAATATTAATAACATTGTGGCGTCAAATGTCGAACGTCAATCCGCCCTTCAAACAAATGACAATGTCGATATGAAAGACCTCTATAAATAAAAATTTCGTCAATGGAATTAGAGCTTTCTTGGTCGAATGGTTACGAAAGCTGACTACGGAGCTAGAGATCCGGATTCAAACCTCAAGTAGGCAAGTTGCGTTTTTTATTTTTTGTGAAATTTTTTTTTAAATAGGGAGCTAGGTATTTCAAAAGGCATTGTTAAGTAACACTAAGCCAATGAATGGTTTTGCTTAAAAATAAACTAAGAAAATCAATTGTTTTTATCCAAGCAACGCTCGGACGTCCAGGTACTACTGATAACATTACACCTACAAAACTATTAATATGCGACAGTATTGCGCTAAGTATATTATATATATTATAAGTTAGTTACATGTTCCTCAGATAATATTGATTACACATACATCTTCATTATTAGAAAACATAAGAATTACATATACCTACTTATAGTACCTACCTTTTTTTGGTATCGGAGGGGAAAAAAGGTACAAAAGGTACCCGGCAACTTGGGAGAAGATACCGGGTAATGTGGAATTTGTACCGCATTGAAACCCCCTCAGTGGCCTGCTTCTGCGCTTGGGAAGGACTCCGAGATCTCCAGTGGAACGCACCGGCGTCCTCCACGTGCGGCACCCCAGAACGGGCTCATCTTCGGGAGAGCAGATGTGTTATCCTGCACCTTCCGATGCTTACGGCGGCATGCGGCCACGCACACATCGCCGTCCTTCCCGGGGCTGCTGGCTGGATGGATCTAGCTCCCACTCTCACCGCTCATAACCCCGGAAGCCCCCTTTTCCATCGTCCGTCTCTTATTCCGTCGCTTCTTACGATTAGGCAGGTTCCGTAGCTCTATTCTTAATCCCGAAGCTGCAGGGACTAGTCATTCAGGATTTGCCTGTACGAGTATATCTTAACATTATCATGCAGAAGACCTCGTTTGCATATTTGAAAAGTTATGAGTTGTTGCAAAAGTCTGTTTGAGTATAGGTTTTCTTTGAGGTTAGACAACTTGCATGAAGAATAGAATCAACAATTATTGACAACCCGTATGGCACAATGGTTACTATGCCAGTCAAGGGTCCCGGGTTCGATTCCCGGCTAAGCAGAAATTGGAATGATAAGTTTTAATTTATGGTCTTGGTTTGTGTGTTTGTGTTTATGTCTTTGTATGTGGCGCTATGAGTGTGAGCATACTAGTTACGTAAGTGGTAAAATATCTAAGTATCTCAGTTGAGTATATTAATTTTCTTTACGAGCAGCAGGCTCCGCTTGGAGCTTCGTAAATTATGAATTGTCGCAAAGGACTGATCGACTAGAGCTTCCCTTTGAGGTTGAGGGGCTTGCATGAAATAGATTCGATTGTGAGCGATCTACTTATTTGTTTGCCGTCGATCGACTCGCTCGGGCTGTGGAGGGTGCAATATGTTCGTGTGCCGAAACTCAATTTGGGGTTCTCTATAGACTCAAGCAGACTTACAAGCTAATGAACTTTTCAACAGATGTATCGACATATTTCTTTGTCTTTTTGAACGAAAGAAAACTTCTAAGTAGACGAAGCCAATGATACGAGGACTGTGTTATGAAAATTTGTTGCTAAAAGTCAGATTCATATTATTTACCGTTTTATTTTGTTTGATTATATATTTTTTTTCAACCTTTTTTATGCCCCACTGCTGGGCACAGGTCTCCTTCTCACACAATTGAGAGGCATTTAGGCCATAGTCCACCACGCTGGCCAAGTGCGGATTGGTGGACGTCATGCTTTCGAGAAATTATGAATTTCTCTCAGGCATGCACGGCGATGGAGAACATCGTAATCAATGAAATATCACGATATTTTCCATCACCGTGGAGCAGCGATAAAATCGCACATTACAAATTTCTTTGTCAGAGGTGCGAGCCGAGGATTTGAACTTGGAATCGGTCGCATCCAAGGCCGCGGTTTTTTACAAATCGGTCATCGCTGCTAATAGTAGATTGTATTTACAATGTCTTAAATTAATTAATTAATTCAATAAATATATTTCGACAGTTCACACAACACCATCTGATTCCAAACTAAGCAGAGCTTTTACGATGGTAATCAGAAAGCTGATAAACATACATATTATTATATCATACTAAATGATTTGAATTTCATTGAATTGAAGTGCGCATGGCTCGGCGGCTAGCGTAGAACGCAAACGGTCTATGCAGTTAAGCCAAACGGGCGCGGTCGGGTGTGAGATGGGTGACCGCTAGTGGCAAAAAAAATTCATGCGCGTTTCCGTGCTTCGGAGGGCACGTTAAGCCGTCGGTCCCGGTTGTTGTCGATAGATAACAGTCGTTAAACCTTGTCGGAAGCCTTATGGGCGGTTTGAACCGACTGCGGGTTGACCACTAATCCGCATCTCCACCAACCCGCATTGGAGTAGCGTCGTGGAGTAAGCTCCAGGCCTCCCCAATAATGGGGTGAGACCCGTGCCCAGCAGTGGGATGCAAAAAGGGTTGCAGCAATATCATACTAAATACAACTTACATACATAAATTAACACCCAGACTAATAAATAATAAATAGTCATGTTCATCACACAAATATTTGTCCTGGGTGTGCATCGAACCCACGACCTCACGCTTCGCAGTCGGCTCATCACCCACTACGCTCCGATGCGTCAAAACAGTCATTTTTATTACAAACTAGCCTTCCGCCAGCGGCTTCGCCCGCGAGGACCTGTTATATAGGTTCCCGTAGGATTAAAAAAATCCTATGTCCTTTCCCAAGGTCCACTCTATCTTTGTTCCAAATTTTATTCAAATTGGTTCAGTAGTTTAAGCGGGAAAGCGTAGCAGACAGATAGACAGAGTTACTTTCTAATTAATAATATTAGTATGGATAATTCAACTTATGTTTATTTCATGTTTTAACAAACAAAATATGCCTTTAGAACTTGTATAAAAATAAACATTCTAAATGGCTAAATGAACAAACTAATTGACACAACGAAATCTATATTGAAATAGTTATGTATGTTTTTAAAATAATTAATAGTGAATGCATAATTTATACATCACGAATAAAACAACTACACTGTAAACATTATCTCACTGTGTCCGAAAGCCTAGCATTAAAACACAAAAAGTGAGTATTGATGGGGCTTTAAGTAAATCGCTCGTACACACATTGTCGCGTTTCCGCGTAGACACAACAAAGCTTGCAAAGGTTGCAGAATGATTGCCTAATGGACAGTGAAGGCGATAGCAGTGTGATAAATCACCGTCGTCATTACCCACCCATTATCTAAACCCAATCTCGGGGCTACAACTAACTTCTACTTAAAGCTTTTGACGTAATTGACACAGACGGAGGCGTTGAGGAAACTTTTACATTTCATTTTTTGGAGCTCATTTTTTATAATTTACTTTAACTTTGGACATTACGTTTGTCATAAAAATAATAAATATGTGTGTATAAAATAGTAATATCCTATGAGTTAAGTATATTACTCACACTTGAAATTCGTTCTTACTTCATTTCTTATTGGTTTTTAAAAAATATTATAGCTAGTTGACGTTTAAAAATGTGAATATTATTGTAATTATTAATTTTAAGAGAAAAGATTTTTTTATTTGAATGGAGTAGCAGACGAGCATGCAGGCCACGTGATGTTAAGTGGTCGCTGCAGCCCATGGACATCTGCAAACAACCTCAAGCAAGCATAGGTAAGTCTTGTCTGACGACGTATGCAGTTGCGCTGCGGAGGCTGATGGTCGCCTCATGTAAGAGTGGCCGGCAACTGCACCTTTCCACCGAAATACAAAAGAATTGGTTCACGGCAGAAGTGATACTTCCTCGGGCGAACCATAATAGTTCTACCACCTACAAAAAAGATACGAAAAACTCTTATCTCGACATTATATTATACATGGAAAAATTATTATTATAACATCTTTTCCATTGTAATTAATATATCAGTCATGTGTAATATCTAAAAAATCATATTATTGGAGGTTACATAGGAAGGAACACGGGCTAAATTAAAGTACCTACTAAAAAAGTCCCCGCTGCAACTTATTTAACTTTTCTCTGTGCAAAGCTATGAGGCTTCAGTTGTGAACGCGGGGGTAGCTTCATTGAAAGACTTGAAACAGAGGGGGATGTACTCGTATATCGTTACTATGACAGGGAAACAGAAAATTTATTACTACGGCTACTACATTGTCAATCTACATTTATAAATTTGTAAAATACTCCGTAGGTTAATGTTTCATAGTGAAAATGTGCAGCATAACTCATTGGCTTAGTGTTACTTAACCACGCCATCTGAAATAGCTCCCAATTAAAAAAAAATTGTCACAAGTAATAATAAAAGCAACATGCTCGAAGGTTAAAGGTTTGAACCCGGGTCTCTAGCTCCGTAGTCGGACTACGTAACCAAGACCAAGGAAGATTTAATTCCATCTATGAATTTTTTATAGAGCTTATTCAAATCGATATGTCATTTCATTGAACGGCTTTTTTTTATAAATAAACCTAACAGTAAGGCAGACGGGCCGCGTGATGATCACCGTCGCCTATGGACACGGGCAACCCTAGGGGAGCCGCCCGAGCATTGCCGGCTTTGAAGGAGAGCTTTTTTTTACAGCTTTCTTGAAGAACCCCATGTTATAGTCCACTGGGAATGCCTCAGCTGGAAGGTTGTCCCATAACCTGCACGTCCGTGGTAAAAAGGAGCGTGCAAAGCGGACTGTGGAGGACCGCCACGAGTCCAGATGGTGCCGGTGGAACTTTAACCTTCGTCTGGTGGTATAATCATGGAATGGTGATGTAGGCATCAATTTGAAGAGTTCCTCGGAGCACTCACCATAGTAAAGTCGGTAGAACACGCAGAGCGAGCCTATGTCTCTTCGCAAGCTAAGCGGTTCTAGCCTGTCAGTCAATCTTGGGTCGTTGACGATTCGGACTGCGCGCTTTTCAACGGAGTCAAATGGGTGTAGCTGGTACTTCGGTGCTCCTGCCCAGAGATGGGAGCAGTACTCCATGTGGGGTCTGACCTGGGCCTTATACAGCGTCAGGAATTGCCCCGCAGTGAAGTACTGCCTCGCTCTGTTGAGGACACCAAGCTTTTTTGATGCCAATTTGGCTTTGTACTCCAAATGACTCCGGTACTGCACTTTACTCGTAATGTCAACTCCCAAGATACCGACACTTTCACCGAAGGTGAGCGCGGTTATAGCGCGGCTGATTGGTGGATGACGTTTGACGGCGTTCTACGCCACAATATTATCAATGTTATCCAATAGATGTCAATAAGAGTCATATTTTTCAGTTTATGTTTAAGTTGATTATCTCTGAAAATACGAATAGAACGACAATTTCAAAAAATAAAACCTAGCTGGATCAATCAGTCACCCTCAAAACCCTGGGCAATAAATATCATGGAAATCGTTGAAGCCGTTTCTGAAATTCAAATTATATATAAAATACAAGAATTGCTCGTATAAATAGCGTTTACTTTAAAGTTTTTTGTCCACGCGTTATTGACAAAAAATGCTTTGAATGACAGACGGATGACAAAGTGAGCTTGTAAGTGTATAAGGGTTCCCATTTTCCCTGTTTATAAAATGTGGCACTAATAAATACTAAATGCATTTTAAAAGCCGATAACGAACCGTAACGCGTTTTCAGCGCAAAGCGAGGGTCACAATTGACATGCATTAACGGTATTTCCGGCTTTGGCCCGCATCGACGTCACCGTCCGGAAATTCAATCGAGCCTACGGATGCGCAACAATACAGACGCTTGATCTCAATTGTAGCTTAGAATTACTTAGACGTTCTAAGATATACTAAGCAAGTCGTTCATAAATTAAAAGTTCCGTAGACTTATTGTGAGCCTATGAGTATGCTATTTTTAAGCTATAGTATATCGTTATGAGAAAAAGCATCTTGAAAGGTACCCATACCGATGGATGGACAACAAAGTGAACCCCAATCTAATAGTATGAATTTAATATGCACTAATATAAACTCCTTCTAAAGTCTGCAACGAGCCGTAACGCGATTTCAGCGCAAAGCAAGGGGCACACTTGACATGCATTAATGGTATTTCTGCGGCGTTTGGCACGCATTGACGTCACCGTCCGGATATTCAATCGAGCCTTCGAATGCATAATGATTTACATGCTTGCCTTAATTGTAGCTTAGAATAAATAAGAGTTAAATTATGCCTAAGTCCGATATAAAGTATGAAATGAAATAGTTTATTGCATGTATGGAAGTATCTTGAAAATATAAATAATCTCTTTTAAGATCTGTTTTTTAAGATACTTTTTTTCAGAAACCAGAAATGAAAGGACAAAAAAGTTAACCTATTTAAAGTTGGCAACCAACTATTACCGTATTTTAACGCAAAACAGAAGCACAATTGATATGCATTAACGGTATTTCCGGCGGCGTTTGGCCTACGTCGACGTCACCGTCCGGAAATTTAATCGAGCCTCTGAAATACAGTAGGTACAACTATTTTTCAAGATGCTATTTTGAGAAACTGGAAATGGATGGACAACAACGAATACACTTAAAACTTTGCAACGAACCACTACACGATTTCAGCACAAAGTGAGGAGCACCATAAAATTGACATGCATTAACGGTATTTCCGTCGGAATTTGGCCCACGTCGACGTCATCGTCCGGAAATTCAATCGAGCCTCCATTCTTAATATCTGAGACGTTTGACCTCTATTATATTGTATTTAAAAACAACTTAGACTTTCAGTTAATATGCTAAACGAATTTTTGTATCACTTATTCAAAAATAAAAGATTCGGTGTATACAGTAGGCTTTTTTAGTCCAAAAGTACAATCCATTGTGCAAAAGCTTGTTAGTCGCATAAAAAATCACGCTTGCTTTAAAAGCCGATTACGAACCGTAATGCTTGCTTTAAGAAGACTTGTGTATTTAATATATGTACAATACCTGGACGACCGTGCGTCGATCGGATAAAAACAATTTATTTCCTTGGTTTAATTTCAAACGAAACACACATTTGCTTAGTGTTACTTATCAATACCATCTGAAATAGCTTCCAAAAAAATGTTTTTCACAAAAATTAAAAATATTCGCAATTGATTGAGGTTTGAACCCGGGCCTCTAATTCCGCAGTCAGCCCACGTAACCACTCGGCCAAGGAAGCTTTAATTCAATAAAATATTTTTTTATAGAGCTCTTTCAAATCGACATTGTCATTTCTTTGAACGTCGAATTGGCAGATGGTTCTATGCCACAATATTATTAATACTCTCCAATAGATGTCAGGAAGAGTCGTATTTTCAGATTATAGTTAAGTTGATTATTGCTGAAAATATTTTTTTATAATTTAAAATTTCTAAAAACAAAACCTAGCTGGATCGATTTATCGTCCCCAAAACCATGATACTATTTCATCAAAATCGTTGGTACCGTTTCCGAGATTCAAAAAATATATTCAAGTATATACAAGAATTATTCGTTTAAAGGAGAAATTTTAGCTTTATATTTCCACGTACCTATAGCTGAGAAAAATATGTTAAAAACAGGCAGATGAACAGTCATATCAACAAAAAAAATAGAACCATATTTTTATGTACAAATTAATATGAATTTAATATACACTCAAATAAAAGCATTTTAAAAGCCCGCAACAAACTTTTACACAATTTTAGCGTAAAGCATGGTGCTCTATCGTAAATTCAATCGAGCCTAGAATAAGTTAGAATTTGATAAAATATGCTAAGTGAACCATACGTTAATTAAAAGGAGCACTATAGTTCTTAATAAACGATTTACTCTCTAGACACCAACAGTACCACAGTCATCATAATCAACAGCTCATTATTGAGTATTCCATTGTTAAAAAGTAGGTTTTCATCCCTTTGGGAAATGTAGAAATAAGAAGCAAACTTCCGTATCTTTAGCTGGCGTTGAGATAGAAGTTTTATATTTTCAATTATCTGAGGGATTTTAGAAAATTAATAGGAAAACGAATGCAATGCGAAACGTCACGTGAGTGATACGAAAACCTCAGATTGTCCCTACTAAATAGCTGAACGGTATAATACTAATGATCGATATTACTGATAACCTATAACATAGACATACTTTAATTAAAAGGAGCACTTTAGTTCTCAATAAACAATTTACTCTAGAGACCAATAGTATCAACTGCTTTATATACCTAACGTCGTTGTAAAATTTGAAATAAAGATACTATAAAGTTTTAGCGGGAACTAGAACGAGGCTTATTAGTATGTTTTATTGTATATTATTTCGGGGCAATCACGTGAAGGCCAGGAGCACAACCTAACTTTTCTCAAATCTTCTAAAATTACAGTATAAGAGCCTGTACTTGCGTTTGTGCAAACATAGGACCCCAAACGTCAGTGTATAAGAGAATGCGAGCGGTGAATGCATCGAAATAGCAGGCGTGTGATGCTTATAAGCACTCGAGACGTAACGGAAGGCGGAGAGTACCGTGATTGCTGATCCATCAGTGTTGCCGAAGTCAAATATTTGCCAAACCGTTGAGATAGGTGGGTGGCCTAAATACCGAATGTTAGGAAAATTCAAGATTTTCATTTATTGCCAACAAAACACTATACATACCACACTTCCATTGTTTAACTTCCAATTTTTTATCTTTTAAAATTACTCTCACTGTCATGTAGCCTTTCAAAAACTAGGAATATACTAGCGAGTATATGATTTGCACAAGCTATTATTTTTCTTATTTTTTATTTGTTTATTTCCAACAAAAGAGTATGCATTGCACACTTCCATTGTTTCCAATGTTCAAGTTTTTATAATTACTCTCACTGTCTTTTAACACCTTTTTAAACTAAGAAATCTTTTAAAAGTTACCCTGCGGGACTACCGGCTACCGATTCAATGCTTAAAGAAACGACATCTAGCTCAATAAATAGAGAACGAGTGCTATTTAAAACGAAGGCAATTCAAAATAAAAGTGAGTGAAACGAAAATCTGAGACTATGGACGGGAAGTGCCGTGATCGCTGAACGATCAGTGTTTGCTGGATTCAAATATGTGCAAAGAAATTGAGATAGGTTTATGTGCTAAACACAGTGCTAAATATTGGGAAAACACAATTGATTTATTTATCACCAACAAAAAAGTTGCATTACACGCTTGCACTGTTTCACTGCAATGTTAAATTTTTTGTATAATTATGCTCAATGTCGTTTAACACCTTTTAAAATCTAACACTATCTTCTGAACGATCAGTGTTTGCTGGATTCAAATATGTGCAAAGAAATTGAGATAGTTTCATGTGCTAAACACAGTGCTAAATATTGGGAAAACACAATTGATTTATTTATCACCAACAAAAAAGTTGCATTACACGCTTGCACTGTTTCACTGCAATGTTAAATTTTTTGTATAATTATGCCCAATGTCGTTTAACACCTTTTAAAATCTAACACTATCTTCTGAACGATCAGTGTTTGCTGGATTCAAATATGTGCAAAGAAATTGAGATAGTTTCATGTGCTAAACACAGTGCTAAATATTGGGAAAACACAATTGATTTATTTATCACCAACAAAAAAGTTGCATTACACGCTTGCACTGTTTCACTGCAATGTTAGATTTTTTGTATAATTATGCCCAATGTCGTTTAACACCTTTTAAAATCTAACACTATCTTTGAAAAGCCACGCTGCGGGACTACCGGCTACCGATTCTATATTTAATCAAAGTAATGCCATCTATCTCAATAAATAGAGAACGAGCGCTATTCAAAATGATGGCAATTCAAAACAAAAAGTGTGTAGAGACGTGACGGTACACTCTGCCTTTTTGTGATCGTAATCGCTGATAGATTTTTGATATAAATTATTTCATCTTATTCCTTAAGAACCAAGTCCGAAAATGACTGTGACAAAGCTTGGTTTCACGTATAAGCAAACAAAGAACTCCTGTTGACGCTTGGGCGAGTGCCTTGAAATAGCAGGCGTGTGGTGCTTACAAGCACTCGAGACGTGACAAAAGGCGGAGAGTACCGTGATCGCGGATCGATCAATGTTGCCGAAGTCAAGTTGGTCGGATAAATACAGAAATATAAGGTAAAACAAATTTTTTTCTATTTTTTTATATATTTATTTCCAATAAATGAGTACGCATTCCACACTTCCATTGTTTCACTTATCTCACTTTCACTGCATTGTAGTCTAAACACCTTTTATAAACTAAAACTACCTATCAGAAGGCACTCTACGGAACTACCAGTGACCGAGTCAACGCTTAATTAAAGTAAATCTAGCTCAATAAACAAATAACAAGCGCTATTCAAAACAAAACTTAAGTGAAAATAAAACCTGAGATTTTTCCTACCAAAAATCGGTGGACGCAACTTCACAGCAATGATTATATTATAACGCAGTTTTTTAACAACTTTATGTAACGTCAATATAAGACAGGAAATAAAGATACTAGGAGATAGTAGGAACCTGAGGAAGTATAATATAGTCTTGTCATCTCGAGGAACGGTAGTGCCCATTCAAGGTGAGCAGGCGAAGCGCAAGGGCACTAATCTAGCATTTCTCATATCTCAGGGAATTACACTATAAGAGCCTGTACTTGCGTATATGCAAACATAGAACCCCAAGCGTCAATGTATAAGAGACTGAGTGGGCCGAAACAGTGTGGTGCTTACGTTACAAGCACTCCAGACGTGACGGAAAGCGGGTAGAGTGCCGTGATCGCTGATCGATCAGTGTTGCCGAAGTTTAATATTTACTAAACCGTTGAGATAAGTTGATGAGCTAAATACGGAATCGGAGATTTTATAACTACTCACTTATTACGAAGTCCAAGCTTTATTTTATTAATGTAACGCTAGCTTAATAAATAGAAAAACTAATGAAATTCAAAACTGCACGTGAGTGAATCGAAAACTTGTCATTTTTTCTATCAAATATCGCTGAACACCATAGGATTTATTTTATAACGGATAAAATAGTTTAACTTCAGTTTTTAACGAATTTATTAAACGACATAAACATCATTAAACGACATAAAGGTACTATTTCGAAAGTAATCTTATATATCTATATAAATCTAACCTAAGTATATTAAATTTCTACGGAGCTACAATAAGCATTGCATTGTAGCACCGTAGCTAAATCTAAACCTACACTGCGTAGCAACAATATAGCACACAGTCGTGATATGAAATTTGCGTATATCGTGCTGCCGATCAATAAGTTTGAGCTGACTTAAATATGATTATGATTACCTACTTCATATACTATTATGAATTACGAGTCACATTAGAGAAAGCGACTGTGCCCAGAAAACTACGAATGTGTCGAAACTATGACAAAGAGTAGATACAAGCGGAGTGGGATAGTTATGTAACTTAAGATTATGTCTATGCCGACAATGTAGATTCTGGATCAGTTCTGGATTCTATTTTCAGCGAGGCAGAAAATTTAATATTGTGTTTATTGTTAGCGTGGGCCTATAAGCATGTGGGATTATTAGTAACTCATGTCTATCGTTATATGCTTGGATTTTATGATCTAAATGGTGCAGAATGAATAGAACATAATACTTTACATTATAATACATTATGTTACATTACAAATATATTGACACATAATTCAGCAGACATTTCATTGTTACTTAATCATGTAAATTCTTTAACATTGAAATTATTCGTATAATTACTAAAACAAAGTGTGCGGTAAAAATACTTGCTTTCTGTGTTTGAAAAAAATTACATTTCAAATTAAATTTCCTTTCTTGTGTATAACGAATAGGGTTCGTGTTCGAAGGACAAAGGGTCAGTTATAATATTATAATTAAGACTATTACACACAATTCAGTCAATTAATATAATGTTTTTAAATATAAAGAAATCGCATATTGTGAATCCTAATTATGATTGCTTACTCATACAAATAACTCAAATAGATTTAGAAACGACACAATAGTCACAACTGATCTATGTTCAGTAACTTCGGAGGTTTTGAGGCCCTCTAGCGAAATGTGTTGGCGCCTGTCCGTCTGGCCATGGCTGGCGCCAGACGACTGCCATGGGTCGTAACCTACTATTTTTATCTATTCTCATCCGTGCCACCGATGTACAGGCAACGGTATGATCAAGCAAATATAAGTATTTAATAAGAGAAGGGACAAAATAACCTCTTAATGACTTCTTCTATTTATATAAAATTGGGGGCCACTATTTCGTTTCGTATCCAGGTTATTCACTCTGATTCTGCTCGTGAAATAATTGAACTTACATTACAAACTTTCCGAATCTATATGGCTTTTACTAAAAATTGTTTAATTAATATATTATGATAAAATAGGTAAGTAGATGCTGAAACTAATTAGAAACACCATGTGATCAAAATCTGCTTTCATTTCAAAGAATGCAAAAGTTCATTTATTAAAAAATAATTTTAGTATAGCACAGTGTCTAATTCCAGCAAGCCCTTTGAAGTAGGATTAATGCCGGCAGTGGACCGCCCCATCGGCCGTACCGCAAATTAAATCCTGTCCTTTCAGAGGATTCTCATTACGCTTGACAATTTAGTGCTCCGGCTTTAATGACGATACTATCTATACACAATCATTTATAACATGTTGGTATTACCTGATAAAATCGATTTGCCTGTTTCACATTTTTTTAAAGTTTATAAATATGGTAACAGCCATTTTTCACTTACCAAATAATCGTAACTTACTAATTGCTTATTAATGGTTCAGGATATCATGTAAGTATTTTCGGTATTCTTTTCCCCCAACTTAAGGTAATTTTCTGGGATGTAGAACCGGCACAAGTCGTGTCTGAAATCAGGGTCAGCAATATTGGATACTCTACAAAATTCTTTATTTATATCCTTAAAAATATAAAAAGATACTATCTACTATACGTATATTTTAAATGACATCATTATTTACGTAAGCATATCATAGTCAGTACTAACTTACCTAGTTTCTGGATATATTCAAAGCATTATATATTGTGCGTTTGTGAAATAGGTAGTAATTCGGAAATAGTCTTTACAGAAATATTCTGAATTAAAATATGAAAGAACCTACAAGTAAAGAGACCTTATCTCACAAAATTAGACTAAGATCTAATTAACTTATTCTGTTCCAGATTCCAAATCTTTAATCAATCAAAACCAATAAACCTGCGAAGCCGTGCCGAAACATTTTTCAAGACAACATTTTATGAACATTCATCCCTCAAATATAGAATTCTAAAAATATCGAAACCAATAACAGAAATACTCCCAACGTCGGTTTGTTTGGAGATTTAGGCGTCCCCCTGGCGCCCGCCGCGGCGCCGCGCCGTCCCGCCGGGCAGACTCCGTGGCGGCGGGATCGATCTCGCGTCACGATTGCCAACAAACAACCATTAAGCATGAACAATAAACAGACAATGTCAACTTATACGATGTGACGAATAAATTAATATACATTTTTTATGAACCTTAAGAAGAATAGATATGCAAACAAGGGGTGCTGTTTTTAACGTATCTTTGTTATAATTATAAAAAGCAAGCCAGAAATCGAGGCGTTTGTCATTGTTGCCCATGAATGTTTCAGGTGCACGCAGATGCATTAACTTCTATCCATAAGACATATTGCCATCTCTTTTCACCAAGTCAAATTAGAATATAGGTAGTTCTAAGTTAGAAAGAAAAACTTACACCCTAAGAATTCAGACAAGTCATCCACTTTCGACTCCTTTAGTACAAATCTGTTCGCCGTAGTGACATAAAGTGGATTATTCGTAATATGATTGCCTACATGCTGACAATGTTTATTTCTTCGCGATTAGGCCGACAATCACGTCATTCTTACTAATTTTAAAAAGCCTTCTTTGTCGTTCTCGAAAAGTTTATTCAAACATTGATAAACAACTTCCATAAAAATGTGACGTATTATTATTATTTGGGTTGGTGGGGAAGGGTACAACCCTAAGGCCACTGCGACCAGTAAGTGATCTATTGTAGCCTAGCCCCGCGTTTATATCTAATTCCCATGGCCGACGGTTGTTAGGAACCGTACGATGAGCTTGGGATCTAGAAGCCTGACATAATCCGATGTGACTAGGCTGTCGCCCAGTATCCGATACAGTCGCAGAGGATGTGTATACCGGATTCCTCTTTGCCATTGCAGAATCTGCATATATGTAGCAGTGAAACTTAGGTACTTACTTTTAATTTGAAGACGTGACAGTTTAGTTTGCAGTGAAATTTAATGTAATAAAATTACAATATCAAGCCATGAAGTGCGCAACGAAATCGCTCTATTAATTTTACCCAAATATGTTTGTGTTAATGGCGTGATAACTACGTTAGCTCTCCGTTTTAGAGCTCATTAACCATACCAATAATACTCCTCGCTTTATATTGGGGTAATTAGGGACCCCCAGTGAAAACCGCAAAGCTTTACATAGACTCATTAAAATTTTACCAAAATGCCCTGAGGTGCGTTTCAAGTGAAATATAACACCAACTGTCAGCACATGATGTGGATACAATTGGGATCTCCGAATCAAAATTAATTGACTACTTCATAGACCTGGTAATTTAATCCAATGGACAGAAACATGCTAATAATGACGAAAGTACTCGTATACCTACAAAAATAATGTTGAGAGTATGAAAAATAATAATTTGCAAGACTTAAATGAATCCGAAAGTTCTGAATACATACATTTACTATGACGTAAAATATAATATATAATTAATCTATGGCTGAATATTATATACATGCTCATTTTGAAGACGACACTCTAGTTTACTTTACAAGTATCTACATACCTCAAAATATTCATACTGGCAAGAATATCGGTCATCACAACATACACAATATGTACGCATATATTGCACAGTAGTTATAATATATGATGATGTTATTAGATATTAGTTGATATAAGATTGTAATTACAATCTTAAGTAGGTCAGGTAAGAAATTCTTTCATATTTTAGAATGATCTCCTTCACATAGTATCTATATCACATTTAAACATTACCTAGTAATTTTAGGCCCCTAACCCTTGTTTTCCTGTAGTGTAGTTGTGTGTAACGTGTATAATACATAATACATACACAAAAATACAAGGACAAGAAGTAAATTCATCATTTAGATTTCTTTCAGCAGAAAATCGACCCCAGGTCAACGAAATGGTATCGTCAACGTCGTGAAACATATACCTATATACATAATTCAAACTGAGATTATGCATTTTTACCTACATGTCCTACCTACCTGTAGCCAGTAGGTATAGCATATCATCATAATAACAGATTCAGGGTGGGATAGCTAAACCAATATCCGGGTTATCCACCGCCTCCTTACACCTTGATGTGACCGGATATGACACACTTAGTATCACAAGAGGTGTAAATTGAGGAAATATCGTAATAAACATATATATTTTTCTTTTTTACTTGGTATAGTTCGGGTATTCATGTACAACATTATCATATATACGAAACCTAGAACTAAACATAATAGGCTATATATTACTTAAAGAAAAAATAAAAAACATACGAAATAAAGGCTTACAAATAAAATACTTCTTCTAAAAAGTCCGTGTGAGGCATTGTACCCAAGACACTGCACTGGCGGTATTGCCCCTTTGCTTTGTACACTTACTCTAAATACTTGTAAATATTATGTATTTGTTTTTTTATTTGTTTATTATTTATGTATTTGTGTTTACCCATGCATCAGTGTTCAATGCCATATTACGACTTACATTATTACGTAGGTTTTCTTCATTAAGTTCCATTAGTTCCCATAAGATTTGCGTAAAATAATTTAAATTATTAAATTAGTTTTAACCAAATGTATAAATAATTTAATTCGTATATTTTGATAAAATGTTTGACCGAGGAATTACCATCACTTGCCCCCATTGGGAATGGCCCATTTTTACCGTGATGCCATAGAAATGTAAGTGATGCAATTCAGTTTTTCAGTGAAAAGATACGATTCGGCTACCATCAACCTCCAAAGAAATAGCGCCTTACTTTACGTACTTACTTGACGTTATTTTTACTTGATCTTGGGCTAAAGCAATCTCTTGACACAACAAGACCTACATACATGTTCTTCAGGTACTACAATTAAATAAAAATCCCTATCGTCCCCATAGTCCCTATCGTTCGGAATTAATACCGACTCCAAAAGAAGAACAAAACAGATATAGCCATTTCCAAATTTGTATCAAACACGAATGAGCTATTATGTTAGACTCTTTGAAGTCGCTCTTAATTTAAAATTTTATTTATTTTTCACTGTGTAGTATTTTGTACTTTTTAAGGCTATGCATATTGATGAAACAAAACCGGACTACTCTGTAACAATCCGTGAATGAATTGCTCGTTCACACGTTTCTTATTTTCGCACCTTGGTGGTTGAATTTTTTTCAATATTTATAAGGGACAATCTTCCGTATCCAATAAAGAAATAATTATCAAAACTGACGTCAAGTAATAACGTATCAAAATAAAAAATATACGCATCGCCTACAGAACCTCCCTTAGTTCTTCGTCGGTTAAAAAATATAAAACCCGTCGGCATCAGTCGAGAGAAATTATGACGCGCAGGAGAAATCTATCATATTTTGTTCGCTATCCATACTTAGAGAGGGTAGAGCACTAAATACGATACAGCACTCACGCTAATTGTTTCCGCCATTTGAATATTGCCGGCAACAATTACTGGATTGGTCCAGGGCCGGAGGACGCCTGCACGGTCCCCTAAATTAATTGCTCTCTGCCACTTTGTTTTATTTTGCTCTTTATGACTATGAAATTCCCTCACAATGGAAGTGTCATCGCGCATTCGAATTTCTTTTCAATATTACCCTGATTAGTTTTATGTTTTAACAGCCGCAGTTATTACGAGAAACACTTTTAAATTAAGTAATTCTCATTTAAAATGTTTTTCCTTAATTTTCAGTCGAGGTAACTGAACAAAAATTAGTACGTATAAGTAAGTCATTTTAAAAGCTTATAATTAACTTGCAATGTATGTACATATTCCACCGATTCCACCCGTATACATACACGTTTGTTCGGGTGGAATCTTGCTACTCAATGTTGAAGCAGATATCTTCACCCGATTGAGCTGAAATTTTATATACACGATTAATTTGAATGACAATAAACGATTCGTGACGTTGCTTTGTGACGTCATTCTAAATCCAATATGACGGACCATCCAAGATGGCGGAATAGTTATTTTTAATGCATTTGTACAATATGGGTATCAAATGAAAGGGCTGGTTGAGAGTAACTCGAAAAATAATGTAACGTCATCCTAAATCATGGCGGAACATCCAAGATGGCGGAATAGTTATTTTTTATGCACTTACAATATGGGTATTAAATAAAAGGGCTTGCCAAGAATAATTAGAAATAAGTAATAATAATAAAAATATAAAAAAGCATTTATTTAAATGCTCTAAAAAGCAGAAAATAAATTTTTACTTTAAATATTTTTTTTATTTAGATTTTAAAATTACAGAATTTCATCTACAGTTTAAAATTTAGTAATAGAAAAGTACTGCTGCACGGGAGTTCCTTTCTACCGGCTCTTATCACTTCATATCAGCGAACAGCGGAAAATATAATCCTAAATATTATAGGGTATCGTTAAAGCGGAACGAATAACAAAATAACATAAGCTGGATATAAAACGTAATAATTGACGGGATCCACCCCCTGGCAGCTTCAAATCTCTTTTGTGTACTGCGATAACGTTACAAAGCCTGCTAATGTCTTTTAAGGACTTAGTGATTTAAACGGACTAAATAATGAACCGGCTACCCTTTCTCTCTGCTCGCAATTTATGAACTTAAATCCTTAGTAGAGCGCAACGGAGATTAATTTGCATGTAGGAACTCGCAACATCTTAATGCAAGGAACGTCATTTAATTTGAAAATTGAATGGAGGTTTAAATGTTTATGGACGACCAATGTTATACCTTTAAGTATAAAAAATAGGTAGGTATATAAAGTTTAAGCTCTTCTTTGAAAGTTTACTAAAAATGGAGTTTGTAATAGCCTTGACTGATAACTTATCGAAATAAGAACCATTTTGCTGACATAACAATATTTAACATGCTCTTTGACTCTACACGCATACAGTGTACATACCTAATTTTAAAACCCAATTTTAAAAATTTATACTTCTGTCCCTACTGTGTGTAAAAAAGCGATATCGCAATAAAACAAAGAGTACCTGGATGACCGAGCTTTGCTCGGATAAAAACTTCTATCCTTAAACTATCCTTAAACTAAACTGTTGCTTGACAGTGCCATTTAGTAGTTAAAGTAGCTCCGAATAAAAAAAATATTACTTACTACTCGTCAATATAGATGTCAGGAAGATATTGTTACGTTGATTAATCACTTAAAACACAAATAAAACGACATTTTCTAAAAACAAAACCTAGTTAGATCGATTCATCGCCGCCGAAAGCCTCTACATACTAAATTTCATGAAAATCGTTGGAGCCGTTTCCGAGATCCGGATTCTATATAGTATTAGCTGAACCCGCGAACTACGTACCGCCTTGAATATTTGGTATGGGCTACCCTTATCACTTAGGGGGATGAAAAATAAATAGTACCCGATTCTCAGACCTACCCGATATGAACACAAAATTTCACGAGAATCGGTCGAGCCGTTTCGGGGGAGTACAGTAATAATTTCGAAAAGACAACTTCAAATTTTATCTTAGGAAAATGAACCAGCGAAGCATAAAAATGATAGAAATATTTTGATTACAATATAATGATAAATTTTATCAGCGGAAAAAGAATAAAAAATGATAGAAATATTTTGATTACAATATAACGATAAATTTTATCAGCGGAAAAAGAATACGATGTATAATAAATTTTTAGGTGAATAATACAGGTAAAAGTTCAAACAATTAGTATGTAGTAAGTTGTTTTATATGTAGGAATGTTTTGTTTGTGAAATACAGTAACTCCTCAGTTTTAAATGGTGTAACGTACTCTAGAAAATTTAATTACGGCCTCTTCAAAAATGTCTACATAAAAATCAACAACTAATCATCTAATTGCGTATAATGTCTGGATTTCACTCTTGGTTTTAATAAAAACTTTATTTTGTTTTTAAGATTTACAGAACGTTGTATTAGGTTTAAGTTGTACAAGGTTTACGATAGTAAGCCTTGCACAGGTTAGCGATTAACTGAAATCCATGTGATGGTAACTATTCAGGCATTTTTTGTGTGCACTTTATTAATATATAATTATTATCGAGAAAACTATAAACTAAAATTCGATTAATTGCCTCAGTGCTTCCTCGCGACTATAGCGTAAATCCGGATAATATCATAGCCAGTGATGCGTTGCGTGTGATGGATTGTAAGTGTGTCGAGAGATGACAATGAAAGAAAAATAATACATCCAAAAGCCGTTTGCCGAAATTCAGATGATTTGGGCAAAGTAATGCTCACTGATGTGATGACTGTTTGATTAATAAACGTTATTATAACGTATAATATATTTCGTCGGTATAATGGGAGAACTGAATAACTCAAAATTTCAAGTTTTGAGATAATCGCGATTTACTGTTTTTGTGACACTTTTTTGACTTTATTAACAGAATGGAGAACAATTTTAGTGGCATGTTTGCTCTCGATTATATGCTTAATCAAACTAATTTCCTTCAGGAACCTAAAAAAGAATAAAAATCAACAACCAAATTATCCAATTCTGCCACACCAAGATATTGCAAACATACCGTAGTTAGCTATTTTTTTATGGTAGTTATTCAGTTTTCTCACACATAAGATGGACGTGGAATTCATGAATTTGGGTCAACTAAGTACACTTATTGAGTTTTCCTCCAACTTGACTAATTTTATTAGAACATTTTCGTTCGTGGAAGAACTAAATAAAACATTTTAACTAATTCATTTCATACTCAAGTGATCAGAAGTCACAGTTTTTCATTTATTAATAGAGTTAGTCATTTTTTCCACTTATATTTTGTGTTCATTTAAACATATCTATTTCTACAATTGAAACACGAAAATGGCTTTATTTTTGTATTGGGTTAAGATATGGAATGTTTGTTAGACCAAAAGATGCGGCACATTTTGGGAGTCACGAAAAAGGTAAAAGGTCAATTTGGCCAAAATCGGAGTTATTTAGTTCTTCCATTATACCGACTATTTGTTATTTAAAATTTAAAGCTGCTAACTCAAACAATTAATTCGTTAGAGAACAAAATTTGTCGCTTTAAGTTGACCAATCGAATCGAATCGAAGCGTGCATGGCCTGGCGGCTAGCGTAGAACGCAAGCGATCTATGCAGCTGAGCCAAACGGGCGCGGTCGGTTGTGAGATGGGTGACCGCTAGTGGCAAAAAATTTCATGCGCGTTTCCGTGTTTCGGAGGGCACGTTAAGCCGTTGGTCCCGGTTGTTGTCGATAGATAACAGTCGTCAAACCTTGTCGGAGGCCTTATGGGCGGTTTGAAAACATCCGACAGCGGGTTGGCCACTGACCCGCATCTCCACCAACCCACATTGGAGCAGCGTGGTGGAGTAAGCTCCAGGCTTCCCCTATAAGTGGGAGAGACCCGTGCCCAGCAGTGGGACGCAAAAAGGGTTGCAGCCAAGTTGACCAATATTTAAGTACGTAAATATTGATATAATTTTGAAACCCAATGATGCAAAGATTTTTGAACTAACAGGCACTAAACTAGACTAAGTTACAGTATAACTACTGGTTTAATAATAACTATTTTACATATTAATATATTATCCTGGTAAAAAATTATTGCATTTCATATGCATAATCTTCGACAAAACAAATTAGATTGTTCTTTTATTCTTCATTTTCAACATCTCAACGATTTCCTGAGAGGAAAACAAGAGAAGAAAATAAGCGTAGTCGATTGGGCGGTCCGCATGACGTCACAAATCCGGATGATGTCTGTTTGTTATCAGCGTTGCGCACTCGCCTCGCCAGGGTTGCCAGCCGCCGCGAAATCGCCTTATTTATGGCACTCACTCCATTTGCTAAGTCTGATTGCGACAGTAATAACATTATGGTGACGAAAACTGAGTTTTTAAACCCAAATACCTTCGCTCTACCAAAACTAGTTAAAGTGGGGCGGTTTTTGTGGCTATATTTTTACAAATTGGTGAAAAAGATAAAAATGTTTATTAAATTTGCTATCTTACAAAAAAATAACACTCAATAATACGATATCAAGGACATAAAAAGTAGAAACTATATTATACATAAGGCTAGATCAGTGGGTTCCGACGCATTTAGATGAAATTGTGTATACCCGTTTAGTTTATATGACAATGCATTTACATATTATTCTCAGCGTTGTTGTCAATCCATAACCATCATCACAACAAATTTACGGACTACAAATTTTTGTACAACTCAAATTAATAAAACTTAAATTACTTTCAGAATTAATCACATCCTGAAAAAATCATATCCAAGATGGCCACCACCACTATTTCTATCCATTACACTCGATATATAAATGGGTTAACTTGTAGAACACAATTCACCAAAAAATATTTTATTCCTTTTGACACATTGAAAAAAGTATGTATTTTAAATTAATATGTTTACCTTTTTTTCTTGATGGGAATACATACTTAAAGTACGTGTAGGTAGAAGTATTATATATGGAGGCGGTCTGTACTACTTTTGCCAAGACGTGATTGCCAATCGAGATCCTTTCTTCCCCATCGTCCTCAGAACCGTATTATAGCCTGATATTATTTTAATTATTTACTGCTGCAATATTGTTGATTGTATTCAAATATAGTCTTATTAAATTCTACTAAAAGTATATTTTCACTTTTGAAACGAATAATCGCAACAAAGGTACTTGTTAGCAAAGTAAAGATACTAAAATTGATCAAGTTTACCAAATGGCTGCTGGTAACCCTGCACTACAAAGTTATCGTCAGACTTGTTGGTGATTTCTTCGCCCTTATTTTATTTCTATTGCAACGCGTATAATCCGCCTGTCAATATTTTATCGACGGCAACTTGCAGTTTCTCGCCAAATTGCTACGTTTCTATAAACATCACGGAGGGAAGTTCCTCACATCGATATAAAACGTAGTAAGCGCACTAATAGGACGTTTGTATGATTTAAGATCTTCGAAAACTGCGACAATTTGTAAGGATTATATCCAGGTTTTGAAATTGTTTTCCATATTTTGAAGTTAGCGGTAAGTTGAAATACTCAATCGACTCAATTAAGTAAATTTTGAAAAAGTAAATGCATTTTTTTATATTTTATCAGTTGCTTGTTTACAACGTATGATTACTTTCTATCGACGGTGAAACAAGACAAACTGATTATTGACGGTGGTAGTGATAGAATATAGGTGAGCCGAGGCTATGAGTTTCAGTGGTAAAAAAATTAACCACTAAACTTAGCTATAAGCTAATAATATATTAAGTATTTACCCATAAATTTGAAAATTTTGCAAGCAGCATTTTCCGATTTAATTATCTTTATACTGGGCGTAGATTTAGAATTATTTTCGCTATGCAAAGTATTGCGTCTGATACAGCGCCTAATCAGTGGGAAGAAGCAACAGATTCCTACGTTTTTCAAAAAAAAAACTACATCTGAGGGGTAGAACAAAATGCTTTTGCTAACTTTATCACCTCTCAGCCAGATACCTAACTTCTACAGAAAAATGATACTACCATAAAATGAAAAAATTGTTTAGATACTTAGATGGTAAAATTGTTTTGATAATTTGGTCAGTACTTTGATTAGATAAATAAAAACAAAGGGTGGCACACCAGTAGTGCCGGCAGAAGTGAAAACTTGAACATTAACGTTGTGCATTTTTGATATTTTGGAATGGTTAGGGAATAATTTCGCACGAATTGCTTTTATTATCACTATTATTTTTCATCTAGTATTTTCAGTAGGTTTTCATCTAGTATTTTTATAAAGTACGCACTCATTTTGTTTCACTATTTCTTCTTTACTTTTTTCAATAGATGTACTTTGTTCAATGTCCATATTTTAAATACTTGATATAAACGTATTTAAAAAAGTATTTAAAAGACAGTCGAGTGGTCGAGCCGTCATCAGGTGTCACCCCTCCGTCTTGGTCTAAGAGCCGGTGAAGATAGATCTTCACCGATGTGATAACTCAATGAGACATATTTTTTATCAAATATAATTTATAAACATGCCTATGATAACTTGCTTATCGAAAAGTGTTCATGGCTATTTTTAATATAATTAATTTATACAATTTTTTTTCATCACTTCACGCTTGTATATAAATAAATATAATAATAATATTATATATATAATAATAGTTATATGTTTATAAATTATATTTGATAAAAAAATATGTATCATCGAGTTATCAGATCGGTGAAGGTCGATCTTCCACGTCTCCTCTACTATCTTACGAATTTATATCAGGTCACGTGTCCTGACGCGAGTTCAACAATTTTTACCCATCCCAATAAATTGCATAACGTCGCTAAAGAAGTTTTCACTTCATAAAATTACATTTCGAAATTTGCATATAAATTTCCAATTTTATAGGACTGCCCAGTAATCCGTTGCACCGCACCTACGAGTAGCTGGGTTTTGCTTCTGTGGCTTGCTTGTCATTATGATACGTATCAAGTGAGGACAAGAGAAACACTGTGATGGTTATCTTCTTTGCATCACCGTGTAAGAGTACAAATATGCAAAATAGTAAATATACTTATACTACTAACTTTCATATTAAATTAAAGAACCTACACATATTTAACTAAAAATATGTAGCGAGAGAATAGAGGGCCACTCAATTTTAACAATGCTTAATAATTAGAAAATCTTATAGCGCCTTCTGAAGCACGGAAACGCGCATGAAATTTGTCACTAGCGGTCACCTATCTCACACCCTACGCAAAACGTGTAACTGTATATCACTTGTGTTCTACGCCAGCTGCTGGGCCATGAGCTCAACAGCTCATTTTTTATTTATCTGATGTGGCTGAAGAAACAATTAACACAGCTAATAGGTTCAAGTATTAAATTTAATATATTATGTACTTATTCAGAGCACAGAAAGAAAAATGGTGTTCTTTTGAAATTGGGTTTCTATATCTTCCAATTTGCTTTAGACTAAACTTTGAGACCCTTATTTATGATCCTTCCCATATGCTGTATTTTTGATATTTCGGAAGTTGAGAATAGATGTCTGGATCTTAATTATAAATTGGTCAAATTGCATAACTTTCACCGTGATTCCAGTAAGGTGCTGTGACACACGTAGGTTACAATAATCATAGCTTCCTCCACCATTTGGCCTTAGCAGAAACACTACAAGTTTAAATAAAGTAGTTTAAAAGCCTTTTGATGTTAAGTGGTTTACATTTGCTCCATTTAAGCACGCATTTAAATACTGAGATGAATTGAAAGTTGAAAGTCACATACAAATGAGGTATTTTTTTCTAAAACTTCTGAATCTTCTTTGCAGGACCTGTTAGTTTACTAGAAAGAAAAAGCGACTTACTTGAACAAAAGGGGTTTGTTAGCGAACAGGCCTGAGGCCTTCTCTTTCGCGGCTTGGAGCCCCTGCATGGCGGATGCCCGATGTCCCACATGTAACTGCACTCACACTTTACTCAAACCTATAAGAAAAATAAAAATATTAAAAAAATAGAATAGAACTTGTATGGCGTGTACAAGGAAGTGCTACCGCCATACCCAGTTGCACCTCAAAATAATAAATACACTTTATTTTTACTATTTATGTACACAGATACAACAACATATTCATACAATAGTGTAAATTAAAAGAAATATATTCCAAAATTACTGCTTATTCCTAACAGAAATTTCTTCCAGCAGGTCTGCTTTTTGGTATCGGGGGGAAACCTTCAAAAGGTACCCAGCAACTTGGGAGAGGATACTGGGTTATGTGGGATTTGTACCGCACTAAAACTCCCTAGGTGGCCTGCCTCTGCGCTTGGGGGGACTCCGGGATCTCCATTGGAACGCACCGGCACCGGTGTCCTGCACGCGCGGCGCACCAGAACGGGCCCATCTTCGGGAGAGCAGATGTGCTCTTCTGCGCGTATCTTCGTGCTCTCGTACGCACCTTCAGATGTTCACGCACACGCACCCACCGCCGTCCCTCCCGGGGCTGTTGGCTGGACGGATCGAGCTCCCAATCTCAACGTCCGAAGCTCCCTTTTAGTCGCCTCTTACGGTCAAGCAGGGCCCGGGATACCGTATCTCTATTCTTAATCCGAAGCTACAGTGACTGGAAAACTGGATCTCACTTTGTAGCGGTGGAATTTTAATGAATTGACTGAGATTTTGGTTTCGTCGTTACGCAATTCTATTGTGTTTCGGTGGAAAGGTGCAGTTGCCAGCCAGACTTACATGAGGCGAACAGCGCAACTGCATACGACCACTCGCATGACTAAGGCTTGCTTGAGGTTGTATATAAATGTCTATGCCTTGTTTAGGCTGTTGCTACAAACCAATTAGTAAAACGTGGCTTTCGTGATCGTCTGCTACTCCATTCAAATAAAAAATAAAAAATGCAAAAGAGTTGCTATAATACTTTTATATTTAGGTCAAATACAAAAAGTATTTTTTTAAATTCACCACATATATTATGTCACGTATATCACGGTATGTGAGTATAATCGTAGTACGGAGCATGCACTGTCTCTATGTACAATTGTACACTATATGCTCCACTTGTCTCTCGTGTCGACACTAAGCGATTGAAAGACACATTGTATAATTTTTTATAGTTTTGATTGATCAATATTTATTTCTTTTTAAAAGTATTATTATTGTAGAGAACCCTTATTTTATATTTAATTTTTTATGACAGCTATTTTTGTGTATGCGTTTTTGTTTTTCTGACTTTCGTTCTATGTCAGTTGGTACTGTACTAGCCGTAGATTTTTTATCTATACTACGTTGACGTAGTCAAAATAAAATATATATGGAACTAGCTGCTACTGAAATAAAAATCTTTTATTAATTCTTTTCAAATACTCGTAACATTCTTTATTTCTGATTACGCTGTAGCTTCATACTTCCTCTTCTCTACCGCTGTATAAAGTTAGTTTTAAATCATTTTTTTTTGAGGTGGTAAGTTAGTTGGAACACACACACTCACGTTATACCAACCCACAATATTTCATATTATGTGCGCAAATTCTGGGGGGTGCGGGTTATTTGGAACTCCGTGTGCAAAATAATTTAGATGTTTCACATTTTTCAAGTGTCGTTAAGTGGTCACTGCAGCCCACGGGCTTCAAATAACAAGCAGGCCTGTACGGCCGGCAACTGTACCATTCCATCAAAACATAACAGATTTTCCTTTGTAGCTTAAACGAGTGCTGCTATGATTATTCCTTGATCGAACCATGTAAGTTCTGACACTTTGCATGAGTTTTAGGGTTCCGTAGTCAAATGGCAAAAAACGGAACCCTTATGGATTCGTGATGTCTGTCTGTCTGTCTGTCCGTCCGTATGTCACAGCCACTTTTTTCCGAAACTATAAGAACTATACTGTTGAAACTCGGTACGTAGATGTATTATGTGAATCACATTAAGATTTTCACACAAAAATAGAAAAAAGCAATAAATTTTGAACATACTTAGAACTGAAACTCAAATTTTTTTTTTCATCAAACCCATACGTGTGGAGTATCTCTATGGATAGGTCTTCAAAAATGATATTGAGGTTTTTAATATTATTTTTTTCTAAACTGAATAGTTTGCGCGAGAGACACTTCCAAAGTGGTAAAATGTTGCCCCCCCCCCTGTAACTTCTAAAAAAAAGAGAATGATAAAACTAAAAAAAATATGTGATATTCATTACGATGCAAACTTCCACCGAAAATTTGTTTGAACGACATCTAGTAAGTAGTTTTTTTTAATACGTCATAAATCGTAAACCACAATTTACCTTTCATTCAATCTTAATGCAATGTATTCTATGGATAAAATCAAAGGCAATGATGTATTTCTGTTGCCGCTAATGATATACAAATACTAAAAATAGAATAAAATAAATATTTAAGGGGGCTTCCATACAATGAACGTGATTTCGCACGTGGCCGGTTTTATGTAATTTTATAATGATTCTGTTTTAGAAACATTTATATAATTTAAATATCCATATGATTCCTCAGTTTTTTTTCATGTACCTTATCTCTGCCTGATATTGTTGCGCAATAATTAGCAGAAATTTCATTTATCAATTTTTTCAAATTAAAAATTTAGCCCATAAGCTGCAATTCTTTTTATTGATATTTAGCTAAACTTTCGAGACTTGAGCTTACTTCACTACGCTGCTCCAATGCGGTAAATCCTTGTACTTCTATAATATTGTAAGTAGTAAAGAAGTAGTAATTTTAAAAATACGAAGCTCATAATATTTTAAAATATTTTAAATGATAAGGCTTTTTAGTATTTTAAATATTTAAATTAGGTAAAACTTACAACCTGTTTGATTTGAACTATACGAAAACGACGTACAAAATAGAGTTATAATGCGCAGATTTATTTGAGGCACACCTCCAGGCATTGATTCGAAAGTGTTACATAACCCATTGAGATATACCTATAGGTACATAGGTGTAGTATATAGCGACCTATATATGGGTAGATCATAGGATAAGCACACACTTATACGTAGGTCTATATACATACATAACGTTAGCACAATTTCATACAATTATTATAAGGGCTTTATTTAAACAAAGAAATACTCACATTTTTCCAGTTCCTCGGCGTAGCAGGTCCGTAGCACCGTCTGTCGATCGTGTAGCTCCCCGCGCGGGACTACGGCGTCGCTACGGCTGCGCGTAGCCTCTACCGTCATTGGTCGATACGTGTACGGAAATAGACGACCATCCACCAATGGCGAGATACCCTGTAAAGGGGCGGAGTTTTGTAACATTTCAGAAAATTTTCAGGAGATCCAAAAGCTCACAAAGTGTATACCAACCCTAGCTATGTACCCCTTTGAATACTCTACTAACACAAGAGAGAAGCTGTACCCATAGCTTATTTAAATGTCTAGAATTCTCTTAGCTCTATTTCCAGAATATTTCTTTTTCTTACTGATATTACTCAAATATTTCTGTGACCTGTTCGTGTTCAGCATTGAGACGTTATTAAACAGTCGACTGAAATTATTTCTCATTTGTGTCCTTTGGGACAGATACGAGTAGTTTCTTAAATCATCTTCACATGCTTCATTTGAATATTTTGTCTATTAAATAACTTTTGAGGCCTCAAATGGACAAAGACAACTTTCGTTTTCCATCATTCCGTCTGTCTATCAAGACTCTTTTCTCATGAAAGGATTAAGGTATAATTTTAAAGTTACCAAATATTTAAATATACAAATTATTGATAATGGGAAAAACCAAAAGTCGTGGTCAACACAACTAAGATATACGCTATTTATATACATAGTTCATTTAATTCATTCCCGTATCAAAACTCACGAAGTACTTCCCACTAAACTATAACCTTATAGCACAAGAGAAGCGATAAATCCGAAAACCAGAATTTGTGTCTAGTAAGTATACAATTTTATTTTTTATGGAATACTCAGTGTGCGATTGGTCATAAATATTTGTCAAATTCCAAAGAAATATTTTTCACAAGGTCGAATTAGCATCTAATTCTACAAATTACTAAGATACTTTTTCGTGTAAATAGAACCATACTAATACTATAAATTCGATAGTAACTCTGTCTGTCTGTCTGTCTGCTACGCTTTCCCGCTTTAACTACTGAACCGATTTCAATGAAATTTATAACACAGAAAGGACATAGGATAGTTTTTATTCTTCGGGAACCTTTAAAACGGGTCCACTCGGGCGAAGGCACTGGCTGAAGACTAGTACTATATCTGAGGGCGTTAGCATATATTTGCTAATACGAGTAATTAGGCGCCTTAGTTAGTCCCTTAACAAAAACATACCCTGATTTTGATAGTAGTACATTTTAAGGTACTTAAGTATATTATGCGTACCTAAGTACAAGTACACGTATGTAATACGTAAGTATCTAAAAATGCTAAAAGAAGTAACAAGCAAAATATCATGTCCAAAGATTTGATTGAGGTAAAAAATATATAAGCGATTAGGTTTCCTTACTGCGTCTATTTTTGACGTAGAAGAATTTCTTTTACTTTGCAATTAATATTCTATCTCATATTATCAATTTGTAAAGAAGGCCACAATTTTAGACTTGTTTTAACTATTTAGCATCAATAGCTGTAGAAAATTGTCAAACTTCTTATGTACTCGTAGTCGGCCAAATGCTGATGACTGATTTTATCTTTTGTATTTTTTGCAACCATATCAAGTCATGGCTGCAACACATTTTGCATCCCATAGATAGGAATGGGTTTGTCCCCATTATTGGGATGGTCTGGAGCTTACCATACCACGTGGCTCTAAAGCGGTTTGGTGGAGAACGTCAGGGTCCTATTCTAAGCGCGGTCGTCCGAAGTAGCGTGTATTGTCGAGTGATCATTTTGTAAAAGTTTGAAGAACTTTTTATAAGAATTATAAAATGAATTACACTTTTAATAGCACCATATTCCCGATAATTTGATAGTTTGTCCAAATTAAATTTTGACGCTGTGTACGTAGGTTGTATATCCGGTAAGGAACTATATTTTGATACGCGTGATTTAAATAGAGATTGATTGCTTGTTAAAATTTTAAAGTAAGAATTTAGTTTTGGAACATTCCCACACACGAAAAGAATAAGGGAACTTTTTTTCATTAGTCACTATGAAAGCCACCAACAAGCAAAATTTCAAAATCATAAATCTGTTCGCGATTAAGTCGTTATAAATGTAACTGTAAGTACCATATCCATTAAAATATATTCACGAGGGGCGACCGGGTGATTCCGACGCGCTCGTTGGGCCGCGAACTTCATTTGCGAGATCCTCTGTCCGTGAAATGAACTCCCGATATTGCTATGATATCGACGTCAGCAAACCCAGGATAAACGCCCATTTGTTTGGATTTTTTACGCTAATCTACTTTATGATAACTTTGTATTCCGTTGCAGATGTATATTTTATATTAATTTTGTTGTTAGTGCTTAGAATTTGTTATGTTCAAAGGATTGTTTTGTTTAATAAATTGTAATGAAATGATTTACGCTTTTAAACCGTATAATTATGGTTCGTTAAGAAATATTCGGATAACTCTCAAATACATGTACATATTATGTATCATCAGTATGAATGACGAACAATCGCTGAGCAAGTGCACATTTTTTTATCGATTGTTGACATTGGCACACGATATAAATTCACATGTTTTTAATACTTTGGAACCCGTCTAATTTGCACTATTCCCATTTTTAGTGATTATAGTGTTCCTTCTGCAGATATTTACATGTCTCACTGAAAAGGTCGAAACCATTTCAGACCCAATGAAAAACTAATCCAATTAATATTTTCAAATCACATCAAGCAAGGTGTCAGGTCTAAAATCAAGTAAAGGCCTCGTAATAAATCTATCTAGGATATTAGGTCTATTCTATGCAGTATGGAGGAGTCATCAATGGGGATCAACGCATCGGAAAAAATATGAAAACGGTATTCGTAGCGGGTACGACGTAGCCTCAATGTAAGAGAACAATTATTAATGCTAGATAGAGGTAGCGTCCGACTTAACTGCTCTGTTAAGAAACCTCCCTCGTAGCCCCTCTAAATGAAAGTGTCTAGAGTATCGATGGAAGAATGGATGGATGAATAATCATAACCGAGAATCTGACACGCCATACGAATCACTTCTGTGAGTATTCCTTTCGATTTTTAATTTTTAAGTCAATGCCAAAAGCTATGCCAGCAATTCAAGCGTGTTTTGAAAGGTATGAGTGAGAATGATCCATATAAAGATAAAATCGTATGTTTAGTAACCTGCTAAAATTACCCAACACTAGAGGTACTACATGTCGACTATAGAAAGATAATGCACTCTTACAGTAGCGATGAAAGAGCATCCCTCCACCACTTAACGGCGATCGACCACTCGCCGACAGCCACTCGGCTCTTATCGCCTTTCAACTCAACGTGTCAAGAGGCACTACCTACATCTCTGCATCGTAGCATTTTGCTGCTAAACGTTTTTAAATTACCCGTTAAGTGCTTTTAGCTTGCATATTTTTAGTTTTAACCAGATTTCTACAAGTTTTTTCGATAAAACTAATAACAATTAATATCGATATATTACCACGCTTTTTTTACAATAAAATACATTTTTTCTTACTTACATTATTCTTAATTTAATTTTTTTTTTGTTTTAATACTAAAGCGGGTTGTTTAAATATTATTTTCGTCTTATTTTTTAGTTGGATTTTTTATAAAAGCACTAGATGACCCTACAGACTGATGTTGTCATGTCCTAACTATGAATATTGAATTCGAATTGGTTTAGTATTAATATAAAAACTCCGACCGAAGCATCTGTTTTATACGATAATCAATTTATTTTACATCCCCTTTGACGATATCTGCAGCACGCATTCGGGCATGTTATGTCAAACACCATAAGTTTAGAAATTAGAAAATTTAATATGGCGGTTCAGTATTCTTAAATTTTCTAATTTTTCGCACAATTTTCCTAAACTTTTCTTTCATAAGAACCTTCTCTCGACAATAACAAACGTATCAAACGTATCTTTAGATTTTTAATTGCAATGTCTTTGAATTGATTGTATTGATACTCTATAATAAAATAACTCTACTTACACTTATTTATAACGATGATGATGAAACATATCATTGCAGTAATTTCAAATATCCTCCACCAATGATAACGTTATAACGTTTCACACTCATAGTCCCACAGTAGGGTAGATATACCATGTGCCGTGGGTACCATGGACACACACAAAGACAGAAACACAAACACCCAGACAAGAACAGAAATTTAAAGTCATCATTCAAATTTCAGTTTCGCCGGGAATCGAACCCGGGACCCTTTGATTGGCAGTCCGGCATGGTAATCATTGCGCCACGCAGGTCGTCAGATTACTTATATCACGTCTTGTGTTCAAAATGTCTTGTATAAAATGCAAAGATAATTTATTTTTACTGTACTTCAGAAAGAAAGAATGCAAATACAGACACAGATAAAATTGGAAGCCCTTTTACTCAAACTGTGTTTATTCAAGTTTTTCTTTTATATCGATCAGGAAAACGTTTACTACAAATAGTTGAATTTTCATCGTTATTTCTATGATTTACATGACAATCAATTAATGAACAAATTACCATTATGCATTAGCATGATTCACACAAAATACTGCGGGGCTAACTTCTCGTGTGCCAAATTGTTTTGACTGTCAAAAAAATCAGTCACAGGAACAACAGATTCGCCTGTCTATTTCTGTCTTGCTGTAACTCGGTAAGAGATGTCCTTCTCCCTGGCACACTGTGTTTGTCTATATGCTAGTATATTAAAAGTCCATGATGCAAAGCATAGATTTAGAATTTTCAAAGTTAATTTGAAATTTGCAAAGTTTCAAATTAATCCGTCTTCTTTATGTACGTCAAAATCGTGACCAAAATTCCCGTTACATACACAAATACGACTCGCTAATAAAGGTCTGTTAAAAAGTATATTTTTATTTTATTTTTCTCAATTTTTACTTCGGTATTTTCAGAGACAAAGTAGAGAAAATTACCAATTTTATCTTGCTTCTTGAATAACTTTTAAAGTTATAACATATTGCATATAAAACATGTATTTAATATTTTTATACATGTATTTAAATGTAGTCAACAAGCCCTTTCATTTTAATTTGCCGTACGATACTTAAATCAAAACTTACTTTTTAAATCTTTTATTTCGCCCCCCAAAGTCATCTTCCAAATAAAATTTTGTTGTATACGTTATACCTACATCTTTGGGTTACGAAAAATCATATGTCTAAGTACCGAATTTCAACTGGTCTGATAGTTTTGGAGGAAGTGGGCTGTGACAGAAAAATGAATGATCAGATCATAAAAAGGTTTACGTTTTATGTTGGTACAAAACGCTAACGATGAAAGAGGACAAAGAGACAATATTTCACTGGAAAAATTCTGAATGTACTTCGCTATTAAACCATCTGTTACTGACAGTGACAGAAAGAGTAGCCTTACTATTCGGTAACTAATTACGAATTTTGCACTTACTATTGACGCTAATCAAATATAACGTCAGCCAGTCTGGGGGACACCTCATGCCTCTTTAAAAGCTCCTTTTTCCACACGATTGCGTTCCACCGCCTCCACCTGGGGTTCCCATCCCTCTCCACGCAGTGACTTCCACATCAGTCTATCCCACTCACACTTGGTATTTATGACTTATTAACTTCTCTAAGGTATCATAGCAACCCGCCCGAGCCGCGTCGCTCGAACGATTTAATATAGAAAATTGTGAACTCAGCCGAAAGTAAGTTTGAAACAGTTTATTGAATTCTGTTTTCTAATATCACGTTCTCGCATTAGTCTTTTTATTACATTGAAGTACCCTTTGTTAGTCACAGAATTAAAGGTAAGTGATTTAATTTATTATGTTTAGTAGATACACCTAATATTCGAATTTACCAGAACATATAAATATACAAAATGTATTTAAAAAGACCTTTTATTTTAATATGCCCTATCATATAATCAAAACTTACTTTTTAAATCCTTTATTTCGCCCGCCAAAATTATCTTCAAATTAAAAATTTTAATTCTCGTTTAACTTAAATTTGCCGTGTAATAAACATTACAAAAATGAGCCGATCAATAAATTAATACAGAAAATTAGAGTCTTCTTGTAATGTACAGATCGGGCTCGTCTTTTAGCAATATCAAAATTTGAGTCAGGTTTATGGTTACAAGCTATACCATCACTGAACATTGGGACATTGTTATACAATATTTTTTGTCCCTCCGTATCAGTCTGAGCTTAAGTATAAAAACGAATGAACCACATTGCTGCATTTGCGAATCAGAGGCTGACCAGTTCGACCACAGCGACGTTTCATGCACACGTAGTGCTGGCAGGCTGTCGCGCCACTCCAATATTAATGACTTAATCCGAAGGGCCCTCGTCATCGTCAACGTGCCGGCTATAATTGAGCCGAATGGTGTTGTACCTGACGATGGCAAGCGGCCCGACGGTATGAGTCTCATTCCTTTAAAACAAGTCGCTGGTGTGCACCAGCGATTTGTGTAGGACATTTTACTAAGGGACCGACTCCAAAAATAGTTTTAAAACTCATTACCATAAGCAAGGATATGTAGGTACTGAATAATTTTATTTTTTACCGTTTGAAGTCGGTTCTATTTTTTTGTTTAAAACTTAATTAATTTCGCTCTTTTTAGTAATTTTAATTTAATAATTCTATATATAATATGTATGTACAAGCATAATTGGAAATTTTCCCACCTAACTTCTAAACGTGAATGAGGTTTTCCCTTTTATAATCATGTTAACCTAATAGCCATCTAATAGCCTGAAAGAATACAACTATTGGTCCATCTGAACGTATAAATTATTGAAAGAATTTGCTCTCAGCTCCTAACAGTCGAGGAGTTGTACCTTCAAGATCATCAGCTTAGCAACATGAGGTGATAAGTTCCACCTTAGGAACAAAAAAGATATATTGAATGAATTTGCTCTCAACTCCTAACCGTCGTAGTAACTTCCATTGTCACACGATATGATGATAAATATACACAAATTTCTGTTTTGCTTTATTATGTATGCGAAAAACAATTGTGCTATGAAAGTTGAATGTTCCCCTCGATTTCTCTGGGATCCCACCATCAGACTTTGACTTAGTGAGAGTTGTCCCACCTCGGGAATGTAAGATTTCAAACATAAACCCATAACCTCAACTCATAACCGTCGCAGTACCTTCCACCATCAGCTCAGCAACATGAGATGATGATTACTATGCACTAATATTTCATATGCTTCAGAAAGTATAAGAAAATGAATGTGTATTCCTATAAAATTAGAGAGTTCTGTTCTCGAGTTTGTCTGGGATTCCATCATCAGATCCTGACATGGTGACAATGAGACCACCTCGAGAACATAAACATATAAATAAAAAAAGAATTTTGAAAATCGGTCCATAAACGGCGGAATCGATTATTCATATGAACATACCTAAAAAAATACATACAGCCGAATACAGTACCTCCTCCTTTTGGAAGTCAGTAAAAACAGAATGTAAGCGGTGATTTGGTACCGGATTGCGATTTTTGCCCACTGTTCGCTCCCTGAGGTATAGCCCCAAGTTTCATCCGTTTGACTTGTTTTGATTTACTACTTCTTTATTATATGAAACAACTAAACTTAAAAAACACGAGGGATAACAGGTTTTTGGTCTAGTTGCTCTATTTTAAGTGAAAACTAAGCTAACGAGGATACTAACGGCGAAACCAAAACAGTTAGAGATAGCAATTTGGTATCGGATTGCGATGTTTGCCCACCAAACGCTCCCTCGGGAACGGCTCTTCTCGAGATGCAATAAACATCAAGGCGCCTTTAAGCGTCGCATATATTTCTGTTGTATTTGTAAAATGATTTCAGTAGTATCTGAGTTTTTAAATAATATTTCTAGATATCATCATTTATGTCAATGTAGATTATCATATATCAAAATTTAAGAAGATAACTATGTAACTAAAACCTGGCGCAGAAGTATAATAGATGAATTATAACAAGAACGTTTCTTCCCTTTGGTCGCCCTTTCTATTCGTATTATCCATCTAGCATTAAAAATATAATAATATTTATATATAAAATGAATAAAATTTATAAAATTTATTAATGCAAATATAAAGCTTTTATCTAATCAAAAGATTTGAGATTTATTATTGACTGCAAACCTTGATGCGTCCCACTTAAAAGGAAACAAATCGTACAAACCTAAATGATCAAAACGCAGACTTTAGAGAGCAAATATATTTATTTTCCAATAATATGAGACAAAACAAAAACAGGTGCATAGCGATTTGGTATCGGATTGCGATATTTGCCCACGATCCAACCCCTCGGGAACGGCTCCTTTCGAAATGCAATAAAAATCAAAGCGCCTCTCGCCGTCGCACACATTGCTGTACAATAAAGTATAAATATTTCAATAGTGCCTTAGTTTTTGAGATTTCTGTAGTGTCTGAGTTGTCTCAGAGAGAGATCTATGTTCAAAATTTTTGAGCTTTCTAAATTTTAATGTTATACTTAATTTTATCGGGTGATATTTGTCCATTGGTCGAATACTCAAATATTCTCAACAAAAACACAAAAAAAATAACAATATTTTAAAATTAACTGCTTTACTTACCTTTAATTAGGGAAATTAAGGAAAGTTATTTAAGGTAAAGGTATTTATTTTCCAATACTGTAAGGCGAAAACAAAGCAGGTGCAAGTAGCGATTTGGTATCGGATTGCCATGTTTGCCCACCGATCGCTCCCTCGGGATCGACGCTCCTAAAGATGCAATAAAAATCAAAGCGCCTACACCACGCTCACCTACGAGTATATCGCTGTTTGTAAAACGACTCCAGTAGCTTTAAAGTTATTTTTATAGTATGAAAGTGCGAAAAAATAAACGAATATATATTATGTATATTTTAAAAGGACTTTGCCTCTATTTTTTTTATAAAAAGCCAAACAGTGGGGTGGATGATGATGTGTCGTGGGTGCCATGGACACACACAAAGACAAAAACACAACACCCAGACCGATAAATTTTAAACTCATCATTCAAATTTCTGCTTCGCCGGGAATCAAATCCGGGACCCTTCGATCGGCAGTCCCGCATGGTGACCATTATGCCACGCGGGTTGTCAAACTCTATTACATGAGGTATTAGCTTCGCTTGCTTTGAGATATATATCTTGCTCACTCTATCCATCTATACTAATATTATAAAGAGGAAAGATTTGTATGTTTGTAATGAATAAACTCAAAAACGAATGTTCCGATTTCAAAAAAATTTCCACCATGAGAAAGCTACATTCACCCTGAGTAACATAGGCTACATTTACCGCGGAAAAATGCTCCACGGGTAATAGGGTCAACGCAATTGAAGCAACTGACGGAAGGCTATCTGAGATAAAAAAATATTTTTGCTTTTCTTTCAAATTTATCATGTAAATGTTTCAATCTACAAAGACTTTTATTTGCCATTTATTTAGTTAGCCATATTTACCTTCTAGAGGTTTGCAAACATCTGCTCTTCATTAATTCAATGTCCGCTGTATTACCTAGAAACTTCACTGCTATGCCATATTTTGTCCTTCCTTCATCATTCATCCTTAAGTGTTTTTATAAGAGTCCAAGTTTTGTGAATAATAAATTATTTCTTTACGATACTCGTTGAATATCGATAGATTTGTTATTTACACATATTTGTTAAGATCAATTTTAAATAAAAAGTTCAGTTTTCGTTATGACTGTATTGGATCTAAATTTAAATAGAGCGTTCATCAATCTCTTTATAGTTCATAATAATACCGACGAATAAATTTTAAGAATAACAGAAGAATATATATATTTAAGTTCGGTTACTTACGGACATGCCAATCTTTTGATTATTTTACTATTTCAAATGGTACATGCTAAAAAATGATTTTGTCTAAAAATGGTCTGCAATAGTGTAGGTACGTATCTGTTAAGCTAAATTGCACTGTCAAAGACTTACTTTTACACTTAGACTAAGAATAATGTACTTACGCTTATACAGATACGTAGATTATAAAGAGACGCGGTCTATAGTCACGTATCTCTTGTCTATATTGTAGCACCAATGAGCATATATAGATAGGTAGCTTGCAATAAAGACCTTAATACAATTACAGGTGAGCGCGGGCGGGCACTGCACAGGCCCCGCCCCTGGCTTCCATTGTCTACCGTCTAAATTGAATAAATTAAAGCTGAATTTAATAACTCTATTAACTTTCGACGTAAATAACTCCCGACGCACTGTCGACGTTATCGGCCGATCGCTTTATTCAATTAGTTTGGATGGGCGAGGGCGTAGAGAGCTTTCATCGATTATTTGTTATCTGCGCTAATTTAATTTTAAATCGTGATTACTCTATTTGTGTGCAAATTTCATTTTATATCACTCAAATGTCAAGTATTATTAGGTTTAATAATAATAATAATATTGTTTACCCTACTCGTACACACCAGCTCAGAAAGCCGCCATCTTAAACACCTGCAGAATAGTTAGGAAATTTCTGCAAATTGATGATGATTTTAGCGACACCAATAGATAGACTTAGAAAATTTCATCTCTTTTAATTCTTCATCATCTAAAACACTTATTTATTTCATGCATGTTATTTACTTGGCGTTGCCCGTAAATAGCATCAATATACCAGCGTAGGCTGAGAAAAATAAAACAAGTGAAAATAAATATCATTGCACAATTCACACAACGCCATCTGATTCCAAACTAAGCAGAGCTTGTGCTATGGTAATCAGAAAGCTGATAAACATACTTATATTATTGTAAATACATACTTATATAGATAAATTCACACCCAGACGCAGAACAAATATTAATTTTCAACATACAAATATATTTGTCCTGGGTAGGAATCGAACCCACGACCTCACGCTTCGCAGTCGGCTCATCACCCACTACGCCACGGAGGCTGTCGTTAATAATAGCATAGATTTATTTATATGTATAATATACTAAGTAAAAGACATAATAAATCTATGAATAATAGTAAAAGAGGCCTAAAATTCTCTTACTAACTAAAATTACCTGTACTGTACTGTAATAATATAAAATTACGAAAAACCTATATTAATCAACAATATAAATAATTTATGATATTATAGTTTAAATAAAAATTATATCAATAATTAAAAAAACTTTTAGCTCTAGTAACAATATAAAAATGGACCTAGAAAACCGCTTAATCAATAAAAAATCGTTCAAGCCTTAAAATAAAATAAATAAATAACGTTTCACACTCATAATCTCACAGTAATTACTCCCAATTTAAAAGTTATGGTTTTATTTTGTATTTTTTGTGGTTCCATCTGTCGTATTACTGAGTCCGACGCTAAAATTTAGAACTTCATTAATGTTCCTTGGATAAATATGAGTTTTCATAAAGATATTTTATATTTGAAATGCCTGTGCTCTATTGAAGGAATGCTAAAAGCAAAAATTTTATAGACTTTTCATGAAAACTCTACGTACTCTCTACGTAAGTACATCTCTACATTCCTGACTATCGCAAATATTCGATGTTTAACTACTTAAAAGGCTTAAAAGGCTTTTATAGCGTAAATTTGTTTAAAACTAATTTTATTTTTACAATAATTTCGTGTACCAAACCGGATACATAACGAGTCTTCTCCCCTGGTAGTAAGTATAACGAACTATAAGTACAATAAACAAACGGGATCAGGCTTAGACAGATTATGTTAAAAAATCATATAGTAAAAATTAGTTATGACCCAAAACTTCATTTATAAGCATAAATCTATACCTAGTTGAAACTACACTCTGTATTTCTTACTTGTTCGTTTATCATTATCACAATTTGTGTAAAACGTGTGTTTTCCATTCCAATTTGGCCAAAGGTGTGTTTCCGGTAGGTTAAATTTGAACCAGTGGTTTATAAATTATATTGAGTAAAAGTTATTGTATTTTGTAATCACAACAGAGCTGATTGTTTCCGATAACCTAGAGAGCTAAAATTAAGTATACAACTACCGAAGTCTGGACAGTAAATTTAAGGGAAAATTGTGAAAATTCAATTTAAAAAAGTTATTCAATCTCGCAAGCACAAAAGAAATGAAATCCCATGAAAAACATAACATGTAAAAATTGCACATGTCAAATAATTCAGTATTTATTTCCACCCTTTTTCTGGCACAGGTGACCGCTAGTGGCAAAAATTTCATGCGCGTTTCCGTGCTTCGGAGGGCACGTTAAGCCGCCGGTCCCGGTTGTTGTCGATAGATAACAGTCGTTAAACCTTGTCGGAGGCCTTATGGGCGGTTTGAAAACATCCGACAGCGGGTTGGCCACTAACCCGCATCTCTACCAACCCGCATTGGAGCAGCGTGGTGGAGTAAGCTCCAGGCCTCCCCAATATTGGGGAGAGACCCGTGCCCAGCAGTGGGACGCAAAAAGGGTTGCAGCCATATCTATAGTGCTAATTTAGTATCGATATACCTTTCTATAAGATCAGCTATCGAACCACTTTCCAACCAAACCTCTCTTTGTAAATTCTCAGACGTGTATCAAACGTAATGGATGTTTTAAAATGTGAAAGTTATTTATACCGCTATTATACCGTAGTAATCATAAACATATAGATAAATAAATTTCTTTATTGTATCATGCTCACATTTACATACAAATTGTTACATTTCATATGATAGGTCACAGCATGTAACACTGTAAGCGTAATTGGCCATCCACGTTACACGAAGATACGCACATAAAATATTGAATATACAAAGGAAACAACATAGACAACAGATGCAGTATAATATCTAGCTTATTCTTTAAAATATATATATTAACTTTCTTACAATATGTAATTTTTTATCAAATAATACATATCGTAAGTATAAGTCTTTATCTACATGACGTACTGAACACACTTTAATATGATAAATAAAAATTGGTTAATGGTAGGATGATATTATTCATTTAAATTTCTATTTCCATTTAAGTTTAACATAACTTTATAAAACAATAAACTTGTTATTTTTTATTTCAAAAGTATGCAAAGTCTTTATTTAAATTTTAAGAAGTTTCTTATGTTAATTTTTAGTTTATTTAATAACATATTATAAAAATTATATTAAGTACCCCAATTCATATAAAATTTAATATTTCTGACTTCCGAGTTCAGTAAATATATTGTGTAAAATATGTTTCCATGTTCGAGTACAAATTTTATGGTAAACATGTATGTATGTATGTATGTATATATGTAAAAATGAAACTTACCCAATAAACTCCTTCAAGAATGTGTAGTCTACACGACACTTACTTAATCTAATACGATAAATCTACAGATTATGTGAAAGATATGCTAATTTAGTTTTGATATGTTTTATACTGATATTCTTTAGAGTGGTTGTTGTATTAAATACAAATACTCTAAATCAATACGTATAAGTGATGTTGAAGAGACCAATATTTAAGTTTTAAAGTTCTATTACGTTCTCTATTTAATTTATTTATAGGCCGGGGGCCATCACTCTTAAGGAGAAATCGATATTTTCCGATTCTTTTCGTGCCTGTTGTTATCGATGTGAGTTTTAGGACGTGCGTTATCAGATGTTTGTTTTGCTGGTGATTCGATGCCACCCTTAAGAGTGATGCGCCCCCGGCGGACGCGCCACGTGACTGCCGGCTTTGCTGAACCTTTGTGTTTACCACCCCCTCCGCCCTGCCACCCGCGCCCCGCCGACAATCCATCCCCTCTTGTTCCATTTGCGTTTTCCGACCAGGTGGAAATGCATGCATATTTCCATTTTCCTCGCTTTGGAAACCATGATATGTACTAGGTAGCACATATTTACGTAAGTACCTTTTTTATATAACGATAGCCGTAAAAGATAAAATTTATCACCCCATATAAATAACGTATAATGAGTGTCAGTGTCAACTTCAATATTTTAAAAATAGTTTTTCTTAAAAACGCTTTACATATTTCAAAATTATTAGTGTTTTTAATAATAAAATGTTGTTTATTCATTTATTATTTATGCACACACAGAATAAGTATAGAAAAACTTAAGACTAAGGAAAAAGTTTCTAAAGAAATCTCTACCAAAAGATCTGTGATTGGAGAAGAGAGACGAATGGTAGAACCACGGGGTACATACTTATTATATCAATACAATATTACTTATGAATACATACATACAATTATGTAAATAAATACATATATACATACCTATGATATACAAACATGTATATATTTATGACTTATAACACATATATTGTTCTGTAATAATTAAAATTAACAGTAAAATTTTAAACTTTATTAACCCCATCAAGCCATTCACAAACTCATTCTGGCTAATTCTTCTGATATATTGCTATGTTCTCTACGATCATAACGGTTGCCGGCCACTGGCATGGAAACCAAGATAAGGAGTATTAAGGAGCTTTGCGCCATGAACATCGCATTTCAGGGGTTGTTATGGTTTTCAGTTAGAAAATAAGGGTAGTAGGAAAAGCTTTTGCTAGTCGTGCTTTTAGCTAGTTTGATATGTATAAGAATATTAAATATTGTACATGAAAGACAAACAAATAGTTTAAACATGTTTTTCAAAAAATTCATGAAACCATTTTACCATAAATATTTTTATGTAAAATGAAGCAACGAGTGCATAATATATATCTCAGTGAAAGATATCAGATCTCGTGTAGAGACAAGATCCTGAATCTACATGTCCTAACTCTATTAGATAATATTACTCGTAGATATTTTCTGCATGTTTCAATAACGGTAAAATGATGGAGATTGTCAAAATCTGAAAAGTCACATCAATTTAAGCTTGCCTAAATTATACATTATCTAAAACCTTTAAACAAGCAATTCTTGTATATCCCTATCTCAGATATAATAAAAAAAGTAAATACCTATATATAATTTGAACCTCGGTCGTAAACGACTCCTAAGATTTTCATGAAATTTTGTGTGCAGGTGTTTTCGGGAGCAATAAATCGATCCAGCTAGGTTTCATTTTTAGAATTCGTTTTATTCGTATTTTCAACGATCCCATCCATCCATCCATTAGCCTTTTACTGTCCACTGCTGGACATAGGCCTCCCCTAAAGTTCGCCACTCCTCCCGGTCCTGGGCCTTCTGAATCCAGCGACTACCCGCTGTCTTCTTCAGGTCGTCAGTCCACCTGGTTGGAGGGCGGCCTGTACTCCTTTTGCCGAGACGTGGTCTCCATTCAAGGACCTTTCTTCCCCATCGGTTGTCGGTCCTCCTAACTATATGGCATGCCCATTGCCACTTCAGCTTGCAGATTTTGAGAGCTATGCCGGTAACCTTAGTTCTTCTACGGATTTCATCATTACTTATTCTGTCGCGTAGAGAAATACCAAGCATAGCCCTCTCCATCGCTCGCTGGGCGACCCTGAGCTTATGGAAAAGGCTAACTGTAAAAGACCACGTCTCAGCGCCGTAGGTCATCACTGGCAACACACACTGCTTGAAAACTTTCGACTTCAGGCACTGAGGTATTCTGGACGAGAAGACACTTTGTAATTTCCCGAACGCTGCCCAACCGAGTTGGATTCTACGAGTTACCTCTCTCTCGAAGCTGGACTTACCCGTACGGATCGCTTGTCCCAGGTAGATGTACTCGTCGACAACTTCGAGAGTAGCGCCTTTTCAACGATAATTAACTTAAATATAAACTGAAAAACAGGAAAAATACAGAAATATTCTACGGAAAAATATGACTGTTCCTGACATCTATTGGAGAGTATTAATAATATTGTTGCGTAGAACGCCGTCAAAGTCGTCAAACGTCATAGTAGGGGAGCCGAAGAGGGGATTTTTGGATTAACTCGAGCGTACCTTATATACTTATATACTAAATGTATAACGGTTTATATACTTAATAGGTTAAGATATGGGACATACCTTACATGCTGTTGAGTACCCCATAGTTAAAAAGCCGTCTAAATAGGAACGGTAAAGTTTTCAGCTATTTTCTCATACTTACGGTTGTCAAAATCGGCGGATTAGAATAATTATATTATCGTATATAAATATATTATTATTATCGTCATATTATGGCGCATTTGTTTAATGAGTTGTCTTTGAATCTAAATATAATAACAACGCGAACTCGAACATGGGTGCCCAAATAACATTAGCTTATTTGATTGATTTGTTCATCCCTCCCGTTTATTTCTCAACAAATATCAGATTACTGAAATATTACTTAATATGCACTAAATCTTGTATGCTCTAAATCGAGCTCAGAATATTACCCGACCTTTTAAAAATGTTAGAGTCTAAAATTTCCTCATTGGTGAAACAGAAAATACTATATAACCTTTTTTTCTTCTTACCGCTGCCCAATCTACAAAATGCAGTAGGTTCTCATGACGCTCGAGTAAATTCACATTTAGCATCGTCGGCTCCCCTACTATCTTCTGCCAATCACAAATGACAATGTCGATTTGAAGGAGCTCTCTATAAAAAAAATCTCATTCGACTAGAAGCTTCCTTGGCCTGGAATTTATGTACATAGGCTGAGTGCGGAGCCAGAGACACGGGTTCAAACCTCAATCAAGAACATAGCATTTTAACATTTTTTGTAATAATTTTTTTTTTCTTATTTCAGTTGGCGTTATTAACTAAAACTAAGCCATTTAGTGTTTTGTTTGAAATTAAACCAATAAAGTCAATTGTCTTTATACGAGCAACGCACCGTTGTCCGGGTGCTTTAACCTAAAACATCGTCATAGTAATATTTTATATCGATCGTTTATCTTTTGATCGCGAACAAAGCTAAATGACAAGAGCAACTAATGCATTTTCACCATAAATCCGTTTAACAACACCGTTACAATTACCGTCACGCAACTTATAAATTGAAGCAGTGATAATCTATTATGTGATTATTATCACAGTTTCGCACTCAGGGAGGTCCGGGTTCAATCTGAACACACAACTTTGACTAAAGTGTATTTTTAGGTTAAATCTACTTTTCAAAAATCCGCAATCAAAATATCTGAAGATGTATACTTTTTCAGGCAGTAGCACTTCTCTCCCACAATATGCACATGCAACAATAAAAAATACAAAATACGCACGGTGGTGCCACCGCCTAGGGAGGGAGGTGCTACTGCCGTACGTTCTAATTACGAATTGATTCAAAGTAGTTTTAACCTAATGGTTCCGTTAAGTAACGCCTGATTCAATTAATTATTGTATTTTCCAAATTTTATTTGGATAAGCATCATTATGGCATCTGTTTTTTTCTAACAAATAATTTAACGAAGTTATGTCCCTATTCTCTAATATCTGTATTAGGAAACAAGACAAAAATATTGCTTTTCCGATAATGAAATTACTTGCCACAGGGAACCCAAACTGATTTCATTAATGGTATTCGCAACCCTTTTTTGTTGCACGCTGCTAGTAAAATATAGATTTGTACTTCTCGTTTTAAATAAAAAGCTGGTAGGTAACTTTTAAAAGTTGCGAAAAAAAATGTTTATATCCATTGCCTCTGCAGCAAATCAATCTATTTAAATTGAGGTTCGACAACTTTGCCTGAAACCCTTTTTGCGTTCCATAATTTTTAGGCATTAGTGTCAGTCAACCCACAAAGGCCAAATTTAGTAAAAGTTATAAATGGAACACGAAACTATGAAATCACCTGTTTAGATTAAATTAAAGAAGTTACGCAACTTACCGAACGTAAATCTTTAATTTACACCAACATTTTCATGTTTTTGACAATATTACGAAGCTGATTATTTTAAACATAAAAGAACCCACTAAGCCGATTATTTTACTGAGTTTATTTATTTTTACTAGTTTTGGATAGATAACTTTTTTATTATTATCAATACAGAAACTGTAGGTAACGGGACAAACTGAGTCGTAATAGACGATTGACTGTTAAGAAATTAGGTAAATTTGAAAACCGTATTATTTCCCTTTCAACATATTTTAAAAAAAGTCTATGAAAGTTATGTGGCAGGTTTGCTTAAAAATATCTGCGTTTTTACAGCTATATTTATGTATATTTAGTACCACGACCGAGCGTTGCAAACTGAACCGAACTCGTCAAAAACAATTGATTTTTTTGGTTTAATTTCAAACAAAACACTCATTGGCTTAGTATTACATAACAATGATTTACCAATAGTTCACCTATATTATAAATTCTTAAGTAAGATAACTGTTTTTTTTTCTTTTTCCAGTAAATAATTAATAATTGCGTATCATTAATCATCATATTGCATATTGCATATGTTATAGTTACACTAAAACATTCGTCCGCACATTGGCCTGATCCGAAGTAAACTCAATGACCTACCAACGTGTGGACGGTGTCACAATCTCTTGGCCCTCAACATTCGCCACAATGTTAGCCAACGCCATAGAGCAAATCGACATCGTCATGGTCCCAAACGGTCCTTTGTACGGTTTGAACGGCGGATGACGGCGTTCTACGCCACAATAATATATATCTTAATACCTTTAATGTAAACGAGCAATTCTGGTATAAACCTATATACATATATAATTTGAAAACGCCTCCAAAGAGCCAGCTAGTTTTCATTTTTAAAAATTGTCGCTTTATCCATATTTTCAGTGATAATCAACTTAAATATAACCTGAAAAATATGAATCTGCATGCATAGCTAAGAAAATCTCATAATTTCTCGAAAGCATGATGTCCACCAAATCGCACTTGGTCACCATGGTGGACTAAGGCCTCACTTCAGCGACGTTGCCTAGCAAAAAAAAAGATTGAAATTAAAAATAAAGATCTACAAAGATTTCTTTATGTTGTAAGGGGTAATAAGTAGCATTTAATGATGTATTCATAACAACCGTCTCCGTCGGCCAAAGCAAAGCCTCTTACAACTAATCTGCTCTAATTGGTGCCTCAGCCGGGACTCAAATTCGCTCATTGCCTCGTTAGCTGCTGTTCATAATATAGTTATTATAAAAGTACTCCTCCTAAGGTAGGAACGATCATAATCATACTTATACTACACACTCTGCTTTAAAAATATTTGGAAATATTTTTAAATCAATCATTTTTCTGCTATTTTAAAAAAGACAAACTACCTATCTTACTTTGTATTTTAAGTAAAAATGTAACTTAACATATAAAAAAAATCTTTCGAGTTTCTTTTCTATACTTGTATACATTCATGTAAGAGTTGAAGAGCTGAAGAGTATGTTTGAACGCGCTAATCTCAGTAACTACTAGTTCGAATTGAAAAGTTATTTTTGTGTTGGATAGTCCATTTATCGAGGCAGGCTGAAGGCTTTTTTTTAATATTTAGTTACAGCTTAGAAAACCTGAAATTAAATAAGTTTATGAAAAAATTGGTCTTTTAATTTTATTTCTTAAAAATAAGTAAATAGGCAATTATGTTTGTACCTCTACAGAAACAAAAATTCAAAAGGAAATGTTATTTATTCGAAGCTCTCTTATTAAGGAAAAGGAAAATTTTCCAAAACTCTTTGTAACAAATCCTTTGAATGGACCCTCGGATCATTTATGAGTTTATTACAGTTCCAACGACGTATTCAGTCATCGAAACCGCCCGCGGACACATTAATATGAACCTGTATTCATCACCATGGCATTGAGATCGAATGAATGTGAGCCAAAAATAATCTGTATGGGGATCGGAAAAATAGTCACTAGGGGAGGGGAAGGGAGGGGCGGAACAACGGCCTCGTTACGCCACTTCCGCCGGATGTCGCCTCGTGATGCATTGTCGTCGCCTTGAAGGGTGGACACCGATGTTTTCATTTCGATCATAAACATTAATATCAACGATCTTTATATTTTTCTCTGGAGGGCTGACATTTATATCTACAGTTAGTAAAAATAAGCCTCAAATAATATTTTCCAAGTGTTTAATCGGTTCGGATATGTCAAACGTTTTTTGTGATTACAAAACAACAAATAATCTCATGGAGCACTTTATATTAAACACTGCGACTCGTACCCACATTCATTTAACCTAAAACAAATCAGTAGTCCATTAGGTAATTTACAAACGAAATATAATCACTTCATATACCCAGCAACCTTTCTCTTGAAACACTCTGCACTATTTCTTAAACCCGTTTTGGCTGCAACAATTTTTAACAACTAGGTTGAACGACTGTTCTCTATCGATAACACCGACCGACGGCTTAATGTGCCCTACGAGGGCATGGAAACGCGTATAAAGTTTTTGCCTGCGTTGTTGTTGGCATAGCTGCGTTGATCGCTTGCGTTGATCGCTTGCGTTCTACGCTAGCCGCCGAGCCATATACATATGTATGTATGTGCGCTTCAAAACCTGTTTTAGTCCCGGTGAAATAATAATATTATAGCCTTTCACAGGCACATCTCCACAATAGGTATACCTTGTGTCGTGGGTGCCATTATGTCAAAGACAAGTACACAAACACACAGACCAGCAGAAAACCCAGTACGCAAATATATATATTTTTTGCAAATAAATGTCTAATAAAGTAATAGCTAAGAGACAAATGCCCAATTAGCAGTAGCTTCCTAACTTCTGGTAAGTGAAAACCACCCTCCACACCGAAAGTCATTAAGAGTCGTGCAAATAATGATTACTCGCAAAATAATTACCGTCAGGAGTGGCAGCAGATGTCGGGTATGGGAAAGTAATAACTTGGATGCAGCCGAGGTGTCTTCGGTCCGAGCCCCCCGGGAAATCACGGTAATCCGCGCCGTCGACAACGCACCCGCTAAATCTCTATCGAACGCACCTAGTTGGGGACGTGACGCAATTCGGAATGTCGATGTATTTCTTATAAAACTTATAGACTTTTTATGTGTCTACAAAATGTTAAATAAAAAAAATTGAATTAAAGATTTGTCAGTCCTCGCGCACATCTTTTCAGTGGTCTGCCGTGTAAAGGTATTTGAGTAGAAATATCACTATAACTTATTTGGCTTGATGGCAGCATCATAGGTTGGCGTTTTTGGGCAAAATCTATTGCTCTATTCTGCCTTATAAAAATATGCATTCGGGAGGTTAACCGCTAGATCCGCTCGCGAAGAGACATACTCGTATAAGAGACATACGTAGCTACGCTTTGCGTGTTCTACTTACTTTAAATTTTCCAGTGGACTGTAACATGGGGCTCTTCAAGAAAGCTGTAAAAAATTAAGCAAATTACCAGACTGTTTCCAGATTTATTTAATTAATTAGCCTTATATGTGTAACTTATTCAATTAAATAAATTAAGCAAAGCAGTAGACTGTATCCACTTCGAGTATAGCCTCTATAAGTACAAACTTTCGGGCGGCTCTGCGTAAACCACGTTGAATCCAGAGATCGCTGTGAATGCGCTCTGATGAAACCTGCTCGTTCACATGGAATGATGTACAACACGTTAAGCTCGACAGACACGATATACACATCGATATCAAATAAGGGTTAAAACGTTAAGTGTTATTAAGCTAAAGGTACAGAAAAAAGAATTTAACTTAATATCTGAATCAATTTTTGTAGCAAACTTTATCAAATGACTGACCTATAGAGTAACGTCGTAGTACACTGCAACTACGTAATACGGTGCAATTTGTTTTTCAGACAGTCGAAGGCGTACAGGTACGTGACACAAGACGCCATAGCGTGAACAGGGAGTTGATGATTACTATTAATAAATAGGACATTAAGATGTATGTGTAGCATATGTCGTATAGCTTCCCTCGTCGCTGTTGTCGCTCAGGTAGGACAAATGTGGAGCGCGCTTTAGACGACAAAGTAGTAGAACCATGAAGCTAAAGTCCTAAGACGGTTATCCTATTTTATTGCCTAACGTTATCAAAACTTGCAGGTCTTACATGTACGCTGATGATACGTGCATTATATACAGCGACACAAACCAAAACGTCATACAAGAAGTAGTACAACAGGATTTTGACAATGTCGTACGATGGGCTCATGATAATGGGATTATTATTAATCTAAGTAAAACCAAATGCATGCCAATAATGTCCCCGTATAACAAAAATAAGAGTATAACCATACAAATAATCGGCCACTCGTATGAATGTTTACATAATAATAAAAAAGAGTGTACATGTCTAAAGTTGGAACTTGTATCTAGTTTTAAATATTTTGGCTTGTATGTAGACGCAAATTTTAATTGGAAATATCATATAGACAGTGTTTGTAACAAATTACGATCAATACTTGGTAAATTACAGCACTTACAGTTCACTGTGAGCAAGGGCATTATGTACCTAATATACTATGCATTGGCTGACGCAGTCATTTCATATGGATTGGGTGTGTATGGTCTCACTTTTCCTACTCATATAGAGAAAATTAAAAACTTACAAATTCGAATGTTAAAACTATTAGTAGATAAGAACATAAAAGAATCTCTAGGGAAAGAATATGAAAAGCTATTTAAAATATGTAAAATTCTCCCGGTAGACTTAAAAGTTAAATTGGCTATTTTGTGTGAGCAATCCAACAACGATAAAAACAATATGCAAGTTAGAGAGTATACATACCCAACCCGATCTTCAAAGAAACCGAAATTTGTAGTTCCCAGTAGTAAAAATTATTATGGTAAACGTGAAAGACGCTGGATTACGCCTGTGCTATACAATGATCTGCCGCGCAATCTGCTCGTTGGAGTAAAAAATAGGGCTCAGTTAAAACGTATACTTAGAAAACACTACCTGTCTCTATGTCCATAGCAAGTACTTTGACAATCACGTAATCAAAAATCATATTATTATAATACATTGTATATAACAGGCAAATACCGCGCATATACAGACAACAAGTCATTCAAATAATTCACGCAGTTATATACACAGTCGCACATAATTGCTCACACACCCATTCTCCTACATATCCACACAGGTCAGCTCACACAAACATATACACACACACATACATTGACTCACACACATATACACACACACACACAAATATACACAAACACAAAAACACACTCTCACACCCACACAAACACACCTGCACTTAAGTTAAGTTATCACTATCTATATGTCAAAATAAGTTTATCTAAATTTTAGTACCTAATATTAAGATTACTTATTAAAATTACCTTATCTTATGATATCGTTAATATGTAGTAATTAAGTACCTACTTCAATAGAAATCCACGAGAGCTACTGCCGACAAACTGTTTCACAGTTTGGCAGAGATTGATTTATGTAACATTGTACTTAATTTGATGAAAATAAACAAAAAAAAAATTTAATTAAGCAACCTTGAAAACATTGCTAGATTCCAATGCCACAGAAATTTTTATATGAAATACTTGTTATTACATTAACTATTACAAAATATGTATGTATATTATACCAATTTATTAAACAATAATGAAAACAAAAATAAACTTCAATCTAACTAAACTTACATTATGCTATATACAAAAAATATAATTTATTAATATTCGACATAAAAAAACTTTAAAAAATAATAATAATATGATAATTAAAATATATTATTAAGCAACCTTGTATAATTCAAACGTGTAACCTTCAATTTGCTAAGTTAGCCGTATCAGTAGACAAGTATCGACATCTAATACTTACAGCATCGATAAGTCCAAACTCTAGGGCGGCTCTGCGTAAACCGCGTTGAATCCAGAGATCGCTGTGAATGGGCCCTGATGAATCATGCTCGTTCACATGGAACGACGTACAACGCATTAAGCTCAATATACACGCTCAAAAGAGGGTTTAAACGTGTAAGGAGTTTGTTCATCCCTCCTTTATGAGATATCAAGTGTTATTAAGCTAAAGGTGCACAAAAGATTTTGTAAATCCATGAGCATATTATAAGAAAACTTCATTTTAATCAATAAATTCAGCAATAATATTCGCTAGTACACTGGAACTTTGTAATACGGTATTTTTTTATTTTCGGAAAACCGAAGGCGTACTAGACCAGCGTCGATAATTTTTTACTTATACCAAAAAAATTATAGAAAATGATTTGATATTGAAAATGGTAAAAAGTGAAAAAAAACAGTAGGATGAAACCCATTGGAAAAGGTAGAGAATATAACAGAAATTTTCAAAATTATCGACCCTGGTCTATACAATTGTGAAAGAAATATAAAATGTTAAAAAGTGCTTGCTCATCTGTTATCATACTTGAATGGAAAGCTACACTACTGATGATTACTATAAGTAACGCAGCCATGTAGAACTACAACATGAACTATATGTACATACATAGATGTAGTGTATATCGCATATCTTCGATTTGTCGCGTTTGTTGCTCAGGTGGGGCAAGTGGATACAAGAAACACAAAAAAAACGCAATTTCCTAAAAATCTCTACAACACAGCTTTTGCGACAGTAAATAATAAAGTTAATTATAAAACGCTGCTACCGAAATGTGTCTACGTCGATGATGAGTACTTAGCCGTTAATGAGCATCTTCTTCATCTCTAATATCCGGGATAACAATTACGAGTACGCGTTGACGGCTACAGGCAGACTCATTTAGTCTTCATTACTCTTGTCCAAGTTCCTCCGAGAAACTTCGCCGAGTCGATACCAAATGGGCTTAAAGATGATCCGATCTAACAATGTCTCCCTCTTAGAAGTACGCTATATAGAACAATATTTCATTTTTATAGAGAAAATTTCATAAAACTACTTATAACATGCAAGCTGTAATTTTTAAAAGACTGTTGGATACTAGGTTTTTAAATAAGGAAGTGCTAATTATACTAATAATATCTATTAAGTATTTCTTAATTTTCTTTCTTTGCAGTGATGAAAATTATGGGGAGAAAACTATCATGCTAGTGAGGACTTTAGCTTAGTATAAGCGTAGATATATCAAAAGTCATTTTGAATCTCGTTTGTATATAGACATTATTATAATAATTACATAGATGGTTACAAAAACACAAAAAACAACGCGCTTTCCAAAAAAATTTCACAAGTTAGCTTTTACAGGAGAAAGTAACAAAGTTAATTATAAAACGCCGCCTTGGAAATGTGTCAACGTCGATGATGAGTACTTAAACGGCAACGAGCATCTTCTTCATTTCTAATAACCGAGATGATAATTACGAGTTGGCGACAGGCAGACTCATAAGTCTTCATTAACCTTGTCCAAGTTCCTCCGAGAAAGTTTGCTGAGTCGATATCAAACGGGCTTAAAGCGATCTAACAATGTCTCCTTCTTACAAGGCTATATAGAACGATATTTAATTCTTATAGAGGAACTTTCATAAAACTACATGAAGTAGTAGCAATGAAAATTTTGAATGATGTTGATATAGGTATCACAAGTCATTCTGAATCTAGTTATCATAAAGACATCATCATAATATTATGATTTTATGTACAGTTATTTTTTTTACTAGTAGCTAGCTTTTTAAGATTATGTATTATTTATTTTTATTGTAAATATATCAAGATTTATATTATGATATTTTGTTTTTTTGGGTCGATGAGATTCTAGTTCTAGTTATTTTCTTTAAAAAAAGCTTGTCAAAAACCGTTGAAATCTACATGAAGAAGAAATTAATTATAATTTTTTTTAATTTTATTTCATTGATTTCTTAAAGATTTGTCGTATTAACTATAATGTATGAGTCTCTCCGAAAAAGTTTGTAATTTTCGGAGAGCTTTTTCTTTGGTAATATTTGTGCTTAAAAATAACACAAAAACAAGTGCAAAAGCAAAGTTCTAATGTAATATTAACAGCCACAATTTAGGGAAGCTTCATTAAAAGTGATGCGTCATTAAGGGGCTTGTGACAATGGGATAATGTTTCCATTATAATTACTGCTCCCGTTATCCGCTTTTATGTAATTGCTATCGTAAATATGCATAGTGCAAAATAAATAAAATAAAATGCCAAGATTTTGTGTCCAATATTTATAAATGATGCTTGTAGAAATTAATTTAGTATAATAATTAATTAAGTATATTACTACTTAATATACAATATTCAAGGGCTGAACTCCAATAAATCCAGTATTGAGTACTGAGTAGTGAACACGCATCAGCGATCAGTACGAGTAGCCGTCATTATCATATCGAGCGATGAGATTGTAAAGGTACTGTCAGACAGTTTGCTTTTCTGCACTATTAGATTACGCTTCAAACTATAGGCGACAATATAATACTGCATTAGAAAGTGAAAATTCGTATTTTCAACTGCTACTTGATGACTAAAAGAGCATGAGCAGAAAACATTATTTTTTTTAGTGAAATTAATAATAACATTAAATTTTAATAGAGTTCAAAAGTAATCAGTTACAAACTATAATATCCAAATCACGGGGTTTTGTCATAAAGGACATGTAAATGCAAGTGTCTTTACCGCTTAGCCATAGTTGTTCTGACTAACTCCAAAAGCTTACTATACACTCCGAGACTCTACTAAAACTGGTAGAGTGCTGGTCTCTGCTGTAGTAGTGCGCTAGTTCTACCATTCTCTACCTGTGTACACCGGCCTTAAAAAATACAATAAATCGGCAAGTGTTCTGGAAGGGCATAACAGGAAATGGCTGAGTCGTGAATGGCCTCCAGGCGCAACGATATTGCTGTTTGCCTTCGACTAATATTTGCGGCGCACCGGCCCACCCCGCTACTTACTGGAGTTAAATCAATATTTAAATCGTTTCAAACTTTGATTAATTTGCAGATATTGTTTACAATGATGTCCTCACTCCGGATTTAATGTTTATTAATGTTTCACAGTGAGAACAGTAATAGCTAAGTTGTTGAGATATATACTCAGAATATTTATATATGTAAGAATATTTGCTCCATGGTATTTTGCGTATTTTTGGGGGCAAAGGTAAAACTAAAATTTAGGAAGTTAGGGCTGGTAGACTAAAGCCGTGTAGATTGAGGAGCTTGGCTCGAAATGAGATTTGATTATACTCGTATCTAGGTTATAGGTACTTATACATTTATATTAAAACTTAGACGAAAATTTACACAAAAAAACAACTTAAAAAACAAATTTAGACTTTAAAACAGGTCGTTTACCTATAAGTGAACATAGTTTAATGTGTTTGTTGACTGTTTACAATACAACACAATGATATTTAACTATGAATGTTTTGAAACAGTCTACTCTGTTCTGCCTCTAGTTTTGGGTAAGTATCTAGTTTATTAATCACTTCATTTCGAACATTTTAAATACTACTTGTAGCTTGCTCCGCCCGCGTGTGTTACTGTCTTTTCCTATAAGAATGAAATATTTTCCCTAATGAAAAGTAGCTGCAATGTATACTCTCAAATCCTCCAAGTATATTATATCCGTGGCACGGTTGCGACGTAATAGAAGAAAAACAAAACAATTTTCGTTGCTAAATTAATTCTTACCTATTCTAATAAATAAAATTGTAAATGATAAGCATAACATGCTTATAAAACACTTTCATGCCAAACCGTTAAGAGTTCGTCCCAACTGCGGCTATTAAACCGTTTTAGCCGTGAATATTTTATGTGGGCCGGTGTCACTCGTACCCCAAGGGAGGGGTACATAGTAAACTGTACTAGCACTTAATTATGGGGAAGCAGAGACGAAGGGAAACAGATTTTAATTAACATTGAGAATCTCTCATTGAATAGCCAAGGAACGAAGTAACTAGCAAATGATGTGGAGACCATGCTTATAGTGGAACAGACACAAAGCTTATATACTTAGTCATAATGTTTTATACGCTACGCATTCATAGATTTCACTTGAAATGTAAATATACTGTAAATTTCAATCATATCAATTGCTGTCTCCGGGAATAAAAACCCGGGCCCATAATAGGCACCACATTGAAACTTATGTGGTGCCAAAATTAAAAACTTTCGTGTGCCCTTAGAATATATAATCTGGCCAATATATTATAAGCTGTAGGGATTATTCAATAAAACTACGATTTACTTCAAAGCTCTATATTGAAAAGTTAACTAACACATAACACACATTTTAACTTCAATTTCAATTTCACAATGTTCGAGTAGCACTAATTCTTAAGATAAACTGACCCGTACTCATAACTTTTAATTGGCAATTAACTTTACTTGGAACGTAACTAATCAACACTTTACTTGGAGATGCTGAAAGAGGACCATCACATTGGCTTGGCTGCAACCCTTTTTTGCGTCCCACTGCTGGGCACGGGTCTCTCCCCATTATTGGGAAGGCCTGGAGCTTACTCCACCACGCTGCTCCAATGCGGGTTGGTGGAGATGCGGGTTAGTGGCCAACCCGCTGTCGGATGTTTTCAAACCACCCTTAAGGCCTCCGACAAGGTTTAACGACTGTTATCTATCGACAACAACCGGGACCGACGGCTTAACGTGCCCTCCGAAGCACGGAAACGCGCATGAAATTTTTTTTTTGCCACTAGCGGTCACCCATCTCACACCCGACCGCGCCCGTTTGGCTTAGTTGCATAGATCGTTTGCGTTCTACGCTAACCGCCGGACCATGCGCGCTTCCAGTTCACAACAAACACAAGTTCATATGGCGTATAATTTGTTTCTGAATGAACTGTATTGTGGAAAATAAAACACCAAAATGAAAAGGGTTATCAATAACTATATGAATCACTATGATTTTCACATGGAAGTCCTAAAAATGGACCAATAATTTTGTGTTCATTTTCTTCCAATGCTCCAATTAATTCATAAAAAGAGTGAAATAAAAACCGAATTCACGCGGTAAAAAATAAAATTGTTCAGTACTCGGCATATTGTTCTTTTTCTTGCTAGTGGTAATGACTCTTAAAATTATCTTGGAGTCGGTGCCCATTCAGAACGAAAGGTATGCCATTCTACTAGGGGTCCGACTCCAAGATATTTTTTTTAGTTTTTAAGAGTCATTACCACTGGCAAGATAAAGTATAACATACCAAGTACTGAACAATTTTATTTTTTTATTTTTATTAGGATTCCATCATCAGATCTTGACTTGGTGACTATGCGACCACCTCGAAAGTATAAGCTTTCGAACAAAAAATAATTTTGAAAACCGGTCCACAAACGGCGGATTAATCGGTGAATATAGATAAAAAATAATACACTACCTCCTCCTTTTGGAAGTCGGTAAAAAAGGAAACACAATTTTTTTATTTACTGCTTCCAATATTTTTTTCATATTAAACAACTAACGTCATCTTTTGGTTGGTATTTAAAATATAAAAAAGAAAAATAATTGTTCTAATATGTAATAAAAAATGAATTGCCTAAATAAACAGATAAACTGTATTGAAATGAGGAATTCCAATAACATTTCGACACTAAGCAAAGAAACTCTAGTCGACTCACTTAAGACTTCCGAAATAAAAAGAGAACAAACAAAGAATATTGTTTTAAGAATTTAAATAAGTTCTACTTGGGACGGGGAAGAGCGGGCTCTCATTTCAAAAAGGAAAACAGCGGCTAATAAAAATGCCAAAATGGAAACGAGGCGTTTTTTAAGTAGTGTCAAATGAATACAATAAGCCCCTTCTAATATTCCGAAAGACTATGTACTAAAAAATTGCAACCACTTTCTAAAGGTTGTATTTTAGAAGTTACTACACACGGAATATGAGGGTGGATACACTTTTCGTAACGGATTCCTTAGCGTTTGGTGCCCAGGCTTAAGTTTAAATTAAGAATGTTTTAATTTCTGTATTTTCTGAAATTCAAAGCACATTATGTTTAATCGAGATTTTAGTAAAAAAAAACAATTTGAATTTCTGACCATGGTAGACCTGCAATTTGGATTTTAAGCCATTTCTTATATTGGCGCACGGTAGAGCAAACTCTACGTCATAGTCAAAACGTATGGCCTTTCAGTTACTTCAAAAACTGGATATATGTGTTACCGGCCAACGCTTATCTTAGGATAAACTAGTTTTTCCTAGGCTAAACTAGTTCTTCCTATAAGCGATAGGATAAACTGGTTTAGCCTAGTCTAAACTAGTTCGTCCTAAGCCCGATATGATGAACTAGTTTAGGCTAGGCCAAACTAGTTTATCCTGATATTAATACGCACACTCCAGAATAAAGTGGTTCAGCTTAATCTCACTCCAGGATAAACTAGTACAGCCCAGTCTAAAGTAATTTGGGCCGATTTAACCAACTGCTTATAAATCTTATTCCCAGAATAAATCATTAATTATTTGTGAGTAAGCCCATTTTACGTTTTACCAACATTTAGAGGTAGCAGATGTAAACAAAGACTGAAATAACCTTTAAGGACTGCTAGCTACGAAACAATTAGAATTAATAACTGAGCTATAATTATTACTTCTATCAAGAAAAAACTCGTTATTTGTTACAATTTGATTGTTTGTGTTACCATTTATCTGTTAGCCTTAACCACAGAATAAATAATAGTACAAGTACAGAAGGTCCACTTCCAAAAGTAATTTAAAGAAATGTAGACTCTAGCTACGACACGATTAAGTTCAATTCAGATCTCGCAGCGTTTAATCACCTACGCTTATAGTTACGTACAAGTTGCGTCTCTTTCTTGCGCATAACTCTTACCTTTTCTGACGAAAACAGGGTTGTCTTTTTTTAAAACATACATAAATGAATCTAAACATTGAATTAGTACCATTTTTGTAGTACTCTAGAAAACAAATGACTTTCAAAATAAAAACGTAAGGTACGTGTTAATATTATTTTAGTTCTAATACATTTGTGCATACCTACTTACGTTTTCGATACCTTCACGATGTTGAATCACGCCGCGCCTTACCATTAGTACCTTTATATTACAGAAGTAGGATGGATGGCCAAGAAAACCACTGTATGAGTGCTGAGTTTTATTACGTATAACACTTTTATATATGTATTGTACATCAATTTTCGACGCAAATTAACACTTTTTAACTCAATCTTTAGTAATCAGAAAGAATGACAACTTAGCCCCTATTATTTTTAAAAGAAAAGTGAAGATCACAATGATTCTGCTTTCAACTTTAGAACCTATTTTGATATCCAGCAAATTGGCGGGTGAATTATGCTTTAAGATCAGTGTTGCCAGTATTTAACATTTGTCATTTGTCAACAAAAGACGTTTCATATCGTATCACACCGGTCATCGGAATGACTTACGTTACGATACTTACGATGCGAACAGTAGTAGTACAGTACTAGTACTACAAACGATTCTTCGTCATTTCGTTATAAGTCTTGGTCGTCATCCTAAATGCCTAAATATTTCAAACATGTTGTACGATTGTATGTAAGCTCAGTAGGTACCTACCTAAGGTTCTTAGCTAAAACAGTCTGTTAGTTTTATAGGTAGTGCTTGAGTTCGTACTAAATAATATACATAATGCCCCGTTGGTCCAGTGGTTTAGTTACCAGGCCGTGGTCTAAGGGTCTCGGGTTCGATTCCCGGGTCGAGCAAAATGTGTTATGGATTTTTTCGAACATAGTTCGAGTTTGTGATTTTTTACTTTATTTACACATACCTAACTACAGAGTAGGTAACCTATTTGGCCGCAACCCTTTTTGCGTCCCACTGCTGGGCACGGGTCTCTCCCCATTATTGGAAAGGCCTGGAGCTTACTCCATCACGCTGCTGCTCCAATGCGGGTTGGTGGAGATGCGGGTTAGTGGCCAACCCACTGTCGGATGTTTTCAAACCGCCCATAAGGCCTCCGACAAGGTTTAACGACTGTTATCTATCGACAACAACCGGGACCGACGGCTTAACGTGCCCTCCGAAGCACGGAAACGCGCATGAATTTTTTTTTTGCCACTAGCGTTCACCCATCTCACACCCGACCGCGCCCGTTTGGCTTAGTTGCATAGATCGTTTGCGTTCTACGCTAACCGCCGGGCCATGCGCGCTTCACCTAGGTAACCTAATTAATACATACTTATTTCTCTACGATTATGGGTAGGTATTATTCTAGCGAACAGAAATAAAGAAACTATGGGCAGACAGGTATTTAAAATGGAACAGATCGAAATTCATTTAATTTATTATAGGTAGGTATTTGTGCAAGATCATTACACCAACTTAGTATACCTTTTACCTTCCTACTTATTTTAGGAACTCAAGGTAGGTATGTACATATGATAATTTCATAATAATCATAACAATTTAAAAAAATCTTACCTCTCAGCGTCCTTAGGGAGCCAAAAAAAAGTCCTTAACGATAAATTGTTATCGTTTTAATAAAAAATATTATTTTTCCAATTACGACGTCTTTAATTCAGTTTATCTAGTAACTTCAATTTTCTAGAAAGAATACCTAGGTATTCTTTCATGTTTAGACTAGGCCATACTATTTTATATTGGAACGCGTTATTTATATCAGGATCAATTAGTTTGGCCTAACCTATGATTAATTATCCTATTGGTCATAGGACGAATTAGTTTGGACTAGGCTAAACAAGTTAATATAGGAAGAACTAGTTTGGACTAGGCTAAACAAGTTAATATAGGAAGAACTAGTTTAGCCTAGGAAAAACTATTTTCCCCTAAAATCGAGGTTGGACGATAACATATGCATAACACAAAAGTAATGAACACCGTTAATAAACGGTAGCGAAACGGCGAAGCGACACAAACACATTTTGATTGAGATGAATATTTGGTAATTGAGGGCTGGTAGAGTTAAGGCGTGTAAATTATAATATAATGATTTTTCCAAAATTTAAGTAGTAACCTCAGTAAGTAGTAGTTCTTAACAATTTCTAATAACATTTATATTTGACTGACGCCTCCGGTCACGTGTATTGCATGATTGCCGTTCACAATATTATTAACGCATTATCGGCTTTTAATGCCTACCCACCGCTGGGTCGATGAAAAAAAAGCATTTTGTTCGATATATGTTAGGTACAGTTCACGACTGTTGATAAATAATAGACCAGTGCCGAATCCTTTGAAAAATTTGAAAAGTGGTAAAAATAATAATAGGATGAAATCCATGACAAAAATGCAAGGAAAAAGCTGCGATAAATTAACAGGTAGTTTGGCCCAGACCTACCTGACCCTTTCGATGGAATAAATTTTTCTGAAGGTCACTCATATATAAGTTATTTTTTTACTGAAGTGAAAACTTCTTTAACGGCGTTGTGGACTTTTTTTGGGATGTGTAAAAAATGTTAAACTCGCGTCAGGACACGTGGCCTGATCGAAAATTCTTAAGATAGTAGAGGAGACGTGGAAGATCGTCCTTCACCGATCTGATAACTCGATAAGACATTTTTTTTACAAATAAATAAGGAATAAGGGCCCGACTCCAAAAATAGTTTTAAGAGTCATTACCATAAGCAAGAAGAAGTAGGTACTGAAGAATTTTATTTTTAACCGTTTGAAGTCGGTTCTATTTTTTTGTTAAAAACTTAATTTATTTCACTCTTTTTAGTAATTTTAATAATTCTGCATATTGTATTTGTATAAGCATAATTGGATTTTTTTTCACTTAACTTCTAAACGTTAAAGAGATACTTGTTATAATCATGTTTATCTAATAGCCATCTTATAGCCTGAAAGAATACTACTATCAGTCCACTTGAACGTATAAATTAATGAAAGAATTTGCTCTCAGCTCCTAACCGTTGAGGAGTTGTACCTTCAATCATCAGCTTAGCAACATGAGGTGATAATTACCGGACATAAATATTTGTATTATGTTAAAAAATATGACTAAAAGAATGTGTGTGCCGTTTAAGCTTTAGTGTTTCCCTCGATTTCCCTAGTATCACATCATCAGATTTTTCATGGTGACAGTTGGACCACCTCAGGAATGTAAGATTTCCAACAAAAAACCATTTATTTAAAGAATTTGCTTTCAACTCCTTACCGTCATAGTACCTTCCATCATCAGCTTAGCAACATGATATGATGATAATTATACACAAATACCTGTTTTGCTTTAGTAAAAATCATTTGTTGTGTAGTTCAAGGGCACCGCGCTCACCATCGGTGAAAGTGTCGGTATCTTGGGAGTTGACATTACGAGTAAAGTGCAGTACCGGAGTCATTTGGAGTACAAAGCCAAATTGGCATCAAAAAAGCTTGGTGTCCTCAACAGAGCGAGGCAGTACTTCACTGCGGGGCAACTCCTGACGCTGTATAAGGCCCAGGTCAGACCCCACATGGAGTACTGCTCCCATCTCTGGGCAGGAGCACCGAAGTACCAGCTACACCCATTTGACTCCGTTGAAAAGCGCGCAGTCCGAATCGTCAACGACCCAAGATTGACTGACAGGCTAGAACCGCTTAGCTTGCGAAGAGACATAGGCTCGCTCTGCGTGTTCTACCGACTTTACTATGGTGAGTGCTCCGAGGAACTCTTCAAATTGATGCCTACATCACCATTCCATGATTATATCACCAGACGAAGGTTAAAGTTCCACCGGCACCATCTGGACTCGTGGCGGTCCTCCACAGTCCGCTTTGCACGCTCCTTTTTACCACGGACGTGTAGGTTATGGGACAACCTTCCAGCTGAGGCATTCCCAGTGGACTATAACATGGGGTTCTTCAAGAAAGCTGTAAAAAAAGCTCTCCTCCAAAGCCGGCAATGCTCGGGCGGCTCCCCTAGGGTTGCCCGTGTCCATAGGCGACGGTGACCGCTTAACATCACGCGGCCCGTCTGCCTTATTGTTAGGTTTATTTATAAAAAAAAATATAAAATTTAAATATTCCCTTCGATTTCTCTGGGATACCATCATCAGACTTTGCCTTGGTGACAGTTGGACCACCTCAGGAATGTAAGATATCGAACGAAAACACCATTTATTGAAAGAATTTGCTCTCAAATCCTAACCTTCGTAGTACCTTCCATCATCAGCTTAGCAACATGATATGATGATAATTATACACAAATGCCTGTTTTGCTTTAGTACAAATATGAAAATTGTTTGTTGTGCTATAAAATTTGAATGTTCCCTTCGATTTCTCTGGGATCCCCTCATCAGACTTTGACTTAGTGACAGTTGGACCACCTCAGGAATATAAGATTTGGAATAAAAAACTATTTATTGAAAGAATTTGCTTTCAACTCCTCACTGTTGCAGTACCTTCCATCATCAGCTCAGCAACATGAGATGATGATTACTATGCACAAATATCTCTTATGCTTCAGAAAGTATAAGAAAATCAATGTGTGTGCCTATAAAATTTAAGAGTTCCCCTCGATTTCCCTGGGATCCCATCATCAGATCCTGATTTGGTGACAATGGGACCACCTCGGGAGTATAAGCATACGAACAAAAAAAGAATTTTGAAAATCGGTCCACAAACGGCGGAGTAAACGGTGAACATATATAAAAAAATACATACAGCCGAATACAGTACCTCCTCCTTTTGGAAGTCGGTAAAAAAAAGGTAAAACTCATTAACGTTTAGAAGTTAGGTGGAAAATTTTCCAAGTCATTATACTTATACATAAACACAGAATTATTAAATTAAAATTACTAAAAAGAGTGAAATCAATTAAGTTTTTAACAAAAAAATAGAACCGACTTCAATCGGTATAAAATAAAATCGTTTATTTTACCCTGAGTGTTATGAAATGAAATAACAGTGCGAAATTATTATTTTTTCAGCTTGCCTCCTTAATACCATTATCACGTTCTGCTAAAGTAGCCATCACTTTACTTGAATATCTGACTGAAATGACTGACTAATTACTGAAGACTTACTAATTTTATCTATTAGTACCTGGACGACCGAGCGTTGCTCGGATAAAAACAATTTAATTTCAAACGAAACACTCATTTGCTTAGTGTCACTTAACAACGCGCATCAGATTAATATGGGGTACACCTTGCATCCTGTTGAGTACTGCCACGATTAAAAAAGGCCTTCTATATAGGTACAGTATTTTTTTATCTTACTTCCGTATGTCAAAATGGTTAGATTAGAATACCCCGTTACCGTTGAACCATGAATTTTAAATAATAAAAATTCGAACCCTTCCGAGTTTGCCAAAATGCAGTTTTTATATTTCGCTGTTTTGTATACATTCATACTAAAATCATCAGATTACTGAAATATGACTTACCATGCATTTAAATTAATGAAATATGACTTAGCATGCATTTAATTTATTCTACTATTTTACCTGTACCTTTCTTATAAAATTTTTGATTAAATTTTTTTCGTTTACGCCACAATATTATTAATACTCTCCAAAACATGTCAGGAAAAATCGTATTTTTCGGTTTATATTTAAATTGATTATCACTGACAATATTTTTACACAATTAAAAAATTCTAACAATAAAAATTTGCTGGGTCGATTTATCACCCAGCAATTTTTACTTTTTAATACTGAATACAAAACATATCATAGGCAAAGTAAAAATAAATAAGTACATATTATTATGTAGGTACTTAGCCCTTAAGCGACGACCGACCAACGCAAGCCAAGAAAAAGGCGATTCGTCACGCGGTCACACAACCATTAATTTCTATAGAAAAATACACCGGGAGCTTTTACAGTACTTTCGATAACATCAGAACTACATTAGAGTAGTATTTTTCACATGCTATGCACGTCCACCATTTACTAGTTTTTCCATTTCCGTGGTTTAGCCAATATAAGTATTTTTTTGCACCAAATGTATGATTTTTAAAATTAAATTTAAATTAAATATTAAAGGTTTCCTTTAACACTTTTATTATACGGGTGAAAATACGGGAAATTTCTCATATAAGTAATAGGTACTTATACAAGTCCCTGTCGCTACGGGATTAAGAAAAGAGCTACGGTATCCCTTGCCTAATCGTAAGAGGCGAAAGGGGGCTTCCAGGGTTGCGGACGGTGAGAGTGCGAGCTCGACCCCTCCACCCAGCAGCCCCGGAAAGAACGGTGGTGTGTGCGTGGTTGCATGCCGCTGTGAACGCCTGAAGGTGCAGGAGAGCACATCTGCTCTCCCGAAGATGGGACCATTCTGGGGCGCCGCGCGTGGACGATACCGGTGCGTTCCACTGAAGATCCCGGAGTCCTCCCCAAGCACAGAGACAGGACATCTCCCATCTTTCATCGGGTTTTAGTGCGGTACAAATCCCACGTAACCACTCTCCTAAGCTGCTGGGTACCTTTTGAATGTTACCGTTACCAAAAAAAGGTACGGTAAAAGTTCCTTATTCGCGGGGTATACGAGTACGTTCCATAAATATGCCGCGAATACGGAAACCGTGAATAAAGAATGGTAATTAGTATAGAATCATAGGAGATACGTTCCAAGGCAAGGTTCCAAAATAAAAGCCAGTTAGTAGTACAATTATTGTTAATTTTGGAGTCAGTGTCAACGTGTCCACTTGACTCTTGACAGCTCTCGCCGCGGCCTTGCTCTCGCCTGATACCTCGTCCCTAACTAGGGCATGCACCCGGGTACACCCGGTTCTTAAATACCCGGGTATTTCGATAAGTCTGTGGAACCGGTTCTGAGCGATGGAACCGGGTTGGCCCGGTTCTGATGAGATTTTTATAATTTTACATAAATTGCTAATTTAAATCGTCGTGAAACTTTTGGAACGTGGAACGGTGGAACTGGAACCTTCGTCTGGTGGTATATTTATGAAATGGTGACGTATGCATCATTTTGAAAAGTTCCTCGGAGCACTCACCATAGTAAAGTTGGTAGAACACGCAGAGTGAGGCTATGTCTCTTTGCAAGCTTAGCGGTTCTAGCCTGTCAGTCAATTTTGGGTCGTTGACGATTCGGACTGCGCGCTTTTGAACGGAGTCAAATGGGCGTAGCTAGTATTTTGGTGCTCCTGCCCAGTAATGGGAGCAGTACTTCATATGGGGTCTGACTTGGGCCTTACACAGCGTCAGCAGTTGCCCCGCAGTGAAGTACTGTCTCGCCCTGTTAAGGACACCACGCTTTTTGAATGCCAATTTGGCCTTGTTCTCCAAGTGACTACGATACTGCACTTTACTCGTAATGTCCACACTCAAGATACCGGCACTTTCACCAACGGTGAGTGCGGTGCCCTGGAACTTGGGCGCTATAACAAATGGGTTTTTTTAGCGGTAAACGCGCAAACTTGTGTTTTTGTAAGGTTAAACTCAACAAGGTTAAATCGACCCCATTCCGAGATCCGCTCCAGAGAGTTCTCGACTTCAGACACAGGTTTGATTCTGCTTTCCTCCACTTGTGACCGAGAGGCATTGGCTCGACAGGTGTATTTGTGCGTTCACAGTACTATCATCTGCATAGCAATGTATACCGCGTGATTGTTGCAGCATTTCATTGATATGCAGAATGAATAGTGTAGGAGACAGCACTGAGCCTTGGGGAACACCGGCGTTAATGGACTTCATATCTGAGCAGCATCCGTCAACAACGACCTTAATCTGCCACTCAGACAGAAAGCTTGCTACCCATTTATATAGCCTCACGGGAAGACCGTAAAATGGAAGCTTCGTGAGAAGGGCCCTGTGCCAGACCCGGTCAAAGGCCTTTGCGATATCCAGGCTTACTGCCAAAGCCTCCCCATTGCCCTCAACGGCTTCAGCCCAGCGGTGTGTGAGGTACACCAAGAGATCACCGGCCGACTGGCCCTGGCGAAATCCATACTGACGATCGCTGATCAACAGGTGCTACTCGAGGTACCTAAGGAGTTGCGTGTTTATAACACTCTCCATCACCTTAGAAAGCAGGGAGGTTATCGTAAAAAGGCTGTATTTGGACGGGTCACTGCGGTCACTCTTTTTTGGGATTGGGTGTACTAGAGCTACCTTCCACGAAGACGGTACTTTACTAGTGGTGTAGGAAAGCGAGAATAAGCGCGTTAAGGCGGGAGCCAACTCGGGAGCGCACGTCTTTAGTACGATCGCGGGGATATCGTCCAGCCCGCTCGACTTCTTGACATCGACGGCTTGCAGAGCTCGTCTGACGGCTTTTTGTGTGAAGCACACGTCCTTCATCAAGCTCTCACACTGCCTGATGGTCGGCGGTGTGGCACCTCCATCGTCCAGAGTCGATTTGAGGCAAATAGGGTGCCCAAGAGATCGGCTTTCCCTTTTGCCGTGTGGGCCAGAGTATCGTCCGGTTTGCGTAGAGATGGAAGAGACGACCGACAGAAATTTCCTTTCACAGCCTTGGCCAGCGACCAAAAAGCTCGACTCCCGTAGCGGGTCCACGGGTAGCTTGATAGACGCTGGCCAATTTTGCCGACTAAACTATTGTTATTTTTTTTACATATTCTATCCAATGGATCTCGTGTTTTGTTGTAAGTATTTCGTATTTAAGTATTTAGCATCTATTATTTGAGGTTGCGCTCATTAGCGCTTTTCTACCGTCCGCAAACCAAAAAAATTCAAACCAAATTATTTAAATTGTTTTAAGAGTAAGTTTCTGTTTAGATTATTATTGATTATTTAATAGATTAATTTTATTTAACAGATTATTTAATAAGAGTTTTAAAAGTTAGTCTTTGTTGATTATATAATAATTGAATAAACGTTGATTTGACATCAAAACCATCTCGTTTTTACGTACGGAACACATTCATATTTCATTATAATTCCTTCCTACGTAACCAAACTCTCCAAATTATCATTAATAAAAAAAAAATATAAAAAAATCGATTTGGTCGCTTGGAACCGGGTAGCACCGGGTGACCCGGTTCCGACTACCCCTAGAACCGGGTATGCAAAATCTAGAACTGGACCCGGTTCTGCATGCCCTATCCCTAACCGATCGTGGCTGACACCGACTCTAAAAGTAGAAATCATTAAAAATCTGTTCACCCAGTCGAAAGTTCTGAGGTACCTGAGGGCCTCCTTTTTACCGACTTCCAAAAGGAGGAAGTAATGTATGTATGCTCCGCCGTTTGTGGACCGATTTTGAAAATTATTTTTTTGTTCGTATGCTTACACTCCCGGTGGTCCCATTGTCACCAAATCAGTATCTGATGATGGGATCCCAGGGAAATTGAGGGGAACTCTCAAATTTTATAGGCACACACATTGATTTTCTTATACATATACTTTCTGAAGCATAAGAGATATTATTATGTGTGTATAGTAATCATCATCTCATGTTGCTGAGCTGATGATGGAAGGTACTGCGACGGTTAGGAGCTTTTTTTTTTGTTGTGTATAAAGTATAACATAATACTTTATTTTTATTACGATCTAGCCTAATTTGTTTGGCTAATGCCGAATGCGTAATTTTACTCTAACTTAATTTGCTAATAGGTAAAGTAGTTATGAAGAATGCGTCCTCTGACACAGCACTTCTTTGTTTTTGCACATAAAGGTATAAACACACTGTTCTTGTGTTTTAATTGTCACTAAATAATTTTTTTAGTCACTTTTCACTATCACTATACTATTTCAAAGGGTTTTGTCCGTTTGAGTCTTCTCACTAAGTCCGTGGTGTCAAGGAGCTGGACAGCCTCAACGTTCACGTGATGACGAAGTCTCTCATGGTGAGCTTCTGCATACTTCTTAAAAACATTTTTTACAAAGTCTACTTTTAGGTCCCGATGTATACCTTCGTTTCGTATGTACCAAGGTGCATTTGCGATTCCCCTAAGCACTTTATTTTCAAACCTTTGTATGATGTCTATGTTACTCTGTTTGGTACAGCCCCAGAGCTGTATGCCATAGGTCCAAACCGGAATTAGGACCTGTTTATACAACAATATTTTGTTTTGGATGGACAGTGAGGAATACCTCCCAAGCAGCCAATGCATAGCTCTGTATTTGAGCTCTAACTCTTCTCGTTTCTTCTTGACGGTTAGGAGTTGATAGCAAATTCTTTAAATAATGGGTTTTTGTTCGAAATCTTACATTCCTGAGGTGGTCCAGCTGTCACCAAGTCAAAGTCTGATGATGGGATCCCAGAGAAATCGAAGGGAACATACAAATCTTATAGCACAAATTTTCATATTTTTACTAAAGCAAAACAGGCATTTGTGTATAAACATCATCATATCATGTTGCTGAGCTGATGATGGAAGGTACTACAATGGTTAGGAGTTGAGAGAAAAGTCTTTCAATAAATGTTTTTTTGTTCAAAAAATTATGCTCCCGAGGTGGTCCAACTGTCACCAAGTCAAAGCCTTATGATGGAATCCCAGAGAAATCGAGGAGAACATTTAAATTTTATAGCACATCAATTGATTTTTATATTCTTACTAAAGCAAAAAAGACATTTGTGTTTAATTATCATCATGTGATGTTGCTGAGCTGATGATGGAAGGTACTACGACGGTTAGGAGTTGAGAGCAAATTCTTTCAATAAATGGTTTTTTGTTCGAAATCTTTCATTCCTGAGGTGGTCTAACTGTCACCATGTCAAAATCTTATAATGTGATACTAGGGAAATCGAGGGAAACACTGAAACTTAATAGGCACACACATTCTTTTAGTCATATTTTTTAAACATAATACAAATAGGTATTTATGTCCGGTAATTATCACTTGATGTTGCTAAGCTGATGATTGAAGGTACAACTCCTCAACGGTTAGGAGCTGAGAGCAAATTCTTTCATTAATTTATACGTTCAGGTGGACTGACAGTAGTATTCTTTCAGGCTATAAGATGGCTATTAGATAAACATGATTACAAAAGGCAAAAAATCTCTTTAAACTTTTGAAGTTAAGTGAATTTTTTTCCAATTATGCTATATGTACAGATTTATTTAAATTACTAAAAAGAGTGAAATTAATTTACTAAGAAAAATAATGGAACCGACTTCAAACGGTTATAAATAAAATGATTCAGTACCTACTTCTTCTTGCTTATGGTAATGAGTAATGACTCTTAAAACTATTTTTGGAGTCTGGCCCTTAGTAAAATGTAGGTACTGTCTTAGTAAATATAGTGTACCTTTCGTTCTGACGGGGCACCGACTCCAATATAGTTTTAACAGTCATTACCATAAGCAAGAAGAAGTAGGTACTGTCCCACTGTCTGTACTGTCGGTGCCCATTTAGAACGAATGGTACGACGTTTTAATAAGGGCCCGACTCCAAAAATAGTTTAATAAATAGTAAATAGAGTCATTACCATAAGCAAGAAGAAGTAGGTACTGAACAATTTTATTTTTTACCGTTTGACATCGGTTCCATTTTTTTGTTAAAAATTTAATTAATTTGATTGAAGTAAAAAATACCGAAGAATCGTGTATTTAAATTCCGTAGGTAATGAATATTTTACGGACCTAAATGAGACTGATTTTTTGTTAGATTTTGTTTATCGGAAAATGTACAATAAGTCGTGCATTACCATTTTTGTTAACCTTTTTTATGTTATTCACTTAAACAGCGAGTTGTTACTCGAAGCTTTATTTTCGCTTGCGAAATTGGTGGATACTCATAGCTTTTACCTCCCAATTAACTTTACTTAGGAAGTAACTAATCAACACTCCACCAACCCGCATTGGAGCAGCGTGGTGGAGTAAGATCCAGGCCTCCCCAATAATGGGGAGAGACCCGTGCCCAGCCGTGGGACGCAGAAAGGGTTGCAGCCCATCAACACTTTACTTAAAGATGGTGAACGAGGCCCTTAATCTAATTTATATAAAAACACCATAAGTAACAACCATAGGGGAGATGGGGTACATTGATACATGGGGCACATAGATACAGTCAATATTCATCGAAAACAAAACGCGTTAGACGAGCCATCCGACACAGACAAGAAGGAATAATACACCCTACACGCACACTAGCGTGGAGCAACGTACTCTCGAAGACTAGCGGCTGGCACTTATAAACCTGTTTCTAATGCTCGCAACAAAATTTTCGTAGTTTTCTTTCGGATGTAATTCTTCTAATTTATTTAGTGTTACCTGTGTTATATTAAGACATGTGGTAAGTACATATCTGTCATTACATTACATAGGCTTAATTTTTTTGATTTTTTATTGCTTTATTTTTTATAAAATATTTATTTTGATTGTAGTAGGCAGGGGCACATTGATGCAAGTGCTCTCAGGGCGCATTGATACGTATCAATGTACCCCGATGTTTTGTTAAATGTATGTATGAGTATGTAAGACTTAATTACGACTTACTTATATTTTTATTTTCTTTATAGAAAAATGGTTCCAACATTTAAACGCAAAACGAAGAGAACTTCCATCGATGAAATTTCTGTGGCTTCTGCGATATCTGACTATGTTATAGCAAAGGTAATTAACGCAGGAAAGAAGCAACCTTATAAGCATTTTGTGGAAAAATTGTGTCAAGCAAGATACCCCGATAGCCTTAGCGACTTTCTAGTCTCCTTTTTAAAGCTTAACCGACTTTAACTTTTGTGTTTCCTGATATAAAAGACGGAGCTTCGGTTAATATTTCTGATATTGTGATGAAATTACCAGATCCTATAGTAAAAAAGGAACTAGTAGAACAGCTTCTCTATTCAATTTGAAGATTAATTTGTCACCTATTAACATTTCAATGTAAGCTAATTTACTTCATAAAAACTAGTGATGACTTATTAGGCGAAATAAAGAATGATTATGTCTTTTTGTTTAAATATTTTTCATGGCGTAGTTTATTGTTTAGATATACTTGTTCTATTTTTATATAAATACTGCAAAAAGTATTTTATTTCAATTAGTACTTAAGTGCACATAATTTACCAAAAAGTAAAAAAATAAGCAATTAATAAATAAATGACATAAAAATCAATAAAACTTGTTTAATTTGTAGAAACATTTCTATGAATCAAAGTGCCCCAGTATATGTATCAATGTACCCCGAGTGTGGGGTACATTGATACAAATTTCATTTTTTAGTAATAGGCTCTCATACTTTTTGTCATTAAATTTAACGGTTAATTTGAATTTAACAAGTTAGTTGAATATATATTGAATATATTATAATTATTAAATTGGATGTTACTGTCGTCTATTATTGGGTCTAATTAAAAATCGTATCAAGGTGCCCCACCTCCCCCTAAATTTTTTATGACTTACTACGTCAAGATCGATTGCCAATACAAAAGAGAAATGTGTGCGTTAGAGCGAGATAGAATTATGAGAATTCAATCACGTACACTATATACACTTATAATTATAATACTTATAATTAGAATAATATACTTACGTACTAACTATATAGTATTTTATTGTTCTAGCTAGCGTAATTTGTGAACGAAATAAATTCAGCTTATTTTCCTACAATCCCAGCTTTTAAAGCATAAATTGGTGTTTATTGGACATAACTAAATATGGTTACGTGTGCAGTGCCTGGATGTAACTCATCTAAGAAAAAAAAACAAATAATTATACATTTCACATGTAAGTACGAATGAAATGTTTAGCAGTCTAAATGCAATGTTTTGGATCTGCTATAAAATGTTCTTTATGAACAGATGGGAAAAATGATGCCATTTTATCATATTAATGTTTTAAATGCATTATAAATTAAGGTCAGGCGGGGCAAGGGCGCCATACTTTTTGCATAGATGATTTCGATGCTAAATATTTTTTTGAACGCTGACTTATGAGTAAGCATTTATTGAATTGTCAATGTTTGGAATATAGCTATATAAATAGAATAGCTGCAAGAAACGTCGATTCAATTCAATTAATCAAATTAGATAATATTTAATTAATACAAAAGTAGGTAACAATTCTTACTTAGACGTGATAGGACGTAAATACTTAGTCAAAGACGTTTAAAGAGATTACTTAGTAATCTAGTGGATGGTACGCAAGAACTTACATGGTACCTAAAGTAGAAAACATTTAAGTTTTTATTAGGCTTAAGTTTAAACAACTTAGCAGGTTAAAATCAGGCAAAAATAACAAAATAGTATATTTCATTACAAGTGCGGAAAGGCTGTCATTGCAAGGAGTTCCGACAAATGTCTACCCGAGCCGAGGCGCAGCCGAAGGTGAGGGTTGACAGTCGGAACTCCTTCCAATGACGGTTCCGCACGTGTACTGAACAACTTTTTTTAATACAGTTGCGAAAAAATGAAGCAATTTATAAAATAATAAAAACTCGCATAGAACATTTTTGAAAAATGGCGCCAGCCGTAAAAGATTTTTTTAAATTCATTTTACGGCATTGGATAAAATCCTTGCAGCCATTCAATATTTTCGTTTCAATATTAAATAATGGCATCGCGCTCTGTGCATATTGCCAGTGTGAAGTATAATTTCTGCATCTATTATTCTATATAAAACAGTAAGTCGTCAGGTATCAGTCAGTCTAGTCAGTCAGATGTTCAAGTAAAGCGATGGCTACTTTACGAGAACATGTCCGAAGGAGTTTTGGAGGCAAGCCGAAAAAACATGTTTTCGCACTGTTATTCTATTTCACAACACTCGTGCACTGTTATTAACCTATATCGAAAAAAACGCCATCAACTTTATCCGATATAACTCAAAAATACACCAAGAAAATGAAAATAAAACAAGAGCACAACTTGTCCCTTCAGACTTCCCGCCAAAACTCCAAGCCGTAAAAGAATACCTATATGCAGAGATTTTTTTTGTTTTCTTCACCCATTCTGGGTAGGCAAAAGGGAACTATGCCCATACAGCCAAGTCTTCAGTAGATTTTTTTTTATTGATATGAAATGAAAATGTTAATGAGATGAAATGAAATAAAACTTAACCTAACTCATTGAATCAAATCATTAAATCTGATATTGAAACAAATTAGTAGCTTCTTTTTAGAAATATTTGCATGAATCATAAAAACTTCTAAAACTTCGTGGTTGTTTTTTTTAATAGACATTATTTTGACAGTTGGGAAAGAGAACGCACGAGTTCGGAAAAGGTAAAGAAAACGCACGAGTGCGTAATAGCCCACTTCCCGATAGAGATGGGCAGGTCCGCTGTAAATTCGGAGTGGAATCCGGATGCATGACCAGCTCTAGTGATGTACATCCAGGTTCCGTGTCCGGCGGTCCTGCATGGGTCCGCCGCCGCGCCGGACTCATTACTTAGGACCGCGGAGTCGGAATGCGTAGTACAATAATTATAACGTATTGTTTAATTACTCTATGAGTACAATGCTATAAACTTTTAGTTACTTAAACACACAGCGCGATTAAATAGTAAAACTAATGTTGTCTTTGTATGAAATACATAATATATTGACTTTACTTTCACTTCAAAAAAAATTGCGCTCGCATTTGTTTCCTAATGGAAATTGTTGCAGATGGCTTTAGTGGCCTTTTTTGATGAATTATTTACTCACTTATATTTATTTATGTTGTGAATAAATTTTATGAAATTGAGGTATTTATTGATAATGTTTATAATATTATCTAACAAAAGCTTTATTTCAACGATACAGTAGGCAAAATATAATTTAATCCGTTTATACTAAACAGACAAACAGTAATATGTAAATTGCGCTTGCTACAGGGCCCAGCCTGTCAGCTTGGGCCCTGTGGCAAGTGTAATTTAATACGTTTAAACTCTTAGAGCCTCAAAGGTATGGACTCGCGAGTCAATGCCTGTGATGCGCTGATATTTTATTTAAAATAGGCTTATAGCTATTCTATCTATTGTATATTTTATGAGTAAAGAGGAAAGTATGTATCGTAAAACGCTGACCACTGAGACATACATAAGTATTGCGTCACAAGCTTTAGTTTTTTTGTTTCAATTTAAGTCCGTGACACGTAGCTCAAAAATAGTGATTTTAGTACGCAAAAAAAAAATATTTTGATAAAAATTAATTTAAATATATCTGTAATAAAAAAGTTAATTTAATTGAGGATTCATATTTTATAATGATCATTGTCAATCGCCCTAATTCTTCACGGTAGAAATGCATGATAAACGAAGAACAAAACTTATTAAAAATGCAAACACATCAAACTAAAATATTCATACTAAATATTTTCATTCAGTGGTGTATTATGTATTTTTGTGCCATCATGCCCCGTAACGGCCGTAACTCAACAACAGACAATTATGTATAAAATAGTTTATACCATCACATTAGTTAGAATTCTCTATAGCGCGAAATACGTGTCACTTTTTAGGAAGTATCTGTATTTATAACAAACAATATTTTATAACAAATCCATTATAAAACTCAAATACATGTACCGAGCGGAACATACATAAGTGAACAATTTGTAATTGTAACAAACAAATGCTTAAAAAGTTCAAATATTACTAACATAAACTTTTTAAACGACCGATACGAATGAATGAAATCATTCCCGCACTGATCAGAGTTGTCATATGAAGTACGCTTCATGTTGTCAAAAATAGACATTAAAATAATAGACAGTAAAGTAATCATTGTACCATCCATCCTTTTTTATTTTTCTTGACGTTTATTCTATTAAGTTATGGAAAAGGAGATTTATCCTTTATTACAAAAATATACAACGTGTTATAAATAAATCTCCCTTTTTTCCTGTTATAGATGATAATTGATTTATACCTAAATAGTTCACGCTAAAAGATTTAAAAAAAATACATGTACGGTATCTTTTTAAATTTACTAAAAATAGGCATATTTACCCACTCTGCAATAAAAAAATTATGATGATCACAAATGACACGTATGCACATATTATGTGTTTCTTATTGTTTTCTTTGGTTAAACTCCATTTCAAAAATACAAAATGGTATTATGTATCGTAAAAAATATATGTAAGTAGGTATTGCTTTTTGAAATAGTAGTAAACAGTCCCAAATGTAAAATACGTGGTCGGTCTGTCAAAGAAAAGAGAGAATCGTTGAAGTGACCAATGACTTGTCAGTATGTAAAAAAAATATATATTTTGTAACTATGTTTTCTGTTGGAAATAAAAAAAAAATGTTTTATACCAAACATGTATTAAATTAATAAACATAATTACATATTACATTTTTACTACTAATTAAGTAATTATCCTAATTGGCGGGAAGACGACTATATTCTGGCATCATTGGCGCTTTACCGACCGAATGGAATGTACATAGGTATGACATTGTACGAAGAACGATGCACATACACGACCACAGATCACAGATCGTACTACTGCCGCCCGCCCCCTACGCACCGCTCCCCTCTGGACTGTATTCAATTCCACTCAAATCAGTTGCAGGTCCCCTTCTCGGCCCCCGCACACCCGCGGGTCTGTAATGCGTATCGGTTCCGAACGTTCCGTTTCGCCGTTGAGAAATGTGAGAACTGCTCTGATTCAGTACCAATCGTGTCCGAGGACTGGTATCCAAATATTTTTGGGTTGTACATCCATCAATAACCAGTGTGATGCATGTCAGTGGTTTCGTTTCCATCCGGACCTACACACCTCTACTTCCCGAACGCTATACGTCCCTGCAATACGCCACTTTTTGAGCAACTGTATTAAAAAATAATATTAAAGTGTTATCATCTAGGTAGGTACTAAAGTTTTAGCTGCATTATATCCAGATAGGCCTGATCGGACAGCGTCAACTGCTTGACATAAAATTTCTCTAGACCAAGAAGGCTTATCTGTTTTTCTTTGATAAGTACGAACCATCTCCAAAAATAGTTTATGGACTTAATACTTTTGCTGTAAACCCCACCTTCTCATCACAAAGACCTTAAGCACATCTAGGCAGTAACTTCTCAATACAGAAAAACATGACCTTTATTCAGAGGCCGTCGGGTTAGAAAATATCTTAATCATAAAAGTTGACGACTTCTGGCTCGGGGGAAGTGCGCCATACTACTAAAAACTTGGCGACTTGCCTCACTTGACTATTTTGAGGTTAAGATTTAAAATTCTACAAAAAAAAATCACTATCTAAGACTAAAATAAAAACATAGATTTAAAGGAAAACAACTCAATTTTGTACTGACTTCATTGGTTTGCCGCAACACGTTAAATATTTCAAGATATATGGGGATTAGTAACACGTGCTCATCTATGGTAACAGGTTTAAATGACACTAAAACTAAAATGGCGGATAGGTATATCAAGTTATGGTGAACAGAGGCATCTGTGATAGTGAAGTGGTACTATGTTTTTGTTTGTTGTATAGATGTTCATATAAGATGTCGTTAGTTGTGTTCTATCTGTAGTTTTCGATTTTTTTATGGTAGGCGCGGTTAAGATAATTATAAATACGTGAATTACCTCATGTTTTGTAACCATAATTTTTAGATTGACTGACATCTGACATCATCGATAAGCTTATCTATATGTCTCTTACTGTCCAAGATATATTATTTTTACAAATTAACATCTTTGTTCAGATAAAAATTAGGTAATTATATTTTGGAATTCCATAACCAAACACCACTCTAATAAATATCCTTGATGATTTAAACTTGATATTGTTTCAGTTTTCACAAAATATTAATGATGGCCATCTGAGATGATGGCTATGAATGATAAATAGAGAAAAATGGGTTCCCAAAAAATATTCGACTAGGTAATTATAAGCGCTTGCTGCATCGTCGAATATATTGTTTTTCTAATAGAGGAGCACAAAGAGTTAAACTGCTTCTGGTTAATAATATAGGTATAGGTATATATGTACACATATATATATATATATATTTATATAATTATTTTCATCAATAAATTACCTAATAATTTTTGGAGGAAAATAAATATTGTTTTGTGTGTGTGTGTGTGTGTAGTTTTATTTTAGTTACTTAGATCTGTGTCTAATAAAGACAGATACAACTATCGATAAGCTTAAAATGTAATTTAACAACTAAATTCGAAGTAGTCACGCGCAACACTATTTGTCAAGCGCACATGCGCTTCACACGCATACTGAGGTATTCTGTTTTTGGTCTCGCCTAATTACGCTTCTGCCAATCTATACGTAGTATATTATTATATAAAAAATCTATGATAAAAACAGACAATTTTTTTTTATTATTACATTTCTTATTGGTCACCTTCAACCTTCACCAATCAACCATAGAGCATCAAGGTATGACAGGTATGACACTGAAGGGTGAGTACTGACTCTGATGCTCTGGGATCCCGACACAGAAAGAAATCTGCTAAATGTTATTACGAATAACTAAGTATCTTTTAAGACTTTTTGATGATGTGATATAATAATAAAAAAATGTAGTATGTACATTTCACGATCAATACATTAAAAATCTTTAGAAATTTAAGATTAAGGCACCTAAATTAATGTACGAGTACGTAGTAAAATCTAATGTTCAAAAAGCACAAGGAGTTTCGTTATTTTTTGAAGTGAAAACTTCTTCAGCGGCGTTGTGCACTATTTTTGGGATGGGTAAAAAATGTTAAACTCGCGTCAGAACGCGTGGTCTAATCGAATATTCGTAAGACGGAGGGGTGACAGCTGATGACGGCTCGACTGTCTATACTTGTAAAATTCGTTTATATCAAGTATTTAAAATATGGATGCTACATAACTGAAACACGGATTAATATCAAAATATTGGCTATATTCAACATAAAGATTACAGACATTAGTGACAGACAATGATGTAGTGTCAATTAAGAAAATAACTTAGAAGTAAAGTAAAGAGGTTTACTACAGTCACCCCCCTCCTAAGGAGTAAAGTGCTGAGGCGGCCGTTGCTCCCGACCTGACCTTGGAAGTACAGGATCCTCTTCAGCATCCAAAAATTCTGAGTCATCCGGGATTGGATGCTCCTGGATAGAGTCCTAGGTTTCTTCCTCTTCTTCGTCAGTGGGAAGTAATGGAAGCCGAGCCAGCTGTCTATTTGAGACGGATGACTCTCGACCGTCTTTGTGTCTAACATATGAGTAAAAGGGTGTGCTCCTGACGAGGTCCACCTCTTCCACATAGGAGTCGTTTTTTTTACGTACATTCTTCTTCATTAAAACTGTGCCAGGAACTATCCAGGATGGTATGGATCCTACATTAGGTGACTTTCTTGGAAATGCGAAAAACCTTTTGTGTGGAGTTACATTAGTCGATACACAGAGTAGCGAGCGAATCACGAATGGCATGAAGTGCGCGTGGGAGTGCTTCCTCCCAATGCTCAAAAGGTAAATCCTTTGAACGGAGTGACAAACGTATCGTTTTCCATAATGTGCCATTCAGGCGCTCAACTTATCCATTTCCTTGCGGGTTATTTGGAGTAGTATACTTGCTATCCCATTAGCATTCAAAATTTATTTAATTCGACAGACATAAAGGCCGTTCCTCTATCGCTGTGAATGAAAAGTGGTGTACCATGAGTAAAAATTAAATCTTTTAAGCATTTTATGACTGTATCGGACGTCATATCCTTGCAAGCGTATGCAAAAGGAAAACGGCTGTGTTCATCGATTATAGTTAAAAGATATTTATTTTGAGAATTTGATGGTAACGGTCCTTTTAAATCCAAGCTTATCCTTTCGAATGGCGATAGAGCTTTAACAACATGCCCACCGCCTTTAAAGAAGCGTGGTTTAATTTCAGCACAAACGAGGCAAGAAGTAGTGATAGACTTAATATCATTTATGGAATAAGGTAAGTTCTTTGAGCGTACCCAGTGTGCCATTCGTATAACGCCTGGGTGACAAAGTGAATTATGCAATTCAAATAGCTTGCTAGTGTTCATATGATCGCATACTCGAGATAAAGCATTTGCCGTAAAGTTGTCTTTACCAGGGCGATACATAATATCATACTTGAAACTAAGCTTGAAACGTGACAGTTCTAGGCGCCAGCGCTCAATCTTTTCATTTTTAATTTTACTCGAATGCTTTTGATTGAACATAAATCCGACAGATCGTTGATACGTGACAAGCAAAAAATGTCTTCCAATGAGATAATGACGCCATTTTCTTAGAGATTCAACTATAGCACAGGCTTCTTTTTCTATAGATGACTGTTTTCATTCTGAATCTGAGAGTGTTCTCGAAAGAACCCTACTGGACGCCTCTTCTGAGATAATGTAGCGGCTATAACAAATTCAGAAGCGTCGGTTTCTACAGTAAATATCTCGTTATTATCAATTGCAATCAAATCAGATCTCTCTGCTAGCTTTCTTCTAGCTTTCAAAGCTAGAAAACAAATTTTGGCCTCTTGACTCAAGGGAAAATCTTTAAGGCCGATAAGAGGTTGCATCTTTTTCGAAAAATTAACAACCCATTTTGCGTAGTGGGCGAATAAACCCATTGCTCGTTTTAGTTCGGAGGAGTTATTCGGCAATGGTAAATTTATAAGAGGTTTCAATCGTTCCGGGTCCGATTTGATAACATTGCTCTTGATGGTATATCAAAGGAGATTTATAGATTCCATGCCATACACGCATTTTGCTTGGTTAAGGGTCAGTTTATATATTACAACAGCAACCATAAATTTATTAAAATTTCAGTCATGGTTTTCTCTATCAGTGCCACAAACAGTTACATCGTCAAGGTAAGCATAGGCCCTCAAGTTTTTCTTCTTTAATGTTTTTCTTCTTTTTTTTTTGGGGGTAGGCGCATAAATTATTGACATCTGTTTTCGTAATTCTGAATTTAAATTTAAGTATTATTGCTATTTTAACCTAATTAATATAAATTTGAGAGCTCAATTCTTACTATAAACAGTTTTAAGACAAATACATATAAAAGTTATGAGCTTTTGAAAGCTGTGAGTACTTACTTGGACCACCCCACACCATAAACTACTTGCTCACACTTAAATATTAGTTCACTTTATTCACATTATAATTATTACTTATCACCACACTGATGGCACTCACAAGTGATTTGGAGAAGGTTCAGAAGGAACTGGATGCATGCTGGAGTCAAAAGCTGGCAGACTTTGAAAGTCGATTGGATGCCATAGCCTCACCAAATAATCCAACTTTAGTGCAGCTGCAGGAAGAATTTCGAGCCTTCAGGGAGCTGGTTACTAATGCTATCCGTCTTCTTGGCCAGCAAGTTCGAAACAATGCCAAAGTCCTGGACGCTATTGACATGCAAAGCCGGCAAAGGATCCTGTTGTTTAGCGGCATTCCAGAAGACACTGATGATAAGTGTGGTCAAAAAGTGTTGGATCTTCTACATAAAAATATGGGCCTGAAACATGTTTCTACCTCTTCATTTGAACGCTGCCATCGTTTTGGGCATGAGGAAAAAGACCGGCCACGCTTTGTTCTCGTTCACTTTAATAACCACAACACCAAGACTGATGTCTGGCGTTTAAAAGGCAAACTTAAGGGGACTCAAGTATCCATCTCAGAATTCCTCACTAAGCCTCGCCAGGAACTACACAAGCGTGCAAAAAAATATTATGGTTTGAGAAATGTGTGGACAATGGATGGTAAAATTAATATCAAAGTTCCTGATGGCAGCCGGGTAAAGATTTTCACTGAAGAGGAGCTGGATGCATGCATGACGAAGCACCCTGTGTCGTCATCTTCAGTTGAGAGTGACGACAATGGCGCCTTAGATGAGGGACATGCCAGCCAAACGTCTGAAGAATCCTCTTCTAATCGTCCCCAGGAGGAGCGGCGAAGAAAGGGAGCTCCAGTAGAGGACACCAAACGACCCAGGCGCGCAGGTACTAAGAAGTAGATCCCGGCTTCGTGTGTGTGTCATAATGCCCTCAGTTTTACTTCTTATTCTTACTTCCTAAAGCTTTTGTTCCTGTGTTATTGTTATTGAAGTAGCTGATTACGCCGCCCCTAAGGAGACACTCCGACCGTTGTTTACTTTGTTCATTAGCATTTCACTTAAAATCGGGTACTTTTTGCAAATTAATTATGCATCCACCTTTATGAATGATAGTTATTACGCTTATTTTCATATTGTGTAAAATCTACGCCGATCGAAGTAAACATGACCATGAAAATGATTGAACCTGACAACAACTGTCATTTGTCGATGTCAAGTATGTCAATTTTTTTTAATTCATTTTACGGCATTGGATAAAATCCTTGCAGCCATTCAATATTTTCGTTTCATTATTAAATAATGGCATCGCACTCTGTGCATATTGCCAGTGTCAAGTATAATTTCCACGTCATAGAATAAATCAGTAAGTCGTCAGGTATCAGTCAGTCTAGTCAGTCAGATGTTCAAGTAAAGCGATGGCTACTTTACGAGAACATGTCTGAAGGAGTTTTGGAGGCAAGCCGAAAAAAAACATGTTTTAGCACTGTTATTCTATTGCACAACACTCGTGCACTGTCATTAACCTATATCGATAAATGCCATCAACTTTATCCGATATAACTCAAAAATACACCAAGAAAATGAAAATAAAACAAGAGCACAACTTGTTCCTTCAGACTTCCCGCCAAAACTCCTCAAGTTTGTCAAATTCAATGTAGTATAGTGTGAAGCATGTTTTTATCCATTTGGGCTGGCTATGCTATCTTTTTCATACAGCCAATATTCATACATTTTTGTTTTGTTTTTCATTTTTAATGTTCATTGCTTGTTTCAACTTTTCTACTGTAGTTTTGCCACTTGTTATCTTCTTTTTTTTAATACTTTTTATGTTAGCTTGCTACATGTAACAGTCAGCTTTGGGGTTGGTGACTAGTATGTACTCAAAATTATGCATATTACTATAATAGTATTTTATTCTTTTAATATTTATTTCATTATACTATATTTGATTATATTTTTATTTATTTATTTATATATATGTCTGATAATGATTCTTTTTACTCTGTCAACGATACAGATAATTCATACAACTCTTGTGAGAATTCGTCAGATGATGATAACACATGCTTGTTGAAAGATAACTTATGCACCATTTTTACCGCAAATAAGAAATGCTTGAATGTGTGCCACATAAATGCCCAAAGCATTCCATGCCATTACTCCGAACTTGAAAGTGTATTTATGTGTGAACATATTGATGCCATTCTCGTCTCTGAAACTTGGTTGAAGCCTCCGCTCCTATCAACTTCCTATGCTTTACCAGGTTTTACACTTGTTCGCAATGATAGGACAGGGAAAGGCGGAGGTGGAGTAGCAATTTATTTACGATCCTGCATTAATTATAACATTTTATCAGCTTCTCCTTCATGCTATTCGGCGTCCGCGGAGTACCTTTTCCTGGAACTAAACATCAAGGGTATTAGGGTGTTACTAGGCGTGGTATATTGCCCCCCGTGCAGGAGAGCACATCTGCTCTCCCGAAGATGGGCCCGTTATGGGGCGCCGCGCGTGGAGGACACCGGTGCGTTCCTATGGAGATCCCGGAGTCCTCACAAACGTAGAGGCAGGCCACCGAGGGGGTTTTAGTGCGGTCAAATCCCACATAACCCGGTATCCTCTCCCAAGGTGTCGGGTACCTTTTGAAGGTTTCCCCCCCGATACCAAAAAAAAAAAAAAAAAAAAAATATTGCCCCCCATCCATTGACTACTTTGATACTTTAGAAAATATTTTTGATTCAATCGGGTCTGACTATGTCCATCATATTGTCATGGGTGACTTCAATACCGATCTTCTGTGCAGCACACCCCGTGCTACTAAGTTGAAGGCCATGGTAGACGCAGTTAATCTGACAATTCTGCCATTGCTTGCCACTCACCATAACACAATCACGGAGTCTACATGGATTGATTTGATGATTGCATCCTCGGTGGACCGGGTGCAGGCTTATGGACAGCTTTCGGCTCCCGGTTTCTCTCGCCATGACCTCATTTATGTGTGTTACCGGATTAAGCCTCCTAAGCATGTCCCTAGTGTTCTGAAAATCAGGAACTTTACAAAACTGGACTTTGACAAGCTTAGGAGGAATGCAGCTGAGCTTCACCTTGACCCTGTTACGGAGGCTGGCGATGTTAACAGCAAAGTCAGTCTTCTTAACAGTGCTATTCTTGATCTGTATGACACGCATGCTCCTGTACACACAGTTAGACTGAAACGGATTCCGGCCCCTTGGATGACTAAACTGGTCCTCATGGCGATGAGAAGGCGGGACCGAGCTTTCCGTGTATTCAAGAAAAACCGGTCTGATGAAAATTGGGCATCTTTTAAAATAGCTCGGAATCGCTGTAATCAAATGGTGCGAACAGCTAAACGCCGCTATATTCATCAGAATATTCACGATTCTTCTCCAGCTGACGTGTGGAAATTTCTTCAATCCCTGGGAATTGGTAAACCACCTACGAATGACAACTTCTCTTCCTTTACCCCAGACGTTATAAACAAGCATTTTTCATCCACGTCACTGCTTGATCCCTTAGTGAGACAGCAAACTTTATCTTCTTTACCTCACATGTCATCGCAAAATGATTCAACTTTTCAATTTTCTCCAGTGACGCATGACGAGGTTAAGAAGGTAATTGTGTCTCTTAAGTCCAAAGCTGTTGGCTGTGATCTCATTGGGAGAACAATGCTAACTCCTATCCTTGAAATCCTGTTGCCCATCATAACTGATATAGTCAATAGCTCTCTGATATCAGGCCAATACCCTAGTATTTGGAAAAAAGCATTCGTGAGACCTCTTCCTAAAGTCCCTAACCCAACACTAGCAAGTCAATTCCGTCCAATATCTATTCTCCCTTTCCTATCTAAAGTTCTGGAAGCCTGTGTTCACAAGCAAATCTCCTCATTCGTATGTAGACATAGCCTACTGAGTGTATATCAGTCTGGGTTTCGTCCAGGTCATAGCACCACTACTGCACTGATCAAGGTCACTGATAGTATCAGATTAGCCATGAACAACAGGATGGTTACAGTTTTGGTGCTTATCGACTTTTCAAACGCTTTTAACACAGTCGACCACGAGTTACTCCTAGCCATTCTGTCTCAACTCAAATTTGCACCGTCAGTTGTAGCGTGGTTTGCTTCCTATCTTCGCGATCGTCAGCAGTCAGTCCATATCGGGCAGGAATGCTCTGATTGGGCGGACCTTCCAGCTGGCGTCCCGCAAGGCGGTATTCTATCTCCCTTACTATTTTCATTTTACATAAACTCTATTACCTCCTTCATCAATTGTTCGTACCATATGTATGCAGATGATCTTCAACTGTATGTCCACACTACTATTGATGATCTTCCAAATGCTATCAACTTAGTAAATAAAAATCTGGAAGCCGTTAGGATTTGGTGTCATCGATATGGTGTTGTAGTTAACCCCGCAAAATGTCAGGGTATCATAGTGGGTAGTTCGAGACTCTTGACCAGGATCAATACTGCAGATCTTCCAAAACTAAAGTATGACGCAAATTCTATTCCTTTCAGTAATAGTGTAAAGAATCTAGGTTTGTACATAGATAGCTTTATGAACTGGCGAGTCCAAGTTACTGAAATATGTCGCAAAGTTAATGGAACGTTGCAGTCTTTATATCGGTTTAAAAATTTTCTGCCTTACAGCACAAAACTTCTTTTGATCCAGAGTCTCGTTTTACCCATTATAGACTATGCTGACGTGTGCTACCCAGACCTGAGCGAAGAACTTCTAAACAAGCTAGAGCGCCTTCTAAACAGCTGTATCCGATTTATTTTCAATCTGCGCAAGTATGATCACATCTCAAGTTATCGAAGCCAGTTGAAGTGGCTTACTATTCGTCAGAGGCGTCACTCTAGAATTCTCTTGGTCTTGTATTCAATTTTACATGATCCAACTTCTCCGCACTATTTAAAGGAAAAATTTCAGTACCTCTGTTCATCTCATAACAGGGGACTCCGATCAACTAGTAATCTCAAACTTTTTACACCTCCACACAATAGTGATTTCTTCCGTTATTCATTTAATGTTCAAGCTATACTACTCTGGAACGCCCTACCCGATAATATCCGGAAGGCTTCAACTAAGTGCTCATTCAAAAAATTGCTGCGTAAACATTTAATAGCAAGCAATTAATGGATCCCTACAAGCATTCGAGTTATCATCACAAAATATGTATGTTATTATTATGTATTTATTTATGTATTCATAATATATGTATGTGTATGTATGTATGTATGTATGTATGTATGTATGTTTGTATGTATGTATGATATATTTATTTATGTTTAGGTATATGTCTATATTTATATTTAGTTAATATTATATTATATTTCATAATGACAAGGTATAATTACGTAATATATCCAATATAATAGTTATTTTTAAATCATTGTTTTCCGTCCGCCTACCTTAAGTTCTATCCATCACCCAGGGTTGACTGGTGGAGAATGCCATTAGGCATTAAGTTTACCCTGTAGCCCTTAGTTTTAGGTGGTTACAAAATAATAAATAAAAAAAATAAAAAATAAATAGATAAAATCAAGGGTTCTTTGGAAGGCTGCCACACCATTTGTGACTCCAAATGGAATTCTGGTGAATTAGAAGATAAAGTTTACCGCAGGCTTCAAAAGCCGTATAAATTTTCTCTTTCTCCAAAATAGGTACTTGGTGATAGGCACTCTTGAGATCAATTTGACTAAAGTAGCTATTCTTTGCCACTTTAGCCACTAAATTCTCTTTATTAGGCAAAGGGAACGCATCAAGTAGGGTAAATTTGTTTATAGTCTGAGAATAATCGATGACAAGGCGCTTACGATGCATTCCATCCCCTGCGACAAGAACTTGAGCACGCCACGGCGAAATACTCGGTTCGATTACGCCGTCTTCTAAAAGCTTAGTAATCTCTTGTTCGATAAAATGTTTATCATTGTCTTTAAAACGTCTAGACTTCACAGCTATCGGTTTGGCGTCAGGTGACAGATTTGTGAAAACGGAGGCTGGTGGAACAGAAGCTTGCATCACGTTGCAGATATTCAGTGGTTCTCTACTACCGCCAAAATTTTATGTAAGAGCTGAGTGATTCTAGAGTATATCGTGGCCGATGATAACGTCAGCGCATAGATTGTTAACAATCAAAAGTGGACATTTGTATGAATGGTCTTCAAGCCGAATATTCGCAAAGCACAATCCATTGACGAAAGAGACATGACTGAGTGAAGCTAAAGTTATTGTTTGCTTACACGGCATTCGCTTTATGCGCATAGTCTGTACTAACTCCTCGTTGATAAAACTCATTGAGCTGCCAGTATCAATAAGTGCATCTAGTATCGTTCACAAATATTGGCACTGTGGCTTTACTGAGGCTGGATGGAGATGCCGCTGAAATGGTCGCACAGTCAGCTGAGTCTTCTGCTTCATCTTTTACCAGGCAGATACCCTGCTGCTTCGGCAAACGTTGGCGAAATGGCCTTTCTTTGAATAGAGTTGACAGATTCCACGAAAAGCAGGGCATTTTACTCTCTGGTGAACGTTCCCATCGCAGAAGAAGCAGCACTTACCTTGGCCTTGACGTGAAGTGGAAGCGGTATGCTTGGTATTTTTTTTTTTTATAAATAAACCTAACAATAAGGCAGACGGGCCGCGTGATGTTAAGCGATCACCGTCGCCTATGGACACGGGCAACCCCAGGGGAGCCGCCCGAGCATTGCCGGCTTTGAAGGAGAGCTTTTTTTACAGCTTTCTTGAAGAACCCCATGTTATAGTCCACTGGGAATGCCTCAGCTGGAAGGTTGTCCCATAACCTACACGTCCGTGGTAAAAAGGAGCGTGCAAAGCGGACTGTGGAGGACCGCCACGAGTCCAGATGGTGCCGGTGGAACTTTAACCTTCGTCTGGTGTATATTGTCATGTATATTGTCGTCTAGTGTATATTGTCACTTGGTCGATTAACAGGTACAGCATTCAGGCTTGATTGTCGTTGATCAGTAGAGCTCATAATGATGCGTTAGCTTCAGCCGTTTCAATGGACAGTGCTTGATGCAAAGCTTCATCCAAAAATAATGATAAATTTTCAAGTAACCGCTCTCTGATTTTGGTAGACGATATACCTGCTATGAAAGCTCCCCTTATTGATTGACTTTCGTGCTCCTCCGCTGATACAGCTAGGAAGCTGCAGTCGCGTGCCATCAGAACCCGAACGTAGTCCGTAATATTCTCGTCAGAACGTTGCTTACGAGTGGCTAGTAAGTGACGTGCAAGAACTTCATTCTTTTGTCTGATATAAATTTTATTTAGCAAAACGATAGCACTATCGTAAGTCGGCGAGTCACGTATATGAGCGTAAAAATTGGATGCCAAGTGATTGACTAACAACTTTAGTTTTAAACTGTCAGGCGTTGTTGCGGATACTTCTTCGGCTATAAAGCTGTTAAAAGTAAATAGCAAATGGATCCACCGCACATCCGCTCCGGGGCTTGACGGTTCTGCATCGAACTTATCCGGTCGCAGGTGTCAAATAAAAGATTATGTTCGTAGTTCAAAACTGACTCTTTTTATTTTTCTATTCTATAAACCAATACTATGACATCTTCCTCCTTAAAAAAAACAAAAATAATAATATACATACATACATTTCATAGAACAAAATAAAAAACTAAAACATTTAAAAAGAAATTAAATTTTCACTTTCTTAAACTAAAATTAATTGTTCAACATATTCTAAATTAAATATATATAAAGAAAGAACATTAATTATAATGCCAAAAGCCCCACCTTTTTGGTGGTCTTACAGTTCTGCCTGAGCGTGTTACAAAATTATCATTTATACTCGTACTATTATTCTGTATTTGTACTGGTGCTGGTTCTGCTATTGTTTGTTTTGTTACTTTATAATCATCTAGATCAAAGTTAAAATCTTGCTTAGGATATGGTTGAAAAATTGACAGATCTTTTATTAAAGTTTAATGTTTTCTGTTCCTTCTGATGATCCTACCATTATTTAATTTTACAACATAAGAACGATTCCTCAATAAGTTTATTACTATTCCAGGAATCCATTTTTTTGTATTAATATCTAAAACTCTTACTTTTTCGTTAATGTTTAATTTTTCCAAATTTCTGAAACCACGATCATAATATAATTTTTGTACATTCTGCCTATTTATCAACCTATTTCTAACATTTGTTTGTAATTTTGGTTTTAAATTTTTACTTGAAATTGGTATGATACCACGCAGTTTTCTACTTTGTAGTAACTCTGCTGGAGATGCCAAATCAGCACAAATAGGAGTGTTTAAGTATTCAAGTAATGCCAATTGATAATCTATTTGATCTTCAGTGGATTTTATAATTATGTTTTTTACCGTCTGTACTGTTCGTTCAACTTGCCCATTTGATTGAGGGTAGCGCGGCGAAGAGGTCACATGGTTAAAATTCCATTCTAAAGCAAATTGTCTAAAGGAAGTTGATGCAAATCGAGGACCACAATCTGACATTACAACATTTGGTATACCTTGTCTGCTAAATATATTTTTAATGCAATTTATAATATATATAGACGTTGTCTCTCGTAATTCACATATTTCTATAAATTTACTGTAATAGTCAACCATTAATAAGTAATTTTTTCCTTTTATTTCAAACAAATCTATCCCAACTTTTGCCCAGGGTCTATCTGGTACCTCATGAGGAATAAGTTCTTCTTTTTGATTACTTCTTTTGTGAGTAAGACAAACATTACAACTATCTATCAAATTTTTTAAATCATTATTTATACCTGGCCAAAAAATAGTTTCCCTAACCCTTAACTTGCATTTTTCAAGTCCCATATGTCCTATATGAACTTTCTTTAACATTTCATTTCGTATAGATTTTGGTATCACTATTCTATTTCCTTTCCATACTAACCCATAAGCTATCGTTAAATCTTCCTTGTAATTCCAATAAGGCTTGATAATATCTAATAAACCTGTTTTATCTTTTGGCCATCCTTTAATGACAATATTCTTTACTTCATTTAGCTCTTTGTCAGCCTCTGTTAGTTTTTGTATATTTACAAATTGTAAATCTGACATAGTAGATGTAGCAGCAGATGCCATTTCCCGTGTTACCATACAAACCTCATCATCCACGCTCTCAGCAGCGTAGTGCCTTACACTTACTTGCTCGTATGCCCGGGACAAAGTATCTGCTATGTACATATGCTTACCCTGCTTGTATACTAAGGTAAAGGTAAATCTTTGTAATCTTAAAAGCATTCTTTGTAATCTTGCAGGTGAATCTACGATTGGTTTTTTTATTATGCTAATCAATGGTTTATGGTCTGTTTCAATCGTAACATCCGTTCTTCCGTAAATGTATGCATAAAATCTCTCACAAGCAAATACACATGCATATAATTCCTTTTCTATTTGTGCATATCTTTGCTCACATTTATTTAAAGATTTTGATGCATAACAAACAGGTAAACCGTTCTGCATTAAGCACGCACCTAAGCCACTTTTACTAGCATCAACAGATATCACTATTGGAACTTTCAAGCTATAATATTGAAGTACTGGATGAGACATTAATTGTTTTTTCAAATTTTTAAAACATTCATCATGTCTTTCATTCCACTGCCATTCATTCTCTTTTCTCAGTAACTCCCTCAAAGGTACTGTTTTCTCAGATAAATTAGGAACAAAACTTCCAACGTAAGTAATCAAACCTAACAGTCTCTCAACATCCTTTTTATCTTTTGGAGTTGGCATATTTATTATAGCTGTTAAGTGAGAATTATCTGGTTTCAGTCCATCTTTTGTAATTTTGTGACCTAAATATTTTATTTCTTCTAATCCAAATTTACATTTGTCTTTATTTAACTTAAAATTGATTTTTCTACATCTATGTAATACTTTCTCTAATCTTTTATCATGTTCTTCTTTAGTACGTCCATATATCAATATATCGTCAATGTACATACAGACACCCTCAAGGTCATCAAAATTTTCATATACTTTTTTATGAAAAACTTCCAAAGCAGAACAAATACCATATGGCATCCTTATAAATTTATATCTCCCAAATGGTGTATTAAAAGTATAGTAAGAAGAACTGCTTTCATCAAGAGCAACTTGCCAAAATCCAGAAGTTGCATCAAGAGTGCTGAAATATGTAGCACCAGATAGTTTTGATACTATTTCATCAATAGTTTGTAGCCTAAAATGTTCTCTTTTGATAGCCAAATTTAATTCCTTTGGATCAAGACAAATTCTCAAATCACCATTAGGCTTTTTAACAACCGTAATACTACTCACCCAATCCGATGGGCCCTCTACTTTTTCTATAATTTTTTGTAATTCCATTTCGTCTAACTTCTTCTTTACATTATCTTTAATGGCTATAGCTAGCTATACAATTTTCTAGGTGCATGTATTACTGGAACAGCTTTTTCCTTCAACTTTATTGCGTATTTTCCTGGCAAACAACCAATACCATTAAATAAATCTTTATATTTATCTATAAACGTATTGTACCCATGTTCCGTAATTGACCACACACGTTTTATTAATTGTAATTCCGAACAAGACGAACAACCTAAAATTGGAACGGATGTGGAGCTTACAATTTCAAATTCTAGAACATGCATCTTATTTTTATAAATTACTCTCAAATTGATTTTTCCGACTACATCGATGATGGCGCCTGAATACCCAGTTAATTTGGCATTACTATCAAGCAACTCAGAGCTTGAAATGCCTATTTTTAATAAATATTTCAATGGGAGTATATTAACATCAGCACCTGTATCTAACTTAAAGTTAATTTTTAATCCATTAATCACTAGGTCTACAAACCAACTATTTTCATTACAAATAGAATATATTACCTCTTTTTCATTAGAATTATCTACATAATGCACGCGACACATCCGAGCATAATGATTTCTTTTCATACAACGTGTGCAACTTTTTCCATACGCTGGACATTTGTATTTTTCGTGTGTCGTACCACAGCGAAGACAATGATCCAATATGGATATGCCTGCTGGTCTCGAAGATGATGTAGAATCTCCTCGTGAAGCACCGTAGAATGTTGTATTTCTTTCATGGCCACGCGAGTGCCAGTTTCCTCTTCCTCGGGGCTGCGGCCAACCATTGCGATGGATTGCACAAATATTGTTGCTATTTGAACTCCACTTTTTGTACTGATTGTGATTCTTGATTGATAGTTTCCGAGTATAATCGAGAAGCTATTGCAGCATTACAAATTTCTACAGCTTTTTTTAAATTTAAGTCCTCTTCTCTTAATAGACGTTCACATAACGCGGTACTTTTAAGGCCACATACTAATCTATCCTTAATGAGCTCTTCCTTTAACTCTCCAAATTCACAAGTATCAGCTAATTTTCTCAATTCAAATACGTATTGATGAATTGTTTCTTGATCCATTTGGTCTCTTTTAAAAAATCTATGGCGTTCCACCGTTACATTATTTTTGATTTGAAAGTGAAGATCTAATATTTGTAAAATTTCATCTACCGTATTATATTTTTTAGATTGATTTAAAATTTATTTATTTATTATTTATTTATTTATTCTTTATTGTTACAACGTAAAATGTTGTACAAAGGGCGGACTTAATGCCGTGAGGCATTCTCTACCAGTCAACCCTGGCTGATGGTGAGAATTTTAAGTAGGTGGCAACAATAGCACTATTTCTACAAGGAAAATTGTTCTTGTGGTGGTAAGCTTGTATCTAAAAAAATTACACTGAGAAAGTAAATATATGATGCATAATATAATACATAAATAAAATATAAGATTACATATTATAATACTAGTTTACATACATACATACATACATACATACATACATATATATATACATATATATATACATACATATAAATAACACACAAATATAAAATGATGATAAAACAGACTAGTTGATCTCAGACTTTTGATAAAATTCCCGGACCTTTCTTTTAAAGGTATTTTTGGAAGCCGCTTTTCTGATTTCGGTTGGCAGGGCGTTCCATAGCGATATTGCTTGACATGTAAACGAATTTTGATAGAAACAGGTGTTGAGAGATGGAATATCCATTTTTAAGTTTTCAGAAGAACGTAGCATCATATAGAACTATTAAGGGAAGTGTAGCGATAGTGAAAACTTTGCTTAAGGTAAGTGGGATAGGTTGGATCATTTAGAATAGAGTACAGAAGGGAAAGTATCCTAGAATAACGCCTTTGTCGAATAGGCAGCCATTTAAGCTGGTGTCTGTATTGGGATATATGATCAAATTTGCGTAAGCCGAAGATGTAACGGATGCAATTATTAAGTAGGCGTTCTAGTTTATTCAGAAGTTCTTCTGTCAGATCAGGGTAACACACATCAGCATAATCGATTATGGGCAGCACAAGTGTCTGGATGAGCATAAGCTTCGTGTTCGATGGAAGAAAGTGTTTTAGACGACCGAGTGACCTGAGCGCTGCAACAACTTTACGGCTAGTTTCAGCAATATGTGGCCGCCAGCTGAGAGTACTGTCAATGTACAAACCAAGATTTCTAACCGACTCACTTAACGGTATCTCGTTGTTGTTGTAACAGATGGGGGGTAAGTTTTGGTCCTTAGCTCTGGCCAATAATCTAGAGCTTCCCGTCAAAATCGCTTGGCATTTAGCGGCATTGACAGATACACCGTATTGGAGAGACCATTTTGATAGTGAAACAAGACAAGCATTGATGTTGTCAAACGCAATACGGAGATTATCAATGTCGGCTTGCACGTAGAGCTGGAGGTCGTCAGCATATAGATGATACGAACAGTTTATGACAGAAGTGAGAGAATTAATAAAAATAGAAAATAATATAGGAGAAAGAATTCCGCCTTGCGGCACGCCGGTTTCCAGGTCAGCCCAGGGCGAGGAGTTTTGTCCCACTCGGACTGCCTGCTGACGGCCGCGAAGATAAGACGAGAACCAGGTCAATGCTGAGGAATTGAATTTGAAGTGAGACAGAATGGCGAGAAGGATGTCGTGGTCAACTGTGTTAAAAGCATTCGAAAAGTCAACAAGCACCACTAATGTTAACTTTCTGTTATCCATGCCCTTTCTGATGTCATCTGTCACTTTTATTAGAGCAGTAGTAGTGCTGTGACCAGAGCGAAACCCCGACTGATAACTACTCAGGAGGTTATTTTTAGATAGAAATGAGGATACTTGCTTATGTACACAGGCCTCTAGAACTTTGGATAGGAATGGAAGTATTGAGATCGGGCGAAAGTGTTGAGGTAATGTTGGATTTTGAATTTTGGGTAGTGGCTGGACAAAAGCTCTCTTCCAAATGGAAGGATATTGTCCTGTGTGCAGCGAAAAGTTTATAATATGCGTGATTGCAGGGAGAAGGATATCCAAGATCATAGAAATCATATCTCTACTTACTTCATCGCAACCTACAGCTTTAGACCTGATGGCTAAAATCGTCTTTTTTATTTCATCCTGCGTAACAGGTGAAAGCTGAAAGCTTGAAGAAATAGAGGCTTGCTTTGAAGCTATGAAATTCAGAGTTTGAGAACGAATTACGGGGTCGAGAGAAGTAGAAGATGCAAAATGACGATTAATGTCATCTAAAGTTGAGGAGGACCCATAATTCAATGTTGGTGGCTTTCTGACACCAAGAGTTTTTAGGAATTTCCACACATCAGCGGGGGAAGAGTTGCTTATATTATTGTGGATATATCGGCGTTTCGCTATTCGTATCATCTGATTGCATCTGTTTCTGGCCAACTTAAACGATAACCAGTTTATTTCCGATCGCTCTTTTTTAAATTTCCTGAAAGCACTATCCCGTTTAGCCATTGCAGCGCGTACGGCTTCAGTCATCCAAGGGGCTGGTGGGCGCTTCAGCCTGACCGTATGTACCGGTGCGTGAGCGTCATACAACCGAATAACAGTGTTGTTAAAGATATTGATTTTGTCATCTATTGTACCCGCATCAAACACCGGACATAAAGTCAGACTTGCGGCATCCCTCCGGAGCCTCCCTACATCAATTTTGGAAAAATTGCGCAATTGCAAAATGGTTGGGCTATACTTCAGAGGTTTCAATTTATATGAGACGTATAGGAGGTCATGCCGCGAAAATCCAGATGCTGAAATCTGACCGTGCGTATCTACACGATCAGGAGAGGCGGTAACTATAAGGTCAATCCAGGAGTCTTCAGTGTCAATGTTATGATGAGTTGCTGTTAGTGGAAGAATATTAAGATTGACAGACTCAAAAATTGACCGAAGCTTGTTAGCCCGAGAGGAATCCTTTAAAAGATTGGTGTTAAAATCGCCCATGATTATGTAATGAGCATACCCAGATCCAATATCATCTAGAGCTGTTTCTAATGCGGTGAAATAATCAGTTGAGGGAGGACAATACACTACTCCAAGAACAGCCCTGGAACCTTTGAAATTCAACTCCAAGAACAGATACTCGGCGGAAGCAGAGTAGCGTGATGGAGACTGACAAATAATTTTAAATGGTATGCTCGCTCGTAAGTATATCGCTACACCGCCACCCCCCTTTTCTGTTCTGTCGTTGCGAATAAGCACGAAATCAGGAAGAGGATACAATGCCGAATTTAGCGATGGTTTTAACCAGCTTTCGGATATGAGTATAGCATCGACATGGGTGGAGTTAAAAGTAGCTTCAAGATCGGCAAAGTGGCTTGGTACACTTTGTGCATTAATATGGCAAACATTCAAAAACTTTTTACGCGGTTCAAAAATAATACCCAATTGATTATTCAATAAATGTTGCGAATTGTCATGAGAAGATCCGTCACAGGAAGCATATGAACAGTCTGAGTCAATGGCTGAGTGAAAAGAGTCATCCATTATTATTGCGTGTTTTATATAATATAATATATAACTATATAATATTAATTGAATAATAATAAAAACAAATTAACAATATATATAACTAAAATATTTACCAACAAGCGTAAAATAAAAAGTATTAATTAAAAATCCTGCACCATTCCATCAGTTGACTGATTACATTACATTTACATAATTTATCAATCATCATAATTTACAACTTTTACAAGTACAACATAAAGCAGTTACAACTTCCAAATTCCAAACAAAAAACTAAAAACAATGTGGCCTACCCAATTGGCTGTCTAATGTTGACGGTCAGAGTATATGAAAAAAAAGAGAAAGACAAAAATAGTCTATGATTCATTACACTCGACATCTCAAGCTTCACTAGGAGTTTTGGCGGGAAGCCTGAAGGGACAAGTTGTGCTCTTGTTTTATTTTCATTTTCTTGGTGTATTTTTGAGATATATCTGATAAAGTTGATGACATTTTGTTCGATATAGGTTAATGACAGTGCACGAGTATTGTGAAATAAAATAACAGTGCGAAAACATGTCTTATCGGCTTGCCTCCAAAACTCCATACATTACTTAAACATTTGACTGACTAAACTGACTGATACCTGACGACTTACTGATTTTTCTATGACTACTAAGTGATGCAAAAATTATACATGACGCTGGCAATATGCAGAGTTTGCGATGCCATTATTAAAAATGAAAAAAAGCTTCACTACTGACAGCTGTCCGTCACACATTTGACAGACGTCAATAATATAATAAACACAGTAAACACTAGTTTACTCGAACTTGTGAACATAAATTAAATAATGAGAATTCGTAGGTATAGGAAAGTATGAGATTTACAAAGAAGTTAAAGTTATTTGGATAACAGACCAGTAAACAATCATTTTTTGGATGCCGCCCGGCGAGGTCTCTTAGACTCATCAACAGCGGCGCCCATGGGTTTGCGTCTGTCGTCGGAGCGAGCTGAAGTAGAGGAAGATTGTTCAGAAGATCCTTCGGTGGAACTATCAGAGCTGGCAGGATATTTGGCAACCAAGGCTGCATACTCTGACTCAGAAGTAATCTTTGCCCGGCTACCACTAGAAGGTTTTATGAAAATAGTTCCATCATGTGTCCAGACGTTGCGAAGCCCAAAGTGTTTGCGTGCACTCTTGTATATAGCTTGTCGGTTACGCGTGAGAAATTCAGCGACTGTCACTGTGGTTCCTTTCAATTTGGATTTAGACTTCCAAACACTGGCTTTAATGTCATGTTCAGCAAAATGCACTAGAACAGGCCGTGGATTGCTGCCTTCAGATGCACCAAGACGATGGCAACGCTTAATGGATGACTTCATGACATTACCCAGACCCATATTTGTGTTAATAATGCCTAGCACAGCATCTTCCTCATTTGTGTCTTCACTGTCATTTATGCCATAGAACAAGAGGACTTTCCGACGGTGTCTCATGTCAATGTCATCAACTATCTGTACACAGGCTTGGATTTGTTCACGGAGTAAATTTAATATCCCGCTTACAGCATCCCTGAAGGCTTTAAATTCTACGTACAAGCTCTCAAGGGAGGGACTTGCATTGGATGTTGCTGCAGCTGCCTTTAACCGTTCCTCGAAATCAGCAAATCTTTGGTCCAGAGTTTGCTCCAGCTTCTTTTGGGTAGCTTCTACCTCAGTTATGTTAGCCATAGTGAAGTTAATATTAAATAGTAATTTTATATAACTTGTGACAGATGAGAGATAGTTATATAGGTTATACTGATGAATGGTGCAAGTAAGTTAAGTTTTTACTCACAAACACATATGTCTATTATTTATTTGTCCTCACACACACTTTAAAATGTTTTTGCACATGAATTTGTATATCCAAAGTGTAAAAAAATAATTAAACTTTAATAAATATGAGAGACTACAATCTTTACTTTTGTGCACCTACCCACCTTTTTCTCTCTTCTCTGCATTGATCTCCAATAATATGTAATAGTATGTTTACCTGGATTTCTTCTGATTTTTTATTGAATTCGCATGCTTTACTGTAAATTTCATACTGATTTTTCCATTTCTTCCATTTGACATTAATGTCAGGCCACGAGCTATTTCCATCAAAGGTAAAACATACCGGAGGGGTCAAAATGCTTTCCATTTTTAATAAAATAAAACGTAACTAAATCCTGCTATCTTTTAAAAACTGTAATAATATAGCAATATACAATAAAAATAAATATTTAAAATTTCCGACTGCGCCATGTCAAATAAAAGATTATGTTCGTAGTTCAAAACTGACTCTTTTTATTTTTATATTCTATATACCAATACTATGACAGCAGGTACCTCGCTAATCCGTTAGTAGTAAACACTTGACATGGAATGATCTGACTTCGTCTTCGACATTATTTTATGTTGAATAAATTGCTACATACCTAACTGAAATACGGATTATAATACCAAAATATTGGCTTTATTCAACATAAAGATTACAGACATTAGTGACAGACAATGATGTAGTGTCAATTAAGAAAATAACTTAGAAGTAAAGTAAAAAGGTTTACAATTTTTTTCTACAATGGACATAGAACAAAGTGTATCTATTAATGAAAAAGTGACGAAATAATAGTGAAAGAAATCGTAGATTTTTTATATAGTATATGAAGTAGTCGAAATAAAATACTAGGTATCTAAAAATAAAATATCTATGAAAGAAAATGAGTGAGTACTTTATAAAAATACTACATGAAAATCTACTGAAAATACTAGATGAAAAATAATACTGATAATAAAAGCGATTCGTGCGAAATTATTCCCTAATCATTCCAAAATATCAAAAATGCACAACGTTAATGTTCAAGTTTTCACTTTTGCCGGCACTATCGGCATCTATCGGAGTCCAACCCGTTGTTTTTTTAGTTCTGGAGTTTTCTTCAAATGCAAGGCAGGCCACAGAGAGTGTTCTTCTCATTTGTCTGTAGTTTTAGTTCAGTAAAGTCTCAAACATAAAAACATTATAACCTTGTACTTGTATCTCTCCCAAATTATCAGGTACCTTTTGAAAGTACCTGACACATGACACACCTGATTCAATAAAGGGCTGCTGCAGCATCAAGGTTTGACAGGTATGACAAGGGTGAGTTACTTTGATTCTCTAAGGGCTGCTGGTAGATCTCATCTTAATCGCCCCTTTTCGGCACGCTGTTCCTCTGACTTTTTTATTTTACTCCACTCAGTCAGTACCAGCCTACCAGGGTCGGTAGAACGCCTAATAAAACATTAAAACAAGCCCTTATCATAAGAATAAATAATAATTAAATAGAACGGAATCTTCTTTGACAGCCATTGAGACGCCGTTATTTTTATACCTACTTCCCCTTTCACCTCGTTACGCCCCTCTGTCGCCCAGGTGTGTTGCCAGGGTTCTGAACTCTTAATAATTCTTATGTCTTATAAGTTATAATATCGCATTTGGCTGTCATTGGGATATAAAGCAAATTTAATGAAAGTAAATAATTATTAATATTTTAATGTTATTTCCATGCATGCAGACAATTTAAATTCAGTTTATTGATCCTCCGAATTTAATTAAAGAGTGGCAAAGTGTTGGTGATGGAAAAATAATACTATTAAGCCCCTTTAATATTGATTAAAAAATTGTAACGATTGTTTTGACATTTCTACAATTTTCGGCGTCATCAAATCATCGAAATTTCTGCTCCTTATTTACGAACCGTTTATTTCCTACATCAATATACCCAAATCTGAATTATCTTGAGTGAAAATATTCGCATGCTCCATTATAAGGAAACATTGATAGCGCCATGGGTCTACGGAAGACTTCTATTAGTGATTTTATGAGAACTGTCAGTTTTCCGGTTGTGTACCTATATGTGTAATTTAAATTTTATTTATATTATTTTTAGTCTTTTATTTAAACATAATATTAAGGTTTTTATTTTAAGCAATTTGTAAGTAAAATTAATAAAAATGAGTCATTGTTGCGGTGCCCCATCTGTGCCGGTGACAGAGTGTTTAAAGGCCCAAGGGGTCTGAAGATTCACTGTAGTCGTATGCACGTGCCACGTGTAGACGACTCAGTGAATCTAACTCTATTTTCCGTTGCTGACACTGGTACTGATGGGGACCGTAGCAATGATCCTATACATAAGAGGCTCGCAAATTTTAAGAAAAATATTAAATTAGTGAAGCGTATCCCTAAGGGAGCGCGGCTGACTGTAGCTCGCAGTCTTACCGACTGCATAGCCAAGGTGATGTCAGAAAACACTACAGATGCCTGGCATGATTTACTTTTATTTGCTTATAAAATTTTAAATATTCAAAACAGATCTACAAAACTCTCACTGGCCAAATTAATTAAACAAAATAGTACAAATAATATTATTCCACTTATTCAAACCACATCTAAAGCTAACAATAATTTGGACACAAATAATCACAATAAATTAAAAACAGTAGAAAATAAATTGTCAGAAGGAAATATTTTGTATTGCCATAAATCTCGCTTAATCTCAAGGTTAGACTTTTCCCTGCTACCACCCATTAGGTTGGGAAATGAAGTCATCCCCTACAGCGACACAGTCAAAAACCTTGGCATATACATGGACCGCTGTCTCAGTTGGGTACCACAACTCTCTGAGATTAGCAGGAAGCTGTTTGCCGCTGTGGGTTCACTTCGGAGGCACAAAAATGTCTTACCCATTCCTACTAAAATTTTGCTTGCACAGTCTCTACTTCTCCCAGTTCTTGACTATGCCGATGTATGCTATCTAGACCTTACTACAGAGCAACTAAATAAGCTTGAGCGTCTCCAAAATTTATGTATACGGTTTATATTTGGACTCCGAAAATATGACCATATCTCTGAATATCGTTCTAAGCTCAAGTGGCTCCCAATCAGACTTCGCCGAAATGCTCATATTCTATCTCTTCTCTACTGCGTCTTATTCAATCCCAACTCTCCGCCTTATCTCAAACAACAATTCCTTTTTCTGCATGACACTCACAGTCTATCCCTTCGGTCTGCAGATAATCTCCTTTTAAGTGTTCCTTCTCACTCTACTTCTTTTTTCCAAAACTCTTTTACTGCTGTTGCTGTCCGCCTATGGAATTCTCTTCCCAAAACCATCCGTCTTGCTACTTCCCTCCACTCCTTCAGGTGCCAAGTCAAAGAGCACTACTTAAAATCCTGACTTGGTATCTCCTTTACATCTATTTTTTTTTTCTCGCCTTTACTTTTTAATTTGTACATTAACTATCATTGTTCTTACCCGAATTCAAATTTATTACTTTTTCTAGCCCAAATTGTACACCTGCCTCTTCTACATCTTTTTTCTATCTTTAACTCCTTGCCTGTGGTTGCCTGGAAGAAATCGCTGTTTAGCGATAAGGCCGCCACTTGTACGCTATTTGTTTGTCTTTTTATTAATGTTTCATTTTTGTATTACGGTGTACAATAAAGAGTTTAATAAATAAAATAAATAAATAAAAATTCTGTTTTCTGATGATACTTTGGCTGTGCATTCACCCGAAACACTGGATGTACTGTGCGAAAAAAATCCCACGACTTCAGCTTCACCCACTCGGGGTACTGATCAAGAGCAAATCTCTTTGAGGGTGACTGAGGAAGGCACGGACAGAGCCATTCGTTCTTTCTCCAATGGCTCTGCTGGTGGCTTAGACGGCATTTCCCCACAGCACCTAAAAGATTTACCGGATCCGTTTTTGGGTGATGTGAGGAAAGATCTGTTGAGGGAGCTCACCAGTTTGTTAAATTTAATGTTGGCTGGTCGAGTTCCCTCAGATATAACTCCAATCCTTTACGGAGCCAACCTTGTAGCTCTCAAAAAGAAAGATGGAGGTATTCGGCCAATTGCGGTGGGAAGTACTCTGAGAGGATTGGCTTCAAAGCTTTGCTGTCGTGAATACCGCGATCGCTTAACTCAGTGGTTTAAACCACGGCAACTTGGCTTTGGAGTCAATGGTGGTTGTGAGGCTGCAGTGCATGCGGCTCGATCATTTTTACTACACCAAAATTTTGACGTTTTTGTTAAAATTGATGTTAAAAACGCATTCAATTCGGTAGATAGGGGTGTTCTTCTATCAGAAATTCAAAAAGAAGTGCCTGAAATTTTCGAGTATATGTGGCAAAGTTATGGCACCCCGTCAAAATTGTTATTTGGAGATAATGTAATCGAGTCTTGCGTGGGATGCCAGCAAGGCGACCCTCTTGGCCCAGTAATTTTTAGTTTGGCAATACAACCTATTATCAATCAACTAAATTCAAAATTTTATGTATGGTACCTTGATGATGGTTCTTTGGGAGGCACTGCTTCATCTGTGTTGGAGGACCTTGATATTATTATTCGTCGTTTAGATGACATCGGTCTAAGTCTAAATTTTAATAAATGTGAAATTTTATTTTCGGATAAATTATCTTCAGACAAAATTTCTTCACTACTAGAACAATTTAATATAATAACACCAAATATTTCTGTCATGAAAAAAGAAAATTTAGTATTATTGGGTGCTCCAATATTTGATGAAGCTGTTTTTCCCATTATAAATTCAAAATTAGAAAATTTCATTTTGATTTCAGGACGTCTTTATGATTTAAAACCTCACATGGCTATGTACATTTTACGCCTTTGCCTTTTCGCCCCTAAATTTATGTATTTACTAAGATGCTGCCCAATTTGGAAATTTCATTCGATCACGAATATTTTAGATTCAACGTTGAACGATTCTTTGTCAAAAATTCTAAATTTAAAATTTGATGATCGCTTTTGGATGCAGGCAACCCTCCCTATTAACTTCGGAGGTTTAGGTGTCCGCACAACGGGAAGTTTGGCTCTTCCAGCCTTTTTGGCTTCTTGTCATAGTACGCTCGCCCTCATCTCATCTATCTTATATACCCCAACAGAAGATGTTTGGGTGGCGTACTTGACTGAAGCTATGGAGGTTTGGAGGGCTTCCTTTCCCCATGTGGACACCAACAGTTTATCCAAAAATAAACTGTCTACTTGGGATATACCCGCAGTCAAATCTGTTTATGCCTGCCTTCTTGAGCGATGTCCTAGCAGCGTTGATAGAGCTCGTTTGCTAGCAGTTGCCGAAAGTGAGTCGGGTCACTGGCTGCGAGCTGTTCCATCAAAAAATATAGGCACCGTCACAGAGTACATTTGTATATACTGAAAGGCACCGTGCTGGATCCCGCCACTTTTCGTATCGTGGTTGGTCTCCGGCTCGGTGCGAAAATATGCGAGCCTCATTTATGTTCGTGTGGGCACCAGGTGGACAGGTTTGGCCGACATGGCTTATCCTGTACCAGGAGCGCTGGCAGATTATATCGCCACGGTACGCTTAATGATTTAGTTCGTCGGGCTCTTGTCACCGCTTCTTTGCCAGCTACATTGGAACCTTCTGGCTTATCAAGAAGCGATGGCAAGAGACCTGATGGGGTAACTCTTGTACCGTGGCATCTGGGGCGTCCTCTGGTATGGGATATTACCTGTGTTGATACCTTGGCCCCATCGCATATCAGCAACACTGCGGAGAGGGCCGGGTCCGCCGCCGACCAGGCCCATCTCCTCAAGCGCCGTAAATACAGTAATTTATCAGACAATTACTTATTTGCGGCGCTTGCTGTAGAGACCTTTGGCCCGTGGTCTTCTGACATAAAAAAATTCATGTCAGAAATGTCATCCAAGCTTGTTTTCGCATGTGGTGATCTAAGAGCTGGCGAGTATTTCGCCCAAAGGCTTAGCCTCGTTGTTCAACGGGGAAATGCCGCCAGCGTCTTAGGCACCATGCCTAATACGGACATTTTAGAGGAAGTTTTTTATTTATAAATATTTATTTTTGTAATTACCATTTATGTACAGTTTTCTTTTTATTGTACTTGTATATAATTAGTTTATTTTTATTATAACTATTTTTAAGTACCTATGTAAATATTATTGTAAAGAAGTAAAGATTATATCGCTTAAATATAGGTTTTCCTTTTTTTACTTAAAAATCATTATTTTGGTTTAGTAGGTATTACAAAATATGAGAATTATTAACACTATAAATACTTATAAATAATAAGTTATCATAAGTATCATACCAACTGAACCCATTAAATTAAGTATTACTTACCTAAAAATATGAAATAAAATACATACAGATTCACGTAAAACTATTCTGCCGTCATAATGAAGAAGGACGCAACTTACAAAAAAGTAAAATTGAGATAAAAATTAAAAAGTGGAATTTTTCTTTCAGACCTTGCTGTCTCTAAAGTATTTTAAAATATAATGATATAAAAATTGAAATCAATAGTTTAAAACATGAGGATTTTAAATACTCACATGGGTTTTCAAAAATTTATTTTTTTATTTAAAAAAATAACGATTTTTCTTTTCATCTTAGTGAAAAAAATATTCCGTCATCCCGAAAATTTCAAAGAAAAGACGCATATAACCATTTGCGTCTTAACAATCTAGTAAATAATAATACTGCCATTTATTTTACATTTTCAATTTATGTTGTTAAGATAATTTTAAGTTGAAAGGGCGGTATTGGTCATTTGCTACTTTTCTTCCTAGTATCTAAAAATCTTGGAAAGTAATAAAAAAAATTGATAATAATTTTAATGGACACTAAATATAGCAAAACTAATAATTGGGCATAAACCTTTATCTGAATATTAAAGTATATTTCACTACAAATGCGGAAAGGCTGTCATTGCAAGGAGTTCCGACAAATCAGGTGAGGTTGACAGTCGGCACATACATACGCTGCGACAGGTTATACAAAAGACCGAGGAGTATAATCTGCCGCTATGTGTTGCGTATGTAGACTATGAGAAAGCCTTCGATTCTGTTGAGACCTGGGCGGTGCTAGAGTCTTTCCAACGGTGCCAGATAGAATATCGGTACATCGAGGTGTTGAAGTGTTTATACAAAGCCGCAACCATGACAGTCCGAGTACACGACGGAAGCACTAAACCTATTCCTTTGCAGCGCGGAGTACGACAAGGGGATGTTATATCCCCGAAACTGTTTACCGCTGCACTGGAAGACGTGTTGAACCTGATGGAGTGGAAAGGGCTTGGTATTAACATCAATGGCGAACTCCTCACACACCTTCGATTTGCCGATGATATATTCATCTTGGCGGAGTCCCTGGAAGAACTCAGCACAATGCTAGGTGACCTCCATAGCGCCTCCCAACGGGTGGGTCTTAAGATGAACATGGACAAGACGAAGATCATGTCTAATGTCCATGTCACACCCATACCGGTCGTTGTTGATAGCGCTACTCTCGAAGTTGTCGACGAGTATATTTACCTGGGTCAAGCGATCCGTATGGGTAAGTCCAACTTCGAGAGAGATAGGTAACTCGTAAAATCCAACTCGGTTGGGCAGCGTTCGGGAAATTACAAAGTGTCTTCTCGTCCAGAATACCGCAGTGCCTGAAGTCGAAAGATTTCGAGCAGTGTGTGTTGCCAGTGATGACCTACGGCGCTGAGACGTGGTCTTTTACAGTTAGCCTTTTCCACAGGCTCAAGGTCGCTCAGCGAGCGATGGAGAGGGCTATGCTTGGTATTTCTCTACGCGACAGAATCCGTAACGATGAAATCCGTAGACGAACGAAGGTTACCGACATAGCTCTCAAAATCTGCAAGCTGAAGTGGCAATGGGCAGGCCACATAGTTAGGAGGACTGACAACCGGTGGGGAAGAAAGGTCCTCGAATGGCGACCACGTCTCGGCAAAAGGAGCACAGGCCGCCCTCCAACCAGGTGGACTGACGACCTGAAGAAGATAGCGGGAAACCGCTGGATTCACCGGACGGAGTGGCGAACATTAGGGGAGGCCTATGTCCAGCAGTGGACTCTAAAAGGCTGATAGATGGATGGATGGAAGTTTAGAACAAACTATTACATAATGAAACCCTAGTAAAAAATCTTTTATGATCAATGCTTTCTACGAATATTCTTAAAACAAAAAGTGCGATATTGTAGGATTAAAGGATTCGATATGTTGTACAATATTTTGGTTATTAATTTTCTTTGGGTTTGGATTCGAGCCTCTTTTATCTACTTCTCCTTCTTTCATTTTAAGGCATTTCTCACTGCTTTATCATTTTCTCTGTTAAATCCTAAGGTTTCCAAAAATAATGTCTTACATTCTTGATATTTAGCTCCAACACTGTCCATTAGAAAATAAGATACAGTCTTTTCTCTATTAAGTTTTTTTTTCACCTTTTTTTGGTCTCAGTGGTTGTGCCGTTGAAATGTTTTGTTTTATAAATTTGTTCATTTCATTTCATTTCATTCAAAAAAATTTCAGACCATGTCCCCAGACATAATTTCAGAAGCAGATTTAATTTAATTAAAAAGTAACAGAAGGATGATGTAAGCTTTCTGGTGGGTTTCTTTACAATTTGTTCAAAACACAAAATCGTATGGGAAGGCTAATTTTTTGTTGTGGTTTTATTAGCAAAGCGGAACAAAAGTTGTTCATTCTAGCTTTACTCTTAAATTTTAAAATAATTCCTCCGATTCGGGATGTACCGACAAACTAATTTGCCAGGACTAAACTAAACTAAACCGTCCTTTTCTATTTTTATACAATCAGAAAAGGATAGGTCGTGTAATTTTAGTTTAGTCCTGTCAATGTTTAGTTTGTACATCCCGAATCAGGCGAATTAGGTACCTACCTACCTATTACTATATACCTAGTGTATACATACTAGGTAAACGGACATCATGTTTAGTAAATGAATATATGATTTACGTATACTTAATCTATATTAGTTATACGTAAATCATACATTCATTTAACATAATAATACTTAAAGTCTCATACATTTACCATAATCTTAAATTGACTAAATTATTGTAATTAAATCATTTTAGAGCATGAATTTACAAAATTTATAATGTAACATAACTAATTTTGAAAATAATTTCCAGCGATTAAAAAATAATAACGTTCTTACCTTTGTCACATCGCGCGACCGTTAGAGTCTAACCACTCGGACGCAACTAAAGAGAAACACTACTGCATTTCCCCCTTCACCCCTCTTCGACGTATACGAAATCTATATTAAAAAGACGCAATTGATAACTTGTGTCTTTTCAACTATGATTTTTTTTAAATGATATTAAATAAAAAGGCGCTACGTCATTTGCGGCCAAACAATTTATTTTTATTGTTAAGGTTACTAAGAATATTAGACGTAAGTAACCAAAAGCGTCTTTATACTTTAAAGTGATGCTTTTGCGTTTTTTCATTTTAGTAAAAGATGCAAATATTATTGAAAATAATGTAGCAACTGGTTAATTAAGTCTTTTCTATTATGTTGATTTCAAAAACGTCTTTTTTTCGTAAAAAAAATATATTTCTAATCTACAGTTACGTCTAATTAGCTTACGGACTTTCTACAATTTTGATTTTTTTGAAAATTAAAAAATATGAGCAGATGCGTCTTTTCTTTCTGAATCGAATGGTATATTTAACTCATTTTTGGAAAAAATGTAAGATGCGTCCTTTTTTCTTATGACGGCAGTATTACTTAAATAAGTTTATTTAGCATTGGGTGAGCTTTTGAATTTTCCTGTTCATGTTCTTTTAATAAGTTAGGTACGGAAACGGAATAATATTTAAAATATATTAAAGATACTTCAACTCAGTTGTGCGCGCGGCGCTATGTGTGCGTGGGCTAGTAATTATGCAGCTTTAATTTGTGTGACAGTGACGCGGCCGTGATCGTCCGAGCAACTTCACTGTACCTCTTGTCACGCACACAAAGTCACTGTGTATATACAGGTTTACCCACACATAGCGCCGCGCGCACAACTGAGTTGAAGTATCTATACTTACCTCGCATCATCTTGGGGCAAACTAAAAAAACTTAAGTGTGGCATTGTTTGGTCTTTTATTATGTTCTGTGGTACAACCAAAGACACCACAATAACTATCCTTATCCTGTCCAAAGTCCAAATGTCCGATCCTTTTAGGAATTTTGAATTGAATAATGATTTCCCCAGCTTGTCATTGGCAAAGTGGTCAAAAGACCGAGACGCCATTAGGGAAAAAAAACTTGACGTCATTATTGTAATTGACGCGCCGGCCGAGACAGCCCGACTTATTACTATTTTTAACATGTAGGCTAATATCGTGACCTTGAGCCCGTCCGGAGCGGGAGTTTCCGTTCTATGTAATTAATATTTATTCTTATGCCCTTATGCCAAATAAACTAGAGGATGGACAAAAGACCGAGATGCCATACGTAAAGAAAAAAAAACTAGAGGATGGAGTTTTGGCGGGAAGTCGAAAAAGACATATTGTGCTCTTGTTTTATTTTCATTTTCTTTGTGTATTTTTGAGTTATATCGGATAAAGTTGATGGCATTTTGTTTGATATAGGTTAATTACAGTGCACGAGTGTTTGTGAAATAGAATAACAGTGCTAAAATATGTTTTTTAATACAGTTGCTCAAAAAGTGACGTATTGCAGGGACGTTTAGCGTGCGGGAAGTGGGCTATTACACACTCGTGCTTTTTTTTTACCTTTTCCGCACTCGTGCGTTCTCTTTCCTAACTGTCAAAATAATGTCTATTAAAAAGAAAAAAACCAACCACGAAGGTTTAGAAGTTTTTATGATTCATGCAAATATTTCTAAAATTAATTTGTTTCAATATCAGATTTAATGATTTGATTCAATGAGTTAGGTTAGGTTGCATTTCATTTCATCTCATTAATATTTTCATTTCATATCAATAAAAAAAATCTACTGAAGACTTGGCTGTATGGGCATAGTTCCCTTTGCCTATCCAGGATGGGTGAAGAAAACAAAAAACATCTCTGCATATAGGTATTCTTTTACGGTTGGCGCCTATTTTAAAAATGTTATTTGCGAGTTTTTATTATTTTATTAAATTGCTTCATTTTTTCGCAACTGTATTAAAAATAGTCGTTCAGTACACGTGCGGAACTGTCATTGGAAGGAGTTCCGACTGTCAACCCTCACCTTCGGCTGCGCCTCGGCTCGGGTAGACATTTGTCGGAGCTCCTTGCAATGACAGCCTTTCCGCACTTGTAATGAAATATACTATTTTCTGCTTGCCTCCAAAATTCCATCGGACACGTTCTAGTAAAGTAGCCATCGCTTTACTTGAATGTTGGACTGACTGATTAATGACGACTTTTACTTACTGACTGTTATTACTTCGTCCAGTTTCATTGAAACTGGCAAAAAATTGATGCAAAAATTATACTTGACGCTGGCAGTATGCACAGAGTTTGCGATGCCATAATTGAAAAAAAAACTAGAGGATTTTTAGTATTGGCAGCACTGACTCGGAATGTTGACTGTTTGGTGATTGGTCTATTAATTTATGCTAAGCAGCAGTGCTGCCAACTTAGTGGATTTTCCACTAAATCTGGTGGTTTTGTCTTACATATAGGCGGACAAAATATTTATATTATAGTGGCTAGTGAATTTATCTAGTGGAATTAAAAATTTAGTTTATTTTTCTTAAACATTATAACAACGATTGTAAGCTCCACTCGAATCGTCAAAACCAAAAATACAAAAATACTTTGGTATGGAGATTCAAGATTTCATGAATTAGCAACTTCTGCGATCACCCTTTTCATATTTCGTAGCAGCATTCAAAGGCTGATGTGGAAAGACTATTTAGCAGTATGAATATAATAAAAAAACAATCAAAGAAACATGATGGGATTTAATCTTTTAACTGCTATATTAAGGTCTCTTGTAGACACGCGTTTTTTTTTCTGGCGTAACAAATCTATGGTTATTTCGTCGTGCATAGGCACGGTTGTCAGTGTTGCATGGAACCCAGTGGGAGCTTGTTTACGGTCGCGGCTATATTACGGCGCGCCAAAAACTTGAAAATATCTGGCACCGTGTACACGCTCGCATAGAACGCCATACAATACTGATAACTGGGCCTACGCACGGCAAATGAACCGTAGATTTTTACATCAAGAAAACGTGCGTCCACAAGCACTCTAAGAGTACGCTGCGGTATGAAGGTAGTAGGAAAATGCTGCAACGACTATGAAATCCCAAACAGTATAGTAAAATTAATTGGTACCAAAGAGTCGTATCAATGGGAGATTAACGATGAGGATACGGACGGGAACGACTCATCTAAACATGTATGTATTAATAATATAATTTCATTGAAATCTTATTAGGATTTTTTTAAACAATCTTTTGATAAAAAAGACTAAAAAGTTATTAATAATTTAAACCTGATAATCTTATAAATCGAAATAAAAATAAATAGAGCAGCGATGGCCGAGTGGTAAAAGCCGCGGTCTTCTACGCGATCGATTCCGGGTTCAAATCCTCGGCGCGCACCTCTGACAAAGAAATTTGTAATGTGCGCATTTATCGCTGCTCCACGGTGATGGATAATATCGTGATATTTAATAGATTACGATGTTCTCCATCGCCGTGCGTGCTTGAGAGAAATTCATAATTTCTCGAAAGCATGACGTCCACCAATCCGCACTTGGCCAGCGTGGTGGACTATGGCCTAAATTCCTCTCACTTGTGAGAAGGAGACCTGTGCCCAGCAGTGGGGCATAAAAAAGGTTGGAAAAATAATCTTTTAAATAAAATTAATATTTTTAAAAATATTTTTTCTTTTAATTATTAAATTTATTATAAATTTTGTATAATATCATATTCAGGCGCTCAACTTATCCATTTCCTTGCGGGTTATTTGGAGTAGTATACTTGCTATCCCATTAGCATTCAAAATTTATTTAATTCGACAGACATAAAGGCCGTTCCTCTATCGCTGTGAATGAAAAGTGGTGTACCATGAGTAAAAATTAAATCTTTTAAGCATTTTATGACTGTATCGGACGTCATATCCTTGCAAGCGTATGCAAAAGGAAAACGGCTGTGTTCATCGATTATAGTTAAAAGATATTTATTTTGAGAATTTGATGGTAACGGTCCTTTTAAATCCAAGCTTATCCTTTCGAATGGCGATAGAGCTTTAACAACATGCCCACCGCCTTTAAAGAAGCGTGGTTTAATTTCAGCACAAACGAGGCAAGAAGTAGTGATAGACTTAATATCATTTATGGAATAAGGTAAGTTCTTTGAGCGTACCCAGTGTGCCATTCGTATAACGCCTGGGTGACAAAGTGAATTATGCAATTCAAATAGCTTGCTAGTGTTCATATGATCGCATACTCGAGATAAAGCATTTGCCGTAAAGTTGTCTTTACCAGGGCGATACATAATATCATACTTGAAACTAAGCTTGAAACGTGACAGTTCTAGGCGCCAGCGCTCAATCTTTTCATTTTTAATTTTACTCGAATGCTTTTGATTGAACATAAATCCGACAGATCGTTGATACGTGACAAGCAAAAAATGTCTTCCAATGAGATAATGACGCCATTTTCTTAGAGATTCAACTATAGCACAGGCTTCTTTTTCTATAGATGACTGTTTTCATTCTGAATCTGAGAGTGTTCTCGAAAGAACCCTACTGGACGCCTCTTCTGAGATAATGTAGCGGCTATAACAAATTCAGAAGCGTCGGTTTCTACAGTAAATATCTCGTTATTATCAATTGCAATCAAATCAGATCTCTCTGCTAGCTTTCTTCTAGCTTTCAAAGCTAGAAAACAAATTTTGGCCTCTTGACTCAAGGGAAAATCTTTAAGGCCGATAAGAGGTTGCATCTTTTTCGAAAAATTAACAACCCATTTTGCGTAGTGGGCGAATAAACCCATTGCTCGTTTTAGTTCGGAGGAGTTATTCGGCAATGGTAAATTTATAAGAGGTTTCAATCGTTCCGGGTCCGATTTGATAACATTGCTCTTGATGGTATATCAAAGGAGATTTATAGATTCCATGCCATACACGCATTTTGCTTGGTTAAGGGTCAGTTTATATATTACAACAGCAACCATAAATTTATTAAAATTTCAGTCATGGTTTTCTCTATCAGTGCCACAAACAGTTACATCGTCAAGGTAAGCATAGGCCCTCAAGTTTTTCTTCTTTAATGTTTTTCTTCTTTTTTTTTGGGGGTAGGCGCATAAATTATTGACATCTGTTTTCGTAATTCTGAATTTAAATTTAAGTATTATTGCTATTTTAACCTAATTAATATAAATTTGAGAGCTCAATTCTTACTATAAACAGTTTTAAGACAAATACATATAAAAGTTATGAGCTTTTGAAAGCTGTGAGTACTTACTTGGACCACCCCACACCATAAACTACTTGCTCACACTTAAATATTAGTTCACTTTATTCACATTATAATTATTACTTATCACCACACTGATGGCACTCACAAGTGATTTGGAGAAGGTTCAGAAGGAACTGGATGCATGCTGGAGTCAAAAGCTGGCAGACTTTGAAAGTCGATTGGATGCCATAGCCTCACCAAATAATCCAACTTTAGTGCAGCTGCAGGAAGAATTTCGAGCCTTCAGGGAGCTGGTTACTAATGCTATCCGTCTTCTTGGCCAGCAAGTTCGAAACAATGCCAAAGTCCTGGACGCTATTGACATGCAAAGCCGGCAAAGGATCCTGTTGTTTAGCGGCATTCCAGAAGACACTGATGATAAGTGTGGTCAAAAAGTGTTGGATCTTCTACATAAAAATATGGGCCTGAAACATGTTTCTACCTCTTCATTTGAACGCTGCCATCGTTTTGGGCATGAGGAAAAAGACCGGCCACGCTTTGTTCTCGTTCACTTTAATAACCACAACACCAAGACTGATGTCTGGCGTTTAAAAGGCAAACTTAAGGGGACTCAAGTATCCATCTCAGAATTCCTCACTAAGCCTCGCCAGGAACTACACAAGCGTGCAAAAAAATATTATGGTTTGAGAAATGTGTGGACAATGGATGGTAAAATTAATATCAAAGTTCCTGATGGCAGCCGGGTAAAGATTTTCACTGAAGAGGAGCTGGATGCATGCATGACGAAGCACCCTGTGTCGTCATCTTCAGTTGAGAGTGACGACAATGGCGCCTTAGATGAGGGACATGCCAGCCAAACGTCTGAAGAATCCTCTTCTAATCGTCCCCAGGAGGAGCGGCGAAGAAAGGGAGCTCCAGTAGAGGACACCAAACGACCCAGGCGCGCAGGTACTAAGAAGTAGATCCCGGCTTCGTGTGTGTGTCATAATGCCCTCAGTTTTACTTCTTATTCTTACTTCCTAAAGCTTTTGTTCCTGTGTTATTGTTATTGAAGTAGCTGATTACGCCGCCCCTAAGGAGACACTCCGACCGTTGTTTACTTTGTTCATTAGCATTTCACTTAAAATCGGGTACTTTTTGCAAATTAATTATGCATCCACCTTTATGAATGATAGTTATTACGCTTATTTTCATATTGTGTAAAATCTACGCCGATCGAAGTAAACATGACCATGAAAATGATTGAACCTGACAACAACTGTCATTTGTCGATGTCAAGTATGTCAATTTTTTTTAATTCATTTTACGGCATTGGATAAAATCCTTGCAGCCATTCAATATTTTCGTTTCATTATTAAATAATGGCATCGCACTCTGTGCATATTGCCAGTGTCAAGTATAATTTCCACGTCATAGAATAAATCAGTAAGTCGTCAGGTATCAGTCAGTCTAGTCAGTCAGATGTTCAAGTAAAGCGATGGCTACTTTACGAGAACATGTCTGAAGGAGTTTTGGAGGCAAGCCGAAAAAAAACATGTTTTAGCACTGTTATTCTATTGCACAACACTCGTGCACTGTCATTAACCTATATCGATAAATGCCATCAACTTTATCCGATATAACTCAAAAATACACCAAGAAAATGAAAATAAAACAAGAGCACAACTTGTTCCTTCAGACTTCCCGCCAAAACTCCTCAAGTTTGTCAAATTCAATGTAGTATAGTGTGAAGCATGTTTTTATCCATTTGGGCTGGCTATGCTATCTTTTTCATACAGCCAATATTCATACATTTTTGTTTTGTTTTTCATTTTTAATGTTCATTGCTTGTTTCAACTTTTCTACTGTAGTTTTGCCACTTGTTATCTTCTTTTTTTTAATACTTTTTATGTTAGCTTGCTACATGTAACAGTCAGCTTTGGGGTTGGTGACTAGTATGTACTCAAAATTATGCATATTACTATAATAGTATTTTATTCTTTTAATATTTATTTCATTATACTATATTTGATTATATTTTTATTTATTTATTTATATATATGTCTGATAATGATTCTTTTTACTCTGTCAACGATACAGATAATTCATACAACTCTTGTGAGAATTCGTCAGATGATGATAACACATGCTTGTTGAAAGATAACTTATGCACCATTTTTACCGCAAATAAGAAATGCTTGAATGTGTGCCACATAAATGCCCAAAGCATTCCATGCCATTACTCCGAACTTGAAAGTGTATTTATGTGTGAACATATTGATGCCATTCTCGTCTCTGAAACTTGGTTGAAGCCTCCGCTCCTATCAACTTCCTATGCTTTACCAGGTTTTACACTTGTTCGCAATGATAGGACAGGGAAAGGCGGAGGTGGAGTAGCAATTTATTTACGATCCTGCATTAATTATAACATTTTATCAGCTTCTCCTTCATGCTATTCGGCGTCCGCGGAGTACCTTTTCCTGGAACTAAACATCAAGGGTATTAGGGTGTTACTAGGCGTGGTATATTGCCCCCCGTGCAGGAGAGCACATCTGCTCTCCCGAAGATGGGCCCGTTATGGGGCGCCGCGCGTGGAGGACACCGGTGCGTTCCTATGGAGATCCCGGAGTCCTCACAAACGTAGAGGCAGGCCACCGAGGGGGTTTTAGTGCGGTCAAATCCCACATAACCCGGTATCCTCTCCCAAGGTGTCGGGTACCTTTTGAAGGTTTCCCCCCCGATACCAAAAAAAAAAAAAAAAAAAAAATATTGCCCCCCATCCATTGACTACTTTGATACTTTAGAAAATATTTTTGATTCAATCGGGTCTGACTATGTCCATCATATTGTCATGGGTGACTTCAATACCGATCTTCTGTGCAGCACACCCCGTGCTACTAAGTTGAAGGCCATGGTAGACGCAGTTAATCTGACAATTCTGCCATTGCTTGCCACTCACCATAAAACAATCACGGAGTCTACATGGATTGATTTGATGATTGCATCCTCGGTGGACCGGGTGCAGGCTTATGGACAGCTTTCGGCTCCCGGTTTCTCTCGCCATGACCTCATTTATGTGTGTTACCGGATTAAGCCTCCTAAGCATGTCCCTAGTGTTCTGAAAATCAGGAACTTTACAAAACTGGACTTTGACAAGCTTAGGAGGAATGCAGCTGAGCTTCACCTTGACCCTGTTACGGAGGCTGGCGATGTTAACAGCAAAGTCAGTCTTCTTAACAGTGCTATTCTTGATCTGTATGACACGCATGCTCCTGTACACACAGTTAGACTGAAACGGATTCCGGCCCCTTGGATGACTAAACTGGTCCTCATGGCGATGAGAAGGCGGGACCGAGCTTTCCGTGTATTCAAGAAAAACCGGTCTGATGAAAATTGGGCATCTTTTAAAATAGCTCGGAATCGCTGTAATCAAATGGTGCGAACAGCTAAACGCCGCTATATTCATCAGAATATTCACGATTCTTCTCCAGCTGACGTGTGGAAATTTCTTCAATCCCTGGGAATTGGTAAACCACCTACGAATGACAACTTCTCTTCCTTTACCCCAGACGTTATAAACAAGCATTTTTCATCCACGTCACTGCTTGATCCCTTAGTGAGACAGCAAACTTTATCTTCTTTACCTCACATGTCATCGCAAAATGATTCAACTTTTCAATTTTCTCCAGTGACGCATGACGAGGTTAAGAAGGTAATTGTGTCTCTTAAGTCCAAAGCTGTTGGCTGTGATCTCATTGGGAGAACAATGCTAACTCCTATCCTTGAAATCCTGTTGCCCATCATAACTGATATAGTCAATAGCTCTCTGATATCAGGCCAATACCCTAGTATTTGGAAAAAAGCATTCGTGAGACCTCTTCCTAAAGTCCCTAACCCAACACTAGCAAGTCAATTCCGTCCAATATCTATTCTCCCTTTCCTATCTAAAGTTCTGGAAGCCTGTGTTCACAAGCAAATCTCCTCATTCGTATGTAGACATAGCCTACTGAGTGTATATCAGTCTGGGTTTCGTCCAGGTCATAGCACCACTACTGCACTGATCAAGGTCACTGATAGTATCAGATTAGCCATGAACAACAGGATGGTTACAGTTTTGGTGCTTATCGACTTTTCAAACGCTTTTAACACAGTCGACCACGAGTTACTCCTAGCCATTCTGTCTCAACTCAAATTTGCACCGTCAGTTGTAGCGTGGTTTGCTTCCTATCTTCGCGATCGTCAGCAGTCAGTCCATATCGGGCAGGAATGCTCTGATTGGGCGGACCTTCCAGCTGGCGTCCCGCAAGGCGGTATTCTATCTCCCTTACTATTTTCATTTTACATAAACTCTATTACCTCCTTCATCAATTGTTCGTACCATATGTATGCAGATGATCTTCAACTGTATGTCCACACTACTATTGATGATCTTCCAAATGCTATCAACTTAGTAAATAAAAATCTGGAAGCCGTTAGGATTTGGTGTCATCGATATGGTGTTGTAGTTAACCCCGCAAAATGTCAGGGTATCATAGTGGGTAGTTCGAGACTCTTGACCAGGATCAATACTGCAGATCTTCCAAAACTAAAGTATGACGCAAATTCTATTCCTTTCAGTAATAGTGTAAAGAATCTAGGTTTGTACATAGATAGCTTTATGAACTGGCGAGTCCAAGTTACTGAAATATGTCGCAAAGTTAATGGAACGTTGCAGTCTTTATATCGGTTTAAAAATTTTCTGCCTTACAGCACAAAACTTCTTTTGATCCAGAGTCTCGTTTTACCCATTATAGACTATGCTGACGTGTGCTACCCAGACCTGAGCGAAGAACTTCTAAACAAGCTAGAGCGCCTTCTAAACAGCTGTATCCGATTTATTTTCAATCTGCGCAAGTATGATCACATCTCAAGTTATCGAAGCCAGTTGAAGTGGCTTACTATTCGTCAGAGGCGTCACTCTAGAATTCTCTTGGTCTTGTATTCAATTTTACATGATCCAACTTCTCCGCACTATTTAAAGGAAAAATTTCAGTACCTCTGTTCATCTCATAACAGGGGACTCCGATCAACTAGTAATCTCAAACTTTTTACACCTCCACACAATAGTGATTTCTTCCGTTATTCATTTAATGTTCAAGCTATACTACTCTGGAACGCCCTACCCGATAATATCCGGAAGGCTTCAACTAAGTGCTCATTCAAAAAATTGCTGCGTAAACATTTAATAGCAAGCAATTAATGGATCCCTACAAGCATTCGAGTTATCATCACAAAATATGTATGTTATTATTATGTATTTATTTATGTATTCATAATATATGTATGTGTATGTATGTATGTATGTATGTATGTATGTATGTTTGTATGTATGTATGATATATTTATTTATGTTTAGGTATATGTCTATATTTATATTTAGTTAATATTATATTATATTTCATAATGACAAGGTATAATTACGTAATATATCCAATATAATAGTTATTTTTAAATCATTGTTTTCCGTCCGCCTACCTTAAGTTCTATCCATCACCCAGGGTTGACTGGTGGAGAATGCCATTAGGCATTAAGTTTACCCTGTAGCCCTTAGTTTTAGGTGGTTACAAAATAATAAATAAAAAAAATAAAAAATAAATAGATAAAATCAAGGGTTCTTTGGAAGGCTGCCACACCATTTGTGACTCCAAATGGAATTCTGGTGAATTAGAAGATAAAGTTTACCGCAGGCTTCAAAAGCCGTATAAATTTTCTCTTTCTCCAAAATAGGTACTTGGTGATAGGCACTCTTGAGATCAATTTGACTAAAGTAGCTATTCTTTGCCACTTTAGCCACTAAATTCTCTTTATTAGGCAAAGGGAACGCATCAAGTAGGGTAAATTTGTTTATAGTCTGAGAATAATCGATGACAAGGCGCTTACGATGCATTCCATCCCCTGCGACAAGAACTTGAGCACGCCACGGCGAAATACTCGGTTCGATTACGCCGTCTTCTAAAAGCTTAGTAATCTCTTGTTCGATAAAATGTTTTCATTGTCTTTAAAACGTCTAGACTTCACAGCTATCGGTTTGGCGTCAGGTGACAGATTTGTGAAAACGGAGGCTGGTGGAACAGAAGCTTGCATCACGTTGCAGATATTCAGTGGTTCTCTACTACCGCCAAAATTTTATGTAAGAGCTGAGTGATTCTAGAGTATATCGTGGCCGATGATAACGTCAGCGCATAGATTGTTAACAATCAAAAGTGGACATTTGTATGAATGGTCTTCAAGCCGAATATTCGCAAAGCACAATCCATTGACGAAAGAGACATGACTGAGTGAAGCTAAAGTTATTGTTTGCTTACACGGCATTCGCTTTATGCGCATAGTCTGTACTAACTCCTCGTTGATAAAACTCATTGAGCTGCCAGTATCAATAAGTGCATCTAGTATCGTTCACAAATATTGGCACTGTGGCTTTACTGAGGCTGGATGGAGATGCCGCTGAAATGGTCGCACAGTCAGCTGAGTCTTCTGCTTCATCTTTTACCAGGCAGATACCCTGCTGCTTCGGCAAACGTTGGCGAAATGGCCTTTCTTTGAATAGAGTTGACAGATTCCACGAAAAGCAGGGCATTTTACTCTCTGGTGAACGTTCCCATCGCAGAAGAAGCAGCACTTACCTTGGCCTTGACGTGAAGTGGAAGCGGTATGCTTGGTATTTTTTTTTTTTATAAATAAACCTAACAATAAGGCAGACGGGCCGCGTGATGTTAAGCGATCACCGTCGCCTATGGACACGGGCAACCCCAGGGGAGCCGCCCGAGCATTGCCGGCTTTGAAGGAGAGCTTTTTTTACAGCTTTCTTGAAGAACCCCATGTTATAGTCCACTGGGAATGCCTCAGCTGGAAGGTTGTCCCATAACCTACACGTCCGTGGTAAAAAGGAGCGTGCAAAGCGGACTGTGGAGGACCGCCACGAGTCCAGATGGTGCCGGTGGAACTTTAACCTTCGTCTGGTGTATATTGTCATGTATATTGTCGTCTAGTGTATATTGTCACTTGGTCGATTAACAGGTACAGCATTCAGGCTTGATTGTCGTTGATCAGTAGAGCTCATAATGATGCGTTAGCTTCAGCCGTTTCAATGGACAGTGCTTGATGCAAAGCTTCATCCAAAAATAATGATAAATTTTCAAGTAACCGCTCTCTGATTTTGGTAGACGATATACCTGCTATGAAAGCTCCCCTTATTGATTGACTTTCGTGCTCCTCCGCTGATACAGCTAGGAAGCTGCAGTCGCGTGCCATCAGAACCCGAACGTAGTCCGTAATATTCTCGTCAGAACGTTGCTTACGAGTGGCTAGTAAGTGACGTGCAAGAACTTCATTCTTTTGTCTGATATAAATTTTATTTAGCAAAACGATAGCACTATCGTAAGTCGGCGAGTCACGTATATGAGCGTAAAAATTGGATGCCAAGTGATTGACTAACAACTTTAGTTTTAAACTGTCAGGCGTTGTTGCGGATACTTCTTCGGCTATAAAGCTGTTAAAAGTAAATAGCAAATGGATCCACCGCACATCCGCTCCGGGGCTTGACGGTTCTGCATCGAACTTATCCGGTCGCAGGTGTCAAATAAAAGATTATGTTCGTAGTTCAAAACTGACTCTTTTTATTTTTCTATTCTATAAACCAATACTATGACATCTTCCTCCTTAAAAAAAACAAAAATAATAATATACATACATACATTTCATAGAACAAAATAAAAAACTAAAACATTTAAAAAGAAATTAAATTTTCACTTTCTTAAACTAAAATTAATTGTTCAACATATTCTAAATTAAATATATATAAAGAAAGAACATTAATTATAATGCCAAAAGCCCCACCTTTTTGGTGGTCTTACAGTTCTGCCTGAGCGTGTTACAAAATTATCATTTATACTCGTACTATTATTCTGTATTTGTACTGGTGCTGGTTCTGCTATTGTTTGTTTTGTTACTTTATAATCATCTAGATCAAAGTTAAAATCTTGCTTAGGATATGGTTGAAAAATTGACAGATCTTTTATTAAATTTTAATGTTTTCTGTTCCTTCTGATGATCCTACCATTATTTAATTTTACAACATAAGAACGATTCCTCAATAAGTTTATTACTATTCCAGGAATCCATTTTTTTGTATTAATATCTAAAACTCTTACTTTTTCGTTAATGTTTAATTTTTCCAAATTTCTGAAACCACGATCATAATATAATTTTTGTACATTCTGCCTATTTATCAACCTATTTCTAACATTTGTTTGTAATTTTGGTTTTAAATTTTTACTTGAAATTGGTATGATACCACGCAGTTTTCTACTTTGTAGTAACTCTGCTGGAGATGCCAAATCAGCACAAATAGGAGTGTTTAAGTATTCAAGTAATGCCAATTGATAATCTATTTGATCTTCAGTGGATTTTATAATTATGTTTTTTACCGTCTGTACTGTTCGTTCAACTTGCCCATTTGATTGAGGGTAGCGCGGCGAAGAGGTCACATGGTTAAAATTCCATTCTAAAGCAAATTGTCTAAAGGAAGTTGATGCAAATCGAGGACCACAATCTGACATTACAACATTTGGTATACCTTGTCTGCTAAATATATTTTTAATGCAATTTATAATATATATAGACGTTGTCTCTCGTAATTCACATATTTCTATAAATTTACTGTAATAGTCAACCATTAATAAGTAATTTTTTCCTTTTATTTCAAACAAATCTATCCCAACTTTTGCCCAGGGTCTATCTGGTACCTCATGAGGAATAAGTTCTTCTTTTTGATTACTTCTTTTGTGAGTAAGACAAACATTACAACTATCTATCAAATTTTTTAAATCATTATTTATACCTGGCCAAAAAATAGTTTCCCTAACCCTTAACTTGCATTTTTCAAGTCCCATATGTCCTATATGAACTTTCTTTAACATTTCATTTCGTATAGATTTTGGTATCACTATTCTATTTCCTTTCCATACTAACCCATAAGCTATCGTTAAATCTTCCTTGTAATTCCAATAAGGCTTGATAATATCTAATAAACCTGTTTTATCTTTTGGCCATCCTTTAATGACAATATTCTTTACTTCATTTAGCTCTTTGTCAGCCTCTGTTAGTTTTTGTATATTTACAAATTGTAAATCTGACATAGTAGATGTAGCAGCAGATGCCATTTCCCGTGTTACCATACAAACCTCATCATCCACGCTCTCAGCAGCGTAGTGCCTTACACTTACTTGCTCGTATGCCCGGGACAAAGTATCTGCTATGTACATATGCTTACCCTGCTTGTATACTAAGGTAAAGGTAAATCTTTGTAATCTTAAAAGCATTCTTTGTAATCTTGCAGGTGAATCTACGATTGGTTTTTTTATTATGCTAATCAATGGTTTATGGTCTGTTTCAATCGTAACATCCGTTCTTCCGTAAATGTATGCATAAAATCTCTCACAAGCAAATACACATGCATATAATTCCTTTTCTATTTGTGCATATCTTTGCTCACATTTATTTAAAGATTTTGATGCATAACAAACAGGTAAACCGTTCTGCATTAAGCACGCACCTAAGCCACTTTTACTAGCATCAACAGATATCACTATTGGAACTTTCAAGCTATAATATTGAAGTACTGGATGAGACATTAATTGTTTTTTCAAATTTTTAAAACATTCATCATGTCTTTCATTCCACTGCCATTCATTCTCTTTTCTCAGTAACTCCCTCAAAGGTACTGTTTTCTCAGATAAATTAGGAACAAAACTTCCAACGTAAGTAATCAAACCTAACAGTCTCTCAACATCCTTTTTATCTTTTGGAGTTGGCATATTTATTATAGCTGTTAAGTGAGAATTATCTGGTTTCAGTCCATCTTTTGTAATTTTGTGACCTAAATATTTTATTTCTTCTAATCCAAATTTACATTTGTCTTTATTTAACTTAAAATTGATTTTTCTACATCTATGTAATACTTTCTCTAATCTTTTATCATGTTCTTCTTTAGTACGTCCATATATCAATATATCGTCAATGTACATACAGACACCCTCAAGGTCATCAAAATTTTCATATACTTTTTTATGAAAAACTTCCAAAGCAGAACAAATACCATATGGCATCCTTATAAATTTATATCTCCCAAATGGTGTATTAAAAGTATAGTAAGAAGAACTGCTTTCATCAAGAGCAACTTGCCAAAATCCAGAAGTTGCATCAAGAGTGCTGAAATATGTAGCACCAGATAGTTTTGATACTATTTCATCAATAGTTTGTAGCCTAAAATGTTCTCTTTTGATAGCCAAATTTAATTCCTTTGGATCAAGACAAATTCTCAAATCACCATTAGGCTTTTTAACAACCGTAATACTACTCACCCAATCCGATGGGCCCTCTACTTTTTCTATAATTTTTTGTAATTCCATTTCGTCTAACTTCTTCTTTACATTATCTTTAATGGCTATAGCTAGCTATACAATTTTCTAGGTGCATGTATTACTGGAACAGCTTTTTCCTTCAACTTTATTGCGTATTTTCCTGGCAAACAACCAATACCATTAAATAAATCTTTATATTTATCTATAAACGTATTGTACCCATGTTCCGTAATTGACCACACACGTTTTATTAATTGTAATTCCGAACAAGACGAACAACCTAAAATTGGAACGGATGTGGAGCTTACAATTTCAAATTCTAGAACATGCATCTTATTTTTATAAATTACTCTCAAATTGATTTTTCCGACTACATCGATGATGGCGCCTGAATACCCAGTTAATTTGGCATTACTATCAAGCAACTCAGAGCTTGAAATGCCTATTTTTAATAAATATTTCAATGGGAGTATATTAACATCAGCACCTGTATCTAACTTAAAGTTAATTTTTAATCCATTAATCACTAGGTCTACAAACCAACTATTTTCATTACAAATAGAATATATTACCTCTTTTTCATTAGAATTATCTACATAATGCACGCGACACATCCGAGCATAATGATTTCTTTTCATACAACGTGTGCAACTTTTTCCATACGCTGGACATTTGTATTTTTCGTGTGTCGTACCACAGCGAAGACAATGATCCAATATGGATATGCCTGCTGGTCTCGAAGATGATGTAGAATCTCCTCGTGAAGCACCGTAGAATGTTGTATTTCTTTCATGGCCACGCGAGTGCCAGTTTCCTCTTCCTCGGGGCTGCGGCCAACCATTGCGATGGATTGCACAAATATTGTTGCTATTTGAACTCCACTTTTTGTACTGATTGTGATTCTTGATTGATAGTTTCCGAGTATAATCGAGAAGCTATTGCAGCATTACAAATTTCTACAGCTTTTTTTAAATTTAAGTCCTCTTCTCTTAATAGACGTTCACATAACGCGGTACTTTTAAGGCCACATACTAATCTATCCTTAATGAGCTCTTCCTTTAACTCTCCAAATTCACAAGTATCAGCTAATTTTCTCAATTCAAATACGTATTGATGAATTGTTTCTTGATCCATTTGGTCTCTTTTAAAAAATCTATGGCGTTCCACCGTTACATTATTTTTGATTTGAAAGTGAAGATCTAATATTTGTAAAATTTCATCTACCGTATTATATTTTTTAGATTGATTTAAAATTTATTTATTTATTATTTATTTATTTATTCTTTATTGTTACAACGTAAAATGTTGTACAAAGGGCGGACTTAATGCCGTGAGGCATTCTCTACCAGTCAACCCTGGCTGATGGTGAGAATTTTAAGTAGGTGGCAACAATAGCACTATTTCTACAAGGAAAATTGTTCTTGTGGTGGTAAGCTTGTATCTAAAAAAATTACACTGAGAAAGTAAATATATGATGCATAATATAATACATAAATAAAATATAAGATTACATATTATAATACTAGTTTACATACATACATACATACATACATATATATATATATATATATATATACATACATATAAATAACACACAAATATAAAATGATGATAAAACAGACTAGTTGATCTCAGACTTTTGATAAAATTCCCGGACCTTTCTTTTAAAGGTATTTTTGGAAGCCGCTTTTCTGATTTCGGTTGGCAGGGCGTTCCATAGCGATATTGCTTGACATGTAAACGAATTTTGATAGAAACAGGTGTTGAGAGATGGAATATCCATTTTTAAGTTTTCAGAAGAACGTAGTACTCTATTAAGGGAAGTGTAGCGATAGTGAAAACTTTGCTTAAGGTAAGTGGGATAGGTTGGATCATTTAGAATAGAGTACAGAAGGGAAAGTATCCTAGAATAACGCCTTTGTCGAATAGGCAGCCATTTAAGCTGGTGTCTGTATTGGGATATATGATCAAATTTGCGTAAGCCGAAGATGTAACGGATGCAATTATTAAGTAGGCGTTCTAGTTTATTCAGAAGTTCTTCTGTCAGATCAGGGTAACACACATCAGCATAATCGATTATGGGCAGCACAAGTGTCTGGATGAGCATAAGCTTCGTGTTCGATGGAAGAAAGTGTTTTAGACGACCGAGTGACCTGAGCGCTGCAACAACTTTACGGCTAGTTTCAGCAATATGTGGCCGCCAGCTGAGAGTACTGTCAATGTACAAACCAAGATTTCTAACCGACTCACTTAACGGTATCTCGTTGTTGTTGTAACAGATGGGGGGTAAGTTTTGGTCCTTAGCTCTGGCCAATAATCTAGAGCTTCCCGTCAAAATCGCTTGGCATTTAGCGGCATTGACAGATACACCGTATTGGAGAGACCATTTTGATAGTGAAACAAGACAAGCATTGATGTTGTCAAACGCAATACGGAGATTATCAATGTCGGCTTGCACGTAGAGCTGGAGGTCGTCAGCATATAGATGATACGAACAGTTTATGACAGAAGTGAGAGAATTAATAAAAATAGAAAATAATATAGGAGAAAGAATTCCGCCTTGCGGCACGCCGGTTTCCAGGTCAGCCCAGGGCGAGGAGTTTTGTCCCACTCGGACTGCCTGCTGACGGCCGCGAAGATAAGACGAGAACCAGGTCAATGCTGAGGAATTGAATTTGAAGTGAGACAGAATGGCGAGAAGGATGTCGTGGTCAACTGTGTTAAAAGCATTCGAAAAGTCAACAAGCACCACTAATGTTAACTTTCTGTTATCCATGCCCTTTCTGATGTCATCTGTCACTTTTATTAGAGCAGTAGTAGTGCTGTGACCAGAGCGAAACCCCGACTGATAACTACTCAGGAGGTTATTTTTAGATAGAAATGAGGATACTTGCTTATGTACACAGGCCTCTAGAACTTTGGATAGGAATGGAAGTATTGAGATCGGGCGAAAGTGTTGAGGTAATGTTGGATTTTGAATTTTGGGTAGTGGCTGGACAAAAGCTCTCTTCCAAATGGAAGGATATTGTCCTGTGTGCAGCGAAAAGTTTATAATATGCGTGATTGCAGGGAGAAGGATATCCAAGATCATAGAAATCATATCTCTACTTACTTCATCGCAACCTACAGCTTTAGACCTGATGGCTAAAATCGTCTTTTTTATTTCATCCTGCGTAACAGGTGAAAGCTGAAAGCTTGAAGAAATAGAGGCTTGCTTTGAAGCTATGAAATTCAGAGTTTGAGAACGAATTACGGGGTCGAGAGAAGTAGAAGATGCAAAATGACGATTAATGTCATCTAAAGTTGAGGAGGACCCATAATTCAATGTTGGTGGCTTTCTGACACCAAGAGTTTTTAGGAATTTCCACACATCAGCGGGGGAAGAGTTGCTTATATTATTGTGGATATATCGGCGTTTCGCTATTCGTATCATCTGATTGCATCTGTTTCTGGCCAACTTAAACGATAACCAGTTTATTTCCGATCGCTCTTTTTTAAATTTCCTGAAAGCACTATCCCGTTTAGCCATTGCAGCGCGTACGGCTTCAGTCATCCAAGGGGCTGGTGGGCGCTTCAGCCTGACCGTATGTACCGGTGCGTGAGCGTCATACAACCGAATAACAGTGTTGTTAAAGATATTGATTTTGTCATCTATTGTACCCGCATCAAACACCGGACATAAAGTCAGACTTGCGGCATCCCTCCGGAGCCTCCCTACATCAATTTTGGAAAAATTGCGCAATTGCAAAATGGTTGGGCTATACTTCAGAGGTTTCAATTTATATGAGACGTATAGGAGGTCATGCCGCGAAAATCCAGATGCTGAAATCTGACCGTGCGTATCTACACGATCAGGAGAGGCGGTAACTATAAGGTCAATCCAGGAGTCTTCAGTGTCAATGTTATGATGAGTTGCTGTTAGTGGAAGAATATTAAGATTGACAGACTCAAAAATTGACCGAAGCTTGTTAGCCCGAGAGGAATCCTTTAAAAGATTGGTGTTAAAATCGCCCATGATTATGTAATGAGCATACCCAGATCCAATATCATCTAGAGCTGTTTCTAATGCGGTGAAATAATCAGTTGAGGGAGGACAATACACTACTCCAAGAACAGCCCTGGAACCTTTGAAATTCAACTCCAAGAACAGATACTCGGCGGAAGCAGAGTAGCGTGATGGAGACTGACAAATAATTTTAAATGGTATGCTCGCTCGTAAGTATATCGCTACACCGCCACCCCCCTTTTCTGTTCTGTCGTTGCGAATAAGCACGAAATCAGGAAGAGGATACAATGCCGAATTTAGCGATGGTTTTAACCAGCTTTCGGATATGAGTATAGCATCGACATGGGTGGAGTTAAAAGTAGCTTCAAGATCGGCAAAGTGGCTTGGTACACTTTGTGCATTAATATGGCAAACATTCAAAAACTTTTTACGCGGTTCAAAAATAATACCCAATTGATTATTCAATAAATGTTGCGAATTGTCATGAGAAGATCCGTCACAGGAAGCATATGAACAGTCTGAGTCAATGGCTGAGTGAAAAGAGTCATCCATTATTATTGCGTGTTTTATATAATATAATATATAACTATATAATATTAATTGAATAATAATAAAAACAAATTAACAATATATATAACTAAAATATTTACCAACAAGCGTAAAATAAAAAGTATTAATTAAAAATCCTGCACCATTCCATCAGTTGACTGATTACATTACATTTACATAATTTATCAATCATCATAATTTACAACTTTTACAAGTACAACATAAAGCAGTTACAACTTCCAAATTCCAAACAAAAAACTAAAAACAATGTGGCCTACCCAATTGGCTGTCTAATGTTGACGGTCAGAGTATATGAAAAAAAAGAGAAAGACAAAAATAGTCTATGATTCATTACACTCGACATCTCAAGCTTCACTAGGAGTTTTGGCGGGAAGCCTGAAGGGACAAGTTGTGCTCTTGTTTTATTTTCATTTTCTTGGTGTATTTTTGAGATATATCTGATAAAGTTGATGACATTTTGTTCGATATAGGTTAATGACAGTGCACGAGTATTGTGAAATAAAATAACAGTGCGAAAACATGTCTTATCGGCTTGCCTCCAAAACTCCATACATTACTTAAACATTTGACTGACTAAACTGACTGATACCTGACGACTTACTGATTTTTCTATGACTACTAAGTGATGCAAAAATTATACATGACGCTGGCAATATGCAGAGTTTGCGATGCCATTATTAAAAATGAAAAAAAGCTTCACTACTGACAGCTGTCCGTCACACATTTGACAGACGTCAATAATATAATAAACACAGTAAACACTAGTATACTCGAACTTGTGAACATAAATTAAATAATGAGAATTCGTAGGTATAGGAAAGTATGAGATTTACAAAGAAGTTAAAGTTATTTGGATAACAGACCAGTAAACAATCATTTTTTGGATGCCGCCCGGCGAGGTCTCTTAGACTCATCAACAGCGGCGCCCATGGGTTTGCGTCTGTCGTCGGAGCGAGCTGAAGTAGAGGAAGATTGTTCAGAAGATCCTTCGGTGGAACTATCAGAGCTGGCAGGATATTTGGCAACCAAGGCTGCATACTCTGACTCAGAAGTAATCTTTGCCCGGCTACCACTAGAAGGTTTTATGAAAATAGTTCCATCATGTGTCCAGACGTTGCGAAGCCCAAAGTGTTTGCGTGCACTCTTGTATATAGCTTGTCGGTTACGCGTGAGAAATTCAGCGACTGTCACTGTGGTTCCTTTCAATTTGGATTTAGACTTCCAAACACTGGCTTTAATGTCATGTTCAGCAAAATGCACTAGAACAGGCCGTGGATTGCTGCCTTCAGATGCACCAAGACGATGGCAACGCTTAATGGATGACTTCATGACATTACCCAGACCCATATTTGTGTTAATAATGCCTAGCACAGCATCTTCCTCATTTGTGTCTTCACTGTCATTTATGCCATAGAACAAGAGGACTTTCCGACGGTGTCTCATGTCAATGTCATCAACTATCTGTACACAGGCTTGGATTTGTTCACGGAGTAAATTTAATATCCCGCTTACAGCATCCCTGAAGGCTTTAAATTCTACGTACAAGCTCTCAAGGGAGGGACTTGCATTGGATGTTGCTGCAGCTGCCTTTAACCGTTCCTCGAAATCAGCAAATCTTTGGTCCAGAGTTTGCTCCAGCTTCTTTTGGGTAGCTTCTACCTCAGTTATGTTAGCCATAGTGAAGTTAATATTAAATAGTAATTTTATATAACTTGTGACAGATGAGAGATAGTTATATAGGTTATACTGATGAATGGTGCAAGTAAGTTAAGTTTTTACTCACAAACACATATGTCTATTATTTATTTGTCCTCACACACACTTTAAAATGTTTTTGCACATGAATTTGTATATCCAAAGTGTAAAAAAATAATTAAACTTTAATAAATATGAGAGACTACAATCTTTACTTTTGTGCACCTACCCACCTTTTTCTCTCTTCTCTGCATTGATCTCCAATAATATGTAATAGTATGTTTACCTGGATTTCTTCTGATTTTTTATTGAATTCGCATGCTTTACTGTAAATTTCATACTGATTTTTCCATTTCTTCCATTTGACATTAATGTCAGGCCACGAGCTATTTCCATCAAAGGTAAAACATACCGGAGGGGTCAAAATGCTTTCCATTTTTAATAAAATAAAACGTAACTAAATCCTGCTATCTTTTAAAAACTGTAATAATATAGCAATATACAATAAAAATAAATATTTAAAATTTCCGACTGCGCCATGTCAAATAAAAGATTATGTTCGTAGTTCAAAACTGACTCTTTTTATTTTTATATTCTATATACCAATACTATGACAGCAGGTACCTCGCTAATCCGTTAGTAGTAAACACTTGACATGGAATGATCTGACTTCGTCTTCGACATTATTTTATGTTGAATAAATTGCTACATACCTAACTGAAATACGGATTATAATACCAAAATATTGGCTTTATTCAACATAAAGATTACAGACATTAGTGACAGACAATGATGTAGTGTCAATTAAGAAAATAACTTAGAAGTAAAGTAAAAAGGTTTACAATTTTTTTCTACAATGGACATAGAACAAAGTGTATCTATTAATGAAAAAGTGACGAAATAATAGTGAAAGAAATCGTAGATTTTTTATATAGTATATGAAGTAGTCGAAATAAAATACTAGGTATCTAAAAATAAAATATCTATGAAAGAAAATGAGTGAGTACTTTATAAAAATACTACATGAAAATCTACTGAAAATACTAGATGAAAAATAATACTGATAATAAAAGCGATTCGTGCGAAATTATTCCCTAATCATTCCAAAATATCAAAAATGCACAACGTTAATGTTCAAGTTTTCACTTTTGCCGGCACTATCGGCATCTATCGGAGTCCAACCCGTTGTTTTTTTAGTTCTGGAGTTTTCTTCAAATGCAAGGCAGGCCACAGAGAGTGTTCTTCTCATTTGTCTGTAGTTTTAGTTCAGTAAAGTCTCAAACATAAAAACATTATAACCTTGTACTTGTATCTCTCCCAAATTATCAGGTACCTTTTGAAAGTACCTGACACATGACACACCTGATTCAATAAAGGGCTGCTGCAGCATCAAGGTTTGACAGGTATGACAAGGGTGAGTTACTTTGATTCTCTAAGGGCTGCTGGTAGATCTCATCTTAATCGCCCCTTTTCGGCACGCTGTTCCTCTGACTTTTTTATTTTACTCCACTCAGTCAGTACCAGCCTACCAGGGTCGGTAGAACGCCTAATAAAACATTAAAACAAGCCCTTATCATAAGAATAAATAATAATTAAATAGAACGGAATCTTCTTTGACAGCCATTGAGACGCCGTTATTTTTATACCTACTTCCCCTTTCACCTCGTTACGCCCCTCTGTCGCCCAGGTGTGTTGCCAGGGTTCTGAACTCTTAATAATTCTTATGTCTTATAAGTTATAATATCGCATTTGGCTGTCATTGGGATATAAAGCAAATTTAATGAAAGTAAATAATTATTAATATTTTAATGTTATTTCCATGCATGCAGACAATTTAAATTCAGTTTATTGATCCTCCGAATTTAATTAAAGAGTGGCAAAGTGTTGGTGATGGAAAAATAATACTATTAAGCCCCTTTAATATTGATTAAAAAATTGTAACGATTGTTTTGACATTTCTACAATTTTCGGCGTCATCAAATCATCGAAATTTCTGCTCCTTATTTACGAACCGTTTATTTCCTACATCAATATACCCAAATCTGAATTATCTTGAGTGAAAATATTCGCATGCTCCATTATAAGGAAACATTGATAGCGCCATGGGTCTACGGAAGACTTCTATTAGTGATTTTATGAGAACTGTCAGTTTTCCGGTTGTGTACCTATATGTGTAATTTAAATTTTATTTATATTATTTTTAGTCTTTTATTTAAACATAATATTAAGGTTTTTATTTTAAGCAATTTGTAAGTAAAATTAATAAAAATGAGTCATTGTTGCGGTGCCCCATCTGTGCCGGTGACAGAGTGTTTAAAGGCCCAAGGGGTCTGAAGATTCACTGTAGTCGTATGCACGTGCCACGTGTAGACGACTCAGTGAATCTAACTCTATTTTCCGTTGCTGACACTGGTACTGATGGGGACCGTAGCAATGATCCTATACATAAGAGGCTCGCAAATTTTAAGAAAAATATTAAATTAGTGAAGCGTATCCCTAAGGGAGCGCGGCTGACTGTAGCTCGCAGTCTTACCGACTGCATAGCCAAGGTGATGTCAGAAAACACTACAGATGCCTGGCATGATTTACTTTTATTTGCTTATAAAATTTTAAATATTCAAAACAGATCTACAAAACTCTCACTGGCCAAATTAATTAAACAAAATAGTACAAATAATATTATTCCACTTATTCAAACCACATCTAAAGCTAACAATAATTTGGACACAAATAATCACAATAAATTAAAAACAGTAGAAAATAAATTGTCAGAAGGAAATATTTTGTATTGCCATAAATCTCGCTTAATCTCAAGGTTAGACTTTTCCCTGCTACCACCCATTAGGTTGGGAAATGAAGTCATCCCCTACAGCGACACAGTCAAAAACCTTGGCATATACATGGACCGCTGTCTCAGTTGGGTACCACAACTCTCTGAGATTAGCAGGAAGCTGTTTGCCGCTGTGGGTTCACTTCGGAGGCACAAAAATGTCTTACCCATTCCTACTAAAATTTTGCTTGCACAGTCTCTACTTCTCCCAGTTCTTGACTATGCCGATGTATGCTATCTAGACCTTACTACAGAGCAACTAAATAAGCTTGAGCGTCTCCAAAATTTATGTATACGGTTTATATTTGGACTCCGAAAATATGACCATATCTCTGAATATCGTTCTAAGCTCAAGTGGCTCCCAATCAGACTTCGCCGAAATGCTCATATTCTATCTCTTCTCTACTGCGTCTTATTCAATCCCAACTCTCCGCCTTATCTCAAACAACAATTCCTTTTTCTGCATGACACTCACAGTCTATCCCTTCGGTCTGCAGATAATCTCCTTTTAAGTGTTCCTTCTCACTCTACTTCTTTTTTCCAAAACTCTTTTACTGCTGTTGCTGTCCGCCTATGGAATTCTCTTCCCAAAACCATCCGTCTTGCTACTTCCCTCCACTCCTTCAGGTGCCAAGTCAAAGAGCACTACTTAAAATCCTGACTTGGTATCTCCTTTACATCTATTTTTTTTTTCTCGCCTTTACTTTTTAATTTGTACATTAACTATCATTGTTCTTACCCGAATTCAAATTTATTACTTTTTCTAGCCCAAATTGTACACCTGCCTCTTCTACATCTTTTTTCTATCTTTAACTCCTTGCCTGTGGTTGCCTGGAAGAAATCGCTGTTTAGCGATAAGGCCGCCACTTGTACGCTATTTGTTTGTCTTTTTATTAATGTTTCATTTTTGTATTACGGTGTACAATAAAGAGTTTAATAAATAAAATAAATAAATAAAAATTCTGTTTTCTGATGATACTTTGGCTGTGCATTCACCCGAAACACTGGATGTACTGTGCGAAAAAAATCCCACGACTTCAGCTTCACCCACTCGGGGTACTGATCAAGAGCAAATCTCTTTGAGGGTGACTGAGGAAGGCACGGACAGAGCCATTCGTTCTTTCTCCAATGGCTCTGCTGGTGGCTTAGACGGCATTTCCCCACAGCACCTAAAAGATTTACCGGATCCGTTTTTGGGTGATGTGAGGAAAGATCTGTTGAGGGAGCTCACCAGTTTGTTAAATTTAATGTTGGCTGGTCGAGTTCCCTCAGATATAACTCCAATCCTTTACGGAGCCAACCTTGTAGCTCTCAAAAAGAAAGATGGAGGTATTCGGCCAATTGCGGTGGGAAGTACTCTGAGAGGATTGGCTTCAAAGCTTTGCTGTCGTGAATACCGCGATCGCTTAACTCAGTGGTTTAAACCACGGCAACTTGGCTTTGGAGTCAATGGTGGTTGTGAGGCTGCAGTGCATGCGGCTCGATCATTTTTACTACACCAAAATTTTGACGTTTTTGTTAAAATTGATGTTAAAAACGCATTCAATTCGGTAGATAGGGGTGTTCTTCTATCAGAAATTCAAAAAGAAGTGCCTGAAATTTTCGAGTATATGTGGCAAAGTTATGGCACCCCGTCAAAATTGTTATTTGGAGATAATGTAATCGAGTCTTGCGTGGGATGCCAGCAAGGCGACCCTCTTGGCCCAGTAATTTTTAGTTTGGCAATACAACCTATTATCAATCAACTAAATTCAAAATTTTATGTATGGTACCTTGATGATGGTTCTTTGGGAGGCACTGCTTCATCTGTGTTGGAGGACCTTGATATTATTATTCGTCGTTTAGATGACATCGGTCTAAGTCTAAATTTTAATAAATGTGAAATTTTATTTTCGGATAAATTATCTTCAGACAAAATTTCTTCACTACTAGAACAATTTAATATAATAACACCAAATATTTCTGTCATGAAAAAAGAAAATTTAGTATTATTGGGTGCTCCAATATTTGATGAAGCTGTTTTTCCCATTATAAATTCAAAATTAGAAAATTTCATTTTGATTTCAGGACGTCTTTATGATTTAAAACCTCACATGGCTATGTACATTTTACGCCTTTGCCTTTTCGCCCCTAAATTTATGTATTTACTAAGATGCTGCCCAATTTGGAAATTTCATTCGATCACGAATATTTTAGATTCAACGTTGAACGATTCTTTGTCAAAAATTCTAAATTTAAAATTTGATGATCGCTTTTGGATGCAGGCAACCCTCCCTATTAACTTCGGAGGTTTAGGTGTCCGCACAACGGGAAGTTTGGCTCTTCCAGCCTTTTTGGCTTCTTGTCATAGTACGCTCGCCCTCATCTCATCTATCTTATATACCCCAACAGAAGATGTTTGGGTGGCGTACTTGACTGAAGCTATGGAGGTTTGGAGGGCTTCCTTTCCCCATGTGGACACCAACAGTTTATCCAAAAATAAACTGTCTACTTGGGATATACCCGCAGTCAAATCTGTTTATGCCTGCCTTCTTGAGCGATGTCCTAGCAGCGTTGATAGAGCTCGTTTGCTAGCAGTTGCCGAAAGTGAGTCGGGTCACTGGCTGCGAGCTGTTCCATCAAAAAATATAGGCACCGTCACAGAGTACATTTGTATATACTGAAAGGCACCGTGCTGGATCCCGCCACTTTTCGTATCGTGGTTGGTCTCCGGCTCGGTGCGAAAATATGCGAGCCTCATTTATGTTCGTGTGGGCACCAGGTGGACAGGTTTGGCCGACATGGCTTATCCTGTACCAGGAGCGCTGGCAGATTATATCGCCACGGTACGCTTAATGATTTAGTTCGTCGGGCTCTTGTCACCGCTTCTTTGCCAGCTACATTGGAACCTTCTGGCTTATCAAGAAGCGATGGCAAGAGACCTGATGGGGTAACTCTTGTACCGTGGCATCTGGGGCGTCCTCTGGTATGGGATATTACCTGTGTTGATACCTTGGCCCCATCGCATATCAGCAACACTGCGGAGAGGGCCGGGTCCGCCGCCGACCAGGCCCATCTCCTCAAGCGCCGTAAATACAGTAATTTATCAGACAATTACTTATTTGCGGCGCTTGCTGTAGAGACCTTTGGCCCGTGGTCTTCTGACATAAAAAAATTCATGTCAGAAATGTCATCCAAGCTTGTTTTCGCATGTGGTGATCTAAGAGCTGGCGAGTATTTCGCCCAAAGGCTTAGCCTCGTTGTTCAACGGGGAAATGCCGCCAGCGTCTTAGGCACCATGCCTAATACGGACATTTTAGAGGAAGTTTTTTATTTATAAATATTTATTTTTGTAATTACCATTTATGTACAGTTTTCTTTTTATTGTACTTGTATATAATTAGTTTATTTTTATTATAACTATTTTTAAGTACCTATGTAAATATTATTGTAAAGAAGTAAAGATTATATCGCTTAAATATAGGTTTTCCTTTTTTTACTTAAAAATCATTATTTTGGTTTAGTAGGTATTACAAAATATGAGAATTATTAACACTATAAATACTTATAAATAATAAGTTATCATAAGTATCATACCAACTGAACCCATTAAATTAAGTATTACTTACCTAAAAATATGAAATAAAATACATACAGATTCACGTAAAACTATTCTGCCGTCATAATGAAGAAGGACGCAACTTACAAAAAAGTAAAATTGAGATAAAAATTAAAAAGTGGAATTTTTCTTTCAGACCTTGCTGTCTCTAAAGTATTTTAAAATATAATGATATAAAAATTGAAATCAATAGTTTAAAACATGAGGATTTTAAATACTCACATGGGTTTTCAAAAATTTATTTTTTTATTTAAAAAAATAACGATTTTTCTTTTCATCTTAGTGAAAAAAATATTCCGTCATCCCGAAAATTTCAAAGAAAAGACGCATATAACCATTTGCGTCTTAACAATCTAGTAAATAATAATACTGCCATTTATTTTACATTTTCAATTTATGTTGTTAAGATAATTTTAAGTTGAAAGGGCGGTATTGGTCATTTGCTACTTTTCTTCCTAGTATCTAAAAATCTTGGAAAGTAATAAAAAAAATTGATAATAATTTTAATGGACACTAAATATAGCAAAACTAATAATTGGGCATAAACCTTTATCTGAATATTAAAGTATATTTCACTACAAATGCGGAAAGGCTGTCATTGCAAGGAGTTCCGACAAATCAGGTGAGGTTGACAGTCGGCACATACATACGCTGCGACAGGTTATACAAAAGACCGAGGAGTATAATCTGCCGCTATGTGTTGCGTATGTAGACTATGAGAAAGCCTTCGATTCTGTTGAGACCTGGGCGGTGCTAGAGTCTTTCCAACGGTGCCAGATAGAATATCGGTACATCGAGGTGTTGAAGTGTTTATACAAAGCCGCAACCATGACAGTCCGAGTACACGACGGAAGCACTAAACCTATTCCTTTGCAGCGCGGAGTACGACAAGGGGATGTTATATCCCCGAAACTGTTTACCGCTGCACTGGAAGACGTGTTGAACCTGATGGAGTGGAAAGGGCTTGGTATTAACATCAATGGCGAACTCCTCACACACCTTCGATTTGCCGATGATATATTCATCTTGGCGGAGTCCCTGGAAGAACTCAGCACAATGCTAGGTGACCTCCATAGCGCCTCCCAACGGGTGGGTCTTAAGATGAACATGGACAAGACGAAGATCATGTCTAATGTCCATGTCACACCCATACCGGTCGTTGTTGATAGCGCTACTCTCGAAGTTGTCGACGAGTATATTTACCTGGGTCAAGCGATCCGTATGGGTAAGTCCAACTTCGAGAGAGATAGGTAACTCGTAAAATCCAACTCGGTTGGGCAGCGTTCGGGAAATTACAAAGTGTCTTCTCGTCCAGAATACCGCAGTGCCTGAAGTCGAAAGATTTCGAGCAGTGTGTGTTGCCAGTGATGACCTACGGCGCTGAGACGTGGTCTTTTACAGTTAGCCTTTTCCACAGGCTCAAGGTCGCTCAGCGAGCGATGGAGAGGGCTATGCTTGGTATTTCTCTACGCGACAGAATCCGTAACGATGAAATCCGTAGACGAACGAAGGTTACCGACATAGCTCTCAAAATCTGCAAGCTGAAGTGGCAATGGGCAGGCCACATAGTTAGGAGGACTGACAACCGGTGGGGAAGAAAGGTCCTCGAATGGCGACCACGTCTCGGCAAAAGGAGCACAGGCCGCCCTCCAACCAGGTGGACTGACGACCTGAAGAAGATAGCGGGAAACCGCTGGATTCACCGGACGGAGTGGCGAACATTAGGGGAGGCCTATGTCCAGCAGTGGACTCTAAAAGGCTGATAGATGGATGGATGGAAGTTTAGAACAAACTATTACATAATGAAACCCTAGTAAAAAATCTTTTATGATCAATGCTTTCTACGAATATTCTTAAAACAAAAAGTGCGATATTGTAGGATTAAAGGATTCGATATGTTGTACAATATTTTGGTTATTAATTTTCTTTGGGTTTGGATTCGAGCCTCTTTTATCTACTTCTCCTTCTTTCATTTTAAGGCATTTCTCACTGCTTTATCATTTTCTCTGTTAAATCCTAAGGTTTCCAAAAATAATGTCTTACATTCTTGATATTTAGCTCCAACACTGTCCATTAGAAAATAAGATACAGTCTTTTCTCTATTAAGTTTTTTTTTCACCTTTTTTTGGTCTCAGTGGTTGTGCCGTTGAAATGTTTTGTTTTATAAATTTGTTCATTTCATTTCATTTCATTCAAAAAAATTTCAGACCATGTCCCCAGACATAATTTCAGAAGCAGATTTAATTTAATTAAAAAGTAACAGAAGGATGATGTAAGCTTTCTGGTGGGTTTCTTTACAATTTGTTCAAAACACAAAATCGTATGGGAAGGCTAATTTTTTGTTGTGGTTTTATTAGCAAAGCGGAACAAAAGTTGTTCATTCTAGCTTTACTCTTAAATTTTAAAATAATTCCTCCGATTCGGGATGTACCGACAAACTAATTTGCCAGGACTAAACTAAACTAAACCGTCCTTTTCTATTTTTATACAATCAGAAAAGGATAGGTCGTGTAATTTTAGTTTAGTCCTGTCAATGTTTAGTTTGTACATCCCGAATCAGGCGAATTAGGTACCTACCTACCTATTACTATATACCTAGTGTATACATACTAGGTAAACGGACATCATGTTTAGTAAATGAATATATGATTTACGTATACTTAATCTATATTAGTTATACGTAAATCATACATTCATTTAACATAATAATACTTAAAGTCTCATACATTTACCATAATCTTAAATTGACTAAATTATTGTAATTAAATCATTTTAGAGCATGAATTTACAAAATTTATAATGTAACATAACTAATTTTGAAAATAATTTCCAGCGATTAAAAAATAATAACGTTCTTACCTTTGTCACATCGCGCGACCGTTAGAGTCTAACCACTCGGACGCAACTAAAGAGAAACACTACTGCATTTCCCCCTTCACCCCTCTTCGACGTATACGAAATCTATATTAAAAAGACGCAATTGATAACTTGTGTCTTTTCAACTATGATTTTTTTTAAATGATATTAAATAAAAAGGCGCTACGTCATTTGCGGCCAAACAATTTATTTTTATTGTTAAGGTTACTAAGAATATTAGACGTAAGTAACCAAAAGCGTCTTTATACTTTAAAGTGATGCTTTTGCGTTTTTTCATTTTAGTAAAAGATGCAAATATTATTGAAAATAATGTAGCAACTGGTTAATTAAGTCTTTTCTATTATGTTGATTTCAAAAACGTCTTTTTTTCGTAAAAAAAATATATTTCTAATCTACAGTTACGTCTAATTAGCTTACGGACTTTCTACAATTTTGATTTTTTTGAAAATTAAAAAATATGAGCAGATGCGTCTTTTCTTTCTGAATCGAATGGTATATTTAACTCATTTTTGGAAAAAATGTAAGATGCGTCCTTTTTTCTTATGACGGCAGTATTACTTAAATAAGTTTATTTAGCATTGGGTGAGCTTTTGAATTTTCCTGTTCATGTTCTTTTAATAAGTTAGGTACGGAAACGGAATAATATTTAAAATATATTAACCTCGCATCATCTTGGGGCAAACTAAAAAAACTTAAGTGTGGCATTGTTTGGTCTTTTATTATGTTCTGTGGTACAACCAAAGACACCACAATAACTATCCTTATCCTGTCCAAAGTCCAAATGTCCGATCCTTTTAGGAATTTTGAATTGAATAATGATTTCCCCAGCTTGTCATTGGCAAAGTGGTCAAAAGACCGAGACGCCATTAGGGAAAAAAAACTTGACGTCATTATTGTAATTGACGCGCCGGCCGAGACAGCCCGACTTATTACTATTTTTAACATGTAGGCTAATATCGTGACCTTGAGCCCGTCCGGAGCGGGAGTTTCCGTTCTATGTAATTAATATTTATTCTTATGCCCTTATGCCAAATAAACTAGAGGATGGACAAAAGACCGAGATGCCATACGTAAAGAAAAAAAAACTAGAGGATGGAGTTTTGGCGGGAAGTCGAAAAAGACATATTGTGCTCTTGTTTTATTTTCATTTTCTTTGTGTATTTTTGAGTTATATCGGATAAAGTTGATGGCATTTTGTTTGATATAGGTTAATTACAGTGCACGAGTGTTTGTGAAATAGAATAACAGTGCTAAAATATGTTTTTTAATACAGTTGCTCAAAAAGTGACGTATTGCAGGGACGTTTAGCGTGCGGGAAGTGGGCTATTACACACTCGTGCTTTTTTTTTACCTTTTCCGCACTCGTGCGTTCTCTTTCCTAACTGTCAAAATAATGTCTATTAAAAAGAAAAAAACCAACCACGAAGGTTTAGAAGTTTTTATGATTCATGCAAATATTTCTAAAATTAATTTGTTTCAATATCAGATTTAATGATTTGATTCAATGAGTTAGGTTAGGTTGCATTTCATTTCATCTCATTAATATTTTCATTTCATATCAATAAAAAAAATCTACTGAAGACTTGGCTGTATGGGCATAGTTCCCTTTGCCTATCCAGGATGGGTGAAGAAAACAAAAAACATCTCTGCATATAGGTATTCTTTTACGGTTGGCGCCTATTTTAAAAATGTTATTTGCGAGTTTTTATTATTTTATTAAATTGCTTCATTTTTTCGCAACTGTATTAAAAATAGTCGTTCAGTACACGTGCGGAACTGTCATTGGAAGGAGTTCCGACTGTCAACCCTCACCTTCGGCTGCGCCTCGGCTCGGGTAGACATTTGTCGGAGCTCCTTGCAATGACAGCCTTTCCGCACTTGTAATGAAATATACTATTTTCTGCTTGCCTCCAAAATTCCATCGGACACGTTCTAGTAAAGTAGCCATCGCTTTACTTGAATGTTGGACTGACTGATTAATGACGACTTTTACTTACTGACTGTTATTACTTCGTCCAGTTTCATTGAAACTGGCAAAAAATTGATGCAAAAATTATACTTGACGCTGGCAGTATGCACAGAGTTTGCGATGCCATAATTGAAAAAAAAACTAGAGGATTTTTAGTATTGGCAGCACTGACTCGGAATGTTGACTGTTTGGTGATTGGTCTATTAATTTATGCTAAGCAGCAGTGCTGCCAACTTAGTGGATTTTCCACTAAATCTGGTGGTTTTGTCTTACATATAGGCGGACAAAATATTTATATTATAGTGGCTAGTGAATTTATCTAGTGGAATTAAAAATTTAGTTTATTTTTCTTAAACATTATAACAACGATTGTAAGCTCCACTCGAATCGTCAAAACCAAAAATACAAAAATACTTTGGTATGGAGATTCAAGATTTCATGAATTAGCAACTTCTGCGATCACCCTTTTCATATTTCGTAGCAGCATTCAAAGGCTGATGTGGAAAGACTATTTAGCAGTATGAATATAATAAAAAAACAATCAAAGAAACATGATGGGATTTAATCTTTTAACTGCTATATTAAGGTCTCTTGTAGACACGCGTTTTTTTTTCTGGCGTAACAAATCTATGGTTATTTCGTCGTGCATAGGCACGGTTGTCAGTGTTGCATGGAACCCAGTGGGAGCTTGTTTACGGTCGCGGCTATATTACGGCGCGCCAAAAACTTGAAAATATCTGGCACCGTGTACACGCTCGCATAGAACGCCATACAATACTGATAACTGGGCCTACGCACGGCAAATGAACCGTAGATTTTTACATCAAGAAAACGTGCGTCCACAAGCACTCTAAGAGTACGCTGCGGTATGAAGGTAGTAGGAAAATGCTGCAACGACTATGAAATCCCAAACAGTATAGTAAAATTAATTGGTACCAAAGAGTCGTATCAATGGGAGATTAACGATGAGGATACGGACGGGAACGACTCATCTAAACATGTATGTATTAATAATATAATTTCATTGAAATCTTATTAGGATTTTTTTAAACAATCTTTTGATAAAAAAGACTAAAAAGTTATTAATAATTTAAACCTGATAATCTTATAAATCGAAATAAAAATAAATAGAGCAGCGATGGCCGAGTGGTAAAAGCCGCGGTCTTCTACGCGATCGATTCCGGGTTCAAATCCTCGGCGCGCACCTCTGACAAAGAAATTTGTAATGTGCGCATTTATCGCTGCTCCACGGTGATGGATAATATCGTGATATTTAATAGATTACGATGTTCTCCATCGCCGTGCGTGCTTGAGAGAAATTCATAATTTCTCGAAAGCATGACGTCCACCAATCCGCACTTGGCCAGCGTGGTGGACTATGGCCTAAATTCCTCTCACTTGTGAGAAGGAGACCTGTGCCCAGCAGTGGGGCATAAAAAAGGTTGGAAAAATAATCTTTTAAATAAAATTAATATTTTTAAAAATATTTTTTCTTTTAATCATCAGACCCTGGTGACCATCTACTACCAAAGTACTCGTCAAGATGGATCAAACGAGTCTAAACTCGATGGGGTTGCGTCATTTAATTACAGAGTTCCTATGGCCACCTTCCAGCTCCATCATCAGATCAGATCTATGTTATAATAACATTTATTATCATCTGATTTATTGAAATCGGGAAGTAGATCAAATTTAACTTACAAGATATGATTAACAAACCGACAGACAAACAACTGGTCAGGTGAAACTAAATAAAAGCTTGTTAAATAGGTATTATGAATTATTTTGTTATATAATATGCAATTTTAATGTTATTTTATTTCTTTAATGAATATATTTTTGAAATGACCACAAATCTGCCAGAATTTTTTTCCAGATTTCTGCCATTTCTGGTGATTTACGATTCTGGTTGTGGTATTGTGGTTCGTTGGCAACACAGGCAACACTGTTTTTTTTGTGGCTGGCGGCCAATAGTGTTGCCATTTACACGGCAATTGCCGTGTTACATGGCAATTTGGGTCTATTCACCAATAAAACACGGTACACGGCAGCATATTCATTGCCGTGTTCTAAAATACGGCAATCCAATAGTTGCCAACTTTTTCCGATAATTTTATCGATAGTCGATAAGTTATTATATCGCACATCTTTGGACTACCCTAGACTCTATGATCGGGGAAACTTCATTGTTTATTGGCTGTATCTCAAATTAAGACGGATAACTTGTGGTCAAAAGTGTTAATGCAACCTGAACTCGGTTGCGAAAATTTACCCGGCTTTGTCTATAGCGTATTATCTCTTTCACACGCCAACGCAGACTGTGAAAGGATTTTTAATGCAGTCAATATGATAAAAACAATGAAATTAAATTATTACGTCTACTATAAATGGAACTTTACTAGCTAAGCACTCTATTCGATCCCAAAGAAACTGTGTAAATTTCAAACCGACAAAACAAATGATAGACAAGACGACCCACGTGGCGCAATGATTACCATGCCGGAATGCCAATCGAGGGGTCCCGGGTTTGATTCCCGGCGAAACAGAAATTTGAATGATGATTTTAAATTTCTCTTCTCGATCTGGGTGTTTATGTTCCTGTCTTTGGATGTGTCCGTGGTACCCACGACACAGGGTGTTAATTACCTTACTGTGTGGCTATGAATGTGTAACGTTTATTTATTTAGTATGAAGGAGAAAAAATTGAACAAAGAAGAAGAAATTTTGGATACGATAAGGTATGATGACTGTGAAGAATAGTGTTTTTATGTCATTTGTAATATTATGTGTTATTTTAAAATAAAATAAATATGCACGGCAATTTTGTAGTTATTATTCCAAAGCACGGCAATCCAGATCCCAAAACACGGCGGCAACTTAAAATTTCGAAATGGCTACCCTGGCTGGTGGCGGCCATGTTCATTTTATTTATATATTCCTTTTCCATTAGCGTGTTGTGTTGATCAATCGGATTGTTTTAATTTTATTTTTCTTGTCTACATTGCATATTTTGAAGCATTTGAGCATATTGGTAAGCTGCTAACTTTTTATTCAAATTATTCCTGGAAATCACAAATCAGTTACATTAGTTATTTTGTTAGTATCAGGTCTATTGTATAAGGAAAGTAGATCTTGGCACTACTAATAATAACAAATTAAACTTAAATTAACCATATATAATAAAAAGACCTACAACCATAAAGAACTATATTATTTAAAAAAACTAACCCTGTAACCTTTTAAATAGAAATTGTCATTAGTTTACTTCAATAACAATCACGCTTTGCCTACAACAAACTTGAACCGCCATTTGTAATTTCCAATTTTGCAGCGTTAACACTGGTGAAATAACGTTAATATGTATTACTGAAATTTACATTCAGTGAATTTTCATATTTCAGTCCTGCCATGCTTACAATGTGAAATATGAAACCTAGACGTTATTTTAAATTTAAATTGATTTACTGTCCCATCACGTAGGTACTTATATCCTTGATAAGTTAGAAGATTTTCTTTTTTAAATACCGACATTAATGTCCTAACTTGTATCTTGATGTGTTACCTACCTAATAAAATACGATATAGGTATTAATGGTGAGGACAAATACTTTCGGATTAACCTTTGAAATCTTAAGATGGTTAGTATCATGTACCTATCTATTTAAACAGAAAAAAACGTGTTTTTTTAAATATTAAAATTTATTAACCCTTTCGCGGGCAGTACTCATTTCGTAGCTAATAACGGTTTTGACTGATTTAAACGTTAGGCCGAGTTTCCACCTGCAAGACAACTTTCGCGAGAAATGTCCGAAAGTATGTCTGACAGCAGCTTGTAAATGTAAACACTGTAGCAAGTGCTGTCTCGACAGTTTGTCAACCGCTTCCTGCTAGTAGTTGCGAAAGCGATAGATAGCAGGTCTAAACATCTCTTCATCGACTCGCGACAGATCTCGCTGCTTATCGGTCTAGTTTCGTATATCTCGCAGCAAGTATCGCCCGCACCGCACGGATGAAATATCCCGAAAACTGCAAAATTTCACATGACGGCATGATTTCACTTCAATAGTTCAATTTCATCAGTTCAATAAAGTTTTAAATAAATAAAAATATAAAAACTACTTTCAAATGAAACATACTGACTGAATGACCGCCAACATTAAATGATTAACCTCTGTCCGCCTGATAGTGCTACACGTCATGATCAGCTGTCATGTATGCCCATTATCAACCCATAGCCATTCTGTTAAGGCAATACTTAATTTCTTCTTTCATAATAACTTTCTTCTGATAATAACAAACACAAAAAAAGAATTAACGAGATCAGTCAAGCTGTTCACTCGTGATGCTGTGATCAAGGGAAATAGGGATTCATTTTAATATATATATTGTAGATAATTTTTGCCTGCGACTTCGTCCACATGTTTTAGTTATTTAGTTATCAGGGCAGCATATATTTTTATTAATCCTCGTTATAATTATGACATGCGTGTCTGTTCTGCATCTGCAAAGTACTGCCTTAAACCATAGGTAACAATAAGTTATTTGAGGCACTAACCCACTAACAAGCCACATAAAGCTGATGCTTTCTTCTCAGCCCTGTTTTCTTAAATAGAGTCTTTTAGGCAGAAATTTTGTCCATTTCGCCTACACTAATCATTTTTAATTATAATCAAGCACTTCTATACCTATTTTCATACTTACTAATCCAGAAATGAGAAAATTCCATGTAACTTAACCCCCTATTTCACTTGAGTAAATCTAGTATCCCATTGCAAAGCCATCTTCTGAATTAATAACTTTATTCAACAATTAATCATTGTTTTCTTAAATCTACCTTCTTTCGGCATAGGCAACGCCCGTGAGAGACAGCAAGTTAGTTATTTAACATTTCAACCACACTAAAACCCACTGAACAGGATTTTCAGCCAAAGTTGACAGTTTAGTTTACTTAGTTTTTCAGGAATTGTTTTAAAAACTTTTGATCCAAGATTTTCATTGGTACGAGGGTGGATCGAAAAGTTCACGGCTTGACATATAAACATTCATTTTGTTTTTACAATACTACCATCATTGGGTCTATACATTATTCAATTTTCACAGTACAAAATTTTGATACAGTAGTATTTTTAGTTTTTAAGTTATAGCGTTCTAGTGTTCAGTTATGTTCAGTTTAAAAATGGACAAAATTGAACAACGTGCGGAGATCAAATATCTGATCAAAACTGCATACTATTGCATCCTATTGTGTCGTTTGCATGAATAAATTAAAGAAAAACGTCCAGGATTACTGCAGAAGAAAGTGTTGTTTCACCAGGATAATGCACGCGTTCACACTTCTGTCAAAAGCATGGCTCAAATTCGTGACTGTGGTTTTAAACTGCTGTGCTGCCCCATCCGGCTTATTCGCCTGATTTGGCTCCATCTGACTTTCACCTGTTTCCCAACTTAAAAAACACCTTGGTGGCCAGAGATTTTCATCAAATGAAGAGGTTGAAGCAGTGAACCAGTATTTTGCAGACCTTAAAGAATCATTTTTTAAAACCGGAATAGAAGCTTTGCGAAACAGATGAAGAAATGCATTGGGGTTGGGTATAGAAGTCTGACACAGGATTTTGATTATTCTGTGAATGAGGAGGGGTAGTTAGGGTGTAGTTGAACCCTGTTAGCGGTTTTTTTTGCCGGAGGCGCGGTTTTATTTAATTACGATTAAAATTAAAATTCAAAAATTTGTGTGAAATGAAACGCAATTCCTTCAATCTAAGGGCAAAATTTTAAAAAAATACGTGAAATGGAACGCAACGCATACTAACATCACCCGTGCGGCGGGTATTTTGAAAAATTATTCCGTTTCTGTCGTGTTACGTGAATGTGTTGTTTTGTTTTTCCTGAATTTTCGAAGACTTTGGCTGTGTTATTGGACTGATTTTGGATTAGTAGGGGAAGGGGGGTTTCGGGGGTGATATATCGATCCAACTAAGTTTAATTTTTAGAAATTGCGGCGTTTTATCCGTATTTTCAGCGATAATTAACTTAAATATAAACTGAAAAATATGACTTCCTAAGTAGGTAGATGCAAGGTACCCATACAAAATTGAGTCAAAAGGTGGCCCCGCGTAAAAACGTACTTATTATAGATGTATACAAGTATTCTAAACAAAAAAATATTTTAAGGTATCTTACTTCTTATCTATTTTAAACCTTATGGTACTGACATAAGTAAGACTATAAGTCCATGTTAAATTGTTACTTATCACATTCTGGTTCGATGTTTATAATACGGCAATAAAATTTTACGACTTTAGACTTACGAAATAGGAGTTTATTGAGAAATGAAACCAAAAGCATTACAATAAAGCACAAATTCGTTTACAATTATCGATGTATGCATGTCGTGGTGAATCAAACAAATTTTACTAAAATAATAATAAATAGTCTTAAAGTATAATAAATATGCGTTATTAAACTAAGATAAAGATGTACTCATTGGAAGTATGATCCTACTACTATTATAAAGGCGAAAGTTTGTAAGTATGGATGTATGGATGTTTGTTACTCTTTCACGTAAAAACTACTGAATGGATTTGAATGAAACTTTACCACAATATAGCTTATACATCAGAATAACATATAGGCTACAATTTATAAAGATATTGTGTGAATTGTCCAAAATATGACGATAAGTGTCAACTAAGTAGGAAAAAATCTACCATCTGCGAGCTATTCTGGCATGCGCCGCCAAAACCGCTAGAGGTACACCTATGTAATGTATGATGTTAATGTTTATCTTATATAGTCCTACAAAAAAGCCGGTCCACGGTACTTCAGAAGGGACTTCACTTTATGCTAATGATCCTCTCTAACGCGGGTGAAACCGCGGGGCACAGCTAGTACTCCATACTTTTTTGCGTTTTTAGAGTGTAATTTTTACAAATTTTTACTGCAGACTTTGGCATCACTGACGTGCGACACGTGCGTGGCGGTTTAGCAAATGAAAACGAAAGAAGGCATATCGCTGCCGTTATGCCTTCTTTTGCCGGTGCCACTTTTATGCGGCGACTGTGAATCTACCTACTTATATTATATCGATGATTGGAGAGTATTAATAATACTGTGGCGTAGAACGCCGTCAAACGTCATCCGTAGCAGTTCAAATAAATTACAATATCGATTTGCAAGAGCTCTATAAGAACATACGAACGAACGAACTATAAGAACGAATAACTTTAGTATTAAATTCACATTATAAAATACTCTTTACTTGCAGGTACTTTCATTTAGGTCAGCAAGTGATTTCAATGATATTTATTTCAAGAATTTGTTAAAAATCATGTGTGAGCTGTTTGTAGGCACATTTCACCATAAATATTATCATATATTTATATAATCATTACTAATGCTTAAGATGTGTTATTGCTAAGCTAGCTTTTTATTTGGTCTCAACTCACTTGTTGGTTATCGTTACGATTGAAACAGTTTAATAATATACATTTTAATGATTAGCAAAAACATTAAAAATAATTATATATCTTATACATAATACAAATTGTTAATTGAATATGTTTGTTGTAAAATTTCTCACAACTCCTTGTCCAAATTCAATATTTTTTTATAACTTTCATTGAAATTGAATGCACAATAATTCTTCTTGCGCTAAGTAATCCTTTCTTTACATTGTCTCGGGCTTCAGCAATGTCTGAACAACGAGGTAGGGGTAGAGCTCGCGGAAGAGCGGGCGGCCGCGGGGGCGACAGTGCCGGGCCTCCGCCGCGGCGTCCGGGCGAGCAGCCGGCGCCCGCGCAGCAGCAGCCGGCGCTGGGCCCGCGCCCGCAGCCGCCGTCCGCCTGGGGCGCGCCGTCCGTGGCGCCGCCGGTCCGCGCCGGCGTGCCCACCCCCACCGTGCAGGCCGGACGAGCGTCCCACCGTACCACCCCCTCCACTCATGACCATCCCGGCGACATCGATATTCAGCAGAGAATGCAGAAGATTGACCTTGGTAAACAGTTTTTTTTATAAAGTAGCCTATGTGATTGAAAACATTACACATTCACACCACACCTCAAGTTAGTTTTCTGTTAAATTAGCTTTTCTGGAGACTGATAGGTCTCATGTAAGTGAAGTCAATGATGGCACGTAAAAGTTTTAAGGGTCTTGATTGTGGAATGTTGGATTAATTTGAATAACTCAATTTTATATCTAAAGTAATTTATTTATAATTTGCAAAAATAAGGTCAATCCCAGCCTGCCGCTGCTGGAGATGCAGGTAGCTCTTCAGTGGTTGGACGTGGGTCACGTCGAGGAGGTGGCAGAGTCTTGCCAGAACAAATGACTGTACTGCGTACTCGTCCTGCTACTGTCACATCAAAGAAAGGTAAAAAAATAATTTGTCCCACTGTAATACTTACTTATATTTTATTACAACACTTTCTGTTTATTTCATAAAATTTATATCTTTTTTTCAATATGAAGGAAGCACTGGTACACCTTTGGATTTGCTGGCTAACTACTTTACTGTGGAAACCACGCCACAGTGGCGCTTACATCAATACCACGTAGATATGTCGCCGGATGAGGACAGAACTCATGTTCGCAAAGCATTATTGCGTATCCACAATAAAACACTTGGAGGGTAAAGATTACTTTTACTATTTATTTTTCAAGATTTATACTATATGAATACAGGTCATAATTTGTAAATGGTAAACATTTATTTTAGGTACTTATTTGATGGAACTGTATTGTACACAGTTAAAAGACTTCACCCAGATCCAATGGAGTTGTATTCAGAACGCACTGATGGTGAAAAAATAAGAATAATGATCAAAGTAAGTTTGTTTTCTACACAAAGATGTGAATTTTAAAATATATTATATAACGTTTTACACTCATAGCCCTACAGTAGGGTAGATATAACCTGTGTCGTGGGTACCATGGACACACACAGGACAGAAACTCTAAACACCTAGACCAACAGAGTTATGATAACAGCTAATATTAGTACTTTTTTCACAAGTAAATTTCTGTCATTAGATCATATAATTCTATGCTTTTAAGTATTCAAATTAATTTGTAACATTTTCAACAGCTTACTTGCGATGTCGTCCCTGGCGACTACCACTATATTCAGATATTCAATATAATAATAAGGAAGTGCTTCAATCTTCTAAACCTTCAACTTGTTGGACGAGACTTCTTTGACCCAGAGGCCAAGGCAAGTATAATAGGTTATAAGGAGGTTGTCATAGATTTTAGTGCTGTTTACTGATTAGTATAATAATTCTGCACGTGGTGTATAATGTAAAATAGCAGTTAACAATAAAAAATATTATTTTACAGATTGATATTCCAGAATACAAGTTACAGATATGGCCCGGTTACAAAACCACAATTAATCAGTATGAAGATAGATTGCTCATGGTCACTGAAATTGCACATAAAGTAAGTTTTACTATACTGTTTGCTGTTACTATACTAATAATTACTATACTAACTATGCTCATAAATCATCACTGTTTTTTGTGACACAAATTATTTTTTAGGTTCTGCGCTTGGACACTGTATTTCAAATGCTTAAGGAGTATGCTGCTACTAAAGGCAGTAACTTTAAGAAAGCTTTTCTTGAAGATATAGTAGGTTAGTTTTGTTTTTAATACATTTTTTTTATTCTCCATACTAAATGCTCATTATTTAAATATTTCAAGATCACTAAAATTTATCTTAAAGAATAAAAACATTAACAAACAATAGTTCTGTAAATTTAATTAACCTTGTATACTTGCAGGTAAAATTGTGATGACTGATTACAACAAAAAGACCTACAGAGTAGATGATGTGGACTGGAGTGCCACCCCAGAATCTACTTTCAAAATGAAGGACCAAGCCATATCATACATGGAATACTATGAAAAGGTACAAACCCAATTTACTTAGACTAAAAATAGTTTACATTATCTGCTCCAAAGTGAATGCAACAGTTGTAAGTTGTTGTATTGATGTATTATGTAGGATATGATGACTTTATACACATGGTCTTCAAGTACTCTGCTCCATTTTCAAGCTTCATTAAAATGCTATTTAAGTTCTGCAATATACACTGTTTTAGATATATTATTATATGTCAGTGAGATTTATCTATCCTTTAAAAATAAACAGTGTTTACCGGAAACACAGTGTTAAAATTTTTATTAAAAAGTAAAGACTGCCTTGGTGCCTTTCACACCGGTTAGATACGCGGCGATTTTGAATTACGCGTAATTACTAATAGACCAGTGTCGATAATTTTTGAGACCAAAAAAAATTATAGTAGAATGAAATCTATTGGAAAAGGTAGAGAATATAACAAAAATAAAAGGAAAAATAAATTAGAGCAATTAATTAGAGAATTAATAAATATTCTGAGCACATTTACAAAAGTAATGTTTATTTTTTTATACCATCAGAAACAAGAGATTTCAACGTACTAAAAGCACACCAACTTTTTTTAAAAAGCAGTTATTTTGACGTGAGAATTTTCGATTGAAAACTAGGCTGCTTTTTCGATATTAAGTCAAAATGAGGTGAAAAAAAATAATATTTTAAACCGAAAAAAATACTGTATATCTGGGACATAAAAAGATAAGTTTTCACCAAATTTTGTGAAAAAATAATTTTATTTGTATAAGATAAAAACCAAAAACATGGTTATCTGAATATTTCACTTAAATTTTGAGGTTATGTGAAAAAAGTGTAAATATAAAAGTTGTAGATCTTTTTATTAACTACATCTTTGCCATTTAACTTTTTTTCATAGGACCTGTAGTTTTGCCGGAAATCGAGATAAACCGTTTTTTACCCTTTAAAGCCCCCCCCCCCCCCTTCCCCACCTCAGATCGCCTCAATTTATTTTTCCTTTTATTTTTGTTATATTCTCTACCTTTTCCAATAGGTTTCATTCTACTATAATTTTTTTTCACTTTTTACCATTTTCAACATTATCGACACTGGTCTATAAATACACGGATGACATTTGCCAGCCATCTTAAAGCTTTCCCGTTCTTCCTGCAGAAATACAAGATTAAAATTCACGATCGCGGCCAACCGCTGCTGATATCGCGGTCAAAGGCGCGCGACATTCGCGCGGGCATGCCGGAGCTGGTGTACCTGGTGCCGGAGCTGTGCCGCCAGACCGGCCTCTCAGACGAGATGCGCGCCAACTTCCAGCTGATGCGCTCCATGGACCAGCACACTAAAGTCGGCCCCGACATGCGTATTAAAAAATTGCGTCACTTTAACCAACGCTTTACCCAGAATAAACAGGTTGTTGAGGTAAGTTTCCTTTTTCTTTCTTTTTTAACCAACGTTGCCCAAACACTAGAATAAAATGGTAGGTAGTAGAACTATTATCGTTCGCCCGGGGAAGTACCACAGGTGCACCCACTTCTGCCGTGAACCAATTATATTGTGTTGCAGTGGAAAGGTGCAGTTACCGGCCACATTTGCATGAGACGACCACCAGTCTCCAGAGTAGCAACGCAACTGCATACGACCTCAGACAAGACTTACCTATGCTTGCTTGAAATGAAAATAATTTATTTGCACAAATATGGATATTACAAAAGTTGTTTTATGTACACTTATTAGTTTGCCATATTTACCTCAGCGAGGTATGCAATTGAGGTTGTTTGTAGATGTCCATGGGCTGCAGCAATCACTTAACACCTCGTGGTTTGCATGCTCGTCTGCTACTCCATTCAAATATTCAAATTAAAAAAAAACATGGGTGCCATGGACAAACAAGAACACAAGCAGACATTTTAAACTTATCATTTCTTACCCTCTGGGATCACAGCCTGGACTCTAGAGTGGCTACTGTGCATGGTATCCATTGAGATATACAGGACAGTTTTATTTTGTTATAGGAATTAGCCACATGGTCGCTCAAATTGTCTACTGATCTAGTAAGAATCAAAGGGCGTCAGCTGCCACCTGAAAACATTGTACAAGGCAACAACATTAAGTATCCTGCTGGAGATACTACTGATGGCTGGACCAGAGATATGAGGTAAATAATTCTTGATTTTCAATATTTTGCCAGTACAAGGTATTGTATAAAGTAATGTGTATTAAGCTAAGATTATCTGCTGCTACTAAAATATTCTTTGGCATTCATTAGCTTTCACTGACAACATAATCTACCAAATACATAATATGTAATGGTTATTTACTTACACATCATTCGATTAAAAAGTAAAAGGACATCAGAATATTAACATAATGACAGTGGATGTGAAATTAATGTTTATGCCACAAAATTCACTAACAATTTTTGACTAGACATGAATTTATAACATTTTAGATATAATGATCCACTCTGTCAGTGTGTATAACTGACTGCAATATTTAACCTGCAAATAAACAAAATTAGCACTTAAGCCTTTGCAATAAAATTCTGACCTGGATTTCTCTGAATGAATGTTTAACAAACATTTTCGTCAAACAATAATGTACATAGATACATATATTGAAAAGTTATGATATGACTATATTGCATAGACCTCTGCAGAGTCTATCTGTCTATTTCTTAACCTTGCTTGCGGTAAGGAAACCATAGGAAAAATAAATAACTAATTTCTGAAAATCTTTCTTCTCGTAAATTTAAAATTGAGGTTATCGTAAAAAATAAGTTTTTATCTCAAGTCACGAAAGTTTTTACTCTGATACGAGGGGAGGTCCAAAACTTCGCGGAATGGAGGGGATGTAATGGGGATAGGGGCGCTCGCTTAATTTCATACTACTTGGGGACTCATCATTAGTATATAAATAGAGTTTCATCCCTTTTGCGTCATTCGTTTACGAACACTCGCCTGCTAAACAAGTCAATCCGGAAGAAAACTGAAACTATGGAGAAAATTTAACACTGTGCCGTGATTAAATTCCTTACCAAGCAAGGAAAGAATGGCCAAACCATTTTAAATGAAATGGAATCCGTTTATGGGGACGATTGCCCTGGTAAATCCATGATTTATAAGTGGCATAGTCTGTTTAAACATGGTTGAGACTCGATTGAAGACGACCCCCGCTCTGGACGGCCAGTTGAGGCCACCACATCAGACGTCATTGAAAAAGTGGAAAAACTTGTACTGGAGGACGCCCGTTTGAAGAAAAAACAGTTATCTGCATTAGTTGGAGTATCAGATACCGCCATTTTGCGGATCCTACATGACCACCTGGGTATGACAAAAGTCAGTGCAAGATGGGTACCCAGAATGCTCACACCGCTTCAGAAACAGCAGCGCGTCAATGCGTCAAAGTACTTTTTGGAGTTGTGTGGAGACATGGTGGAGACTAACCTGCACAGATTTTGGAGCGAATTGTTACCGGGGCACGAAACATGGATTCATCACTTTGAGCCTGAAAACAGGAGTCCATGCAATGGCATAAAAAGGGCACACCACCCTCAAAGAAATTCAAGGAGTCAGAATCGGCTGGAAAGTTGATGGCTACTGTTTTTTGGGATTGTGAGGGGATACTACTGATTGATTACAAAGAAAAGGGAAGAAACATAACCGAAACATACTACGCATCGATACTAGACAAATTAAAGGAGGCCATCAATGAAAAATGACTAGGAAAATTGGCTAAGGGTGTGTTGCTCTTGCAAGACAACGCACCGGTTCACAAAAGCAGAGTTGCAATGGCTGCTCTGCACATGCATGGCTTCAAATCACTAGTCCACCCACCTTACAGTCCAGACCTGGCCCCTAGTGATTTTCATTTGTTCCCGAATTTAAAAAAAAAACTTAAGAGGAAGGAAATTTTCCGATGACAATGAGGTGAAGGAGGCAATTTTGACCCATTTTGAAGCGAAAGACAAAAAATATTTTTTCGACGGTTTAGAAAAATTAATTCACAGATTCAATAACTGTATTCAGCTTAAGGGATTATATTGAAAAGGAAAAATAGATTTATTATTTCATTCCATTTAGAACCCTTCCATTCCACGAACTTTTGGACCTCCCCTCGTAGTTAATACATAATAGTGTTTACATAAACACACTGCAACATTGACATTTCAATAACTCCCAACTCCATTCATAGATCTAAGAACTTGCTCACGGTTGCGAAAGTGAATTACTGGCTGGTGATCACGCCAGTACGCCAGCAGCGCGACGCAGAGGAGTTTGTCAAGCTGATCATGAAGACTGGCGCCGGCGCCGGTTTCCGCTTGCCGTCTCCGGAAATTGGTACACGTCTTTCATCATTATTACCGATATACACGCATTATTGAAAGGTGGCGCGCTGAAAATACTCGTATAATTTTATTACGATTAAATTATGTTGGGACCTTCAATTCCTTAATGTGTGCTTCACAGACAATACACAATGCTAGTTTTCAGTAATCAGCCCCTACAACATTATCATTTTAGGTCGATTTTTCAATATTTTTCCAATTCTTATATAAAAGTTCCTAACCCTTAACTCCGTAACCCTTTTTTTCTTCCCACTACTGGGCATGGGTCTCTCCCCTCTTATTTCGGTAAGGCCTGGAGCTTACTCAACCACGCTGCTCCAATGTGGGTTGGTGGAGATGAAAGTGATTTGAGTCAGTTAATATTTTCATTTCATAAGAGGAATTATGCCAGTGCTAATATTATTTTATCAGGGAACTGAAAAATCAACCTGCAATGTCAATTTTCTCAAAATATTTATTTTTGGGATTACTTATTTGTGTGATAAATATATCCAATATCAATCAAACTTACGTGTGTACGTGAAATTGGGCCCTAAATTTATTTCACAACAATTCAACAGTAGTTGTTCAACATACATACATACATATTTGAACTATAATGCAGTAAGATGATATCCCTGTCACCTTCATAACTGACAGTAGTGATGTAATGTAACGATATTTAATAAATTTTATTTAAAATATTGATATTGAAGAGAAACAACAATAACAAACTGAAAAACAACAAGAAAACTAAAAAAAACACAGTAATGAAAGTCAAAACAAAAAAAATGCGCAAAGCTGCCGTGACGCTAACACAAATCGCATACTACGCAGACACACGTAGTATCATCACACTGACGCGAATGACGCGGTCACAAGTTGGCCGCTCAGATTCATAGAATTTATATTGATTCAGTAATGTCAATCTCTATTGACAGAAGTTTCATTCCATGCATCAGACACTTTCAAGATAATATATTTTTATTACCGACTTCCAAAAGGAGGAGGTACTGTATTCGGCTGTATGTATTTTTTTTTATATATGTTCACCGATTACTCCGCCGTTTGTGGACCGATTTTCAAAATTCTTTTTTTGTTCGTATGCTTATACTTCCGAGGTGGTCCCATTGTCACCAAATCAGGATCTGATGATGGTATCCCAGGGAAATCGAGGGGAACTCTCAAATTTTATAGGCACACACATTGATTTTCTTATACTTTCTGAAGCATATGAGATATTTGTGCATAGTAATCATCATTTCATGTTGCTGAGCTGATGATGGAAGGTACTGCAACAGTGAGGAGTTGAAAGCAAATTCTTTCAATAAATAGTTTTTTATTCCAAATCTTACATTCCTGAGGTGGTCCAACTGTCACCAAGTCAAAGTCTGATGAGGGGATCCCAGAGAAATCGAAGGGAACATTAAAATTTTATAGCACAACAAATGATTTTCATATTTTTACTAAAGCAAAACAGGCATTTTTGTATAATTATCATCATATCATGTTGCTGAGCTGATGATGGAAGGTACTACGAAGGTTAGGAGTTGAGAGCAAATTCTTTCAATATATATATTTTTTGTTCTGAACTTAAACTCCTAAGGTGGTCCAACTGTCACCAAGTCAAAGTCTGATGATGGTATCCCAGAGAAATCGAAGGGAACATTCAAATTTTATAGCACAACAAATGATTTTCATATTTTTACTAAAGCAAAACAGGTATTTGTGTATAACTATCATCATATCATGTTGCTGAGCTGATGATGGAAGGTACTATGACGGTTAGGAGTTGAGAGCAAATTCTTTCAATAAATGGTTTTTTTTCTTGGAAATCTTACATTCCTGAGGTGGTCCAACTGTCACCATGGCAAAATCTGATGATGTGATACTAGGGAAATCTAGGGAAAAACTGAAACTTAATAGGCACGCACATTCTTTTAGTCATATTTTTTAACATAGTACAAATATTTATGTCCGGTAATTATCACCTCATGTTGCCAAGCTGATGATTGAAGGTACAACTCCTCAACTGTTAGGAGCTGAGAGCAAATTCTTTCATTAATTTATACGTTCAGGTGGACTGATAGTAATATTATTTCAGGGTATAAGATGGCTATTAGACAAACATGATTATAAAAGGTATCTCTTAACGTTTATGTGTTTATATTATATGTTAACGGACCCGTAGTAAAATGTCCTGTCCTAGTAAATATAGTGTACCTTTCGTTCTGAATGGGCACCGACTCCAATATAGTTTTAACAGTCATTACCATAAGCAAGAACAAGTAGGTACTGTCCCACTGTCTGTACTGTCTGTGCCCATTTAGAACGAATGGTACTACATTTTAGTAAGGGCCCGACTCCAAAAATAGTTTTAAGAGTCATTACCATAAGCAAGAAGAAGTAGGTACTGAACAATTTTATTTTTACCGTTTGAAGTCGGTTCTACTTTTTTGTTAAAAACTTAATTTATTTAATTTCAATATTGTAATGTTCTGTACTTATTATAACTTTCGAATAAACAATAATTTTTATACTTATTTTCGTGTTAATTTTAAATTTTAAAGTTACTATAAAGTACTATGTGGGACACGAAAATGAGAAGTGTCAGGCATATCATCTTAAGGTGAAAGGAGTATAATTAATTTATTAATGTATATATTTGGAGAAAATCTATTTTTTAATGATCTTGTATGTATGGTATGTTTCATGTGGCTTTGCGCTTTAAAAAAAAACATTTCTTTATGCACAGCATTTAAAGTTTATTGCAATCTTCTTTTTATTATTGTTATAATAAGTCAATGTGTGTGCAGCTCATAAAATGTGTGTATAATCTTAACAGGTATAATAAAGCTACAGTTTTTAATATTTTTATTAATCTTTCAGTAACAATTCAAAGGGACTCTCACATGGACTACGCCACTATGTGCGAGAATGTAATTGCCAGGAAGAACCCCAGTATAATACTTTGTATCCTTGCTAGAAACTATGCTGATAGGTGACTGCATTTATAACTTTATTTTTATAATAATGTGTAGTGGAAATTGATATTTGTACATGAAAATAACTGTTGCAACTGTAATATTTTAAACATGTTTTCAATTTTTATTTTAGATATGAGGCTATCAAAAAGAAATGTACAGTGGACCGCGCTGTACCTACGCAAATTGTTTGCGCACGTAACATGACAAGCAAGTCTGCCATGTCCATTGCTACTAAAGTAGCAATTCAAATTAATTGCAAGGTATTTTTTTTAATGTTTTTCCAAATAGTCTATTATAAATATTTTAATGTAAAAGGCGCACCTGGATAGCTGTCCAGATGGGCCTTTTAGAATGAGATATTGACCGATATAGCTATCAGCTCATTAAAAAAATTATATTGATAATAGTAAATAGAAAAAGTAACTGACCATTATTTTAAATAGTAAAATTTTATCATTGAAATTAAGAAAGTTCTTTACAATTATCATAAACAAAACAACCTTTCAATGTCAAACTTTGAGCAGGGCCCTACTTTAGTGAAAAAGCTCATCACAATTACAAATCCTTGTTTTTTTTTATATAAAGTTAGTTTTAACATTTTCTCTGTTTTATTAATTTATTTGTATTTTCTTAGCTTGGCGGGGCTCCTTGGACTGTAGAAATTCCTTTGCCCACACTCATGGTAGTAGGCTATGACGTATGCCACGACACGCGTTCCAAGGAGAAGAGCTTTGGCGCCTTTGTGGCTACTCTGGACAGACACATGACCCAGTATTACACTGCAGTAAATGCACATACTTCAGGCGAGGAACTTAGTTCCCATATGGGCTTTAACATTGCTGCAGCAGTTGCCAAGTACCGCGAAAGGAATGGTTAGTAAACACAATTATACTTTTACATATTTCTTTCCTTAATTTCTTTGAAATATAAATAGTATAATTCTTGACAATCTTGTGATGGTTATATTTTATTAACCAAGTTATTTGTCATCACAAATAGGTGTGTTGCCTGGGAGTATCTTCATTTACCGTGACGGTGTCGGCGATGGACAACTGCCCTATGTGATGAGTCAAGAGGTAATTTAGATTTGATTTTGATAATAAGACTACCACAGAAAAGTATTTACAGTATTTCCCTTTATTGTAAACTGGAACCTGATGTTCAGCCCAAAATAGAATTTACCCCCAATGTTTACCTATCCCTTATATTATCTCAATTTTTTTGTATATATTTAATCAAATTTAAAAAAAGGTAGGCTCCATTTATTTTTTTCTTTCTTCATAAGTAATATTTTAGTCATAAATGTATAATATAATAAAGATATTTGATTTTGCTGAATGAATAATAAGCTCTACAATATTATTTCAGGTTACAGAAATTAAAAACAGACTCGCTGAAGTATATGCCGGGGCAAAGATCAAAATGGCTTTCATAGTTGTGTCCAAACGTATCAATACTCGTATATTTTTGGATAGGGGAAGAACTGGCGAGAATCCTCGTCCGGGAACTGTGATCGATGATGTAGTCACTCTACCTGAAAGGTACTTAATTAATTTTTTTAGGTTCTTGGTTAATTTTTAGATTAAACAAACATTGTGGCAGTCGTCAGGACCAGGAAGCGGTACCTTAAAAATGGTATTTCGAGATGATGATAAAATGTACTTATTCTGAAATTCTTCAAGCTTTGAAACAAATGTGGGTCTAATAATTTTGGAAAGCATTACTTGGTTACACGAAAAAAAATTTGTTTACATCATAAGTATAGAAATACGAGACTAAAATTGCTTTACCATAAATTTACCTGTCACACATTAAACAGTAACTAAGTGGATTATCATCCCTTTTACAGATATGATTTTTACCTGGTTTCGCAAAATGTAAGAGAAGGTACTATTGCTCCAACATCATACAACGTTCTCGATGATTCTTCTGGATTGGATCCTGATCGTGTAAGTTTATTGTTGCCTGTGATACACTTTATTTTCACAAATTTGTGTTATAAGTTTTCTATTTTGACTATCTATGTCGCTCACGAATATATTCCAATTGATTTCAGATTCAACGCCTTACATACAAATTAACGCACATGTACTTTAATTGTTCGTCACAAGTACGAGTACCGTCCGTTTGCCAGTACGCACATAAGCTAGCGTTTTTAGCTGGCAACAGCCTGCACAACTCCCCCAATGCGGCGATGAGCGAAACTTTATATTTCTTGTAATTTTGCATTATTTTTTTTTACCTTAAATATTCTAATAGTTCTAAGTTTTTTACGTATATTGATATATTGAACTTAAGTTGCATTTCTGTTTTCATTTTTAGTTTTTATGATTTTGATTTATTGATAAGAAACTTGATTTATCAATCAGAACAAAAATAAGAAGCTGTTTCTTATTACTTTTTTCGTAAAATTTTGACCTGTAGACATGTTTTGACATTAATGAACATTTAAATATTGGTTTGCAAAAAAATCAATCTGCCCTACAAATCAACAAGTTATTAGTTCAATTTTCAATTTTTTTATATTTCAACGTTAAAGGTTGCTATAATTTCTGATTGATTAATTTCTAAATGATACTAAGAAGGGTAATTGTCTTGCAGGCCAGTACAGTAGTATATCAAAAGTAGTTATATTGTGATCCTATTGTAATAGCTACGGGTACTTAGGTTTCATGCATTTGTTTATTACTACATGTAGGAATCCTATCTGGTCAGTGTTAAAAACTATACCACCGTTTAAAAACAAATAATTTTTAAGGCGGTTATATTGTGATTGTGATATTCAATATTTTTGTACTGTTTAAAATTTTCCTATTTTGTTATTTGACTAATGTTATAGTTTAAGGTTAAATATTTGGATCTGATACAGAGCCATGTAAATTGATATTACTGAGCAAGAGATGTTTTATATAATTTAGTCATCGCACTTGCGTCGTGGCGTTAGTTAGTATTCGTGTAATAGAATTATTATTCATTTACGCGTATATAATTCCGCTATGACGCCAAGTGCCGCTTGTTAAACGTTTGGTGTGAAAAAAGATGTGCGTCAACAATCAATACACACCACAAAAACCATGAAAATACTTTTCATGTTTTTGTATGATTGCATTTAGGCATTACTTTTGAACTTGTGAATTTACCACAAAACAATCTCCAAGCCCTGTAATGTGATTTCATTACCTAGCATAATATGCTAGTATGCTCATAATTTTTGTTTTCAACATTGTTTAATACTATAATTATAAACTTTTTACTATGCAGGATGTAATATCCTTTAGCTTAAGACAAAGCAAATACAAATTAAGAATAAACGTTTTATTTTTTAAGCCATTCTTTTATTTTGCCATTTTACTTCCCGCTTAAAGTGCTGAAACACATTAATTTTATTACATTAGCACTTTCCCCGTAGCCCTTGTTCTGACCGACACGACATTGCTCGATTTTGCTGCCATCCGTTCTATTTTGTAACGATGTTCGGTTTTAGGTGGTAAATTAGATTTTAATTATTGTATTTAAATTTGTTTAATTATAATTTAAAAATGACATGCTTACGAATATGAGTGAGGCATCAAGGGTATCATGTTGCACTCTAGGTTAGACCAAATCACCAAAGGTTGTACTATGGGGAACCCATCCAACTTTTGACAGCACTCCACTTCAGGGCTAGAAAGCGGTTTCGGTGTAAAATTATGCTACCGATATAAAATTGAGGTAACAGTCTGCACTTCAGAGTAGTAACCGATTCAAAGGACTAGCAGGTAGTACTCCAGAGTAGCAGCAGGATTACCGGACAATATTTGGTGCCCAGAAACAGCAGCCGCTATTCTAGAGTAAAATTCAGTACTCAGGAGTACTGCTCTCATATAGGTACACATAATATTATCATAATAATATAATGTTATATCTTGCGTTTGATTAGGAATTCCAAATTGAAATTTATTTCGAAATAAAGCCAGAAAAATATTGTAAAATTCGTATTTAATTTTAAAACCAAATCATTTATTTTCATAATGTATGTAAGTAAGTATGTAGTATTGTTGCTCAAGTCGGTCATTTAAGTGTATCAAAAACTTTTGGTAATTTTGGGTAACTGAATTGACGTTTAACTTTGAACAAAGTTGGAAAAAAGATTTAACAATTTATTACATTGAAAATTTTTGATGTTTCAATATATTAACTATATAATGGATCGCCAAAATATTTTGTTTTTTAATTTTCATTTGAAATTAAAAAAATAAACTGTTAATGCCATAATTCTGAAAATTCCCGCCTTTTCCGTGGTGAAGTTGCTGGATGTTTTTGAGCTCTGACACAATACAAGGAGCGCCTGTTGTGGCTCTGATTTGGAATCGTAAACTAGTACTTTGATTCTTACGGCAAAACCAAGCTATTTGTTACTTTTGTACTTCAGTGTAGATTTCATTTTCATAGATTAGGTGGTTTTTAAATTTAATAATACCTTCTTTTTATTTTACTTAAACCTTAAAATATTAAGGTTTTTACATTCTAAAAAAAATTATTCAATGTTACCCAAAATTCATGATAAATAAAAATTCTAATTTCAGGGGAAATTATGGGTAGTTCTGTTGTTTCTTCCGTAAAATTTTGTTAGAATAAAAACCGACTCAAAAGGACACTATTCATTCAATAAAATAAAGGTGTCATCGTAGATAGAGAAATCAAATCAGTTTTAATAATAAAAATAATGTAAAAAATGTTCAGTTACCCGAATTGTACGTAAGTATAACATTTTTTTTTAATTAAACTAAAACAAAACTAATATTAAGATAAAGTTAAATCTAAAAAAATATACAATAAGTTTAAATTATTTATTATTATATACCATTAAACAACCGAGACTGGTGAATTGCTCTAGCCCACTGCTTCAGGATAACGCACAACCACACAATGTAGGTACATCAAACGGTCGCCAAGTTAGAGGAGTTGCAACTGGAACTTCTGCGCCACCCATCATACTCTTTAGACCTTGCGCCAGCCGATTACGATTTTTTTTTCAAAATTGGGATAACTTTTTGCAAAAAAGAAACAAATCTGATGAGGCAGTCAAAACCGCCTTCAAGCAGTTCATAGACTCGCTCTCAGGTTTTTTTTTCAAAGGGATCAATAAATTATGTGCCTATAAAATGGCGGAAGTGTATGACAGAGTATAGATAACAAGGCGCATACTTCGATTGATTAAATAATAATTTCATTGAAAAAATTACTTTTTGATACTGAATGGCAATTTCATATGTACTACACGATGAAGTTAACATGACACCTGGGAGGCTACTCTGTACGCCCGCATCCGAAATTTGAATTTTCGGGCCTCATTTTAAGTAACACTGACGAAATTTTATCAATATTATTCATTCAGTGGCATGAACATGCCAAAAATGATTCCGAAGATGTTAGAACTTATAGATATGCATACAGAATAGCCTCCCTGGTGTCATGTTAACTTGACAGAGTTGTAAGGATGAGCCACCGTGGCCACGTCGAATGTGGTCAAAATGACGACAGATGGTTTGGCGACCCGTGTGGCGCAATGGTCACCATACCGGACTGCCGATCGGAGGGTGATTGAGTGATGAGTTTAAATTTCTGTTCTCGGTCTGGGTGTTTGTGTTTCTGTTTTTGTTTGCGTCCATGGTACCGGTATGGACACAGGATATATCTAGCCTACTGTGGGGATAAGAGTCTGAAACGTTATTTAATTAAAAAAAATGGTGGTAAGTTCAGCTATGCCGTGTGGAATTTTTAGTAAAGTATTAAGGGTGTACCTTCGATCGTCATTTATCGCGTTTTCGGCGCACATATTTTAATTCTAGTGAAATGATTACGTGTGGTTTGTAATTTGTCATTTCACTCTACCATAGTAATACCACATACTCTGTATGGGCCTGTGGCATAAGAAGTGGTATGGGTTTCGTTAGTCATTTGTATACTCTACTACTTAGTATGTATAATAAGATAGATGTTTGATCAGTGGCGGATCCAGGGGGCTCATGACCCCGGGCGTGTCCAGACTTTTTAGATTAGGTAATTACATAATTTGGCAAAACCTTTGTTTTTTTTTGTATTGTTTGTATGCGAAAACAAAAACATATACCTAATTTCTGTTATGCTTATTGTTATCATTGCAATTTTAGTAAAACTTTGAATAAGTCGCGAAAAATCCGAAATTTGAATTATTGGTAAGTTTATCCGTGAAAATGACAATTTGATACTTACCCTTTCGAAGGCTGAATCCGCCTTTGAGTGCGATTTAGTCATCTCGGATTTCGTAGGATCGCTACGTATTTCGCATAGTCACTGATTTTGTCATTTCCCTGCAACATTTTATTAAACAATGCCTACTAGTGAAGTGACACAATAGAGATTTGTGCTAGTGAGAGTGACTTATAATTAAAGGGAAACAAGAATCTAATCTAATACCTTTAAACGAGCAATTCTTGTATATATCAAATTTTTTTTTGAATCTCGGAAACAGCTCCAAAGATTTTGATGAAATTTAGAACCCTGGTTTCGGGGGTGATAACGATTTATCTTAATTTCTAACAATAAAAATTTGATCATCGTGAAAATCGATATCCAGCAAATTTTTATTGTTAGAAATTTTTAATTATATAAAAATACTAGCTGTGCCCGCGAACTCCGTACCGTTAAAATGTTTGGGGTGGGCCACCTTTATCAGTTGGGGAGGGGGATGAAAAATTGATGTTGGCCGATTCTCAGACCTAAGTACTCAATATGCTCACAAAATTTCATGAGAATCGGTCAAGCCGTTTCGGAGGAGTATGGCAACGAAAACTGTGACACGAGAATTTTATATATTAGATTTTCAGTGATAATCAATTTAAATATAAACTGAAAAATACTATTCATAATATTATGACGTAAACGCTGTCAAACGGGGAAGCCCACGAGGCTCATTGTGGATTTCCTCAAGCGTCATCAGGACCTTGGTGCATTTTAAAGGTTGAGTGGTAGGAAGATTATATTTTATGACGTTTTGCGTTTAACCGGCGGAGAGAGCGCGTATAGGTTTTCAAAATTTTTATACGAAAGGTACAGGTAAAATAGTAGAATAAATTAAATGCATGCTAAGTCATATTTCAGTAATTTAAATGCATCGTAAGTCATATTTCAGTAATCTGATGATTATAGTATGAATGTATACAAAACAGCGAAATAAAAAACGGCATTTTAGCAAACTCAAAGAGTTCGAATTGTTATTGTTTAAAATTCAGGGTTCAACGGTAACGGGGTATTCTACTCTGACCACTTTGACATCCGGAAGTAAGAAAAAAAATACTGTAAAAATAGAAGGTTTTTTAATCGTGACAATACTCAACAGGATGCAAGGTGTACCTCATATTATCTTAATCTGACGCCCTCGAGTGAATCCGAAAATCCCCTCTTGGGCTCCTACCATCCGCCAATCCGACGTTCAACGAAATGACAATGTCAATTTGAAAGAGCTCTATGAAAATTTCGTTCATTGAATTAAAGCTTCCTTGGCCGAATGGTTGCGTGAGCTGACTGCGGAACTAGAGACCCGGGTTCAAACCTCAATCAAAAACATAGTGTGTCTGTTTTTTATTTTTATGAAAATAACTTTATTAGGAGCTATTTCAGATGGCGTTGTTAAGTAACACTAAGCAAATGAGTTTTCGTTTGAAATTAAATTGTTTTTATCCGAGCAACGCTCGATCGTCCAGGTACTTACTTATCTAATAATGAAGGAAAATTCACAATAAATTACAAAATACGTAAGCCTCTTAGAAAGTAGGTACCAACCTGCTACGATCCTTGATTTTCACGAAACGTAAGAAAATCGATTTTCTTGTTTGCGTTTTCACACCCCGTAGCAACGGCCGGGAGTAAGTAACGTCTTGTAAGCAACAAAAAGACAAAAATAATTGTTGACAAACAAAATAAATAGTTCCAGAAGTTTACATCATACTACATAACATTATAGTTTAAGACAGTGTTCCAAGATGGCGGAAGAAAAGAGTAAAGAAGAAAAAGAAGATTGGAAAATTTATGAAGCACTGCGAACGACTCCTACCGATGTGAGTTGTGTTAAAATTTTCTTTTATACATAATTGAATTCTCATGTGCCTAAGGAACAGTCAACCATATTAAAGTTATTGCGGATTCAAGTGCCTGTAGGTATTGATGATAGCTACTACCTAACTAGTGAATTTTAGTTAAGGTCTGCGAGCTTCGGTGACCCTCGTGATGTTTCTTCTCCGCGATGTTCTTGGGCGATATTTGTCTTTTGTTACCTGTTTGAATTGCTTTAGCGTGGAGTGAGAATTTTGATACGTGTGTATTTACAGGTGAAAACTTGTGCAAACTTTCTATTAATATAATTTTCTTGATATTTTTTCTCAATGTTTTTATTGGCTGCAACTCTATTTGCATCTCACTGCTGCGCACGGTCTCCCCCCATTATTGGGAAGGCCTGGAGCTTACTCCACCACGCTGCTCAAGTGCGGGTTGGTGGAAATGTTTTTATTATTTAAAAAATCTAAATTACGAATACTACCTATATTACATGTAGTAGAATCTGAAACATTCTTGAACATCGAAACATTATAACTTACAGGAACATTTATTTGTTTAATGATTTATGTTCACAAGTATCTACCTACCTAAATTAGTATATATTAGGTAATAATAAAAATTGTATAAAGGTACCGCTTATTCCTTTTGGAATCTCTTTCGGGAACATCAGTGGAGGCATACCTATTATGTTATTCTGTGGTGGAGGGTAAAAAAAATACAATAATTGTCGAACATTTCTATAAATTGGTAAACGGTCCATTTACTAAATTAGGCCAAGAATTACATGCGTGTACTTAAAAAGTATTTAAAACCGTATAAAAAACAGCATGAAGTGCATTAATGCTCACCTTTTGTACAGAGTTATTCATGAGTTTCATGACTTGAAGCATTTTTCAATCCCGTACCTTGCACGGATTGCCCTGAATCTAAGGATGTGTTTACATGAAACATACCTTCCATTAGGTACCTTTTTATTAAGGACTTTGGTACTTTTCAAGTCTAATTATTTTGATTAGAGATGAAGTAATTGAATAAATATCAGCTTTGAAGAACACCACATACGTATTTTGATATTTTTCATTGTACCTTAATCAGATGTTCAAGTATTTATAAATATTTATATATATTTGTCAAGTATTTATAAATATTTATATATATTTTTTGAAGCGCGCATGGCTCGGCGGCGAGCGTAGAACGCAAGCGATCTATGCAGCTAAGCCAAACGGGCGCGGTCAGGTGTGAGATGGGTGACCGCTAGTGGCAAAAAATTTCATGCGCGTTTCCGTGCTTCGGAGGGCACGTTAAGCCGTCGGTCCCGGTTGTTGTCGATAGATAACAGTCGTTAAACCTTGTCGGAGGCCTTATGGGCGGTTTGAAAACATCCGACAGCGGGTTGGCCACTAACCCGCATCTCCACCAACCCGCATTGGAGCAGCGTGGTGGAGTAAAGCTCCAGGCCTCCCCAATATTGGGGAGAGACCCGTGCCCAGCAGTGGGACGCAAAAAGGGTTGCAGCCAATATATATTTATGTTGGCTTTTATACAACTTTTAGAAACGATATTTAAGAATCAATTATTTCTAAAGAAAAGTCTTAAAAAAGCCCCCCACCCATTAGGGTTCACCCTTAAGCCTCTTATTCCTCCAAACTAAAATAAAATCAGGTGCGTTCCGAGTACACGTTATGCATTAGCCACCCCATGCCCCGTTGACAATTTTTTTAACCTCCTCTTAAATTTCAGCCCGTACCTGCCCCATACTAAAACCAAGTCCCCCATACTAAAATCCTAGATCCGCCACAGTCCCGAGCCCTATAAAGCGACCTGGATTTTCCAAAGTACTTAGTATGTAGGTACCTACTTACCATTGGAAGATAGGAATAACGAATTAGCGCCATGAATACTTTGACCTCATTACCAACTTCCAATCAATAAAACAATAAAGACGAGGATCCTGCCTGCTATGCAAATTACCAACATCCGTTGCGTAGCAGCTTTACCTGAGTTCGTAAATAGGAAGATATCGTGACTCTTTACTCGCCTGAAATAGCAACCCCTATCACGCTATATTTTAGACGGGAAATGCCTCTTACCTTCAACTAGTCGTCTTTTGTCTGCCATAGCACACTGTCTTCATTTATTTTTATCATTAAGTATAATATATAGATCACTGTCGCAGATATCTTAATTCTTTATAAAATCCGCAATGGAGTTTTGTGAGTTGTTTATAGGATATACACACTTGCTTTTATTTTATGTAACTGAAATTTATTACCTAGATTTTCCAGATGGAGCCAGATGATGGAACTGATGTTATCACCTCCTTAAGAAGTGATTTAGCGGGCTTACAGTACAAAAGGGATAAGTTAATTTCAGAGGTTCGTAACTTTACCTAAATAACTCCAAAAACTCGGAGAATTTTATTTTTCATTTCTAAATGAAATGTCTTATTTAATTGCAGAACAGCGACTTAAAAAACCAAATGTTGTCTAGGGATCAAAGGATTTTAGAACAACAAGTGGAGATTGACCACCTACGCGAGCAAAATGCAAGGCAAAGTGCTATTATTTCGTCTCTCAAAAAGAAAATACAAGAACTCGAGGAAATACAAAGAAACTTACAGGCATCTCAAGGACGAAGTGATCTTACCGTCCAAACGCTGCAAAGGGATAACCGCTATTACGAAGAAAAAATCAAAGACTTAGAAAAGAAGCTCAGGTCTCTAGAAATAGAATGTCACAATGAAGAACAACAAAAAGAAAATGCGCGTTGCCAATTCCACGATTTAATAAGGCGTTTATCTGCAGCTTTAGAAACTGATTTTTGCGATACTACCCATACTCACTCTCCGGAAAGTCTTATAATCAAAGCTGCAGAACTTGTGCAAGACATAACCAGACTTAAAAACAAATGTTTAAATACGACAGAAAACTTATCCAGTATAGAACAAGACCTAAGAAGTTGTAGAGACGCCTTGGAAAGAGCTAATGCAGATAAAGATATTCTCCAGCGACAACTTTCTGGTCAACTTCTCGATATAGAGAGATTAAAACAAGAAAAGGAATCACTGTCTGTATCCAATAGAGTTTTAGAACGAGAACTGCATGAGGCCAGGGAAAAGTTATCTCACTGTACAAAAAACCTTAATGTTGTAACGGATAATGTCAACCAAAACGAATCTATGATTATACAACTCAAAGGTAGGCAAACCTTTGCAAAAGTATCTACCATTTTTTCAGCTTTTACTTTCTTGAAATTTACCTAATATAGACGTTAAATTGTAGAGGACTTGAGACATCGAGATGAAAAATATCAAAGATTGCAAACAGAATTTCGAAATACAATGGAATCTATAGCGATTCTTCTTAGTTTACCAACCAGGTTTGTTGAAGCTCACGAAAGCACAATTAAAGACAGAATACGGGAAATCTTAAGTGACAATAAAGACAAAACTGTTGTAAGTTAGCTTTTCTTTACTTTACTTTCATCATCTTGTGTTTATTAGAAATGTAAATGCTTTGTGTAGCTTTGAAACTATGGGTTTAATTTAAGTAACTTGTGATCCAGTCCCCTCTGCTTTATCTTCACAGCAATTGGAAGCACTACGTGAGAAGTTAGGGATGGAGTCACAGCAGCTCAGCAGGACGGCGCATATGCACGACCAGGTCAGCACCCGCGTGAGGATCCTTGAGGATGAGCGCAATATGCTAGAAGCTAAGGTTCATAAGCTGGAAGCCGAGTTGAATGCCGTAGAAGCATCTAGAGACAACTTGCGTAAAGACAAGGCTAATGTGAGTATCAATGTGAATAGGTATTTAATTGATAATTTTTCCAACTTGCATATTATGTATCTTCATCGTTCTTTTTAATTGGGTCTCTACTGGAAAATCTATAAATAGATCAGATAAGTAAAACTATGCAAGAAACCATGTGCCTATTTTTATATCAGTAGGAATTTAGTTTTTGGTCAAATATGAGTTATCTATAAAACAATAATAAAATTCACGAAGAAAGTGTTCACGCCTTCCGTGTTTAATCATTTCACGTCTGAAACATTTCATGCTAAGGAGAGGAAAAAAATAGACAAAAAATACCAAATTGGCGAAACTTTCTCTTTTACTTCACGATTTTTTATTTTCTCTTTAGGAATCTCTTAATTTACTCTTGTGTCACAACAAGAGTTACTCTTGCTTATTGTTGTTTTTTTGTCCTATAAAAACACACAAAAGCTGCAAACATTTTTTTGCATCAAATAAATCATGTCAGTGATATTGTCAAGATCAATTTATAAGATACCTTAATAGGTATAAAATTTTGGTGAACCCTTTAAAGTCACAAGCAATAATTTTATAGGTACCTAACATTCGTAATCAGCTGAACACCTCAACTGGACCTAAACTTTTTTTAATGGGATTCCCATAGCATTATAGTCACTCCGCTAAAAATCCGGGCGTCCAAAATTTATCATGGATGGCTCATGTCATGTGTACGGCTCAAATTTTATTCAAGCTGATACCGCGCATAAATTTGCCTTCCACGCTTTTTGAATCGGGGAAAGTCTTCAAAAGGTACCCTGCACCTTGGGAGAGGGGAGAGAGGGTTATGTGGGATTTGTACCGCACTAAAACTCCCTCGTTGGCCTGCCTCTACGCTTGAGGAGGACTCCGAAATCTCCAGTGGAACGCACCGGTTTTCTCCACGCGCGACGCCCCAGGGAGAGCAGATGTGCTCTCCTGCACCTTCCGATGCTTACGGCGACATGCGGTCACGCACACACCGTAGTCCTTCCCGGGGTTGATGGCTGGACGGATCGAGCTTCCACTCTCAGCGCCCACAACCCCGGAAACCCTCTTTTAGTCGCCTCACGATCTGACCTTACGATCAGGCACCCCTGCTACCGTAGCTCTATTCTTAATCCCGTAGCTCTATTCTTAATCCCGAAGCTACAGGGACATCCTTGGACGGGCCTACTGGAAGATATTCAGTGTGGAATAAGTAGTGTAGTGCCCTTGTACAAACATTATTTGTAAGTGTTTCTTGTGACCATTTGTGTGTACATAAATTAAATTAAAAAAATAGGTACATTATTTTGTATCGTGTGACGTGAAAAAGGCATGTAGTGGATTTTATTTTATTTTTATGAGTGTTCCTGCTTGACCTTAAAAATGTATGGCAAAATAACTACCTATGTTTTACAAAAAATTACAAATTGTTCCTTCGACACCTTAAGTAAATACTGTATCGATCCTTTTTCCAGTTTCCAAGTAGAGACCCTGTTAAGAAAACACTCAGTATATCCATGTTTTTCCAAATTCATTACAAATAATATAATTATATATTATGTAAAATACAATTGATACCTACTATAAACTTATTGTAACATAAGCTACGCATATAGATATGGTGGAAAAGCACCAAGTGCGTCTAGTTTTTATAAAGTAACAGAATGCATATTATTCACACCAGTTCGTGGCATTCCTCGAGCGTTTGAGCCGCACGCTTAATATGGATGAGTTGACCCAGGACATCGGCATAGAGCTGCACACCGACTCGATCATACACCGCGCCGAGCAACTGGCGAGACTCGAGAGCGATAAAATTGTAGACAAGGTCAGTCCACAAGCTTCCAGCCCGGAAGAGAAAGACCATACCGCACATAATTTTAATATAGTGGACATTTTCAATCCGAATAGCTTATTCTTTATAAGCAATGCATTTTTAAATAGGTACCTCTGTGCGGAATTGCCTTTAGACCACAGTATATTTTGATGGTTTGCTCGGCTAAGGTTCTGTTCATAACGATAATCGCGATAAGTGTTGTATCACTGGATACCATCAATAGTACCTACTAGCCGATAGTATCAACTACTGATACTCGTACTAAGCAAAAAAAAAGAGTTATTAAGGTATTATTATTTAAATGTAAATAACTGACAGAACAATTAACTAATATAATTCAATTATTCTATTCTGTGATATCTTTAAAAACATAGTAGATAAAATCTGGAATTTTAGTTGTTTGTACCTAATTAAAGTACCTATGTATGTTTTGTATAGCTGCTATATTACGGATATTATGGTACGCTGCCGAGGCTTCGAAGGGAAAGATCTTTTCATGACTTACCGTATTTAAAAGAAGTAAGCTAAAGTATAAATTTTGGAATTGGCATGACAGTTAATATTGTAGGTTGGCCTTAACTGTAGGTATAAAAATCTTTCATACATTTAATTATTCACATGTGACATTTTAGGCCCTCATAACTGCTGCTATTATGGAGCACACTGTAAGCAAAAAGCAAAAGAGCATGGTACTTATTATGATTAATGGATGATTTGTTTTTGTAATTAAACACGTATCAATCTAACATCATTTAATCACCGCTGTAATCGTATCATGTAATGGTATAATAATAATAATAATAGTAAATGTAGGCTAGTACCTATTTTTAATTAGAAAAGAACTTGGCGGATAGAAACGTAGAATATTGCATATGAGCCAAGCCAGTTGTCGCAAACTGTTATTTTAATTGACACAGATAGAGATTAGGGAATGACCAAAAGAATGAAAATAACATTAAATTGCTAAATGCATTTTAATTGGAGTATAAATTAAAGATTTTCCGCTTTTGCAATACTCATTTAAGTTCCGGATATTAGAAAAAAAAGAAAACTTAAAACTAGATAGGTAAGAATAAAAAAGATTTCACATGAGAATAAGCAAGCAAGCAAGAGATAGATTTCAAATGTGAAGTATAAAGACAATTTTAAACAACTTTTCTTTATATTTGTCCGTTAAATAGGTCCCTACTTCTGATCAAAACTTTCATTAACTTGTCTACACATTACCTACATACATAACAATAAAAAAGTAGTATGAGCTTCTATGTTTTCGATACACATAGTTATATAGAATAAAATGCAATTCATCATTATAAACCTGCCTCGCATTAACGTTAAAAGTTGCAGCGTAGACCATTATTTGAACGTTATATTGGTCATAAATAAAATTCCAGACAGCCGTGGTATATCAACTTCAGAGGCGAATAAGAATACTGAGAGAGCAACTGCAAAGAAAGGACTTGCATTTAGATTTACTGCGCCGCAAGCTGAGTGTGCAGGTAGGAGAATATATTCAATGATTTATGTTTTAGTAATCAGAAAATGAAATAATACACCAAAATTTCCTTTTTGATGTGCACGTTGCTGTTTGGACACCAAATTAATCGTTACGGAACGGGACATGTAGCTGGTTGAAGGTTCTTCAAATCTTTTAAATGCTAATGTTTTCTTGACACAAATGTAAGGTATATATATCGTCCATGCTTCATATATTATCTAATAAATTTTTGCTATCGGAATAATTTTTAATTAGGAGGAGAGTTCGCGCGTGCGAGCGGTACTGCAAGCGGAACGCGACGAGGCAGTATCACGCAGCAAGAAGCTGGCGCGACAGTGCGACAAGCTGGCGGTACAGCTGAGCGAGACGCGTGCGCAGGTCCGCGACCTCAACGCGCAGCTCGCGGATGCTGCCGAGTACAAGGTGCATCACCATCATTTATAAATTTGTATATAAAAGGAGAGGACACCCGTGCGAGCGGTGCTGCAAGTGGAACCCGAGCAAGTGTCGCGCGTCAAGAAGCTGGCGCGGCGGCAGTGCGACAAGCTGGCCGTACAGCTCATACAGGTGCGTGCGCAGGTCTGTAACCTAAACGTGCTACTTATAGACGCTGCTGAGTACAATGTACATCATTATTGTACATACATAGGAGGAGAGTAACTGCGTGCGACGAGGCAGTGTCACACAAAAGAAGCTGGCACGGCCTATTTTAAAAGCTTTTATTTAACTTTTCTTAAGGTGCATGATGGGTGCATAATCATTATTTGTATATTAGGGATTGGCACCGCGTGCAAGCATTGATGCAAGCGAGTCGTGACAAGGATTTAAGTTTAAGCGCGTACTGTGCACGCAGACCTTCTTACGGCTTATATTTTTTTAATATTAAGCCCCACATCGAATTCGCCTTTTTCAGCACGTTACCTACTATCATAAGAAAACTATGGTAGGTAACTCTCTTTGCGGGTAATCGGACTTAACCATAGTGTATTCCTCTACCATACAACTAGCTTTAGATCAGGCGCGGTCCCAGGTCACAGGGGATATGAATATGAACAATCCGGGAATTCTTCTCGAGCCCCGCAAGGGGCCCGGGGCGCATGTTTCGGGACTTCCCCTGCCATGTGTCTCTTGCGCGGGCCATAAATATGGTCCCGGTCTTTGGGGGGGGGGACCGGGTGGTCCCCGTCGTGGTCTTCTTTTTCTTCTTGACTTATGGTCTTCTTACTTGATTTCAGGTCCGACCTGGGCGTCTTCTTGAAGAGGAGCTGTCAGGAGTCCGGTGTGGAGGGCATTTTTTTTTTTTTTTTTTTTTTTTAATAATACTATTTTTTTTTCTATATATGATTTTTTTTTTGTTATAATAAATAATTTTTTTTTGGATATAGGTATATGTTTTTTTTTTTTTTCCCTATCCACACCTTTCCCCGGACAGTCCTGGCGTCTTCTCTTCTTGGGCTGCTGGTGTAAAGTCCTCCCGCGACTAATCCTGCGCGAGCAGGTCGCGCGGGAAGGCTCGGCGGTCGGGGGGGCGCGCGTGCAGAGGCGCCAGCCCGCGCAGATGCGCGAGGAGCGACGCGTCCGTGCGCGCGAACATCCTTTGGGCAAGGCAGCTGATGAACTCGTCCAGCGGCTCGACCCGGAGGTCCCACTGGATGGTTGAGTTTCTCACGTAACGGGGCGCGTTGGCTATCCTTCTCAGTGTCACGCTTTGCACTGCGCGTAAGCGCTTGCGCTGCGCTTCACTGAGAAGGGCGAACCAGGCCGGCCCCGCGTACGTGAGACGGGAGCGAACATAGGCCTTATAAATAGCCACTCTGGCCTTCAGAGGGAGACTCGAGGTGAGCACCGGGCGAAGTACAGCAGCTGCCGCCCTCGCCTGCGTGGTGGCAGTCCCAACATGTGGTACCATGGTCAGCATCTGATCGATGGTCACGCCAAGGTATTTAGCCTTGGTGGACCATTCGATTTCCTGTCCCAGGAGCTTCAGGGTGGGATCTTTTTGCGAGGAGCCGCCGATCCTGACGGCCTGCGTTTTTCCCACGTTAACCGACAACCTCCATTTGGCGAGCCAGTCGGGGAGCGCATTTAGTACACGCTGCATCTTTACGATCGCGTGCGCCGAGTTTAAAGACGTTGTTACGTAGGCGGCATCGTCTGCATAAAGTGCTAGCAGCGCCTCCTCAGGCGCCGGGATGTCGTCGGTGTAACAGGAATAGCAGGCCGGGGACAGACAGCTCCCTTGTGGGACACCGGCCTCTATGTGACGTACGCTCGATAGAGCCCCGTCTACCAACACCCTAAAGCTCCTATCTTGCAAGAAGCTGGAGATCACTCTGATGATGCGCCGGGGCGCCGACGACTGCAGTAGCTTGTACAGCAAGCCGTCGTGCCAAACACGGTCAAACGCCTTCTCCATGTCGAGGAATACTGCACACGCGCGTTCCTTTTTGTTGAGGGCCGCGGTAACGTGATGCAGTACCCTCGACAGCTGGAGAGTCGTGCTGTGTTCCGGCCGGAATCCGAACTGCTCGGGACGAGGTGTTAGGTGAGGCACGAGGTGTTTGAGCAACAGTGACTCAAACACCTTGGACAGCGTGGGCAGCAGGGTGATCGGCCTATAGCTCGAGGGCTGCAGTATGTTTTTCCCCTGCTTGGGCAACATAATAACGTGCCCAATTTTCCATATGTGCGGGAATTTGCCCGTGCGCAGAATACCATTATATAGGCGGGTGATGGCTCCTACCGTCCTTCGCGGGAGGTGGCGGAGCGCTGCATTTGTAATGCCGTCTGCGCCGGGAGCCTTCTTGGCTTTCGTCCTTTCAATAGCACGCTGGACCATGCTCGGGGAAAAGACCACCGGGTCTTCGTCCGGAGCTATAGGCGCTGCCAGATGTTCAATCACGTGTCGCGTTACCTCCCCTACGTGCTGTCTCGTCAGTAGGGTTCGGCCGGAACTGGCGCTCTAGGTGTTCGGCGAAGATCTCTGCGCGATCTTCCGCCCGGTATCTCGGCGTACCATCAGAGTGGAGAAGCGTGCGTACCGGGGCTGGGGTGCTCTTGAACGACCGGCACAATCGGTGAATCGACGGCCAGTCGTCGTGAGCTTCGTCAATACGACCTTCCCAGCTCTCGGTCGCGTGCGCGTCCAACTCTACCTTGATCCGCTCCGCGATGTCGTTGAGCTGTTTCTTCAGCTGGGGACATCTAGTCTGCTGCCAGCTCCTACGGAGACGCCTCTTCCGCGTGAGGAGTTTGCGAATGTTAAGGGGGACAGGTGGAAGCCTGTCCTCTACTACCTTCTCCGTCGTGGAAGCGTCCAAGGCGTCCCGTATGCTGGCAGTGATGTCGACCGCAAGCTGGTCAACTTCATCAGCGGAGTTGACAGGTCGAGTCGGAGTGGTGATCTCCAGCTGGTCGTGGAACTTGTTCCAATCGACCTGCCGACGTGGTCTGGGCGGCGAGACTCTCGTTGGGTCTTGGTGGAGGACGAGCAGAACAGGAACATGGTCGGACCCCATGCTGTCCTGCAAGGACTCCAGGTGTGGTTGGCAGTGGAGGCCACGGTGTACTGCGATATCCAGGACATCGGGGCTATGCCGCCTTTTGTCCGGGAATATCGTCGGGGTGTCAGGGCCACTAACCGCGTACCCGTGTCTCTCAGCGTCATCGAAAAGCTTCCTAGTCTTCCTACCGTTCCCACAGGAGGACAGACTGTTCCATCCGAGATGTTTGCAGTTCCAGTCCCCAGCGGCTATTATGGCGAGGGGTGAGTCCAGCAAAGCATGGACATCACCCAACGACAAGGTGCCACCAGGGGGCCGGTACACTGCAAACAGCTGCACTCTGGTGTTATGGCAGCAGACCTCGACGCCCAGTGCGTACATGCTGCCCAGCTGCGGGACCGGAAGCGGCTGGTGGACGACGTTCCTGCGCACAAGCACTACCAACCCGCGATAGATGGTGCCTGTGTCCGAAATTTCGTCCTTCCTATAGGTGTAATATCCCGGAATCTGAATGCGGTCCGACGGGGATAAGAGTGTCTCGCAGATCAAAGCCACGTCGACATCTTGCTCCCGCAGGAGGAGCCGGAGGAGGGCGGCCTTGCTACGAAGAATATGAACCACCTCAAAATCCGTAAGTCATGCGTAGACGGAAGGCGAAACAAGCCAATTTGGGACACCTCTTCCCCCAAATTGCTTAGTGACCCCCCCCCTCCCATTCTTGGTGACCCCCCTCCCCCAAATTGAAAGCTGCGACCGCGCCTGCATTAGATACACACATGAATTTTTCCTAATAAATAGTGCGTGCGTGCCTGCTTCGAACGCGAGTTCTTTGGTTTAGAGGTCGCGCCTACTCAATACTGTGTTATATGTATAATATCACAGCTTCTAAGGCTGAGGCATTGTGTACAATTAAGCAATTTTTTTATGAATAAGTCGATAAATACAGTTAACAGCAATTAATATTTAATTGTTTCAGTAATTAACTCATTATTGCTTCTGTATTAATTACATTTATAAAAATTACTCGAATAGTTTGGATTGATGGAAGCCTGACTGCCGAGTGCTAAATTTTAATTCAATTCCTCTACTGACCCACTTATTTATCGAATCTTCAAGTACATGTAATAAAATAATACAAATGTGTATAGCTGTGTACATATGTATTATTATACGGTTATTATAACTATACTGAATGCGGATAAGGTATTGATTCAAATAAAAATGAAAAAAATATATTAGGTAACTATACCTATCTGTTGGACTGTCACATGGAATTGATAAATTATTTCATTTATATTTTTTTCTTATATGATTTATTTATATTTATATATATGACACTTTGATCGTTTTACAAGTGAATATCGATCATAAAATGTAGATGTTGCAGTAAAGTGGATTTACTACAACAATTTATTTGCAAGGTCATAGTAATTTACTAACTCAACCGTGATCTCATTCAAAGCTTTATAATATAACGTTCAGTAAGTGCAATACATTACCTATTATGTAGGTATTCCGACATTGTAAATATCCGCAATTTAGTTACTCTATGAACTATTCAATATCTAACATATCAATCAAAGAATAGCTATGAACACTTTTCTATTATATGTTTATAAATTATATTTGATAAAAAATATGTCTCATTGAGTTATCAGATCGCTGAAGGTCGATCTGCCACGTCTCCTCTACTATCTTACGAATTTTCGATCACGCCACGTGTCGTGACGTAATTTTTTTTTACCCATCCCAAAAAAAAGTGCACAAGCCCGCTAAAGAAGTTTTCACTTCATAAACTGACATTTTATCTTATACTTATGCCGTTCCGCTTCATGCAAGGCAACTACCATAATGCGATTTCTATTCACGCTATTATCTCATTACTAGCATAGCTTTATCTTTTTAACCGATTCTAAAATCAAATCTTTTCATTTAGATAACATCACTCGAACGCGCGCGTAAAGTGGAGGAACTCCAGAAGAAATTGGACGAAGCGGAGTTGTTACGAGCGCGGTACAACCGCAAGGTGAACGTGCTGAAGGACCAGGTGCGGGCCACGGGCGAGACCTTCGAGCAGGAGCGCACTTCCACGGAGCACCAGATCGCTATGCTCAGAGATGACCTCTCGCGGACCAAGGAAGTCCTTGCGGAGTGTCAGAGACGGGAAGCGCAGTTAACAAGCTTTAGGTAATATATCTAGAAAATAAGCTATGTATAGTTATCACAACGTCCTAATCCGCGGATAATGGTATTGATAGTTTTAGAACTAAGTATTTATTTTTTGTTTTCTGCGCAGCTTTAGTCATTAATGTAATTAAAAAAGAACTTTTTACTCATAAAATAGTAGTAGTAGTAGTTAGTTTTATTAATACGCCAAAAGACCACAGCAACGGAGGCTGTCAGTGTCATCCATCGTTCCGCAGTGCCAAAAGATCCGTACTGTATTAAAGAGTTTGTCAATAAGTTTAAGTTTTTCAGGAACTCAATCGCTAAGCTTCTCGGGATACTGGTGCCGGCGTCGGTGTCCGACTTCGAGATGGTATCCCGCCTGCAGAAGCTCATAGACGCGCACCACGACTTCACCGTGGTGTCGCGGCGGTACGACGACCCCACGCTCCTGAGGGCTTCGTCTCGCTCTCCGCCGCCTTCTCGTTGCAGGACTAGGACTCCTGACCGGTAAAATAGTTTCTTATTTTATATTTTATTTCCAACCTTTTTAAATTGGCCGAACTTTTTGTATAAAATATATTTTTTGTAAAAGTGTAAATACAGCTGGAGTATGTAATACACCTATATGTGACTAGCGTGATGTATTACAAGCCTAAATCCTTGTCAATTTCGAGCGAATTTCTGTACCCTGCTGAAAGGGTTGAGAAAAATCTTTTACTTACATATTTATTCAATTTTATATTGCAATCATGGCACAGTCCGATTTTAAAAAGTGGTGTAGCCTCTTTTGGTAGATTTTCACCTGTACGCTTCAAGCATTCTTATCTACATACTACTCGTATGTTCTTAGCGTGTGTGATTCGCTCATGGAAGAAGGCCATATTATCGTATGTACGACCAACAAGTTGGCGCAATAGTTATTTTGAAAATACTACACCATATTTTTTCGTACGTTTCGTAAATTTGCAAAATATACATGTTTTCCTTAGATCTCTCCGCTACGACGACTCCGGGTACGCCGACCCAGCGTTCGACATCGACGACGACGTGTACAAGAGCCGCGCTGCCTTGTGACAGTCGCGCCGCCGTGCCCGCTTCTAGACACCGCGAAGTGGATGTGGCGCGTATTATCATCTCATCTGTGAATCCTCTAACAGACAATTAAGTGCTATCTAGTTGTGTGCATGTTTATGATTGTAATCCTGAAATTATGATTACCTAAAATTAAGGTCAAAACCTTGCTCAGCTAGGTTCTTGAGCGCTCTTGGCAAGATTTAAAATTTGCAATCCAATTTTAAGTACATAGGCACTTTTAGGTATAACAGGTTATAGTACTTAGAGTAAATCAATTAGGTTATAATTATTACAAACTGTACTGCTGCGTTAATTTGAAAAAAGGTCCGCTTCAGTGATATTTTATAACAAAAAATAGAACATACTTAGTAATTTAAGCATTAAACCGAAATTGAAATAGGTACTTATATTATACCTACATTAAGTATAAATCCACATGTAGAGTTTACATAATAATTTTGATCTCATATTTGTTTTAAGCTAGAAACTAGGTTTTAATAAAGTAAGTAGACTTAACTCTTACATATCAACAAATGTGTTCTGAAAACTTAATATCTTAAGCATTTTATAATACGTAATTTTATTTTATAATGTATTCTTATAACGTACGTATTGTAGCTGTAAAATAAATATCTGTTAAAAAACAATTATTATAACTTTCCTCTAATAGAATATTTGGAATTTTTAAATTAACATTAAAAATGCCACATTAAATGACTTTATAAAGTAAAACGGAAATACTTATTTGCCCCTAAAGGAGAAATCCAATTTCCATACAAAGTTTGGCCTTTATTGTTTTATGAGGGGAGGAACCTTCAAAAAGTAACATTATGTTATAGGTATGACATTGACAGAATAAAATAATGGCCGCCTATAGGGATTATACAACGTGCAAGTTAATCGGTACGATAAAAAATTAAAAACTTAAGAATGCAGTATAAACAGCACAAAAACATTGTACCTACCTATCTTTAAATCATTTTTACCACTTAACTCTGAAATCGAATTTTACAATTTTCTTACACTTGATCATTGCCAAGCTTTTATTCAAATATACAATAAAACCATAGATTTTATTGGTACATATTTCATCCCTGTAACTCACAGGAGCAAAATAGTAAAAATATGATGTAGTATTTTCATACGTTGACGCGTTATAGCATTTAGAGATTGTTTTAAAAGAGCTGAAGATTTGAAACGGTTTAACAGATTTGACTCAATCATAACTAAAACACTTGATTAAATCACATTACATAATAACAAAAAAAATCAAAATTGGTGCATCCGCTTGAGAGACACGACGAGATAGACAGACATACAGAGCCAGATTGAAACATAAATTATGTCAAACTTAAAACACCCCTCTGTCAAAGAAACTCTCTTTGTATTGTGCCTCTGTTTACCGGACAGAGTAATACTTAGACTAAAGGCCTCTTTCACCACCTTCAAGTAAAGTGACAAGTACGCTAATTGTCGGTTAAAGTCACCCGTAACTTTAATTTCAATTTCACGATGTTCGAGTAGCACTAATCATATGAAACTGACCCGTACTCATAGCTTTTACTTGCCAGTTAACTTTACTTGGGACGTAACTAATCAACACTTTACTTGGAGATGGTGAACGAGGCCCTAAGAATAATGTACTTACGAGTAATAGGATGTTGACTGACACTCTGACACTAAATACAAAAAAAATCCTTAATAGAGTTGCAAATAGTATCATAACTGATTAGTAGTTGGCAGTCAACACCCGCACCACAATACAATGCAATACAATAGGTACATACAATGCCGTACTAAAAAAAATATTCAGGTGGTTTGCTGTGTTTGCGGACCGACATAATAAGATTATTAATTAATAGTTTCGTCAATTTTATCAATAGTTTTTGATAAATTGGAAACACAATTCAATACCATTTACGATGAAATACGGAATTCTATCCGTAGCGCCACCGTCAAACAATAAATTAAATAACATACCTACACAAAACAGATATTGAGATATTTTAGCTTTATTATTTGAATTTAAATTTTTTAACATAGGTACACACGGGCGTACCCAGGGGGGGCAGGGGGGGCAGTTGCCAAGCAAGAAGAAGTAGGTACTGAACAATTTATTTTTTACCGTTTGAAGTCGGTTCTATTTTTTGTTAAAAACTTAATTTATTTCACTCTTTTTAGTAATTTAATAATTCTGTATATATGTATAAGCATAATTGGAATTTTTTTCACTTAACTTCTAAACGTTAAAAAGATTTACCGTTCATGTTAATCTAATAGCCATCTAATAGCCTGAAAGAATACTACTATCAGTCCACCTGAACGTATAAATTATTGAAAGAATTTGCTCTCAGCTCCTAACCGTTGAGGAGTTGTATCTACAATCATGAGCTTAGCAATATCAGGTGATAATTACCGGGCATAAATATTTGTATTATGTTAAACAATATGACTTAAAAATGTGTGTGCCTATTAAGTTTCAGTGTTTCCCTCGATTTCCCTAGTATCACATCATCAGATTATGACATGGTCACAGTTGGACCACCTTAGGAGTTTAAGTTTAGAACAAAAAAAATATATATTGAAAGAATTTACTCTCAACTCCTAACCGTCGTAGTACCTTCCATCATCAGCTCAGCAACTTAATATGACGATAATTATACACAAATGCCTGTTTTGCTTTAATAGGAGTATGAAAATCAATTGTTGTGTTATACAATTTGAATGTTCCCCTCGATTTCTCTGTGATCCCATCATCAGACTTTGACTTGGTGACAGTTGGACCACCTCAGGAATGTAAGATTTCGAACAAAAAACCATTTATTGAAAGAATTTGCTCTCAACTCCTAACCGTCGTAGTACCTTCCATCATCAGCTCAGCAACATGATATGATGATAATTATACACCAATGCCTGTTTTGCTTTTGTAAAAATATAAAAATAATTTGTTGTACTATAAAATTTGAATGTTCCCTTCGATTTCTCTGGGATCCCATCATCAGACTTTGACTTGGTGACAGTTGGACCACCTCAGGAATGTAAGATTTCGAACAAAAAACCATTTATTGAAAGAATTTGCTCTCAACTCCTCACCGTCGCAGTACCTTCCATCATCAGCTCAGAAACATAAGATGATAAATATTATGCACATGATGCTTCAGAAAGTATAAGAAAATCAATGTGTGTGCCTATAAAATTTGAGAGTTACCCTCGATTTCCCTGGGATTTCCCTGGGATCAGATCCTGATTTGGTGACAATGGGACCACCTCGGGAGTATAAGCATACAAACAAAAAAAAATTTTGTAAATCGGTCCATAAACGGCGGAGTAATCGGTGAACATATATAAAAAAAATACATACAGCCTAATATAGTACTCCTCCTTTTGGAGGACGGTAAGAAGAGCAGATAATTTGACGTGAGAATTTTCCATTGAAAACTAGGGCGATTTTTCAAAATGAGGTGAAAAAACTAAATATTTTAAACCGAAAAAATTACTGTGTGTTAAAGTGTGTTTGGTTAATAAAAAGGTAGGTTATCACCAAATTTTGTAAAAAATATTTTTTTTTAAAAGATAAAAATAAAAATCAAAAACTTTGTTATTTGAATATTTCACATAAATTTTGAAGTTATTTGAAAAAAATATAAATACAAAAGTTGTAGATCTTTTTATTACCCACAACTTTGCCATTTAACTTTTTTTCATAGAAGTTTTTCCGGAAATCGACATAAACCGTTATTTATGCGCGGTACCCAGCTTGAAAAAATTTGAGTCCTTCAATTCCTTGTCCAAGTTCCTTGTAATTTTTAAATAGAACCGCCAATTAGATTCTAATAATCACGTGCGTTCCTTTATACGTAATGTGCTTACGTTTTACTTACTTCATTAACGATTTGAAATCACTAGCAAATTTTCAATACACGCCAATTTTGATTCAAAATACACAACATTGATTCAAAATTGATTCAAAATACACAACATCAAAAATTTTGTAATAAAATAAAACATTTTTGTACTAGGCAAAGCATTGAACGTTTTTTTCTTAGTACCAATTACAATTCTAATTATAAGAAAAATATTTTCAAGTGTACCTTCATGTCCGTAAGTTAACACAAAACTTTTTCATTTTATTAAATTAAACACTGAATAAAGCCAAAAAGAAAAATGACGATTAAAATGGTCATGCTCGTGTTATTTTTAACTGTTCATTATCCAGGTAAGTAATCTTCAATAAATTAAGCATAAAGATTGTAATTGAAATTGGTTAAACGTGGGATAACCCCTTTTTCTAAGATATTGAAATATTTTCTTTACTTAAAGTTAAAGTATTTTTTAGATAGAAATTTCGTATGAGATAACATTTCTCGTATTCTGAAAAAATGTTAAACAATTTTTACGGTAATATTGTTAATTTTTAATACTCACAATACGTTTTTTTATTTAGTTTTCTCAAAACCACGCTACAATGATTTAGATGAGGATGATAAGCAACTATTCAGAGCAGTATTCGATACTCCATCATATGACCATGAAGACTATGAAGAAGAGGACCTCGAACTTGGTAAAATGGACTTACTGAAGGACGGTGTCTGGGCTATTAAGGCCAAACTGGCAGAATTGAGGGCTTTTAATAAGGCCCTTGTATCAAATTTGCTATCTACGAAACTGAAACTTAAAGATTTGTTAACAAATCACTTGCCAGCCAAGAAACATCAGCACGAATTAAGTGAAAAGAAGAAACCGACACATCACATGTACAGCCAGGTTAGTAAAAAAATATATCTCTTGATTTTAAATGGTAACTTCACTTACAAATATAGTTACACCACGCTGCTCCAATGCGGGTTGGTGGAGATGCGGGTTAGTGGCCAACCCGCTGACGGATGTTTTCAAACCGCCCATAAGGCCTCCGACAAGGTTTAACGACTGTTATCTATCGACAACAACCAGGACCGACGGCTTAACGTGCCCTTCGAAGCACGGAAACGCGTATGAAATTTTTGCCACTAGCGGTCACCCATCTCGCACCCGACCGCACCCGTTTGGCTTAGTTGCATAGATCGCTTGCGTTCTACGCTAACCGCCGGGCCATGCGCGCTTCATTCCCAGCTGTTGATTCTTCTATATTTATTTAGATATTTTATTTACAAAATACACATAATTTTCAGGGTTATTACCAAGCAATACGTGCATATGCATTAAGAAATGACTTACAGACCGTTATAAACCTACTAGCGCACCCGGCAGACGTTGTCCTGCCTTAACGTATATAAGAAATAAAATAATATTGCGACTTTACATTGAGGTCTAAGCTATCCTATCTTTCAAGTTGGATCAAATTGCACACTGTGTGCATATTTTATTAAAATCGGTTTAGTAGTTTAGGAGTCCATCGCGGACAAACAACGTGACACGTAATTTATATATATTAAGATTAAACGCTTGTACTCATAGCTCCATAATAAGATACTTGGATGATGGATGGGAGCCATGGACACACAAAGATAACATACAAACAACCAGACCAAGAAAATAAATATACACTCACCATTCAAATTTCTAACACGCTGGGAATCGAACCCTCCGGTCCCACTACTAAACTAAAATACTGTCAAATAAAATACTTATTAAAAATTAACTTATGACAATGGTGAAAAGACCAAGATGCGATTCTTTATAAGAATAAAAATTACAGACACCTCGTGTCATATTTATTGATTAGGTACGTTTTTGACATGTTCGTGCGTTCATTCCAATGAGTAACGAATCCCCCTTACGGTTCATTCATAAGAACAACAAATGATTAATGGGCCGTTTATATGGAACAATAAAATCGTTAAAATATTAATAGAATTGATATTTATATCATATTTTCATACTTATTATCCTATTCCCGGCGAAGACAAATCTAAAAACATAAAAATCATTTAAATTGTTCCAGCCGTTCTTGAGTTATAAATGGTGTTACTAACACGACTTTGTTTTGTACATTATTATATAGATTTGAGAATAAATGTAACCAACATCTGCATCTGTACCTATTGCAAAAAATATATGATCTGTTTTAGCGTGTATTGCGTATAAAACTTGTTTCTTTCTTTTTAGTTTTTATTCTCTAGCTAGGCGTTTTGACATTTTTATAATTAGATATTTTTAAAAGTAATCATTTATACAGCATTCCCATGTAATTCGAGCACTTATAAGTTACACTAGCCTTCTGCTAGCGGCTTCGCCCGCGTGGACCTGTTTTAATGTTCCCGTAGGATAAAAACTATCTCTTGTCCTTTCCCTAGATCCACTCTATCTGTGTTCAAAATTTCATTAAAATTGGTTGTTTAGTTTAAGTGGGAAAGCGTAGCAAACAGAATTACTTTCGAGTTCTTATTTATAATATTAATAAGTATTATAATAAGTAGGGATAACAAATTTGTGATAACCTTCAAGTTAAGAATATTAATTTTACTTTCCAGCCTCCTGCGTATTATCCCCAGTATCCGCAGTATGAACACCAGCAACAGCCTCAACAACAGATGCCTCAGTATGGACATGACCCTTATTACGGACATTGATGAATATTATTAAAAATATTAGTTTCAGTAACTTATTTAATAAGATATCTCATTTAAATTTTGCTCTCGCGCTGGTCGTTGCTTTTATAATTATATTTATGTAAGTATTTTCTTTAAATGTAATCTCTCTATTCTTTGTTCAGAAAGAAAAAGAGTTGATGTTAGGTATCTATATAAATATGTGATCCATAATTATGTAATTTATATTGTTGAATCTTTACTAATAAACTATACGTACTAAATTCTTTGTTTATTTAATTATAGTTAATAGACATTCATTAAAACCAAACACGTTACTCGTCTTCCAGATCAGTATCACACATCGAGATCGTGGAGCGCTCCGATAGTAACTATAACAAGAGCGTCATAACTTCGTAAGAAAGTGCATTTTATAAATTAAAATCTTAATTGGGAAGGTCAAGCAGTAGGTGCCTACGGCTGTGCCGTGCAGATTGTAGTCCAAGACGGCGCGCGCGCAGGGCACACGTGTAGTAGAAGTGAATCGCTTTTTCCAATTCGGAACTCGAATAGAGAAATAGAGGAGCTCGCTTAGTCTTACACTGTGACTCGAGTGCCGCGAAAATCGGGAAATGCAACTATAAGAAAGCTCAACCGTCATAACAAAGATTTCTTCGAAATGTTGTTTTTGATAATAATTCCCGACAAAGTGGACATGTCCTTATCAATACAGTAGTTCGATCAGCTGTTCTAGTGCTGAAAACGTTCTGTGACGAGATGAGGATCTTCTTTCGATGGATTTATATTCTGGTATGAATCATGTTCATCAACTTATTGTATTTAATGATTAGTTCGGTAGGTATATAAATTAAGTTTCTAAGGCCTAGTTACTACAAAATTATCGATGAAGGTTACGAGTTGCGGTTCTAAGGCACTTTGTTTTCGAATATAAATACTAAATCGTGGAAAATACAAAAATCTTTTAACAATTAAGTATAATTTAAGAGTTTGCAGTTATTACGGTATCCGCTAGCAGCGGCCTGGGCCCCAGGTGCGATACGCCCACGTCGCTCACTTTGTAGTCTTATTGACCTTCGTAGTCAGAACTCAAGTTAGTGAATTTAAAAGTCCAATCAATAAATTGTAAGATATATTATTCTCAGTTGCAGTGCGAATCTAACAAACGCAACACAAGTTGAATTATTAAACAAATTATTATACAAGCTGAATTATTACACTTCATTGCTTTTAAACCCGCAATTTTAAAAAAGTGGTAATTTAAAGTTAAGATGACTTCCTTAGGTAAGAATATTTCTGCTAAAAGAGAGTTTGAAATAAGGGCACTTAAGGGCACTGCAATAAAACATGGAAATACTGAATATTAACTGCAAAATCTCATGTGTAAAATCAGCTTAGTCAGCGAAATTGGCAAAATTTTGTATACGACCTCCAAAAGCTATTGTTACTCTGAAATGAAAGTAGGTAGGTACGAGCACTAACTGTTGTTAAATTAAATTAATGCACATTATTTAAAAAAAAAGAGATTTCTATGCTAGTACCTTATTACATACTTACATGTACTAATAAGACTATGAGGTCTGTACAATGATGATAAATATATTAGTGTGAACTTCTCTAACATGTTCTGTTCTGATAGACTCGTTAATCAGAGCTACCTACGTCTGAACCTAGAAATATATTTTTTAACAATGGGTTACATTCATGACTTAGCAACCTCTAAGGATGATTTTTTGAATACTTACTCCAGCCCTAAGTGACATGTATGAAAAATCCACCCCAAAGGGGTTAAAAAAATGAAATGATTTAAAAAAAGCCTTATCAGGGCGGACGAGGTCGCTATCGGTCTGCTGTACCTACCAGCGATTGTTCTTGATTTTATACTAATAGCTAATTGTATGTAGATAGTTTATAAATAAATAAATAACGCTTCACACTCATAGCCTCACAGTAGGGTAGATATACCCTGTGTCGTGGGTACCATGGACACACACAAAGACAGAAACACAAACACCCAGACCGAGAACAGAAATTTAAACTCATCATTCAAATTTCTATTTCGCCGAGAATCGAACCCGGGACCCTTCGATTGGCAGTCCGGCATGGTAACCATTGCGTCACGCAGGTCGTCAAAAAAAATATTATAAAATTGCAAAAGAAAATTAGCCTAATTAAAAGATTGCGAAACGATAAAACTATGATTCGTTTTAACGTTTAACCTAATTACCTTTAACATTTCAATTCAAATTCAGGAGTTTCAGGTTTGAAGTTGAAATTAAATTTCTACACAGTTAACCGATATTTACTAGATAAATTGACATTAGACACAAAAGTGTTCAGCAAGGTCAAGATATACTTATTTATTTAAATAAACAAAGTTATCCAATATTTAAAACTAAACTGCGCAAACAGTACAATAAAGTTAGTTCTTTTTGAATTTTTCGTTCGATACTGAAACTAAAGATCTGAATTTAAAACAACAGCGTTGCACGTTCTTATATCTATTTAGTTTTTCTTCAGAGATAATTTTCAAAAACAAAGAACAAAAAAGATTTGACGACATGATCATTTCATACCTATCTCAGACTTCAGTTGACTATTCATGGTTCTTTTTTTCAATGGTGTACGTGTACCTATCTATACCTACAGACACTAACTTTCTGCACCAATATTTATTTCAAAAAATAAAATAAATCCTGATTTCCCTGTACGTGATATAAATAAAACATTTTCTTAATTTTAAAATCACAAGTTGATGTATGTAAGTAATGGAATTTGCACTGACGAAAAACAAAATGAAGATAATAAATGTCAGTGTGATCTTTTACGATCAAATGAACGGACAATTTAAATTCAGGCTGAGGGCAAAACGGGTCTAGGCACATACTTCCTGATAGGTTTTTATATAACGGCCTCAATTTGTTCCATTTCATACTGACTTTTAATTACGATGTTGTAGATCGCGGTATTACCGGTTTAACATTTATGGAACAAGATCAACACATTTTTTCTCATGTCCAAAAACTTATAGTAAACAACGAAAGACCTAACTAGGTACCTTAGTAGGTAACCCAGAATTTGTTGCATCATCTCTCCTATTTAAGGAAAACAGCGTGGGGTGCATGGTGTCAACAGTATCTCAAAAAAAAGCACCCCACGCAATTTTACAGTAAAATACATTTTCTTCTTATTTTTTTTGCTTTTTAGTTCGTATTTTCATACAAAACGTGTTTTTTAGTTTTTTAAACTACATTATTTATTTTTAATTTTTTAGTTGGATTTTTTTTTTCATATTATTGCATTGTCATCGGCCTTTGACCCCTGTACAAATTTAATCAGAAGTAGGTGAAAATGAAATTAAAATATTCCGTTACATACATACATACATACAGGTCACGCTTATATAAGAGTGTTAAAAAGCGAAAAACTATACCATAATTTTGTTGTTGTATGTCCCCTTAGTAATTAATTGCGGTATAAGTAAAAACCAATTAATATAGTAATTACTCGTATATATACATATAAAAAATCTTGCTTATCAATTTGTGGGCATCATCAGACATTATTGACAGTGCAGTAATGTTTAATTACATAGTAAGTGTCCAAGAGGAGATTCTAAGGTGTACTCGAGCGCGTCTGCCTTAAGATATGGGGTAGTTCTAGAAAGAACAACTTCTGTGTCCTTATACGGTTATCGAGATTACAATATTCCGTTGTCATACAATTTTGCTCTCGCAGTCTCGCACCCTTAATTAAGTTACGCTCAAATCGTCACATCATTGAAATGTACATAGGCACTCAGTACGTTAACCCATTCCTATATTATTTTTTTAGGCTTGAGTATTTATTTAAGTGCTTATTTCTTTTACACGTTATAAAAAGCGCATGTAAGCTCTCCTCCTGTCAAATGATAGACCGTACTCGTACATGCTGTATTTTTTCTTATTAAAATCCTATGAGTCCTTACGATCGTTGAGTCGCTGTTCTCAGGTGTGTCATAAGTAATCAGACTATCAGTTAAGTTAACCTCTTTACTTATAAATAACCCTAAAAGGATGAGATTTTTTCTAAAAAAACCAGTATGGTTGCAATCATTGTAAGTAATTTTATGCAAGATCACGACGCTTTTAACAAAATTCCAATTGTTTTAATAATCCTACGCACAATAAATATAAAAACCTATCTACATAGCATGAACAACTAGGCATAGAACGCATGCACTCAAATTAAATGTAAAATGGCGTAGCCTTCTACCTACCTACCGTCTTCTGATGTATTACATTGCATGCCCTTAAACAGTATACTTTTCTTTGTAATCTCAAGTGCGTTATCATCGTTTAATTTATTTGTATTCAAGTTTAAAATACCGCACGATCTGGTAAATCAGAACTGGTTTTCCTGCCGTGCCCAGTGCAGTCAATGCAATCCTTTAAAGATAATAATAATAAAGACAAAGATTATAGGCATGGCTAAATTGATCAGTACCAAGGACTGTGGATGCATGCGAAGAACTGATCAACATTTCAATATGTCTCATAAAAATCTGCAGTAACATTGACCTTTAACAGGTGATCCGGTCCGTTATAAAATGTTAAAACGACGGCGACGCGTGTGTGTATTAAGTACACATACTACAATTTCTACGTAGAAGTTGCTACTTAATTAATCACTAGCCTAGCTAACTTATCTGAAGTAGAGGTACGTTACATCTAACCAAACATTATACGATAACTCTCAAATTGCGTGAAAGCAACCGTTACTTATTATGTTAAGGAATTAATTAAATCTTATGAAATGTAAAAATAAAATAACAGAACATGCTATAAATAAGTTATATTAATTTATTGAGGCAAGCAAGTCCTTTTCAAGTCTGATTCAAATTCACTGCAGTGAAAGATTTCGCAAACATTGGCCTGAAAAACTGTAAAAATTTCGTATTATTTCGATTCAAAATGGAATTGGAAGTTGAAAAAATACCAGAATAAGTATCACAAGTCTTTATTATACTTGTAGTTCCCTTTGAAACTGTTACATGATAGTACTTCTGAAAATTCACCCTTTATCGCTAATTTTTTCCTAATATTCCTACGATGCACGATGCGCTCACTTGTACGAGTATGTAGCGCTTTTTGCGGTTTGATATTAGAATAGTTCTAGAGAACAGTGACGCTTAGCGAAAACCCTCGCCTTAGCTTCAAGTTGTTTCATATAGGTATATAGTACCTACGTGCGTTAGACAGGCAACGATAGCAACCACCCCTTTCATGACGGAAATAAGTTCAACTATAAGTAGGTAATATTTCACCAGTCGAATCATGCAAGAAACGCTAACTGCAATAATGTTTCCCAATTCAGCATTTTCAGATTTCAGTTTGATATCGTTGTTTTTTTAACTTTTGTTATATTATGCTTATTTTATTATTATTTTCTTTTACCTTTTTTCTGTTTTTATTGCACCCTCATCTCACTTCCTGAGAGTAGCCAACCGGTAGAAAATGTCACTAGGCATTACAAGTTCGCCATATCTAGTTTTTAGATCAATGAGGGACATATTAAAAAGAGGTCATAAAAAATTAAACATAAATGATATTTAAAAGAAGGGATGATGTCCCCTAAACATCTGGGAAATGGCAAATTGTACCTCAAACCATAAACTTGTCAGCTCTCTCACTGTCATTACCTGCCATAATCATGCATTCAGGCATGTAGGGACAATAATCAAAAGTAAAATAAATTTTTCTAAAGTATAAAATATCATTGTTTGTAGACTTTGCAGTAGATATATATTGTAAGGTATTGTATAACATGAATAATGATCAGTTCATAGAATAGTTATTAAGTGATTTGCTGAACGGTATTTCGTTGTCTAAACAAAACATTACGTAATAAGGCTTGTAACAAAATTAGATTAAAGTTTTCCCCTCATTAAAATTTAAGCCGGATTTTTGTCTGTATAAACATAGACTGTAAGCTGGGAAAATACTTATTTAGTCTATTTTGCATATCAAAGATCACGATTTTAGTGCATAAATGTTTTGTGTAGGTCACTTACAAATCCTTTAGATGTAAATCAGCACAATAAGTGTACCACTGGACCTTGAATATGCTGTTAAATATTTAGAAAATTGCTGCTTTTTAAAATATAATTTTGGCACATGGCAGTTAAATAACAATGATTAGTTTGGTTTGTATACACAGCTATATAACAAGCTTTTACAAAAAAATTACACAGGACATAATGTTAATATACTACAATACAGTACAATTACATTAAAATTTACAATACAGTAAATTATGCATTTTTCTAAGCCATCAACTAGCTAAAAAGTACACTATTGCAAAAGTTGTAATTTCTTTGGTACATTCGTTGATCTTTTTTATCTAGGCAAAATAGAGCGGTCAGTTATTTTCTGGAATAAAATGAAAGATTAAGGGCGTAAGATTTGATAAAGGGCTCTCAAGGCCGCCCAGTGTGCGTGCACAATGATAGTATAAATTAAACGGATTACTCTGAACTTGTCACACCTGCACTCATGACTGTATTTTATTATAAGGACATGACAAAAACAATAAGGTAGAGGGTAAAACATGTTAATGATTCTATTTTGTTTAATCATCTATACATATAATAAAACTGTAAGCAGGGTCAATTCTGTACATTGCATATAAATTTAAAAAAATACTTCTAGGGGTCTTTTTATAAGTAACAGAAGCTAAAAATATAAGTTTTGAAATTATTGTCTGTCTGTCTGTCTGTCTGTCTGTTGTTAGCTTTTCACGCAAAAACTACTGGATGGATTTTGATGAAACTTTTTTTGTTTTATATATATTGGTCCTCGCTAACATTTAGGCTATAGATAATTTTAAAAATCACCCTTTAAGGCAGTGGCGTAGCTATCATAGGGCCAGGTGGTGCAGTGCACCAGGGCTCCGGAGCTCAGGGGGCCCTCTAACCTCTCTTTCTCAGCTTTGAAAAAAAAAAACTTGTGGAGCCTCGAGCCTGCTCACAAGATTTTCTTTTTTTTTTCAATCGGACGGAAACATTTAACGTTAATTGCAATAGTAAATGAGGCGGCATCATACTTGGATTTGAGTGAAATTATAGACGAATTCGCAAAAATTAAAGCAAGTAAGAGATTGTGGATTGGACGGGGAATTCTGTTAAAAATCCTTTTTTCTCGTAATTAATCTTATCTGTATAATAAATATTCTATATTGTCATGTGCGTCGTTGTTTATTTATTCCCTTTTTCTTCTATTAAACACATGGAGATTCTTATAGAGACGACGTATGGATTTAGCCTGCTAGAGATAATTCAATTCACTGTTTCCTATTCTTATTCCTATCAATAATTTTAAAGACCAATATAAGTTCAAACTACGCGAAAAGAGGGGAGGAGGGCCCGATTCTCTCCCTATGCACCAGGGCCCTTGTCCCCCTAGCTACGCCACTGCTTTAAGGGTGTGAAATGAGCGATGAAAATTTGTATGGAAAACTTGGATTTTTTCAATAGATTTTCTTGAAATTTGGTATAAATATTTTCTAACCAAAATAAAAGAATACGTGTTTCAGCATTTCCCGAAATTCACCCTTTAAATGTCAATTTTCATTGAAACTCTTTGAAAATTGAGTGTCGAAACTTGATGTACAGAATATTTTTGTGCAGAGTAATACACTTATAATTTTGTATTTGTAATCTTTACTAACATAGTAAGAATTCTATTTAAGCTTTTTTCAAAACTACCCGTCAATAGCAAATAAAGTGGATTCGAAAGTTGGTATCTCAAGCGTACAATAAATTAACCTTAACTTAATATTTCATTCTCAAATTCTTTTCCCTTCTTTGAATGATGTGTTTACTGATTTATTGTTGAATGAATTTTCGTAACATTAGTGTGTATTTCATATCAATCGGGTGATAAACAAAAAAGTTATGTTCATTTACACAATACGCGGTCACTTTGGGGAATTTGTAAGAAAGTTTCGGTAACAGCCCATTCAAAACCATAAATAAAAGTTTAAATTTAAATTGACAGCCTCCGTGGCGTAGTGGGTGATGAGCCGACTGCGAAACGGGAGATCGTGGGTTCGATTCCCACCCAGGACAAATATTTGTGTGATGAACATGACTATTTGTTCTGTGTCTGGGTGTTAATTTATCTATTTAAGTATGTATTTAGAATTATATAAGTATGTTTATCAGCTTTCTGATTACCATAGTACAAGATCTGCTTAGTTTGGAATCAGATGGTGTTGTGTGAATTGTCCAAAGATATTTATTATTTATTTATTTATTTATTATTTATTAAATAAAATTATTTTGAACTCTCACTAATATTGTCGACTATATTAAATATACTTAGATCAGCTTACTGTATTTTCTTTCGTTGGCCGAGTATGGCTAGACTATATGTACCTAATAAGCGCATCGCGAGCCTTACCGCCGCCGAACCTTACATCACAGGCTCCATTGAGTTAGTTGCTCAGCTTATTAGTCTTCTTTTGGGGTGGAAGATTATGAACAGGCTGCAGCTGAAACGATTATTATCGCTACAATTTATCAAGCTGCAACCTTTTTAGCATTCCACTGCTGAGCATGGGGCTCTCCCAATATTGAGGAGGCCTCAAGCTCCGATGAACCGAAATCCAAATCTTACAATCTCAATGAATCCAGCATTAAGGTTGTAAGATACGGAATCTAAACCTTCATACAGAATGTACAAAGCCTTAACAAAACGAGACTACTGCAGACATCTAGGTGACGAATAGTTAAACTTTTAGTGAATCAACTGTTAATCTCAATATCTACCTATTTGGTAATTTGACATTCGATTTATCAACCACAAAGTTTACATGTCATACGGTAGATGGCGTTATTGAGCAATATTCATTTCTTCTCCAAAGTGAATCGATGGAGATAATTTCAAATAAAAGCCTTAAGTCTAATAAAAGTAAGTACATAGTGTAAAAAAAAATAAAAAATAACATTTCACACGTATAGCCTCACATTAGGGTAGATATACCCTGTGTCGCGGGTGCCATGAACACACATAGAGACAGAAACACAACCACCCAGACCGAGAACAGTTTAAACTCATCATTGAAATTTCTGCTTCGCCCGGATTCTAACCCGGGACAGTTCGATTAGCAGTCCGGCATGGTAAACATTGCGCCACGCGGGTTGTCCCATCGTTGGGTAGGTATACGTATGATGCTGAACATTGTTAATTGGACCAATGATAACTTAACTCATTTTTTGCGTCTCTTTATTGCGTACGGGCTGAGGGCTCATCCACACACGTTGATTGATGGAGATATTAAGGATTCTTTAAAGATTCTTTATAAAAATAAGATTCTTTATAAAAATATTCTTTATTTCCAAATACAGATAGCACACTGTGTAGAGACCCTGCCTTCTGCTTTAGTTTTCACACTGTTATATGAGTTATGACTTATGAACAAATTGCTGTCCGAAAGTTTTAAACCTATAGTTTATTAATTGACCTTACAATTATTTTTCCGATTGTTTAATCCTAAGCACGTGTATGTTTAGAAATTTTATCTCCCAACTACAAATAGTTGTATAGTGCACCTCTTTTCTGCAGTAGGTTAAAGCTATTTATATAGAATGAGTCTATACATTCTTTGCAATATAAATTCACCCAATTTACTAAATATACTATTTTTAACATAGATGAAGCCACAGTATGTCTTAACTTTAATAAACGAGGTACATATTTGTAAAGAGAATCTGATTGCACGAGAAAAGCGAAACGTGAGAAAAGTGGATAGTAAGATCAGTACAGTAAGCATTCCTTACTGTTTTAGGTTTGAAGGATTTAGAAAAATTACATTAGGTTTCTTCTGAACATATGAACATTGTATTATAAGTGATTTCACTATATGTAAGAATAATCTACCTACTACTTATTCAATGCAAATAAATAATCTTTAATTTTTAATCAATCCATTTTATAAAAGTCTATATACACGCGGACGACGTCGCGGGCACAGCTAGTCTTGAAATAAAAGTTTACATTGCATCTTGAATTAAAACAAATAGTGAAAGATACGGTACGTCCTTATACCTCGTCTACTGACATCGTCATGAGGGGTCGATGCGCACAAGTAGGTGCATGCATTGTGGGCGTGGGTGCAGTTTCTGTCCGTTTCGTTTAAATGCCTAATAATCAAGTCAGTCAGATCAGATATCCTTGTAAAGCGATGGCTACTTTACCAGAACGTGTCCGATGGAGTTTTGGAGGCCAGCGGTTATAAAAGTTATTGTCATGTTATTGTTTGTTGTTTTGACAACACCAGTACTGTAATTAACGTACCTACATAATATGTATCTAAGTATATCGAAATGCCGTCAACTTTATCCGATACACCTAATTCAAAAATACACCATGAAGATGAAACAATAACAAAATAATGACATACCTACACTTTTCAACTTTTGATATGTGTATAACATAACATCTGGTGGGTGACTGAAAATCCTAATTACCAGCAATTAAATTTTACAATATATTTTATGGACTTTTCCCTAACTGGCGTGCAATTAACCCGTAAATCGCATTTTTTGTTTGTTATTGCATGTAATTGTAATGTAAATAAAATTGTGCTTATCGAATCGAATACCTACTAGAATAAACACGGATTTAAAGTTGGTAAATGAACAAATAGCCCCTAAATTCATACGCACGTTTTAAAAATAAAATAAAAAACTTCGTAATGTATGCCGCTTATTTAGGCAATTACATTAAGTAATTGTGTAATTGAATGCTGATTGTTAAATTCATTAAATGAAAACAACAAGTTAAACCAGAATAATAACCGTTTTCCTGTGTTATTTCCACCACTAATTCTTGTCGTGCACGTCGTCAATCAAAACGACATAATCTAAGTAGATATTAATAAAAAAATCACCTACATACACATTCTTCATCCGAGTTATCCAAAAAACCCGTAATCCAAAAAGGACTTACACTAGGCGCTCATGTAGAGTGCGGTCCAGTTTTACAATTTATCATGACTAAGTTTATGTACAATGTTGTAATAGACGAACTAAAGCTTATAGATAGGTAGGTAGGTACTCGTATTTGTTTGGTGTTAGTATATAACACAATATAAGAGTAGAGAGTACGAATAACTCGCAAACCTTTTGTCATCACACAGGCACGAGTCTCTCCAAATTTTTGAGAAAGCCTGGAGCTTACTCCACCACGCTGCTCCGATGTGTGAGATAATGTGTTTATGGCTCAACAAAAATACTTGTCTTATCAAATTTAATAATGAAAAAGCTTTAAAACAACTCGTTCTGACCAGAGCGGTGATTCCCATGATCTCCCTGCATGCGCCATTAGATCACATACATAGGTCAATGAAATCAATCAATCATACAAGTGGCATTCGATCGTTTGTAGAATAGAACGAAAAATGTATGGGATTGACATTAGGGAGATCACGTCACATTTCGTTAGCTAAGCTATAATAGTTGTTAGTATTGAGTACTAACTAAAAAATGTATGGGATTGAACATTTTTCATTGATGATGATCATCAGTGACAACTGCGTATAAAATGACACAGTAGATGTTATTCAATTTGTTGGTAGCGTTTGTTGATCGCAGCAAGTGACATATGCCTATGCAATTGCATGACCTTAGCAAATTGTCATGGAATTTGGCTTTGGCAACGACCTCAAGTTACTATTCCTTGCCATTCAATGTCAAGTCTGTGCGACGTCATACGACTATAATGTACCCGGAGCTTTATCGCACACAGTTTATGATAATTTATGACGCTAAGAAGAATCTGTAGCTGATAAATAAAAATCATTGAGGTCGTGCGCCCTATGCGTGACTTCCTTAAGCCACAATACCTTTAAAGAATCTGTAAGTAAAGAGTCTGCTGGTCATCACGGTCCATGAAGCGTCCTTTGAGACTTGATTATTGAACGAATCGTGAGTGTACACTAACATTGTAGTTATAAATTACACGACTGTACGTAAAGTTAATCGGGGATGCCGACAGGTTACGGTCCTGACCGAAGACCTTCTTCAAGTTTCTACAAGTTTGTTGACTAAGGGCCTTTTTCACCACCTTCAAATAAAGTGATAAGTACGCTAATTGTCGATTTAAGTCACCCGTAACTTCAATTTCAATTTCACGATGTTCGAGTAGCACTAATAATTATGATACCTACACTGACCCGTACTCTTAGCTTTTACTTGCCAACTAACTTTACTTGGGACGTAACTAATGAACACTTTACTTGGAGATAGTGAACGACACCCTAAGTTCTATAGTTTAAATACTTAAAACAGCAGGTACGTATTAAAGTAATATTTGATCTTCCTCAGATAACATCTCACAATGCATAATTATTTCATCAGATAAATACGCATCAGAGTCCGATTTTATCGCAAAATTTATTTCTTAATTCATACCTAGTTACGTTGTATCTAAAAAAAAATTTATTTGAAAAAAATATATTTTTTTAAATTATAATTCAAAGAAATATATTATATTCCTTGTTTTTGTGATAGTGATAACATGTTATCAAGTAATGAGCGGGAGCAGAAAAATTTCCAGCAGTTCTCTTTGAACTCCGGTGTTACTAACAATTTTGAAGCAGTATAGCTATGAGACTGCAAAATCTATCTACTAGTAATATTGCTCTATCTAGACTATAAGTGTATGGCAGCCTCACTCTAATTACCATAGGTTCCTATTAATTGGTTGATTGGCTTTCTTCTTGTAAAAATAAATGCGTATGTAATTAGCATTACACAAAAGATAGATAATCTTGTCTAGCTGGAGTTTGATCACATTCTGCCTGCTGCCGTACTAAACGTGACACCCACGTTTTTGCCTCGGCGGAATTCCAAACTGCTTATTTTTTGCCCCTAATTTGACATTTAGAGTGAGTTGTAGTCAATCAGGTAGCTACCTACCATTAATAACATCGCAAAGAGTTACACTAATTGATATAATTACGATATCAAGTTTTCTAGAATTCGCGTTAAGAAATAATTTTACAGATTTTATGATCCACTTAACTGATACAAGCAATATATAAATTGTAGGAATACTTTTCTAAGATGTTAAGTTAGTAAACTCAACACAGGAAATGCATCAATTATTTTTAGAGTGAATTATAGGTAGGCACATATTTTGCAGTTTACATTAAACTACTTAATACCTTAATAAAAGTCTACATAAATATAATTTTTATGCCAGTAAATAAAACTATTTTTCTCCAAATAGGTAGGTATAACAACAGAGCTATTTTATACTATTTAATCAATACCAATAAATAAAGCTGTTTGTTTGTTTGAATTCGCTAATCTCAGGAAGTACTGGTTCGAATTGAAAAATTTCTTATGTGTTGGATAGTCCATTTATCGAAGGGCTGTAGGCTATATAACATCATTTGTAGGTGGTAGTACTGTTATCGTTCGCCCGGGGAAGTACCACCGCTGTTTCGGTGGAAAGGTGCAGTTGCCGGCCACACTTACATGAGGCTACCACCAGCCTCCGGAGTAGCAGCGCAACTGCATACGACCTCAGACAAGACTTACCTATGCTTGCTTGAGGTTGTATGTAGATTTCCATGGGCTACGGCGACCACTAAACACCACGTGGCCTGCATACTCGTCTGCTACTCCATTCAAATAAAAAAAAGAGTTGCGGGCTGTGAGAGTGGGAGCACGATCCGTTCAGCCAGCGGGTCCGGGAAGGACGGCGGTGTGTGCGTGGCCGCATGCCACCGATCCATGCACCTTCCGATGCCATGAGCATCTTTGGGAGAGCACATTTGCTCTCCCAAAGATGGGCCATTGCGTTCCACTGGATATCCCAGAGTCTTCCCCAAACGCAGAGAGGCAGGCCACCGATGGGGTTTCAGTTTTCAGTGCGGTACTAATCCCACATTACCCGGTATCCTCTCCCAAGGTGTCAGGTACCTTATGAAGGTTAAATTCAATAAAGGTACTGCCTTGTAACTGATACACCTACTCGTATGTATAATACACGGTGCATAAGGTATGTAGCATCACTTTTAAAATGCATCGCGAGTAAGTTGCATGCAGTAGTATGATTTAGTTCGATCAAAAAAAAAATTCTTCTGCAATTGATTTACAAACTCGACAAGGAAATGAAATATTAAACACCGGTTACTGTAACTAGGTACCTACACTTCCTACAATGTCGAAATTGTCAAGGATCTAGCAATGACATGGTACATAAGGTCCATTCCATACGTAGGCCAACTAGGGCAAACCTACTTAACTATTTGGAATTAGAAGATATGGGTAACACCTACACCACATAGTACCTACTTTGTAACACCAAATCAAACACATTCACGTAAGCGCGTCCCATTAGCACAATACAAAGAGCGCCCTCGGGTTAATTTTATTTGATTTCACTGTACGTAGTACTTTAATTTTATCTACGTTAGGCTCAGGCCACAATGCATCCCCAAATGGCCCAAATGCATAATTAAAATAACAGTACCTGGACGACCGAGCATTGCTCGGATAAAACAATTTATTTTCTTGGTTTAGTTTCACACGAAACACTCATTTGCTTAGTATAACTAAACAACGCCATCTGAAAAGGGGAGCCTAAGAGGGGATTTTCGAATTTACTCGAGCGCGTCAGTTTAAGATATGGGGTACACCTTGCATCCTGTTGAGTACTGTCACGATTTAAAAAAACCTTCTATATAGGTACAGTTTTTTTATTTATTTTACTTCCAAATCTCAAAATGGTCAGATTGAAAACCCCGTTACTGTTGAACCATGAATTTGAAATAATAAAAATTCGAACCCTTCCGAGTTTGCCAAAATGCCATTTTTTATTTCGCTGTTTTGTATACATTCATACTAACATCATCAGATTACTGAAATATGACTTACCATGCATTTAAATTACTGAAATATGACTTTGCATGCATTTAATTTATTTTACTGTTTTACCTGTACCTTTCGTATAAAATTTTCGAAAACCTACTTACCTGCTCACTTGCTCACTCCACCAGTTAAACGATAACGTCATAAAATATAATCTTTTAATCTTCCTACCACTCAACCTATAAAATGCACAAGGTCCTGATGACGCATTTTATTTAACATTAGCCAAATAGTTTATAGCGAAAATTGATAATGTAACTTTTTTAAACGCCTGCCTGTAACTCGGTATCCAATATTATGGTTGCTCAAGTGCTATCGGAACTAATCGGAAGTCCAACAAACTACAACCTTCAACTTGACTAACAAAGAAACGATCACAAGTAAATGCCACTAGAAGTCACCCAACCATCGGTCAACCCAAAGATATTATTTCTATGGGTCAACCGCTGCTATACTCATAATATCCATCATGTTACTTATTACCCAGTATCTACCCGGTATCTATAATACTGTGATTCTTGATTTTTAATAATATATATTTAATAATAAAGATGTAATCTATTTAATTTAAAACAAGGGTTTTAACTCTTTCTTGTAATCTTTAACTTTTACCCTCGTAAAAGTTAAACAACAAATTTTAAGAGCGCGTCTAAGGCACGTTTGCCGTTGATTTTCGTACCTACATTGTCCTACATGCATATTCATTATCAACATAGCTACATATTACAAAAAACTTATAACGACTTGCGAACTATCGAAGATCGAATTTCAACGAACAAAAAGCTCCCGCGTGTTATCGACCTTACAGCGAGAGCAAGGCCGCGAAGTCGGCCGCTGAAAGTCAGTGGCGTTATATTACTATGCCTATTGAGCACTTTTTTTTATTTGAATGGAGTAGCAGATGAGCATCCAGGCCACGTGGTGCTAAGTTGTCGCTGTAGCCAATAGACACATCTACACACAACCTCAACCAAGCCTGAGGGCGTGTGTAGTTGCGCTGCTACTCCAAAGGCTGATGATCGCCTCATGTAAGTCTGATCGGTAACTGCATCTTTCCACCGAAACACTGAAGAATTGCTTTACGGCAGACGTGGGTGCAGCGGTGATCCCCGGGCGAACTATTAAAGTCCTACGACCTACCTACAAAAAAATTGACAACTTTTAACGACCAGTCTAAAAGCACATGCTTAATTCATTAGGTTTATATTGGGCGACAACAATATAAATGTTATTACGTCAAAAATTAATAGGATTGTGTTGTCCTTTTGTTTCTTTATGGAATAGAACAGCCTGCGGTGCTTGAAATGACGATCCTATTTTTAAATTTTTAGGAAGAATTAGTTATAAACTTATAAATACCTAAGTAGGTATCAATCTAGATATGTAGGTAAATAATTAATTATGTAGAACAATGTCTTCGACAAATAAAGTGGGAAGGCTCAAAAATTTGAGAGTTCCCCTCGATTTCCCTGGTACCCATCATCAGATCTTGACATGGTGACTTGGGACCACCGCGGAAGTATAAGCATTCAAACAAAAAAAGAATTTTGAAAATCGGTCCACAAGCGGTTGAGTAAATAATCAGTGAACATAAATATATTAAAAAATTACATACAGTCGAATACATTACCTCCTCCTTTTTTTTTTTATAAATAAACCTAACAATAAGGCAGACGGGCCGCGTGATGTTAAGCGATCACCGTCGCCTATGGACACGGGCAACCCTAGGGGAGCCGCCCGAGCATTGCCGGCTTTGGAGGAGAACTTTTTTTACAGCTTTCTTGAAGAACCCCATGTTATAGTCCACTGGGAATGCCTCAGCTGGAAGGTTGTCCCATAATCTACACGTCCGTGGTAAAAAGGAGCGTGCAAAGCGGACTGTGGAGGACTGCCACGAGTCCAGATGGTGCCGGTGGAACTTTAACCTTCGTCTGGTGGTATAATCATGGAATGGTGATGTAGGCATCAATTTGAAGAGTTCCTCGGAGCACTCACCATAGTAAAGTCGGTAGAACACGCAGACTCCTTTAAGAAGTCTGTAAAAATTAGGAATCTTTCTTTCTAACGCTGAGCAGTAAAGCACTCTATATTCTAGATATGTACTGTTTATTGTGCATTACATATAATATTTAATTTTATTCTAATCTAAAGTACAGTGGGCCAAGATAGTCTTAAGAATATTTCCGCTCCGGTTATTAACGCTTCAGCGAACCCCTAGGTTACATTGCTGGTCAGCAGGCATGCATGAACTTGAACGATGCAATCTACGCGCACCATTGCAACAAAACCATAAATTTAGATCTAAATTCGATAATAGAGAATTATGAACTTGTTAGATGTTGGATAAAAAAGTTTAAGTATAATTTCGTAATCTAAAGAAAGTTGGTAGTAATAATAGCATCGAGTTATATTTTATTTTAATGGAATAGTGGACTAGCATATATGTATGCCACGTGGTAAATGGTCGCCACAGCCTGAGTCTTGCTTGAGGTCGTATGTGGTTGCGCTGCTACTCCAAAGGCCGATGATCGCCTCATGCAAGTCTGGACGGCAACGGCACCTGCCACCTATCTACCGAAACACAACAGAATTGCTTCACGGCCCATAAAATTGGTAGCCTTGAAGCATCTTAGTTTTTATCGTGGCGTGCAACAACTGAAAAATAAGTTTTATTTTATCACTTGCAGACAGTAGGTAGAGCATAAATGCGGTGAATTTTGCATTTACAAAAGTTATTCAATCTTCCTCTGATGAATATGTGAAAAGCAGCGTTTAGGACTAAGTATTGCATAAATCAATGCAACTTCTGCCCTCTGCCAACTAAGCCACTACTTAAAGAAAAGTGCCAGGTGCGAAAGTTTATAGAGTACAAAAATAAATTTATTATTTCATTAAATGCTTTCCATAGGTGATGTCAGACCAATGTTAAATAATGTCCCGATCCCGGATTTTACTCGTAAAGGTTAGCTGTATCTTTGAAAAAATATCATCCGACATCAAAGAATGTAACCCAATATGGTCCGATTCATACTTTCTGACTTACTTTATAACCTGTTTAACGATCTTCATAGGTCAAACTGGTATAATAACTTCAGGGCTCGCACATCCGGAAAGGTGCAAAAACCCTTATTACAAATAGCTCACATTAAGCTTATCCAAAGAATACCTTCATGCATTCACTAAAGCAATTTATATAATGAACCCTTCTTATTTTAATTTTAATTCAATTTTGTATTTTATGATTAATAATTGTAATATGGGTCAAATAAAACAAATTGAAACGCTTTAGATAGGTAATTTATTTTTATACCTTTTTTCGATCGTCCAAGTATTTAATCACGTCTATTATAATCTATCGTTTGAATTGCATAACAGGAAAAATTTCAAAATATTTTAATTTAGATAGACCTGGATGGATGTAAGATTTTAAATTAACATTTGATTTTATTCGTTGTTTCAGATTTTGCCATATCTACTCATAAACTGCCAACCCCTACACAATCATGACGACCATGATCTGGCCGTGGAAAATTCAAGGAAAGGAAATTACAATGCTCAAAATATACCAAAGCTTGACAACTTATCTACTTTAAAAAAAGAACAAATAATATCTGTAAGAATAACTTCTTCTGTGGCGGTAGGCAGAGGTCGATCTAAATCAAGTCATAAAATAATTGATAATTATGAAATTAATTCAAAAGACTCCACCGTGATAACCACATTAGCTGCTGACCCAAGTGAAACCGTTTATACAACTGCTATCCCAGAGATCGTCACCACGCCAAGCACTGAAGACTTTGAAAGCATAACCGAATTACCACCAAGCTTAATTGGGGCTAATATTGAATATATTAGACAACTTCAAGCAAAAAAAGAAACGCGAGGCGTCAATAACTTTGAACAAATACATTCTTTTCCAATTGATACTAAGCATACTGCTGTAAATGAGTCTATTTTTACCGAATCTTACCCAACTACACCGACGACAATTGAAACCGATACAGATAAGTACGAAACTACTGAGAACGTACCAATTGCCCGATCGATACCTTTGTCTTATTCATCAAAAAATTATATTCAAGATCTAGTTCAAAAAGCTCTTGATGAACATCACAGTCCAAGATTGACAACAGTAAGTTTTGATGTTGTACATGATGCACCCCGGAGAACCTACAATGAGCGTAGTAATAATGGATACGTAAATTCAGATGGAATGCAACCATTAATGCAAGGATCATCCTTTACAAACACAAATAACGCTCCTCAAGTGTACAGTCAACCATCTAAAATATATAGTGAGCCCGCAAAATTTTATAGCGAACCGGCAAAAATTTATAGCGAACCCGCAAAAATATACAGTGAACCGGCTAAGATATATAGTGAACCTGCAAAAATATACAGCGAACCGGCCAAATTTTACAGTCCAGCCGCATCCTTGCATTTACCGCCAGAGACACCGCCTAGTCAACGGTCTTGGATCCATGGCTCTGAACTTCCTAATATTAGAAGTACCTTAATCAGTACGACACCTCTGACAACTATTACTAATCAACCTTTTGTAGCCAACACACATCAAATGTCAGAGCAACAACCAGAAAAAAACTACGAGGTCGACGAAAAAATTAGCGTAATGACCGACGGGCGAACTCATGGAGTACAACCATCAGATCCTGAAAACTGTAAACAAGAAAAATGTAAAGTGGGTTATGTAGTCGAGGGCAGACAATACAGGAAGTATAGGGTTGAGGAGAGAACTTCAGACGGATTTATAGTTGGCGAGTATGGGGTCGTGAGGAATGAGGACGGAGCATTGCGAGGGGTCCGTTACACAGCAGACAGCGAAGCCAGCCCTCGCCTCATACATGACGCACTTATGAAGTTCCTACAGCTCAAGTAATTTTAATTATGCCACGTACTTTACCCTAATTTTAGGGTTTTAAAGAATCAACTTATATCTTCTAGTAAAATTGTCTTTCTATAATATAACGAGTAATTCATTGTCATGAAATACAATATGTATTTAGTGATATAAGCTTGTTTTATTAATATATGTATATAAAGACTGAAAAAGTATTGTTTTGACGCTTCTAATATCATAATGAAAATCAACCAAAAAAAAAAAAACAACAAGCACACTGTCAAAAGCACATCCAAAAGTTTACTTTTGATTTGATTAACTTACTTTCATGTTTATACATATGTGCTGAGTAGGTATATTTACCAGAAAAGTCCAATCTACATTACCTTGTTCAGGATCTTCATAGTGCTTCTGTCCGATATTTTAATGCAATAAAAAATTAGATATCTTTCTTCCGTTTAATATTCTCAGTGTTAATTATTTTGTCATAATAACATCATAGTATTAAAAGTCATATTATGCAGTTTATTTCAATACTAGCTTCTGCCTGGAAATACTTTTCTAATATTACGGTGCCATTTAATTTTTATTATATATTTTAATAAAATTTACATCTTCTTTATGAAAAGGACTAAGGTAAGGTATATAGGTAACGATGTACATAAATAATTTACAATAAAGTTCTGAAAAGAAAACATGCTTCATTTTTAATTTTTAATACCCAAGACCTAACTACATAATGTCATTTCCGTTAACCTATTACGGAATGTTAGGGCCTCGTTTACCATCTCCAAGTAAAGTGTTAATTATTTATGTCCCAAGTAAAGTTAATTGGCAAGTAAAAGCTATGAGTACGGGTTAGTTTATCATATGATTAGTGCTACTCGAACATCGTGAAATTGAAATTGAAGTTACGGGTGACTTTAACCACAATTAGCGAACTTGTCACTTTACTTGAAGGTGGTGAAAGATGCCCTTAGCTGGCATTTGTATAGTATTATTATTATTATTATTATTTAAAATAAAATCAAAATAAAAAAAGTTTATAAAAACAAGCTTTTTAAGAAAGAATTAAATGATTCAAACCTGATAAATAAAAGCGTGTTACATTACCTTGTATTTTCAAAAGAAAAATATTAATAGGTATGCTAAATGTTCTTTAATGTTCCATGAAAATTTAACACGCTTCTATTTATAAAATTATCAGGTTTAAATTATTTTTAACTTTTTAATTCTTTTCTAAGAAAAGCTTGGTTTTAAAAAGTACTTATTTTTGTTTTAATTTTATTTTTAGCTCTTTAGTATTTTTGATGCTAGTTTGACTACCGGGTTGTGTCGTTTAATTACTGAGTTCCTATGTCCATCCATCATCAGAACCTGGTTACTATCTAGCATCAAAGTACACGTTAAGACGAATCATACGAGCCGTAACTCAATGGGGTTGTTGCGTTAAATTACTTAGTTCCTATAGCCATCTTCCAGCTACATCATCAGACCCTGCTACTACCAAAATACTCGTCAAGACGGATCAAACGAGTCCAAACTCGATGGGGTTACGTCGTTTGATTACGGAGTTCCTATGGCCACCTTCCAGCTTCATCTTCAGTCCCTGATTACCATCTAGTATCAAAGAACTCGTCAAGACGAACTAAACGAGCTCAAACTCGATAGGGTTGCGTCGTTTAATTACGGAGTTCCTATGGCCACCTTTCAGCTCCATCATCAGATCAGCTCTAAATCTAATAATATTGCATTGTCATCCGATTTATATAAGCATACAAAATTTTATCTCAATCGGAAACCGGGAAGTGGTTCTAATTTAACTTGCAAGATTTGATTACAGACAACGGGACAGGTGAAACTTAATAAAAACTTGTGATAAAAAAAAAACAAAAACCCGACTTATAAATAAATATTTTTTTGATTATATTTTAATTTATATATATTATAATATTTTAATGTCCAGTCTGCTGTCCTGAGCAGCGATAGCCGAGTGGATTTATAGAATAAAAGGCAATTAAAATAAAAGACATCACATAATGATCTGTCCAAGAAAGCGAACAGTCATAATTTTATTCAGTGTAATAATTTATCTAACGCTACCCTTAACGACATAACCTCACTTACTTTGAAACACTTAAAGCAAACGCCTGATAACAGTTTGTGCATAGTAACAACAATTCACGTGTGGAAGCACATTAACTCAACCAGACGACCAACTTTTGAGTTGGTTGAATTTGGTCCTTTGGCCACAAGCAACATCAACGTGACGAAGATTGGCACCATTCTTTAGTTTTATAATAAAACCTATGACCTAAGCATGAATCAGCATCGAAACTTTAATACGTGAATAGTCTTTCGAAAACACTACACCCATTGTTAAAAAGAACCCTCAACTTAATGGGTACTCCATTGGAGTTTGGGTTTTGAGTTGAGGTTTCCTTTGGAGTGCAAACGTACAAAATTCCTTTTCGATAAGATTAATTTTATGATAAATTCCCAATAACCAATAGCCCATAACTCGGATTCATCTTAATTTTGGTGCAGATATATATTTAACAGATTTATTCGGACTTGTTAAAAACTATTTAAAATTAAAACACGAAATCAAAAATTTACAATTTATCAACTTTTTGGTTGATTTTTTTTCTGTAAAACAATAACTTGAAAGCCTTGAAAAAAAAGTCGTCAACAAACCTTCTTGATTATCTAGATTTGATTGGATTGTTCTGAAACATTTTACTGAAAAATCAATAATATTTAAATATTATATTTTAAAAGTCATAAGATAGTTAGATATTATCTAAGTATTTGTTTATTTAGATTAAAACATAAAATTGAAAGATGCGGACATTTCGCATGTGATATTCGTTATCAGTACCTACATATAAGAACTCTACATCTATGTATACTTATATTGAAATTCAAATCAATCCGAAATATACGGAAGTACCTAGAATAGGTACCTACAGCTCTTTTTCGATTATTTAGTTGGATAATAGTTCATGCTAATCAATCTCAAAATCCATAAGTCAACTTGGAATTAGTACAATAGGTACCTAAATTCTAGATGTGGATAACTTTTTAACCTTTCGTTGTAACGTTTTCCATTATGATTATTTTACAGATTAACTGTTAATATTTGTTATTAAAGAAAATCTTTATGTTTTAATAATAAGTAGCCAAATAAATAAGTTTTAGTTCCTACCAACAAAAAAATTGGTTGTCTGTTGCATTTCGTGGTCCTTATCCTATATACTTATAACGGTATCACAATATAAATTAGCAACTTCATAATGTACAATATTTTGTTAAACAGCAATAATAACAGTGAACGAACTGGTATATTTCTATAATATTAATCTAATAAGTAGGCGAATATTAAATTTACTTAACTTTATATTTTTAAATAGCGCTCTAGCTACGAAGCCAATAGAATAACAAGCTAATTTATTAATAAAGTTCAATTATAATTTATATTATAACCCATATATGCTGACAATGTCGACACATGTATACATTCATTCATATATAGGTAAACTAATATATACTATAATAAATAGAATCGTTAAGAGGACTAAGATAATAATGCTTTAAAGTTGCTTACACTACAATCGTACAAATCGCTGCACTATAATATTAGTGTGCAAGCTGTTTATACATACGTGAACTTGAACGGGTATTATGAAAAAAAGTTCATTTTTTCCGTCAATATTTAAAAAAACTTAATACAGCTTACCAAGATATTGTCGGCCATTAAGCCTAATCTATGATAGAAATGTAATGTATTTCTGCTATACACACAAGTAAGTAGTTATAGTGTTATATATCCATACTAATATTATAAATTCGAAAGTAAATCTGTCTGTCAGTCTGTCGGTCTGCTACGCTTTCCCGCTTAAACTACTGAACCAATTTTAATGAAATTTGGAACAGAGAGTGGACCTTGGGAAAGGACATAAGATGGTTTTTATCCTTCGGGAACCTTTAAACGGGTCCACGCTGGCGAAGCCGCTGACGGAAAGCTAGTACCTAATTAAAGTGTAGAAATTCAATATTAATCTCTAATGCACTGATAATGTGCCACAGGCGCGCGGCACGTAATGTAGAGCTATGAAGTTACAGCTGTCAACCACTGGTCCATTTTCCTATTTGCAATTAGTTCTCAATCATTACTTAGCACTAATTTGTTAAAATCACTTGCCACGCTAATAAAGAACAAACCTTTGCTTTGATGACTACCTACATGATGTAAGAAGAGTCATACCGTTGGGTACATCATAAAATAGTTCGTAGACTGGGTAATATAAACTCACATTCACACTCATATACTCGAGTTGATGCACTTGACAAACATCCTAAAACGCATATAACTTTGCATTGTTCTAAGCTATGTAAAGCGCGCCGAAAAGACACTGCACTTACTTACATTATTCAAATACTTACATATTAAATGCAACATTTTTATATATGTTGCTGAATCACAAATTTGACTGTGGGCTATTCCAATAAGTAAATATTTTCACATGGAAATAATCACATAGGAGGATAAAGAGATACTTAAATATTTTTAATTTAGTTTTCAATCGCTGAAACAGAAAATGTACTGTATTACCTAGGCTAGGTATATTTATCATAAACGAAACATTCTTAATAATAATGTAGAATGTAGTCAAATAATTAAAAATACTGTTTTTCGTCCCCAGTATAAAATTTTCATTTTCAAAATACTGAACTACATACTTACTCGTATAACATCAAGTATAAAGTTTTCAAACGAGAACAGTAGGCAGGTAAGTTAATAGAAAAAGAATTATTACTATTTATTTATAGGAGACAAAAATAGTTAATAAAACGTGATTGAGTATTTAAATACAATTAATCGAAACATTTAAACATAAAAAGCTTCAAAATTGGATATGTATAAAGTGTGATATAGTTACATAATAATAACATTTACAAAATAGGTATTATAATATTCTTGAGCCTGACACGCTCCGAATCGCAACCTGTCTACGGCTTGGGGTTCCGGTCTGCGCTCCTCATAAATGTCCCTGTGGCAGTGATGTCGACAAGCTAGGACATCACGGACTGTCATGCCAAAAAAGTGCAGGCCGCTTCTCGAGACATGCCGCTCTTAACGATATCATACACCGGTCCCTTGCCACCGTCAACGTGCCAAGTTTACGTGAGCCGACTGGTATTGCGAGAGACGATGGCAAGAGACCGGACGGTATGAGTTTGATTCCATGGAAGATGGGCAGGGTTCTGGTATGGGATGCAACCTGTTCAGACACGCTAGCCCCTTCCCATCTACATGGAACCAACATCAGAGCTGGTGCGGCTTGTGAGGCGGCTGAAAAAGCTAAGGCAGGCAAATATAGGGGTCTAGGCACTGAATATGATTTTGTCCCATTCGGTGTCGAGACCCTTGGTCCGTGGGGTCCTAGCGCTTTAAGGCTTTTTAAAGAAATAACAAAAAGGTTAGTCGACGTCACAGGAGACCGAAGAGCTGGCAGCTACCTCGGACAAAGAATTAGCCTAGCTATTCAAAGGGGGAACGCTGCCAGTATCTTCGGAACCTTGCCTAAAGGGACTCCTTTTAATACTATATTTTAATTATTAGATTTTTTTTTTTTTTTAAGATTTCCTTATTTCTTATGTGTATATATTAATATAGTATAATATTATGTTTATGTTTAAGTAAGTAGAATTATCGATTGAAATACATTCCATTTACAATAAATAGGTATTAATTTTTATTCGTTGCAAAAAGAATTGATAACAAGTTACATGAAATACTTATGTGTTAACGAATAACCTCAGACATATTAATGTTTAACATACCCTTTGTGAGGCTTATAGGCAAGTACCTACCTAATTACCTTTCTGAAACAATATTTAATTTAAGATGATCTGTAACAATTTATTATCTGTAACAAGTTACTGACGTTACTGTTATGAACAACTTTGTTCCTTAATAATACCAATGCCGGATACCGATATGCTACAAGGCGATCTACTGCGGCAATATTTTCGAAAACTTTGTGGAACTTTTATAGTTTTTTTGCAATACATAATACAAACATACGTACATAGTTACCTAAACATCTTCATCATTTTTTTTAAATAAATAATAATTTATTTAATTGGCAGTGAAAAAAGATGTCATCCGTGCCGTGTTTGATTAGTTTAAAAACATTCTCGCTGTATATCTACTTCACAAATGAAATCGAAAAGATCTAAATTAAAGCGATATTTCTTTGTGTATAAATAAAGCATCCCGGATCGGGTATGAAACGTAATCGCGCTTAGTCATATGTTTCAGATTCTTGCTGCACCAGTTTGAATCGTCGGGGACTCTTCACGGCGATAGATCCGTGGCCGTCCAGCGATAACCGGCCCTTCATTTGAAGATACCTACAGCAAGAACGTAAATACGTAATAATTACATAAGTAAAAATACTTGTAGCTATAATACATAAAATAGGTACTAAAAGGTAGTCCCTGTAGCTTCGAGATTAAGAATAGAGCTACGGTATCCCTTGCCTAATCGTAAGAGGCGACTAAAAGGGGGCTTCCGGGATTATGGGCGGTGACAATGGGAGCTCGATCCGTTCAGCCAGCGGCCCCGGGAAGGACGGCGGTGTGTGCGTGGCCGCATGCCGCCGTAGGCATCGGAGGGTGCTGGAGAGCTCATCTGTTCTCCAGAGGCTCTCCTCTATCTCTATCTCTAATGGGCCTCTGCCTGTTATGGGGCGCCGCGCGTGGAGAACACCGGTGTGTTCCACTGGAGATCCCGGAGTCCTCCAAAAGCGCAGAGGTAGGCCACCGAGGGGGTTTTAGTGCGGTTACAAATCGCACATAACCCCGTAACACCTCTCCCAACGTGCCGGGTTTTTTTGAAGGGTTCCCCTCTCCCTCCTACCCATATCTAAATAGGTACTAAAAGGTATATTAATTTTTTTACAACAATAAGATAAACGACGAAGTACTTTTTTCCATTATTTAAGGTCCACCAGGTATATGTTAGACACAAACTGAAGGGGATTTAGAACATAGTCCACCATCCTGGCCAAGTGCGGGATGATGCAAAAGAACAAGATACATGAGTTGGTGTTAAAATGGGCGGATTGATCTAACACTAGGATTTTAAGGCTGTAAACGTACTTCCAACTATTAATTTTAACAATACATTGAAACACGGCAAACGGTGAATTTAGTAATGATCAATTATGAATTATTCATGAATTGCTATTTTAACTGCTATTAACAGTAATTGAAACTTAACTTAACAAACCAATTTGTGTGTTAATATGTGTTCAAACTAATCATTACAAAAACAAAGGCTCGCGTACGATGATAAATTTTGAACTTGTCTCAAAATGTACATATATATAAAAAAAAAAATTCAACCTTCTTTATGTCCCACTGCTGGGCACAGGTCTCCTCTCACTAGTGAGAGGGATTTAGGCCATAGTCCACCACGCTGGCCAAGTGCGGATTGGTGGACGTCGCGCCTTCGAGGAATTATGAATTCCTCTCAGGCATGCACGGCGATGGAGAACATCGTAATCAATTAAATATTGTAGCCGACTTGGTGTTAAAATGGGCGAATTGATCTAACACTAGGATTTTAAGGTTGTAAACGTACTTCAACTATTAATTTTAACAATACATTGAAACATGAGAAATACCGAAGGCGAAAAATTAGACTTTTATCTTACCGCTTAATATAGCGGCAGACTAACTTCGTAGGCCTCTGTTGCCATTCGTCTAGAACTTCCTTGGGGGCCAGCACCTGTAAATATTTAAATAAAATATTGTCAATGAGAGAAACTACCAAAGATAAGCATTTTTTGTATAAGCGCAACGTACACTATCTTAGAATAGGACTCGAGCCTTGCACGAGGTTGTACCTATGTAGCTTACAAGGTTACAGCGACAGTGATCAACCACTTGACATCACGTGGCCTGCATCTTCGTCTGCAATTCCATTAAAATAATAAAGTACCTAGTTTACTGTTCTTTCCTATGGATATCAGTTACAACTGCTACAGCAAATACGGTGTACTTATATTTATTTTTATTTGAATACAGTGGCAGACCTAGCATGTAAGTCGATAAGTCGCTGCAGCCCATGAACATCTACATCCAAGCTCAAGCAAGCCTATAAGTCGTATCCATCTGGTTAAATCAGTCTCTCATTGTAAGTAAACTAGCCTTTTGAAGATGGCGATGTAAAATCAGGCTGATGAGTAGAACTTTTTTTTTTCTCTGCGGAGCTGGTAGCCACCAAAACATCTAAATTAATCAATCAATCAATACAAGTTAAAATAATTGCTGTGGTCCCCGCACAGTGAGTGAGTGCTGCGAAGGGCAGGGACTCGATACCGATTTTCACGACTCCACCCTCTTGTATGTTTTTATTAAAGCTATTAAATTTTATTGACAAACCTGATCTCCCTTTAGCCGATCAAGAAGAGTGACACAAATCACCGCAGCTTTGATTCCCGCGTGGTGGGTTAGTGCTGCGAAGGCCAGGGACTCCATCTCGATGTTCATAACCCCCGCCTTGTGTATACTCTCCAGGTACTCCATCTTATCCGCCTCGGTGAAGTCGCAGAACGCACCATCCAAACGACCTTGCCCTGCAACAATGCGAGTTAAATTGTAAAACGAGTGTACAATGTCGTCCGCAGACCAAAGCCGCAAATGCTAAATTATATTATAAGTGAGTTAAGTAATAGATCTCTACAAATATTTGCCATGCCTAAGGGATATAGGAAAACGGCTTGGAAGATATTACTTCAAACGTACAAGAATTTCAACTGAACTTATTCCCTAGCTAGCGTGTTGGCGCGTGGTGGAAACCAAGTTCCTACCGAGGTGACCTTTGATGGTACTTTGGATAACATCTGGAAAGTGTTGAATGTTCTGCCTACATGTTTGCAGCATGTTTGTGTAGGCAAAATAATTGTCATTATGTTCGTTTTGTTGCACATATTAATTGCTGTGAATGATAAATAAATTGAAAATTATGATATCACGTTATGTAAGTACTCGTATATTCAACTTATTGCATTGATTCATATGAATGTCATGAAAATAAAGTAGAGGTTTTAAAATATTTGGTAAGTATACTTATTAAATTTTACTATCTCTTTGAGATTGTAGACTTTTTTGAATAGCTATATGTAAAGTTGATGTTCTTTATATTACAGCACTTGGGAATAGCATGAAGCGCAATGATATTAGAAATAAGTGAAGAAATGGTGTAGGTAGCAACTCTAAAAATGGCCTCTACAAAACTGGCACATGCTACATTTGCTATCATTCTCATCAGCGCTGTTGCCGTCTTGTCGTTTGTCGCAGGCTATTAATTTTTAGTTAGAACATAATTTATTAAGAGTCCATATTGTTTGTTTACCTTATTGATTCAAGCTGTTTCAATGCACTGTAGGAACTAGTAGGTAATAATTGATAGTTAATTAGCATAAGAAGCGCGCATGGCCCGGCGCTTAGCGTAGAACGCAAACGATCTATGCAACTAAGCCAAACAGGCGCGGTCGGGTGTGAGATGGGTGACCGCTAGTGGCAAAAAAAAAATCATGCGCGTTTCCGTGCTTCGGAGGGCACGTTAAGCCGTCGGTCCCGGTTGTTGTCGATAGATAACAGTCGTTAAACCTTGTCGGAGGCCTTATGCGCGGTTTGAAAACATCCGACAGCGGGTTAGCCACTAACCCGCATCTCCACCAACCCGCATTGGAGCAGCGTGGTGGAGTAAGCTCCAGGCCTTCCCAATAATGGGGAGAGACCCGTGCCCAGCAGTGGGACGCAAAAAGGGTTGCGGCCAATTAGCATAATCATGCATACCACATTATAGTCTAGCGTTACCATACCTACCATTATGCAATACGCATAGTAACTAACTAGTTTAAGATATTGACTAGACACAACTCACAATTAACTTCAAACGGAAATAGTTTCATAGCTAATGCAGAAACAACTTATTGGTTGAAGTACTATTTAGGTCTATTATAGGATGCGGAAGCGGCTGCAAATTAATCCAACTCTTAACAGGTTTCCTCTTCTACGCCTAGGTACATAATGTATATGTATATTATGACATTTCGATGATACGATACGTACGATAGTTTCTGTTCTATAAGACAAGTTTAGCTATTTATAGCCTGGAAGCAGTTAAATCCAACCACATATAAAAAACATCAGACGGGATTAACCATTAATTTTATTTGTCATTATAATCTGGAAGATCAGTGTTACATGGTGGATGAACAGCTAGCTGGTGTGTAAGTGGCCTCTTAACAACCATACTTAGCCAATCAACTTTTCCAAGGCCTTCCCAAGTCTGCCAATACACGCAAGAATTGCTTTATTTCATAATATGTAGCCTTATCTTGTAACTTTTGCATTTTTTGTTTAGAAAGTAAGATTAATCTTCTGTCCCCCAGGGATGTAAGTATTGCCATTATTATTCTATGTATTTCATAAGTAACTAACTCACCCTCATAAAAGTCATAGGTGCACATAGTCTTGCCAGTGACAGTATCATAGGGGTCCTCTGGGTCTGCCAGAGCCTTCAACTCGCGCGCCAACCGCCGGTCGAGCTTTGCTGGACGTTGCACAGTCTTACCTAGAACAGTCTACAACAATAACGCACTATTAGTTACGGAATAATACCTATAGTAATTTTGGTCTGCGCTCATTCCTTGTGGCATAAGAAAAATATTCTTCAAACTGTTCGTACAAGAAGCTCTTTGTAGGTGTCCTCTGAAAAGTCCAGTAAGGGACTTATAAAATTATTACCCATAAAATAACCACACATTAGGGCAAATGTAATTTTTAAAGCATACGAAACGCTTTAATCGATAAAACAAATATTTTATAACTTTACCTATCCATACTTAATTATTAAGTAGTAAATGTCTCGTCGTTATCAACGGTTTTAGCATTTACCATAAAGCAGTAATAAAACAAAAGACGTAAGAGACGTATCGGATCGTATTGGGAAGTATCGGATCTCAACATCTATCGATTAGACCCCCATGTATCTTCTGCTATTTTCAGTTGTTTAGCCGCCGTTAGTTTACTCGCCGCGTTGCGTCTGAGGTTGCGTCAAAAATACACACATTCAAAAACAGCACCCAAGTCGATGAACTGCGACTTATAATGATATGTTATTTATTCACTACATAGTTGCACTTGATTCTCAAGACGAGTATTTCCTTGGAAACCTAGCCAGCATTTGGTGAATTACTGCAACATCTTTTCTTAAAGTACTTACCAGTTCCAACAAATTCCTTAGTGCACCGTCAACGGCTTCCTCAGAAATGACAACGGTACCACCCTCGTAGCCGATCCCGCCGCAGGTGCCGATGCGGAAGAACACTGGGTCCCGCACCTTCGCATGGTACATCAGCTTGATGACCTCGTGGAGAAGGATGCCCACCGAAGGTATACCCATTCCGTGCTAAAAATTTAAATTTTTTTATATTCAAATCTCAGTATTTTTGGTAGGTATCGATATATAAACAATTTTTTTTAGTTACATTGTGTTTTACTTTAAAATCTCAATTTTCCCTAAACTGCAATCCCTTGGACTCTAAGCCTCTTCAAACAATTTGTAAGGAGAGAGGAAAAAATATGTTTATCTACAATGCTCTGATTGAACAAACAATTAGTAATTATTTTTATAAGATACGAAACTATAAAAACAATAAACGGGATTGGATATTACATAACTAACATCGAAGATAAGAAAACAATATAAGTATACAGTTTCGAAAGAAAATCAAACATTCATATCACGTTTCATGCAGTATGTGCCTTTACCCCCGCAACGTCGAATCAATTGAGTTAATTTGTATCAATTGAAATGGGTCACGTGTTGGTCCATGAGACTTTAGCGTGTACCTACTTACGTAGTAGAGAATGCAAAATCTATACATATAATAAAACTGTAAGCAGGGTCAATTCTGTACATTGCATATAAATTTAAAAAAATACTTCTAGGGGTCTTTTTATAAGTAACAGAAGCTAAAAATATAAGTTTTGAAATTATTGTCTGTCTGTCTGTCTGTCTGTCTGTCTGTCTGTCTGTCTGTCTGTTGTTAGCTTTTCACGCAAAAACTACTGGACGGATTTTGATAAAACTTTTTTTGTTTTATATATATTGGTCCTCGCTAACATTTAGGCTATAGATAATTTTAAAAATCACTCTTTAAGGGTGTGAAATGAGCGATGATAATTTGTATGGAAAACTTAGATTTTTTCAATAGATTTTCATGAAATTTGGTATAAATATTTTCTAACCAAAATAAAAGAATACGTGTTTCAGCATTTCCCGAAATTCACCCTTTAAATGTCAATTTTCTTTGAAACTCTTTGAAAATTGAGTGTCGAAACTTGATGTACAGAATATTTTTGTGCAGAATAATATACTTATAATTTTATATTTGTAATCTTTACTAACATAGTAAGAATTCTATTTAAGCTTTTTTCAAAACTACCCCTCAATAGCAAATAAAATGGATTCGAAAGTTGGTATCTCAAGCGTACAATAATTAACCTTAACTTAATATTTCATTCTCAAATTCTTTTCCCTTCTTTGAATGATGTGTTTACTGATATATTGTTGAATGAATTTCCGTAACAACAGTGTGTATTTCATATCAATCGGGTGATAAACAAAAAAGTTATGTTCATTTACACAATACGCGACATAAACTTAAAAGGCACTTTGGGGAATTTGTATGAAAGTTTCGGTAACAGCACTAACAGCCCATTCAAAACCATAAATAAAAGTTTAAATTTAAGTACCTAAAATTATTTTGAACTCTCACTAATATTGTCGACGATATTAAATATACTTAGATCAGCTTACTGTATTTTCTTTCGTTGGCCGAGAATGGCTACACTATAGGTACCTAATAAGTGCATCGCGAGCCTTATACCGCCGCCGAACCTTACATCAAAGGCTCCATTGAGTTAGTAGCTCAGCTTATTAGTCTTCTTTTGGGGTGGAAGATTATGAACAGGCTGCAGCTGAAACGATTATTATCGCTACATTATATCAAGCTGCAACCTTTTTAGCATTCCACTGCTGAGCATGGAGCTCTCCCAATATTGAGGAGGCCTCTAGCTCCGATGAACCGAAATCCAAATCTTACAATCTCAATGCCACCAGCATTAAGGTTGTAAGATACGGAATCTAAACCTTCATACAGAATGTACAAAGCCTTAACAAAACGAGACTACTGCAGACATCTAGGTGACGAATAGTTAAACTTTTAGTGAACCAACTGTTAATCTCAATATCTACCTATTTGGTAATTTGGCATTCGATTTATCAACCACAAAGTTTACATGTCATACGGTAGATGGCGTTATTGAGCAATATTCATTTCTTCTCCAAAGTGATTCGATGGAGATAATTTCAAATAAAAGCCTTAAGTCTAATAAAAGTAAGTACATAGTGTAAAAAAATAAAAAATAACATTTCACACGTATAGCGTCACATTAGGGTAGATATACCCTGTGTCGTGGGTGCCATGGACACACATAGAGACAGAAACACAACCACCCAGACCGTGAACAGTTTAAACTCATCATTGAAATTTCTGCTTCGCCCGGATTCTAACCCGGGACAGTTCGATTAGCAGTCCGGCATGGTAAACATTGCGCCACGCGGGTTGTCTCAACGTTGGGTAGGTATACGTATGATGCTGAACATTGTTAATTGGACCAATGATAACTTAACTCATTTTTACCGACTTCCAAAAGAAGGAGGTACTGTATTCGGTTGTATGTATTTTTTTTTTTTTTATATATGTTCACCGATTACTCCGGCGTTTGTGGACCGATTTTCAAAATTCTTTTTTTGTTCGTATGCTTATACTCCCGAGGTGGTCCCATTGTCACCAAATCAGGATCTGATGATGGGATCCCAGGGAAATCGAGGGGAACTCTCGAATTTTACAGGCACACATATTGATTTTCTTATACTTTCTGAAGCATAAGAGATATTTGTGCATATTAATCATCATCTCATGTTGCTGAGCTGATGATGGAAGGTACTCCGACAGTGAGGAGTTGAGAGCAAATTCTTTCAATAAATAGTTTTTTATTCGAAATCTCACATTCCTGAGGTGGTCCAACTGTCACCAAGTCAAAGTCTGATGAGGGGATCCCAGAGAAATCGAAGGGAACATACAAATTTTATAGCACAATAAAATGATTTTCACATTTTTCTAAAGCAAAACAGGCATTTGTGTATAATTATCATCATATCATGTCGCTGAGCTGATGATGGAAGGTACTACGACGGTTAGGAGTTGAGAGCAAATTCTTTCAATAAATGGTTTTTTGTTCGAAATCTTACATTTCTGAGGTGGTCCAACTGTCACCAAGTCAAAGTCTGATGTTGGGATCCCAGAGAAATCGAAGGGAACATACAAATTTTATAGCACAACAAAATGATTTTCACATTTTTCTAAAGCAAAACAGGCATTTGTGTATAATTATCATCATATCATGTCGCTGAGCTGATGATGGAAGGTACTACGACGGTTAGGAGTTGAGAGCAAATTCTTTCAATAAATGGTTTTTTGTTCGAAATCTTACATTTCTGAGGTGGTCCAACTGTCACCAAGTCAAAGTCTGATGTTGGGATCCCAGAGAAATCGAAGGGAACATTCAAATTTTATAGCACAACAAATGATTTTCATATTTTTATTAAAGCAAAATAGGTATTTGTGTATAATTATCATCATATCATGTTGCTGAGCTGATGATGGAAGGTACTACGACGGTTAGGAGTTAAGAGTGAATTCTTTCAGTATGTATTTTTTTGTTCAAAACCTTATACTCCTTAGGTGGTCCAACTGTCACCATGTCAAAATCTAATGATGTGGTACTAGGGAAATCGAGGGAAACACTGAAACTTAATAGGCACACACATTCTTTTACTCATATTTTTTAACATAATACACATATTTATGTCTGGTAATTATCATCTGATGTTGCTAAGCTGTTGAAGCTGATTGAAGGTACAACTCCTCAAAGGTTAGGAGCTGAGAGCAAATTCTTTCATTAATTTATACGTGGACTGATAATAGTTTCAGGCTATAAGATGGCTATTAGATAACATGATTATAAAAGGTAAATCTCTTTGAAATTTAGAAGTTAAGTGAAAATTTTTCCTATTATATACATATGTACAGAATTATTAAAGTTACTAAAAAGAGTGAAATAAATTAAATTTTTAACAAAAAAATAGAACCGACTTCAAACGGTAAAAAATAAAATTGTTCAGTACCTACTTCTTCTTGCTTATGGTAATTACTCTTAAAACTATTTTTGGAGTCGGGCCCTTAGTTAAATGTCCTGTTATAGTAAATATAGTGTACCTTTCGTTCTGAATGGGCACCGACTCCAATATAGTTTTAACAGTCATTACCATAAGCAAGAAGATGTAGGTACTGTCCCACTGTCTGTACTGTCGCGTCGGTGCCCATTTAGAACGAATGGTAAGACATTTTAGTAAGGGCCCGACTCCAAAAATAGTTTTAAGAGTAATTACCATAAGCAAGAAGAAGTAGGTACTGAACAATTTTATTTTTTACCGTTTGAAGTCGGTTCTATTTTTTTGTTAAAAATTTAATTTATTTGCGTCTCTTTATTGCGTACGGGCTGAGGGCTCATCCACATTAAGGATTCTTTAAAGATTCTTTATAAAAATATTCTTTATTTCCAAATACAGATAGCACACTATGTAGAGACCCTGCCTTCTGCTTTAGTTTTCACTGTGTTATATGAGTTATGACTTATGACCAAATTGCTGTCCGCAAGTTCCTATAGTTAATTAATTAACCTTACAATTATTTTTCCGATTGTTTAATCCTAAGCACGTGTATGTTTAGAAATTTTATCTCCCAACTACAAGTAGTTGTATAGTGCTCCTCTTTTCTGCAGTAGGTTAAAGCTATGTATATAGAATGAGTCTATACATTCTTTGCAGTATAAATTCACCCAATTTACTAAAGATACTATTTTTAACATAGATGAAGCCACGGGCATAGCAATATCTCTTAACTTTAATAAACGAGGTACATATTTGTAAAGAGAATCTGATTGCGCGAGAAAAGCGAAACGTGAGAAAAGTGGATAGTAAGATCAGTACAGTAAGCATTCCTTACTGTTTTAGGTTAGAATGATTTAGAAAAAATACATTAGGTTTCTTCTGAACATATGAACATTGTATTATAAGTGATTTCACTATAATGTAACAATAATCTACCTACTACTTATTCAATGCAAATAAATAATCTTTAATTTTTAATCAGTCCATTTTATAAAAGTCTTTATACACGCGGACGACGTCGCGGGCACAGCTAGTCATTAAATAAGTCAACCTTTTTTTTCAACTCTCTTTACGTACCACCTGTGCCCACGTCTCCTCTCGGAATGAGAGGGATGTAGACCATTACCATAGTCAACCACGCTAGACAAGTGCGGATGAATGGACATCATGCCTTCTAGAAATTATGAGTAACTCTCAGGCATGCACAGTGATTGAAAACATGTTATTCAAAATTTCACAATGCTTACCCCTCACTGTGTGGTCAACATTTTTTGAGAATATAGCACATATACCTACAAGCAACGTAAGTATACCAGATTTATACATTAAATAAGATTATACAAAGAATAAAATATAGGCAGATAAAATCGTGAATAGTGCGCGATAAGTATGATTAAGTTTAGTATACTAATACGCCGACATCTTTTTGCAGCTAACTAAAAGCTAAAAATGATTCTTTATGGTCTGCAAAATATTGGTTCACTGCGGCTTCATCCTCTTCATTTGATGAAAATCTCTAGACACCGAGGTGTATTTTATGTTGGGAAACAGATTAAAGTCAGATGGTGTCAAATCAGGCGAATAAGCCGGATGAGGCAGCAGTTCAAAACCACAGTCACGAATTTGAGCCATGCTTTCGACAGAAGTGTGAACGCGTGCGTTATCCTGGTGAAACAACGCTTTCTTTCGCAGTAATCCTGGACGTTTTTCTTTAATTTCTTCACGCAAACGACACAATAGGGTGCAACAGTATGCAGAGTTTATTGTTTTGCCCTTTGAAAGATAGTCCACCATTATGACTCCACGAGCATCCCAAAAAACTGATGCCATCACCTTGTCAGCCGATAAAATTGCTTTTGTTTTTTTTTTTTTGGGTTGGTTCATCACCATTTTTTCCACTGCTTGGAATATTGTTTGTACTCAGGCGTATAGTGATGAGCCCAGGTTTCGTCCATAGTAACAAAACGATCCAAAAAGTCATGCATATCAGCCTCAAACATCTCCAAACAGTCGCGAGAAATTGTTAAACGAATTCGTTTTTGTTTTTTCAAATCAGAGTTTATTGATGATGATGTTTTGAGTTAGCTCATACGAAATGCCTATAGCGTCTGCAATCTCCCTAATCGTCATAGTCATTCTTCTTTCCAAAACGAGATCTCACATTTTGTGGACGTTTTCTTTTGCGTTGACGTGGTAGGCCGGCCGGAGCGAGGGTCATCTTCAATGCTCTTTCGTCCACGTTTAAATTCTGCTTCCCATTTTTGAAGTGAAAACTTCTTTAGCGGCGTTGTGCACTTTTTTGGGATGGGTAAAAAATGTTAAACTCGCGTCAGGACACGTGGCCTGATCGAATATTCGTAAGAACCGGGGTGACAGCTGATGGCTCGACTATACTTGTAAAATTCGTTTATATCGAGTATTTAAAATATGGACATTGAACAAAGTGCATCTATTAATGAAAAAAGTGACGAAGAAATAGTGAAAGAAAATGAGTGAGTACTTTTTAAAAATACTAAATGAAAACCTATTGAAAATACTAAATGAAAAATAATACTGATAATAAAAGCAATTCGTGCGAAATTATTCCCTAACCATTCCAAAATATCAAAAATGCACAACGTTGATGTTCAAGTTTTCACTTCTGCCGGCACTGCCAGAGTGCAACCCGTTGTTTTTTTTTTTTACAGTGGTATAGGATGGCCCAGATTAACCTAATGTTTTTGTCATATCATCATAGATCTCTTTCAGTGTAAATCCCTTTACAACAGATATTTGATCACCGGCCACCGCACGTAATTCAATTTTGTCCATTTTTAAAACACTGAACACTAGGCCTCTTTAAGCTGAAACCACAAATACTACTGCATCAAAATTTCAGGCCGCGAACTTTTCGATCCACCCTCGTATTAGTAAAGCGCTTCAAAGAAAACACACCTCTACATGTCCTTACTCTGTGCTACAGAGTTTGTAGTCACTCCGTTGTCACTTGTATTTTTTTGCATATTAATATGTATTATTAAAATTTCATTTAACAGTAAATACCCATTATGTTTTCTTATCAACTTCGTGCGGATCAGAAACACTTTAGTATATCGCCACAAATTACATAAAATATTTAATTAATCTTCAATTATTTTCTTCAATCATTCTTTCCTTCAATTATCAATATGATAATAATAATTAAACTTTTAAAATACAAAGCACATATAAATAATAAATACCGATAACATTCGATATGTAGTGTATGCATCAGCTCAAGGTTAAACTTTCTTATACGCGCGTGTCGAACTTACCGACCTTTTAAATCATAAACCAACACTCGAGAAGAATTTCAAGGCAAACTCGACGCAGTAACCAGTAAACCACAACGAGTAACAAATCACGGTTAGTAATCATTTCAAACACGAACAACAGATTATCCTTAAAACACCCACCTATCAATATTATACACCCTTTATCAGTTTTGGATGATATACCTAGCATAGTAAGTTACTAACTAGAATAAGATACCTTTTTTTTTGTATCGGGGGGAAACCTTCAACAGGTACCCGGCACCTTGGGAGAGGATACGGGGTTATGTGGGATTTGACCGCACTAAAACCCCCTCGGTGGCCTGCCGCTGCGCTTGGGGAGGACTCCGGGATCTCCGGTGGAATTCACCGGTGACCTCCACTCCACGCGCGGCCCTAGAATGGGCCGAACTTCGGGAGAGCAAATATAGAGCATATTTCGACCTGCACCTGCACCTTCCGAAGCTTACGGCGGTATGCGGCATGCGGCCTCGCACACACCACGTCCTTCCCGGGGCTGCTGGCTGGGCGGATCAAGCTCCCACTCACACCGTCACAACCCCGGAAGCCCCCTTTTAGTCGCCTCTTACGATCAGGCAGGGGATACCTTAGCTCTATTCTTGATCCCGATGCTACAGGCACTAGAATAAGATACCTAAGTACTACTAATAAATTATTGTTATCCTTATTATGGTGCTATTTTATCACTTAATCTAATCAAACTTTTATGAGGCAATAGGTAAATGAGAAATAGTAAAGTTGATATAGGTATCCCTTTATCAGTGTTTTTTTTTGTAACGTATTAAATTATTTCACGCTTAATTTTTACTGAAAATAATGAGGTAAATAATATTAAGAGAATCTACATATCACATAAAAATAATTTCCTTTGAATTGTTTTGTACATCTCCAAACATCATTTTATTTATAGGAAGAAACGTAATAGATTGTTGAACTTACGCTTATAGACAGGACAGGTCCAACTTTATACATGGAGTATCGGTAGGAGAACTGACTGATGTCCTGCAGCGTGGTGCCGCAGGGCAGCTTATGCCCTATCTCGGCCATAATGGTGTAGGCAAACTGCTCCATGCGCTTTGGGGTGCCACCCATGCACACGAACTGTAACAATTTATATTTTTATTTAAATGGAGAGCAAACAAGCGTGCATGCCCAAAATTTCATGCGAGTCGAATTATTTTCATAGAGGTCTACTTTTCGTACCTAGAGACAGCACACAACACCCCTTCAGACTGCCTCATATCAGTCTTACTGGTAACCAAACCTTTGATTGTGTATCGGTGACACAATAGAATTGCCCGAACCATGCGTGTTCTACCATTTAAATAAGGTACATGAAGTAGACAAATCAATAACGATTTCAATTGACGTACATAGTTGAAATGAAATAAAATAAATTAAAATGAAAAGTGAACCGGCAGAGAACACAGAGCTGTAAATCAAGCTTGTCTTTTGCGTTACCTACTGTCACAAAGGCGCTCTTTGTATTGTGCTACTGTCTTTTTTACACGCTTTATATTAGTTTCACCTGTATGTTTGTTTGTTTGTATGTATGTAACAGAATCCTTTGGGTGCGATTTTGACCCACTTTAAACGGCCAGATTTTTTCCTTTTTGGTTTATTAAGAAAAAACAAAAAAAGGAAAACGCTTTATTTATCTTAAATACACGTAAGCAATGAGTGAAAGACAAAGACAAACTCACGCAAAACTATTCAAATGTGGAGTAAAACGATATTTTCGAATCAGATATTTAATCTGAAATATGTTTATAAAAAATATCAAAAACCAGACTACTTGAAACAGAACTAAACAGAATATTTAAAAAAAAACTTAAACTTAGAGCTTAAAAGCTTTAACTAACTCTTACCTTAACATCGCCAAACATTTCAACGAGATCATGTGAACCACTGCCGAGCGCGAGATGGTATAAAATGTCTTGGTCCATAAGTTCGATGTTGGGGTTACGAAGTCGCACAGTGCCATCGGGATATCTGCACAAAATAACAATAAAATTCGCTATTACTCCAACAGAAGTTTTAATCCTCGCACCCAGTTGGTAACACCCCGCCTTTTTATATCAATCAATATATTTGCACATTGTAGAAGTTAGAAAAATTAACAACCATAGCTATGAATATATATATTTGAATTACCTTATATTATATACTTCATAGGTATTAAATAAACGGATTAATTTATTCAAAGACCAGAGACTAAAGAACGAATAAGGCAATATCATAATAATAATTATTAATTATACCTACTCGTAGGTACCATTATAAATGTATAGTTTGCAATTTGGTACGCATTTCTCACTTTATAATAGTAACGTTGTTTACCCTCCTTTTATATTCTTTATTCCTTCCGTATTGTTTCATAATATTGCACAGTCATAACTTTTTAAGAATATGTAAGGAAAATGCCGCAACAATTTCGTTGTATATTGGCAGTATAGATAAAAATATGACTAAGGAGATAGGTATTAGCAAAAAACTTTAGAATATGAAAATTTATAATTGCTAAACGTTTTTAACGATTTTTACAGAATAAGATACTCGTACTTATATATCCTATAATTGACTTTTTTTTTCTATTGTAGGTAAGTATATAGGTACTATGCTGTTGTTATACTATACTGACAGAAAATATTTATAGCGCCTTACACTGGGTAAAAAATATCGAGTGAGATTTAGCTTCCCAAAACGATTTTCATTTGTAGTTTCTAATACGCTGCTGTTGTACACTTCCTAGTTAGTTATTGTAAAATCTAATTAAGCCCCAAGATCAGCACAGAATCAATCACACTGTAAATCAAAATACTCGGGACAAATCTAAGAATCAGGAGAATACGTTTGTAAGCCTAGATAGTACCTATAACAATAAGAAAAATGCGCAAAAACATAAAGTAAATAATCAGTACTCAGTAATAATAACACATCTAAATAACATTCCTGATATGATAACGGAGGTCAGCATTAATATCGAACAATCACAATCGAGATTAATATGTTTGCTTAATAATATTATTGCAATAATAACTCCGCATTATTGGTTGAACCAAATGTTTGTGTAGCTCACAAAATACGTGCCCATTAAGCTCCACGTTTAATACCAGTGATTACCTCTAATCCCAAAACTCATATTGAGATAAATTATGGAGAAAACAACCTAACAGTGTCCAGATCCACTTCATCATCGGATTCCTCGGTATTGACTTCAAAATAATCGTCGTTATCGAACACTTTCCGGTGTGGATGGTGATAGCCGTTATGGTGTTCCGTAGAATGCCGTGTAAGAGTGTTATCTTTCCCATTACTGTGTTCCAATCGCCCATTCAACACACATCCATTGTTGTGAGACATGTTTTATCAACGTTGTTGAACAAGAGTCTGGTGAACAATCAAAATGAAAATTAAAAAAAAGAAATAATGGCTATGCTTTTAAAACACAATATCTTGTTTGCTTTGGTCAATTACGATTTTTATCTAGGCAAAAATTAACATTAATATTCATATAAGCAAAAGATTTGTTTTAATGAGAAACTGTTAAAACATAATGAGAAATTTTTTGTTTTTATTGCACTATGACGGCTATTTAAATTATTGTTGCTACAATTCATTCTTAAGAATTGAAATAATGGTCATAGGTATCAATCAGGCGCGTTTATCTAAGATTACGACATCTGATTGTTTTTGGCTATAAAATAGGTATGCTTATGCCAGCCCTACCTACACGTTACGAGAAATCGTTCAGATTTCTCTGAACAGACCTGTTTCTTCAGATTTATCACAAACGATTTACCACCCACACGTGCGATAAATCTGAAAAAACAGGTCTGTTCAAAGAAATCTGAACGATTTCTCGTAACGTGTAGGGCAGGACTTAGCAGTGTTGGCATTGTTGGCAAACAACGATTCAAGGTCGTGATGGCGGTCGACGCAACATTCTGTGTAAATGAAAGGATTATTTTTGGAAAGTTTAGTTAATGAAATCATTAATCTCCTATTACATACTTTTCGTATTTCACAATTTTAAATTTTACACACGTACCTACTCGTAACGGAAGAAAGGAAAAACCAATTAGGTAACTTGATAGAACCATGAAAGGCTTCGTTATTGTGTTCAAATAACACAATTTTATTATAATGAAAGCTAGAGAAAACTTTGTTAAACCTAGTGTTTCAGGGTCGTAATGAGCCTTTACTTATGGCTTATACAGTAAATGCCTCTATTAATTTAATTTTTAAACTAAATCTGCTAGCTTTAATTTCAAAATAATACAGCAAAATTATAATCGCCACACACTATTGTGTGTATTTCAAAACTATTGTTTTAAAATACCTACAAATTAAAAACTCGGTCTGTGATAAAAAAGATATAAACAAACCAATCAGCAGTGTTACTTCACAATAACCTTAAAATTAACTGAACTGTTTCATTAAATTGTAAAATCGTATAGATAGGTAACCAAAAAGTTATGAATGAAACAAAACTGTAATTATTGAATAGAATGCTTACCTCGATATTTTTCTCACAAAATAATTAAGCACAACACGATCAATACAAATTCGTTCGCACACAATATGCACTGTACATTATAAACGTAGTGATAGGTCAGCTCTCTGAAGCCAAATAGACGTTGTGAATTCTACTGTACTGAATAATAGTAGGCGTCAGTGGGACTGGCATCATCGCCTTGCGATTTCTTATGATTCCGCGACTCCAACGTCTACTGCTTTTATCCAATTCCCATCTACAACTGCATTTGTGTTTCCAGACTTATCCAGAAATTCGATGTCCATTTAATTAAATGTCTACTAATGAGTAAATGAATAATAATTTTGTTGTTTTGTTGTTTTTAGTATCGTAGAGTATCCGTAATTTTAAGTGACAAGAAGCATATCCTGAATTTTAATTTCTTATGAAAGTATGAATTACCTATATTTGAACCAAAATATTGATAAACGAAATCCGTTAATATCTGAAAATATTAATTAAAATTACATTTACAATGATACAAGTTCCATGAACCAAAAAAATAATACTGATGAAATTCAGAAGGGGAAAATGAAAAAAGTTTTATGAGATTTTAAGCCACCAGAGGGCTTCATAATTTGCAAATAATATTTTGAGTAGACTATAAAAGTGGAGTACCTAGCTAAGTATTTATGATTAAATAATTAAACATGATAAAAATTAAGGAAAAGATAAAAATAAAGTAAAAAGTAAGACTTCAGTATGCTTTATTACAGTAGATTCTACTGTGCTACACGAACTCTACCTATTCTATCTATTGAATAAAACATAACTTAAATTTGAAAGGCATACTTACCTACTTCACAAAATATGTAGAAGAAAATATTACAAAAAAGAAAAACCAAAAGAGAAAGAAAACATAGAAATGAAGTTTAGAGCACGAGCAAAGCTGGTGGTTGGGTTCTTCGTTTGACTTGATTTATGAAGGACAAATCTATTTTAGGAAAAGAAAGAATTAATTTGGAAGCACTAAAAAATATGCACAATGATGTCATGGCTTTCATTCCTTTCAAATTTTGTAGACTTAGGGACCATCTTTTGGCCACTAACTTTGGCACGAAAATTGGTTATCACTTAACTACGGTTCCTTTATCTAATGAATGTGGGTTTCTTTAATACTTACCATGGTAGTGGAGGACGTCGGTACATGCGTACGTGCGTGGGGTGTTATTTTAATCTCCGCGGCATGTGCAGTGCATATGATCACTGTGTGTGTTCGTCCGTTCGTATTAAGACGCTGTCAATCAATCATCTGTTACTGCTGTTACTCGCACGAGTACCTACAACTCGTAGGAGTATATTTACTATAGTAATTACTATATAATTACGATAGTAATTACTACATTATAGTAGCTGTAGTAATTTACTAATTACTATCCCAACCAGCAAAAGGTGGTTCTATAAAAGACCATAGAACGTTTCCTTAAAACCAATGGGTGGTGAAATAAAGGGCCTAAGAAGGTGCACCTACAAAGAAAGTGGCGCAATTATATCTCCATTCGGCTCTAAAGTGGAACTATAGCGGCATCAAGCATTATAATTTTGGCCTATACGGTTGATGTAACAGTAACGCAATCTCCATTTGGTGATATACAAGCCACTACAACGCTTCTAAAGTACCTTTTTGTACTGTAAAAGAGTTTATGATTCCATTACTACACCATTAATTTATCATTCACTCGTTTTTCATTCGTTCACGCGTTAATTCACACAGCTGGAATGTTTTTTAGAAAATAAATAATAAAAGAAGAATACGAGGATATCCTGATAAGTTAGAATTTATTTTGTAATTAAATTATTCGACTCTTACGTGTGTAATGATGTGTGGGAAGGTTATTTTACTGAGAAAGCATAGGTGATATTACGAGAATATTTTAATGCCCTCTTCGAATTATTGAGATTTTATTAAAATAATTACGAATTTAACGTCATAAATATATTTTTAGCGTCCTGAAGTCCACTACAGCACTCGTCATTACAGACCACAGCCACCATTACATGAAATTAGGGATCCGTTTGTGCTTGTTCTAGTGCCATACATAAATGCGATAAGATTTTTATTCAATTTAAAAAATATAACAATTATAAAAAACAAAGGTGTTTCATTAGTTACGCTAAATATAAATGGCGATTAAGTTTTAAAGAGTGATAGAAATGCCTTTATAAAACTGAATTATCGTTTAAAAGTAATTAGCGTACCTTTATATACCGTATTTATGTTTTAAAAGAGAAAGAACTCCTTTTATAACACTGTGGTGTAAAAGAAGGACTATAACAGTAACGAAAAAACAATCCTGTTCTAAAAAAGTGTCTTTGTGACAATTTTAACACTGGAACTATAAAGGGCATTAGCAAACCTTTAAAGGACAATTTAAGCTACATAAGGGTAATTTGAAACTCGTTTGTATCACGAAATAGCTCTGTTGCAGAGTTTTTGTGCTCACTATAGTGCCATGTGTTGTAACGGCGTTCTACAAAACCACAATATCACAATATCGCCCTATTGTAGAATTTTCAGCTCTACTATAACAAAAGACGTATTAAAGTACATTCAGAACCTTTATAGCGTAAAACAGCCACATTATGGCGACAGTAAACACTGGTATAGAGTTCTATCGTTGTATACTGGTCACATTGGAGGTTGCTATAACATCTGCCTATAACAGCTATATAAAGTGGCGATATAAGCCTTTACATCACTTGATAATAGGTATTTTTGGCTGTATAAACTTATAGAGCTAAACTGTTTTATCGAACGCTATTATACAACCTTCGGTCACCGCTAAAACCTTTATACATCGCTTAGCCAGCTTTTTTGAGTTCTAAGGATTTGTTATAGGGCAAAATTGTTGGTTGGATATAGCTACCTCTTGGCAACTTTAGTAATCTGATTGCTGTCTAGGTGTGACTGACTGATGGTCAGCTTTCTCTTTAGGTAACTTTTTTTATTTGTACTTTTTTTAAATGGAGTAACAGACGAGCATGCTGGCTACATGGTGTTAATAGGTCTCTGCAGCCCATGAACATCGTCACACAACCTCAAGCACAAACGCGCCGCCGCCGATACGTAATTTGTGCCTCAAGCAAGCCAAGTCTTGCCTGCGGTCGCATTGTGCTGCTACTCCGAAGACTGATAGTCGCTTAATGTAAGTCTGGCCGGAAACTTCACCTTTCACGCGAAACAAAGGAATTGCTTCATGGCAGAAGACGTGAGTGCAGGGCCACGGCTGAACTTTTGTAGTTAGACCGGGGAAGTACACTTTCTCGGGGAATCATAAAAAGTTTAGCACCTCTAAAAACAGGACATAAAAAACATACAGCTGAACATACTGGTATCCTGCTTTTGGAAATCGGTAAATAGCTGACAAAAATACGAGCTTGCAAAAATGACGTGTTCAAAATATCTTTCTTTTTCAACCTTTTTTATGTCCCACTGCTGGGCAAAGGTCTCCTTCTCACAAGTGAGAGGGGTTTAGGCCATCCACCACGCTGGCCAAGTGCGGATTGGTGGACGTCATGCTTTCGAGAAATTATAAATTTCTCTCAGGCATGCACGGCGATGAAGAACATCGTAATCAATTAAATATCACGATATTTTCCATCACCGTGGAACAGCGATAAATGCGCACATTACAAATTTCTTTGTCAGAGGTGCGCGCCGAGGATTTGAACCCGGGATCGGTCGCGTAGAAGACCGCGGCTTTTACCACTCGGCCATCGCTGCTCTCTGCAAAATATCTTTACGTGTTCATAATGGCATAATATATTTTTTTATTATTAAAAATGATTGTTTGGTTTAAGAATATTTTTTTCTGTAATATTCTCTCATAAGTGGGAGGGATTTAGGCCATGTCCACCACAGTGAAGGATTTATATTTTTTATGAGTGTAGGCCACTTTATTTCCGCCGCCCCATGCACATACATATACAATAACAACTACCGAACCCGACAGTGTTTTTTCTGTCTTTAAAGTATCAGAAATATTCTAGTTCAAAGTAATTTTACTTTTACTTCTACTAAAATACCATGCGCAGACGGCTCGGAGAGTGCGGGCGGAAAGCAGGGGTTACTACGTTGCCATTGCCGTCCGCCCGCCTCGCTGCTCTCATCTATCACTCACACGATATTATAGGTTTCGATAGGAATGAGTTTCTACAGGGATTTTTTAAAGTATAAAAAAACCACGAGAAAACCAGTGAACGTGTTTGACTTTTATCCTCTGAAATCGAGGGACCCTCCTCTGAAATCTGCCGCCCCTAGGCCGCGGCCTATACGGCCTATTTATAAATCCGGGACTGGTCCACCACGCTGGCCAAGATCGGATTGGTGGATATCATGCCCTCAAAAATTATCAGTTTCTCTCAGGCATGCAAGGTGATCCAAAACATAGTAATGAATCACTTAATTATAATAATATCACAATATTTTTGGAGCAGCGATAAATACACACATTACGAGAGCAAATTTCCTCGTCAGAGGATCGCGCCGAGAATTTGAACCCGGTATCTTCGGGTATCTTGGGGGTCTTAACCGCTGGACCTTCGCTGCTCGTAATTTGATTATTCATCAGACTTCCTACTCTTCGTACGATAAATTTATGGCATCATTTGACACATTTTCACTCTCTATAACACTGAAATTTCATATATCATCCACTATATTTATTTTTCATCATAATCTAGCTACATTGTCCATGTGACCATGATTAAAATTGACAGGTTTGTGTCGATTGTGATTGCAGGCGATCAATTGGGTACCAATGAGATGAATTACCTACCTAACTATAGAATAGATTTTGATGACAGAGTAACATCACCGCTCCATAAGCAAATTCGCGCGCTGAAAGTACCTAGGCACCTACTAGCGTAGAAGGGTTTACTAGTATGAGTGCCTTTAGAACTACAACCACTCATGACTTATATCGTACTACTGACAGTAGTCTAGTGGTAGATATACTAAAACGCTAGTCGACACGTATCCATAAAATAGAACTAGTTTACGGAGCTTCACTTAAATTTTAGTTTTCGACTTTTTAACAATGCTTATTCAAACTCCTTAATAGGAATCAATAAACTGGGTTAACTGTTAAACGGGTCGAGAGTTCACCTACTTTCGCCTGTGAATGCTACAACTATGATTGTTTACCGAGGCAGCAGTGTATTTTATGATTATTCCTCTATTTAAAACATAAATATAAGAGCCGAGCTTAAATATTTACTTCACGTTACTTAGAGTATACAATTAAGCTCGGTCGAGAAGATGGAAGAAGAGGTACCTATAGAATTAATAAAGATTATTTATTACCGGAATGAAAAGCGCAAAATATGGAACAAAAACCTAGGTAGGTATCCCCCTGTGTGCTGAACGGCTTTGAGATATTGTATCTAATTTAGAGAAATTATCTTCTGGTTTAGAGAGCTTATTCATTTTAACCAAGTAGGTAGGTATAACAGCTACAGATCTCAAAGTTATTTAATTCAAACCAATTTTATTAATCAGTAGGTTTGTACATACATAGGTACTAATTAAATTCTTACTTCTATATAAACTACTTATATATTAATTTTCTGTAACATATTTGAGGTAAATAAAACATTAAACGTTCAAAAAGTTAATACGAGGTCGGTATGTAATAAATGTAATAGGTAATGAATGTAGTGGTGTTCTATATTATATTGCAAACATTTCTGCTACCTATCGCGAAATACAAAAACCATCGTAGTGCCGCGCGGTCCCTTATGTGTTTAGTGACTGATAAGCAATATCGAAGTTTTAGCTAGACTTCAATAATTATTTTAGGCTGTAAATAAAAATTGACACGTGTTAGGGTACTCACTCATCACGGAGTTCATCCTTGTCGAAAGACATAGTAACAGGCACACTGACACTCAACTAGTCTGTAAGCGTTGTTAGATAAGACAGTCTTCAACACTGCTACAAACGGGTCGATAGAGGTTGATAGTAACCAGCGCCGTGCGGTCGTCGGAGGCAACTGCCGGAGGTTTTCCGCCCAGGCTCGGCCGCTGGGATGGGCGCGGACCGTGGACTTGCGTGGAAAAAGCTTGCGCAGTACGCAGTGGTACGCACGACTCCAACACCGCGCTTATCAACCGCTAAGCACTTGCTACACAACCGTCGATTAGCTTATAGGTGCTGGTATGCACCCATGTAGAGAAATAATAGTATAGAATCAACTGAAGAATTTATTCCAGACGCCGAACACGACAAACACACGATTACAATGTTGGGACTAGCTGCCAAGCGATGGCGTGACTTACAGTTGCATACGCTGCAGCCTGCATCCTGTCTCATGTTACATAAATGCACACAAATGTCCCCTACAAGCTACACACCTCTAAGAACCCAGAAGCAAATAAAATTAAGTTAGTGATAAAGATCAATTATCTGATTTTGCTATCTAAGTACCTACATAATAAAATATAAGATAAGGAATTGTCATATCGTGATGGAAATACCTACAATACTTTATCACACTGCCTTGATTGTCGGTTAGAATGATAATAGATTGATTGAATTTTCATTGAATTAATGTATAGTAATTAAGTTTATAAATTAATTAACTATTCGTTTTTAACTTTCACTTTAATGAAGGTATTATTTTTTTCTCAGCTTCAAATATATTATTCATATATCGTCGCTGCGCGTGCGAAACCGCGTAAGAGCAGTTTGTAAGTACCGCGTAACAGCGTTTTGCTCAAAATTTAAATATCGTGCTAGCCGATTCAGAGTACCTATTTGCTTATACTAGCTTTTACCGGATTTCTATTATCCAATGAGAAACGTCGGTCGGAGTGTCTACTTAGGCGTCAGTAAAGCTATCGAAACATTACCGCGGAAAAGTATATAGCCTAAAGTTGAAAGCAAGTGCGCTTATTTACTACGGCCGTGAGAAAAATATAACGCGATTAGTGTGTGCTCCGGAAAATAATTATTTTTCCGTGATTAACCACCAAGTACTTAGGTATGTTTAAATTGTTTATTATGTTTCGTTTGTAATGTGTTTATGCAATAATTATTAAAATACATGTAATTCAGTTCTAATTTCATAGTTCTCACTACGTGACGTAACAAGTGTAACTGAAACCCGGATACGTTTAAAGAACATACACAGCACAAAAGTCGCGCACCACTTAGTTAAGTCAAGCCTTTCCGTTCGTTTAGTTCACCTTAACACTTCTGGTGAAATAAACATAAAATGGGAGTGCTATGATGAAAAAACTTCCCACTGTGCTGTGTACTATGTCTATTATCAATTAACGTCATTCGTGCCATTTTAAATCTGCTGTTACGCTAGTAGGGGAGCCCACGAGGATAATTGTGGATTTACTCGAGCGTCATCAGAACCTGGTGCATTTTATAGGTTGGGTGGGGTGGTAGGAAGATTAAAGATTATATGACGTTTTCCGTTTGACCGGTGGGGAGAGCGCCTATAGGTTTTCAAAATTTTATACGAAAAGTACAGGTAAAATAACGACAAATATCGATCAATAGTAGAATAAATTAAATGCATGGTAAGTCATGTTTCAGTAATCTGAATGTATACAAAACAGCGAATTAAAAAAGGCAGCATTTTGGCAATCTCGGGAAACTTAGAATTTTTATTACTTAAAAAGTTATAGGTATCTGGGTATTCGATCTGGTATCTGACCATTTTGACATCCGGAACTAAGATAAAAAAAACTGTACGTACCTATATAAAAGGTTTTTTTAATCGTGGCAGTACTCAACAAGATGCAAGGTTTCCATACACCATTCTTAATCTGACACGCTCAGTAAATCCGAAAATCCCTTCTTGGGCTTCCCTACTACGTATAAGAACAGCTATGGGCAATTGGGTACGTTGAGGATGCAACTGTAAGTAACGGTACTATTGTAACCATAGAGAAATTAAACACTAGGTACGTTATAATTGTAACGGCAACAGTATGTAGTATTTAAGCATTTCCGTCCCTATGCTGCCTCGATATGACTAAGTACTAAAAATTCTGTTCCATTACCATCACCATGTACATAATATGTATAACAAGCATACATACTTACACGCAATACATAATTGCATTGCATCTGCAGCGTCTGTTGCCGCGCAAACCCACTTTTAATCCCGCTGTGGGTTGGGTATAAAATAACGCTTCACGATTCACACTCATAGCCCCACAGTAAAATAGTGTGTCGTGGGTGCCATGAACGCACACAAAGACAGGAACACAAACACCCAGACTGAGAACAGAAATTTTAAACTCATCATTCAAATTTCTGCTTCGCCGGGAATCGAACACGGGACCCTCCGATCGGCATTCCGGCATGGTAACCATTGCGCCACCGGGGTCGCGTCGTCAAACACAGGTCGTAAGTCGTATAGGGACTATGGTATACCTGCTTTTAATCCCATTGAATTGTTAAACATTTTCATGAACCAAACCCTTCTCAGCACAAGTAGTATTGAAAAAACTAATTAAAAGGTGCATGGTAAGTAGGTATTCGAAGGTAGGTAGCTGAAGTGTCGATGGGCAACCCTCGTGGACCCATGCAAGAATAGCCTGGTGCCCACCCCAGCTTCGATATGATCATTACTTTTAAGAGGCCACGGGAGGTCATCCCCAAGGGATATATAAATACGCCAATGGTAAACCGATGGACGGGGAAGACAATGATTTCGACCACGTCTCGGCAAAAGGAGCGTAGGCTGCCTACCAACCGGTGGACCGTTGTTGAATTATGTTCAGACAAAACTCACCTATGCTTGCTTAAGATTGTATGTAGATGTCCATTGGCAGCGACCACTTTACACCACGTAGCCTGCATGCTCGTGTGATAAAAAAAAAATAAAAAAAAAATTATTTCATATTAGGAGTACAAAATATTTGCTTAATGAATGTAATTTTTTTCAGGTCGTCGCCTTTAGGTGCCCGTTAAGTCCTAACGATGTTGAGCTGAGAGAAAAAATGCGGCGGAAAAAAACTCCCAGCAGCACTCTTTTTAAAAAATACTCCATTCAAATAAATAAAAAATAAATAAAATGTTCGTTTTTAACACGCTTTTATTAGCTGTATTCACTTCATTTTCACCTACTTCTAAGCGTCTGATATCAACTTGAAATTTGCACAGGGGTCAAGGGCCGATGATAATGCAATAATATGAAAAAAAAATTTAAAATAAATAATGTAAGTAGTTTAAAAAACTAAAAAACGCTTTTGTCAAAATACGAACTAAAAAGTAAAAAATAAGAAGAAAATGTATATTACTATAAAAAAAAGCATGGGGTGGTTTTTAAAATACTATTGACACCATGTACCCCACGCTTTTTTACATTAAAATACATTTTCTTCTTATTTTTTTCTTTTTAGTTCGTATTTTCACAAAAACGTGTTTTTTAGTTTTTTAAACTACATTATTTATTTGTAATTCGATTGAATGTTTATTTTGTAAATTCACTGTGGATACTATTACGTACGTTGTACAATATATTTATTTATTTATAAAAATCTGAATCAATCTTGTTGTCTTACTCGCAATCGCATTCAGTTGCACTGCTATTGAAACTGATAATTGCATATCAGGCGCTAAGGCGCGTCAACGTCAAATGTGTCAGTCTTAACTCTGAAGAATAATATTGTAGTCTTATGTACCTAAGTGTGGCCATCAGCTCCGCGCACCCGGTCACCCCATATTTTTTTACAAGCCTGATGGTTCATGAAATAAATTGATGCAGTGGCGGTGGCTTTTTCGTTGCACCCATAACTTCAGACAACCTTTAACATGACAAGATTAGTAAAAAGATCAAACTTTCTCATTGTGAGAAAGTCGATACTTATAAAACACCGAGAAATGTTAGTTTAAAAATGTTTTATATTTTATTTGTAAAGATATAAGTATTATTGTAATCTTAAGGGTTTGATAATTATCATTAAATTTGATTCTCTGTATTTTTTGTGTATTTTATGTACTCTAGGAATAATACTAACTCTAATAGGGACACACACATCTTGTGTGTGGATGTGGGTGTCTCACACACCCAAACGTTACATGAAATTGTGTAAAACAAAGTATATTTCGAAATAGAAATATTAAAGTGTTTTTGTATTACTGAGCCTGTGTTCTAATTCAACACGCTCTCGATTTTCTACGTGAAACAGGAGAGTTCAGTCAATACAAACAATTTATAATGCAGAACACACTTTATTTTCGACATAGGAAGGTAACGGTAGTACGAGTACAAACATTGATAGCATACATATTCATGGTATATAATTTTATGCTTATCTAAACACATCAGTTAATTTACATGAAGTACTGCCTCGTTGGAATTTAATATTATAGCATGAAAATATTATTATAAAAATGTGCAAACAATAAATTATATTATGGCGAAAATGTAAAAGGTGCTTTATAAAATAAGAACACAATGTAAAAAAAGTAAAGCTAATTCCGTACCTAAAGTTTTCCTCTTTCAATTGATTAACACTACACATTTAAAAATATAAAATTAACTCTGGATATGTTATAGTAAATATATATATTTTCCTAAGATTTTATTTGCTTTTACATGGCAAGCTTTTAATGAAAATATATTCGGAAAACTTTACATTGGTACAATAATGTGACTAAATCATGTGATAGGTACATTTTCAATCATTAAGAAATCTAAGCTAAAATAAATCAAATAACGATACATAAATTAAAGCTTCTATATCTATTTCTAGTCATTTGTTTCGAAAACTAGCGACTTAATTTATAAAGTTTTAAAAGGGCTAATTAACATTTACATGATTTCAAGGCAGAAGTACAAAGTATCACGAAATTAAAGATAAAGGCTACTGACTAGTAGGAGAAACACATTAACATTCGATTTTAGGCAAAAACATTAATAAGATACCTACACACGCACAGACATCAACAATTTCATTTTTCAAAGTCCTCAGATCATTGCCACACAAGTCTTTACAAGCTTTCCCCGTATTCGGTAACTTAACTTCATAACATCACAAAAGTAGCAATGGCAATGTTATAAACTAATTGCCGCTGGATATACAACGTTTAAAGTCAACTGAGTTCCTACAAATTCCCATTAAGCATGACTAAAAAGAAAAAAAAGCTAATAAAGTTAAGCCTCGGGTGTTTTATTACTTCACCCACAAGTTATATTTATAAAAACAACTTTCATATTAAGGAAGAGTCATAAAACACTACATGATTTAATTTTATTAATCATAATCAATAGGAAATTCCTGAATCATAATAATGTCGAAAATAAGAAATATATTCAACTCGATATATTTATAATCATGCTTGCGCAAAAGCTGTATTTTCCATTTAAGGATTCATAATTACTATTTAACATCTTATTTTTATAGAAATTTAGAGTTCAATAAAACCCGATATTGCCCCGATATTGGCTGCTTGTCTTAAAGAAACTACTTTGGCTCCATCTCCATTCGTAAAAAATTGTGCTTTTATACGATGAATATTAAACTTATTAAATTCAACTGTCACACATCCCACGTCAATCTGACAGAAGACAAGAATGATCTCCGTTACACCTTATTTTCCATTGGAAGTAAAAATATGGGTGTTCAGGCTGTAATTAAATTTAGGTTTAGTTAACGAATCAGTGTCATTTGAACCCAATTAAAACTGATTGAGTTACTTTATATGTATTGAGTTACTTTTTATGTGTGTGTAAACATTGTGTTTTTACACGTTAAAGTCACATCCAAATACCTAGTCAAACTAAAGTTACAAAATCATGAGTCAAGATATTGAATGATCAATGTGGGTTGATGAGGTAAAAGGCAAAATCAACCTGCCAAAAAATTTTGGCCGAACTTGTTCCAGCAATTTTTTTTAACAACATACAATTACATAAGGTGGGTTTACTGAGTACTACATTCAAAAACAGTTATGCTCTTCGATAGACACAAGTATTTCACAGGTGTTCACATAATTCAATCTGCATTTAACAAACAATCCAATATGGTTACATAGGAATGTCTCCTATAGGCTGTCCTGTCTGCAATAAATTCAAATGTTCAAAAAGTTAAGCATGACAAGACGTACGGACCTTAAACTCATCTTTTAGGTTGCTATACTCGCTATTCCACTGACGTTTTACGAGTGTTGGCGTTTTTCCAACGTTGTCGCTGCGCAAACGACGCCTAGGTGATCATGCTGAATCCATAACAGAGGAGAGCCGAGTATCTGGTCTTTTAATCCAAATATCTAAACTAATTGGGCAGTCCGACTTTTCTGTTTTAAGAGCTGGAAAGTCTACCCAGGAATGACATCAAATGGACCAGATGTTCGAGGAATCCAGCATGGAGCAAAGTTTTAAACTGATTGGATCACCAACAGACTTTTAAGGTCATTGTAAAATACGCGTAAATGGACACGCGAGAAAGGTCTTCGAGCTTAGTACGCTTACTTGCTCGAACGTCTGTCACCTACTTTAGAAGAAAATAATCTACTAAATGTCCTACAAAAATTTGCTATCCTTAAGCTATTTCTACAAAATATTGAGTAAGAATTGTTTCGCACTGGAGATCAATACAAGTAATCTTTTCTAGGGAATATTGCATGAGGTTCCTTATAGTTCGGGTCGGGTTGGTTGCGGTAGCGTCGGGCAAGCCACACGGCGAACAACTGAAAATCACATAAGTTATCATTAATGAAACATATGAATACAAAATCACGGTGATCTTAGTTGCTGATTTCGTAGCAATTAGGTGCTGCATAAAATCAAACAGTGGAACGAAAACGGTGCTTATGAATATTAAGTTTTGGTCCAATATTATACATTGTAAGTAGGTATGAACCGCATGCACATACAAAAAAATAGGAATATACTATATATATTTTGGAGTTACTATATTATTATCGTTACAAAATACATTATTATTTATAATAATACATAATACAGTAACACAGAACAAGATTAAATAGCTCAAATACTTCTAAGAAAAGCTTGTTGAATTGCCTTTACCTCTCACATTTCTCCTACTAACTATTAATAAATAAAAAACGAAAAAAAAAATGTGGAAAAATATAAAATATGCAGTGAATAAATAAAATATGATCCTTTTAGCTTGTGCTCGGGATTTTCTCTGTACCAGAGTAGAACATTACCGATAGAATTAAGAAAAAACCGTTTAAACGTGCGTTTTTTTTTTCAAACAAAAGACCTTTCATTCCCTAGTACCGATTTTCATAACGCATTAAAATTGTGTGGTTTTTAAACAGCTCTTCAATCCCAATTTCACCCACTTAAGCCTGGATTATGATAATAAATTGATTAAAAAAGTCTTTAGAAAACAGGCTTTTAATTAAATGCATTAAATTCATATTCTACAAGCTATTCTACCTTTTATTTGATACCCATATTAGTTAGAAGTGAGGTAGAAGAATATCAATTCCACCGTTAAGTTGCATGATTCCACCCGAACAAACATACATTGTAAGTTAATAAAAATGGTGTAAAAACGCTTTGTTAGCGTAATAAAGGATCAAGTATCCAAATTTTATGCAGTAGTTTAGGTCCGCTGTGAACGAATGAGTCAGTCAATCAAATCAAGTTATTTTAATACCTATGACATAACTATGACTTCAAAAGTAGTTCATGCTTGATAAGATAAAAAAATTAAGGAAGCATCAGCAGAAATAGTACAAGCAGCATTCAAAGCGTTAAACCAATCCACCTGAAAGTAACAGTCCGATTATCGAGATCATTCACAGAAATGCACTGGGGTTAGCACGCGGGTCCTTCTGATTACGATATCTTACTGTCAACCATACACCCAGAAACTGGAAAACAATTACCGTGTTAATGTTAGTCACAACATGTGCGGAAAAACATAAAACCATTAGTACCAAGTTTACATGAAGAAAATTTTATTAATAAACAGTTAGTCTAGATGAAAGACTCAAGACATTAAAACTAAATGTACATAAGTAGTCTAGGATATATGTAAGAGATTTAATTTGGAAAATAAAAATACTCCAATCGACTTATAGCTGTTTGAAAAATTTTGAAAACATGGTAGATTTCATTCATGTCAACACACCCTTGTCTAATAATACAACTAATACTGATCTTTTATCTTAAAAATTCCTGTTAACCATAATTGTGGGTAACTGTATGAGCACATTGTCTCTGCTAGTTATACCCAAGAAACTATCAATGAGTCCGTCATACTCACACCCAAAAACATAGTCAAACACACTAATAAAGTTGTATAGCAACCATAATATGGTAACTATAGTAACCTGTCTGTAACTAGAATATAACTATACAAAACACGTTTTTAGCAGCTTTCTGGGCTAGTTAATGAGCATATGCCCTAACAACCTTTATAAACCTGCATTCGTGAGACAGAAGAACGGTACTTTTTTAAATTAGGTTAAATAAATAAGCTTTTTGTCTACTATATTCACTATATACTTTCTCTAGCATCACAACCACGTTGTTTATTTTTAAAATGGTTTTAAAGACAGCATGAAAGATGTTGCAGTTCCAGTTCACCTTACTTGTCAAGGAACTAACCGAAAAGTGGTAAAATATTATACATATATGTACCAAGATAGCTTTGGTACAATTTGGGTATTTTTGTTTTGTTATGAGTTATTTAAGAAGGCAATTATTTTACAAAATTTTTCATAGTTACTCAATCAAATATATTTCTCAATCAACCTTAAGACCGTTTGTTACGTTCATCCTACACTCTACATCCTTTTCCGATAAATCCTCTACAATATCCGCCTACGTTTATTGAAAAAATATGGTCAAGGAGCATTACCGCCCGTTGTATGTTTTTTTCAGCTTTTTTGTATTTTTTTTTCTTTTCTACTATTATTCATGGTGTTGTAAATTGATAAACAATAAAGAGTTTTAAATAACTAACTACTTTTATCTAAAAGTAAAACGTTTCACACTCATAGCCCCATAGTAGGGTAGACATACCGTTTCATGGGCACCATGGGCACACACAGAGACAGAAACACAAACACCCAGATCGAGAACAGAAATTTAAACTCATCATTCAAATTTCTGCATCGATTGGCAGTCCGGCATGGTAATCATTACGCCACGCGGGTCGTCAATAATAACAATAGAAGAAGAATCTTTATACCTAAGAGTATAATATATACCTTATTTACATAGGAAAGTAAATGTATCATATGAGTAAACTATGTATACCAATGATATTTTAAACTATAGATATGTTACGTTCATAGTAATTTGCGTTCTAAATCTGTTCCGAGCAATCCTAAACTGCACACATTGACAAGTGTTACTGATAAGCAAAACAAACGATATGAAATAACACGTCACTGAAAGAGATAGCTATAATTTTAATGGTTGCACTTCCTACCTACACAACCTAAAATGTGGTACGCTTGTGATTGCACTCGACGCAGACTTCCTATACAAGACTTCCCAATTGGGACGTATTTGAATCTTCACAGCGCGTGCTTGTAACATATCTGCATCTTGTTTTATATAATATCATTGTTGTATACACTAGTATACATATTATATAAGTGTATTATCGCTTAAAATGTGGACACAGGGTGGAGCATCTACAGATAACTTTGACACAATCTTCTTATCTACATGGCCGCAAACAGAGGTGTCAAAGAGCGATAAATGTCTAGAACGCAATTCACATTTTTATTGAATTAGATAAGCAAAATATGAAACTATACCTCAGTAAAGCTGAAGAATAGTCCAATACCACCACAGAGCTTGAAGGCACGATCAATGGTCTCCCTTAGTTTTTCCATACACGGTTGGCACTGGCAATCTGGCAAATCCGAATCAGGGCAGCAAACCCTCTGAAATATACATAAGAAAAAAGTTATTTTTCATTTTAGCTGCAAAACAATAACTTCTAATTCCTCAATACAAGTAATAAAAACATTTTAAATGTAAGAATAATTTAATTAATATAGGTATGTGTTTCCTTACCAAATCGCAAGGTGGATGGTCTGAGGTGGCATTCGGCGGCAGGTTTTGGAACCCACAGCATTGGAACCTTTGCTGAACCTGTTGCTTGACATCCATATCCACTTGATTCCAACCCTTAAAACATTAGAATATGTAACAAATTATTTATTTGGGTACTTATTTTATGAATACAATGTTCAATGCCCAATATAGCCACAATTTTGAAATTATGTACTATATTATGCTATATGGGTGTTTATGTAAAATATATTACATTATATACACCCATATAGCGTCTGTAATGGGACATAACTGTAATAGGGTGAGCAAAAATGGATTTTGGCGAATCTTTGTGAAATGACGAATTTTTGTGTTAGGCCAAACAGAAATTTTAAATATACTTAAAACGAAAAAGCTTCAGCAGGTAATACAAAAAAATGCTCAAACCATTTGACATATAACTTGAAGGACTTAAGTGTGGACCTCACGCTTTGGTATAACATGGCATGGGTATAACTGTGAAAGTATGGTTTGCAATAAAAAATAAATGTTGCAAAAAAAATGCGCAAAGATGAGGAACGCCGCTTGGCGAAGCAGTAGGGGGGAAAATATTTCAGGGAAATGCACAGTTTGCACAGTTCAGTTATAACTTGTACAGAACTGAACAGTTCTTTAGTCAATAACTAAAGATAATTTATGTGTTGAATGCAATAAGTAACAAAATTTTACACCAAGCTATTTTTGAGGAAATTGAAAACAAAGGCTACAAACAATATCGATTTGATATCGATGGTCAAAAGGCGAATTGACTCAAGCGCCATTTTGAAAACTTTACAGGAGATCGATTTAAAAATTTAAAATTACGAAACAAAAACATTTTTTTATCATTAAGATTCAATGTAAAATGTCTCAATCTATGAATATTGTTTGAAAAAAAAATGCTTCCACAAGAATGTTTGTAAGAAATTTTTAAATCGAATTAAAAGTTCAGGTTTTGAAAAAATATAAAGAGGTAATTAGCATAAATAACACACTTTGATATTGGTGGTGCTTCAAACTGAGTATTTAAATCGAGTCGTGCATAATTGCAAAAAAATAAATAAAATCATGTCGCATGATTCCTCTCAGTCAAAAATGATTACCAAATTTTCAATGGCGTTAAGCAACAAAAAAGTGGTCCGATTGGAATGAAACTGCTCAAAAGACACAAAAAAATACTGATTCTAAAAATGTATCAATATCAAAATCAAAATCGACCAAAATATAAATCAAATAAATATAGTCAAATGGCCTTTTACCCGCCAATATCAAAATTTTAGAGTTAAAGCCATTGTTTTAATAAAAGCTTAACGTTGAAAGAAGTTGTCCTTGATCAATATTAAGTCTTTAAATTTTTTGTACACCTGTCACCAGAACAATTGTAGCAAATTCATTAAAAAGAGAAAAGAAATATCATAAGATATTTTTATATTTATTTTGCTTGGGTAATGTGATAATATTTTTATCATTAAAGAGTATTTATTTCAAATATAAACACTCGACATGAAAGATGAATTAAATCTTACTCAAAAGTAAGCAAGTTTAGTAACAAAAAAATATACCTGTTGAGCTAGCATCTTTTGTTGGTCAGAATTAACACCCAGGCAGGCACAAGCCACTGAAAACTGCACCAGGAACAGAAGGAAAAGAATCACCATGTACTGAAGAATGAGTCAAGGTTTCTGTTTGTTACAAACAAACTATATGGTTCAAAAAAGGCAGTACCTATCACTATGCTCACCATATTTACCCTTTAGGGTGTACAACTTTATTTTAAAAGTTATATAGGTATTGTAAGAATTTAAAATTTAATTTAAATTATAAATAAATATTTACAATAAACACTAAAAGACTCATGTTAAGTTCTTTTCTAAATTCAATTTTAGCTTAGAGGGAGTGTGGCAGATTATTGTATAGTACCTGGACGCCCGAGCGTGTATTCAGCACTATTATTTGTTTTTTATTATCCAAACACATCGTTACCTTTTGTACAAAATTGTACACAGCTAAATTAATGTATTTATTCTTTCGAAGACAATCTTGCGCTTCCGCAAAAATTAAAAACTTTTCAAATTTAGTGTATAGATTGTTGTAAAGGACTTTCTCAAATATTTTAGATAAGATTGGTATGAGTGCTATAGGTCTACAACAGGTTATATCCTCTTCGTCTTGTTTTTTGAAAATAGGCTTAATGACAAGTCATTTTTATTTATCTGGAAATGTACCAGTTTCAATACTTAAATAACAGTAAAGGCTAACACAGGTGCTATTATATTTGATAACTGCTTTATTATTTTTGTGCATATCTCATCATATCCTGTACTATTTGTGTTTTTAAGCCGTTGATTACCTTCACTTTTTCTTTGCTTGAGGTAGCCTTTGTTTTATTTTCTGCATTTTTTATGAAATAGGCATATCAAGATTTTTGATAAATTATTGTCTTTAACTTTTATAAGAATGATTTAAACTTATTTTTTGTTAATTTATTACGGGAGATCCTATACTTCCATAATAAACTTCTCTTAATTTCAGTACACTTTTTGATACCCCTAGAGAGATATCGAGAAAAAATTTTACTTTCAAAATAGGAAAACATAGATTATAAAATATATAATTCAAATAGTTCATGGAATATATTAGCATCATTGATGTTACTGCACATACATATTATATATACATCATGGAATTTTAATCTTTGTATGCAGTTCTCAAATTTATTTACATTGACATATGACAGTGCTAAAATCATGCCTATAAGTATACCGGTGTGTTATGAGATAACCTTTTTTACCGGGCATAGTAGGATTTGAGCTGTATGATCTGAAAAAGCAAGTTCAATAACTTGAGACTTACTGCCTCCTATATTATAGGCAAAATTATCTATGCATGTCTTGCTACTTAAAGGAGTTGGTGAGTTTATGGTAAGTTTGAGATTTAATCATAAAAGTATCAAATATCAGAATTGATGTTATTCTAGTTTCTTTACTATAACTATATACCTCCTATCGCCACAAACTACAATTTTTTTGATTTTATAATACAAGACAATCAATTTTATCTAAGAAAATATCTATTACTGCTAAATTATTTAATATCTAATATATAAAATTCTCGTGTCACAGTTTTCGTTGCCATACTCCTCCGAAACGGCTTGACCGATTCTCATGAAATTTTGTGAGCATATTGAGTAGGTCTGAGAATCGGCCAACATCTATTTTTCATCCCCCCCCCCCCCCAAACTGATAAAGGTGGCCCACCCCGAACATTTAAGGGCGGTACGGAGTTCGCGGGGTCAGCTAGTTATACTATAAATTATTTAATAATCAGGTTATGTTCTATCAGTTCTATTGCACTACATTAAAATGTGTTTATTACATTAAATTTATTAATTTCTTGTATGTTCAGGACAAGATCCTCCATTTCTATTATTTCTCAGACTATATGATACGAGAGTCTAATTCATTTTCATAACAGTGATAAGGTTAACTATTAATAAAAATATGGTGCTGTACATTTTTATATGGCCAATATTAGACTATCATATGTTAATCATACAGATATGATTTCATATCTATCAAATTATAGGATCATACACATTTGATCCTGTTCTTCATTTTAAGACATTACACCTGAGGTTATATAAACATCATATTATGGAAGATGGATACCAATTTAGGTGCGTTTTCCGTTGCTCTGAGTGCAATTTTATGAATTGCTTTAAAGAAGAAGAAAACATTTGTTATTTTACAAAAGACGTATTTGGGTAAAATCATGGATAGCAAGGTGGTCATACAGACAGGTCCACAGCACATTACTCGAAGAACTTAGAGTAGTATACAATAAGTAAGTATACAAAATATACTTCAGAATGGATGAAATTGTATTCAATTATATATTGTCAAAGGTGCAACCATTAATTTCAAAACAAGAATGTCATTCAAATCATTTTAGATGCCCAATCAGTGCAAAAGATCATTTATTAGTAACCCTGAGATACTAGCTACTGGAGAAATTTTTTCCAGCTTTCAGTTTCTGACTAGAATTCCTCAATGTACACTAACGTCTATTATACCAGAAACATGTAGAGCAATATATAAGGCTTTAAACTAAATACTACTAAATATATGATCATAATTGTATTTTCTTCTTCATCGTTTCGCTCTTGACAGAGTGGTCGTGGTCACGATTTCTGTTGGAACGCTGGTGTTATTTGCCATACAATTTCCCTCCATTTTCATTTCCATTTCCATTCCATTTACAAACATAATTGTGTGCTGGCTGTCAAATAGGATCCCAGGTCTATCATCATAGACAATATGGATCATGTTGTTATTTAACGGTCATAGATTCTCCATATAAATATGACTCCTACATCTATGATCATATGTATATGATAGTCTAATATCAGCCTAATAAAAAGCAATTATGGTCACATTCTTTAAAATCAGTACATCAGATCACTTACTTTACAAAACCAGGATATGGTATTATTAACGGTAGTTCATGAACTAAATAGTATAACATTATGCAACAATACCTTTCTACTATGAAGTTTATATAAATGTTATAGTTAAAAGGATTGTTATTTGTTAAAAGGATACAAAAAATAACATAACTTGATGATGTTTTACAGCTCCAGCTAAGCCCAGGAGCGATATTAAAATAAGAAATACACCACATGCCAGAATGCCTCCAACAATGGGCAGGTTGGTGACCAGCGATGAGGCTTGCCCATACACTGCCACTGATATCAAAATCGACGCCACAACCTACAAGAACATAGATAGATAGTAAACAATACACATTATCAAAAACATCCATGTCTAGATATAGCACTACAGGCTACGTACCACATATAAGATATTTAATGCAATTAAAGCATTTTTGGAGCATGTGAAACCCCCACACATGTTTAAAATGAAAAGTCTTTACACAGTGACAATGAAACGTATTGTAATACACGAATCAAAGCTTACAAGAGAACTTTAATGTTATCAAGATTTACAGCATGTTTATCACTAGAGTTATCTACTACTGAAAAATTATAATATACATTGGTCTTTGATAAAAACTATATAATATAAAAAAATATTTGCGTTACACAGCAAACTGATACAGATTTTTTTCACATACAAATTCACTCGATAATACTATGAATACTATGATAAACTCGATATCTTTCTTTTCAAGTTTTCATTCGTCGTCGACGACGATTGCCAAATGTGCCAAATGGACATTGACGTTTGACAGTTGACAGTTGACAGTGAGCATTTTAAAAAAATAGGTAAAAGATTGTGGGCATAAGACAGAAGGCATAAGAATAAATAATACTACATAGAACGGAATCTCCTTTGACCGCCATCGATATGCCGCAATTTATATACCTACTTCCCTCTTCGCCCGTTACGCCCCTCTGTCGCCCAGGCGTGCTGCTAGGGCTGTGAACTGTTAGTAATGCTTATGTCTAAAGATAATATCGCAAAAATATAAGTTTTTCTTTACTTAAAAATCATTATTTTAGTTTAGTATTACAAAATATGAGAATGATAAATACTTACCTACTCTATAAATACTTATAAATAATATTACTTAATAAGTTCTATGTACCATACCAAATGAAGCCATTTAAGTAAGTATTACTTACCTACATAGGTGTAAGTACTTACGTAGTGTAGGTTTAAAATAAACGAATTACATATTAAGTATAACGTGCGTGCGCCAGTGCCGCGGCGCCGCAATCGCGAAGCAAAACAATCGAGAAAGGTTCAATGACCGATGGCGGGGGCTATTAAAAATATTTTGGCGACATGTTAAAATGCTGTAGTTATCTAACATTTTTTTTATAATTGAGTGAAAGTGAAACAATTGGCTACACAAAAAGAACTGGTCATATCCTTTTGATTAATTAAGTACGGAAAAGGAATAATATTTAAAAAATATTACTTATCTCGCATCATCTTTGGGCAAACTAAAAAGCTTAAGTTTGGCATTGTTTTAGAATTGTTTGTACAAACAAACACACCACTGACACCACATTAACTTGGCGCCGTTATTGTAATTGACGCGCCCGTCCGAGACAGCCCGTCTTCAGTAGTCGGTTTAGCCGAAATTAATGTGTAGGCTAATATCGTGACCTTGAGCCCGTTCGGAGCGGGAGTTTCCGTTCTACGTAGTATTATTTATTCTTATGCAGAAGGTCCACTTCCACAAGTAATTTAAAGAAATATAGACTCTAGCTAGTCTAGCTACGACACGATTAAGTTCAATTCAGATCCTATAAGTTGAGTCTCTTTCTTCCGCGTAAGAGCCGATCCACACGGCGCGTTGCGTCAGCGTTGCGTCGACGCAGCGCTGCCGTTGCGTTTTTTTACATACAAATAACCAAGGTGTTCACACGGCGCGCTGCGTCGTCGCAACGCACACATGACGGACAGCAGCCCCCGAGACGAAGCGAACGTTAAGACTGCGTCGTAGTAACACTGCGATGGCGCAGCGCCTGTGTGTGTGGCCATGCGGCAAAATATTTGCGTTGCGACGACGCAACGCAACGCAACGCGCCGTGTGGACTGGCTCTTACTCTTACCTTTTCTGACGAAAACAGGGTTGCCTTTTTTTAAAACATACATAAATGAATCTAAACATTGAATTAGTACCATTTTTGTAGTACTCTAGAAAACAAATGACTTTCAAAATAAAAACGTAAGGTACGTGTTAAATACATTTGTGCATACCTACTTACGTTTTCGATACCTTCACGATCATCGTTCACGATGTTGAATCACGCCGCCTTACTTTAGTACCTTTGTCATTTTTGTCAACAAAAGACGTTTCATATCGTATCACACCGGCTTAGACTAAGAATAATGTACATATTGGTCTATCATCTATGCACACCGGTCATCGGAATGACTTACGTTACGATACTTACGATGCGAACGTATGTACGATATGATTGTATGTAAGCTAAGTAGGTACCTACCTAAGGTTCTTAGCTTAAACCAGTCTTTTAGTTTTAAAGGTAGTGCTTGACTTCGTATTAAATAATTAATGATTATTATACATAACGCCCCGTTGGTCCAGTGATTTAGTTACCAGGCCGTGGTCTAAGGGTCTCGGGTTCGATTCCCGGGTCGAGCAAAATGTGTTCGTGTTTGTGATTTTTTACTTTATTTACACATACCTAACTATAGAGTAGGTAACCTACTTAATACATACTTATTTCTCTACCATTATGGGTAGGTATTATTCTAGCGAACAGAAATAAAGAAACTATGGGCAGACAGGTATTTAAAATAGAACAGATCGAAATTTATTTAATTCTATTATAGGTAGGTATTTGTGCTTGTGTGTTGCTTGAGTTGTGATCATTACACCGACTTAGTTTTACCTTCCTACTTATTTTAGGAACTCAAGGTGATACCTATGTACATAATGTATATACATATGATAATTTCATAATAATCATAACAATTTGAAAAAAAATCTTAAGGTCAGGCGGGGCAAGGGCGCCATACTTTTTGCATAGATGATTTCGATGCAAAATATTTTTTTTAACGCTGACATAAGAGTAAGCATTTATTGAATTGTCAATATTTGGAATATTGACAATTAAATAAACGTCGATTCAATCAAATCTATCAATATTTTTACGATATTTTCTATTAAATTGGGAAACATGGAAGTAGGCGCACTTGCCCCTAGATAAAAAAAAACGCTAGAATCGTACGTTACCAGAAATTCAGATAATTTACATAATAGAACTTATACAAATAAACGCATTACTTTTGGCTTCTTTTTAATTTACTCGTCCTATGGGCTACTGCAGCTTCCATAAAAATTTTGGGGCAAGTGCGCCATAGACTAGATCAGGGGTTCTAAACCTTTAATGCTGTTTTTTTATAAAAAGTTAAAACTGTTGACTTTAAATAAAAATGTTTTCAGGTTTGGCTGGAATAACAGATATCTTCAATTAATCAAATTAGACTTTATTTAATTAATACAAAAGTAGGTAACAATTCTTACTTAGACGTGATAGGACGTAAATACTTAGTCAAAGACGTTTAAAGAGATTACTTAGTAATCTAGTGGATGGTACGCAAGAACTTACATGGTAAAGTAGAAAACATTTAAGTCTTTATTAGACTTAAGTTTAAACAACTTAGCAGGTTAAAATCAGGCAAAAATAACAAAAAATAATATTATAGTGTTATAATCTAGGTAGGTACTAAAGTTTTAGCTGCATTATATCCATTAGGCCTGATCGGACAGCGTCCACTGCTTGACATAAAGTTTCTCTAGACCAAGAAGGCTTATCTGTTTTTCTATGATAAGTACGAACCATCTGCCTGCAAAAATAGTTTATGGACTTAATAGGTACTTTGCTGTAAACTCATCAACCCACCTTCTCATCACAAAGACCTTAAGCACATCTAGGCAGTAACTTCTCAATACAGAAAAGCATGACCCTTATTCAAAGGCCGTCGGGTTAGAAAATATCTTAATCATAAAAGTTGACGACATCTGGCTCGGGGGAAGTGCGCCATCCATACTTGCCTCACTTGACTATTTTGAGGTTAAGATTTTAAATTCTACAAAAAAAAAAATTCACTATCTAAGACTAAAATAAAAACATAGATTTAAAGGAAAACAACTCAATTTTGTACTGACTTCATTGGTTTGCCGCAACACGTTAAATATTTCAAGATATATGGGGATTAGTAACACGTGCTCATCTCTGGTAACAGGTTTAAATGACACTAAAACTTAAATGGCGGATATGTCGCAGTCGGATCGTATAATCCGCCGTATTACATTCCGGCTAGCTATTTCCTAAAACAGGGCTGTATTGTAATGCGGCGCAATCTCGTTCAGCCGGATTGCAATTCAGCTAAATTAGCGAACGTTGTATTGTATGAGCTCTTCGCGTTCGTCAAAGCGGCGTAATATCGTGCCGCCCATTTGCCTTTATGTTACAGCCAAAGTAATAAATCCGGATATTATATATTATCTAGCCATTATTTATAATTAATCTACTCAATTAAGATAAAGTGATAATTGACAATGAATTAATCACTTTCCAAGGCTTGGATAATGTAATAAAACAAGTGGCTCTGTGACATCCCCGGCGCTGCGGGTAGACCACTCCCTCCGCCCCAGCGTAAGAAAGCGCGGCACCTGCGCTCGCCTTCGCAGCTTCGGCTTTTTGGTCGCCTTCGGCGTCCAGCCTCAGCCGCTACGGCTCTCTTGATGCCTGCGCTTACCTACGGCGGGCGGGGAGTGGTCTCCCTCCGCGCCTCCGGCTTTTTATATACACTCTAGGGGTAGTACAGACAAGACCACGTGGATAGTGGGGTGCTCTGATTCGGTTTGGGTATTTTTCGAATATAAATAATTATAGTGAAAATGTGTTTCAGGGTGCCTACGAGGCTTCATTACAATGAGGCTAAACGTGAGCCGCCATATTGTAGAACGTATCGCAATAACAATCCGGCTAATCGTGGACCAGCCACAATACAGAACGGCCCTGTTTTAGGAACCGGCTAGCTGTAATGTTATACGGCGGATTATACGATCCGACTGCGACAGATATATCAAGTTATGGTGAACAGAGGCATCTGTGATAGTGAAGTCAAGTGAAGTGGCACCGTAGATAGATAGAGAAACTAATAGATTAAGCCACCGCGTAACCGCGTGTGAGATAGATATATTTACCCACAGGGTTGTCATTTTTTCATTTTCTGGAATTTTCAGGGAATAACAATTTGATATAAAGTATTTGACTGTGATGTGTTTTCTGTTTTTAAATATTTACAAAAGATAACTTTTGCACACAATAGTTCCAAAATCGGGTTCATCAGATTAATACTAGAGTTACTTAAAATACGCTGCATATTCCGAATACAAAACAATTTAGTAGTAAAGCACACTCAACAACTAATTTTCCATCTTATTCATAAAAATGATCAAACGTTTTAAAAACCTCGTGGCTAAGATTAAATTGTTTCATTTTTGTCTATGTCAAAACGTCGGCGTTAAAAGACAAAGCATGGTTTAGCTATAAAGGGCATGTATAAAACGTTTCGTAGTTTATTATGTATAAGAGGATTATTATTTGGTTACATAATAATATAATATCCTCTAGCATTATTAAAGCGCAGTACAAAGTAAAAAAATAATGAATATTTATTTTACTTTGTACTGCGTTCCATACCACTAAAGTATATTATATTATTATAATAAAACACAAAATAATTATTCATATACTTTTAATAACCAATCATCGTTGCTTATATTTAGTTACCGACTTCCAAAAGAAGGAGGTACTGTATTCGGCTGTATGTATTTTTTTTTTATATATGTTCACCGATTACTCCGCCGTATGTGGACCGATTTTAAAAATTCTTTTTTTGTTCGTATGCTTATACTCCCGAGGTGGTCCCATTGTCACCAAATCAGGATCTGATGATGGGATCCCAGGGAAATCGAGGGGAACTCTCAAATTTTATAGGCACACACATTAATTTTCTTATAGTTTCTGAAGCATAAGAGATATTTACGCATAGAAATCGTCATCTCATGTTGTTGAGCTGATGATGGAAGGTACTGCGACAGTGAGGATTTGGGAGCAAATTCTTTCAATAAATAGTTTTTTTATCGAAATCTTACATTCCCGAGGTGGTCCAACTGTCACCAAGTCAAAGTCTGATGAGGGGATCCCAGAGAAATCGAAGGGAACGTTCAAATTTTATAGCACAACAAAAGATTTTCATATTTATACAAAGCAAAACGAACATTTGTTTATAATTATCGTCATATCATGTTGCTGAACTCATGATGGAAGGTATTATGACGGTTAGGAGTTAAGGGCAAATTCTTTCAATAAATGGTTTTTTGTTCGAAATCTTACATTCCTGAGGTGGTCCAACTGTCACCATGTCAAAATCTGATGATGTGATATTAGGGATTTCGAGGGAAACACTGAAACTTAATAGGCACACACATGCTTTTAGTCATATTTTTAACATAATACAAATATTTATGTCTGGTAATTATCACCTGCTGTTGCTTAACTGATGATTGAAGGTACAACTCCTCAACGGTTAGGAGCTGAGAGCAAATTCTTTCTTTAATTTATACGTTCAGATGGACTGATAGTATGTCTTTCAGACTTTTAGATGGCTATTAGATAAACATGATTATAAAAGGTAAATCTGTTTAAAGTTTAGAAGTTGTGAAAATTTTTCCAATTATGCTAATACATACAGACTTATTAAAATTACTAAAAAGAGTGAAATAAATTAAGTTTTTAACAAAAAAATAGAACCGACTTCAAACGGTAAAAAATAAAATTGTTCAGTACCTACTTCTTCCGGCTTATGGTAATGACTCTTAAAACTATTTTTGAAGTCGGGCCCTTAGTGAAATGTCCTGTCTTAGTAAATATAGTGTACCTTTCGTTCTGAATGGGCACCGACTCCAATATAGTTTTAACAGTCATTACCATAAGCAAGAAGAAGTAGGTACTGTCCCACTGTCTGTACTGTCGGTGTCAATTTAGAACGAATGGTACGACATTTACTAAGGGCCCGACTCCAGAAATAGTTTTAAGAGTCATTACCATAAGCCGGAAGAAGTAGGTACTGAACAATTTTATTTTTTACCGTTTGAAGTCGGTTCTATTTTTTTTGTTAAAAACTTAATTTTGATACTTAAATTAAAATATTAAACAACGAACAGTAATCCAGTAACCTATACCAATATACATTATGTTGTACTGTGTTATATAATATACAGTATATGAAATTACGTTGGGGATTGATAAAAATATTTTTTATACATTCTTCATTTCTTTTATTGGCAGATTTGGGTATTAACTTTGCCTGTGGAATTTAAATTTAAATTTAACGTTTACTTGAACTTGATGCAGACATATACATGATCTACTATATCTAAAAAAATATCTAAAGTTGATGGATGAGTTAAAAAAAACTTGCACTAATACCTGATAACATGTTCCATTTTATTTCAATATGGGAAATAAGATTTGTTTAGAGATATTCTTCCTTTTTTCATGCAGTAATAGAGAATTGGATCAATGCACCTTTTTTATTTCATGTATGGTATGTATGTTGACAAAACGCTTCATTCATGTAACATGAATTTCACTTGCACTATAATATTAGTAAGCGAAGCATTTTTATTCCATTATTGGCATGTGTTTCAATACCGTTACTAAATCTTCTTATGTGGGAAATCTGTAACCAAAATTTTCAAAATTGTAATTTTATAATGAGTGGTTCACATATAAGTGTAAACAAAGTGCTCACATGTAGGAGTAATATTTAAATATTGTTATTTTTTAAGGTTATCAAATGGTTTATTGTCAAAACAAAAACAAGTTCACAAAAAATATCACAATTCACAAACGGTCTAAAAAAGTGACACGAAGTCATTAAAATTGTATGCTATAAAAGGAAAAATACACGTGCATATTCCTATCTGCGCCCTTAATCATTATTATTCTTATATAAGATACCAAATTGAGGAAAATTTGTTTTCTTCATATGGTAACACTGACAGTTGTAATATACATTTTAATTAATATAATTTCGAGGTTTAAAGACACTAAATGGTACTGATACAGTTGTAGAACAACATTTATCAACAAAATGATTAGTTATAACTATAAAACAACCAATAAAAAGTAGTTAAACTCACCTATAAAATGTAACATCACAGGACACTAGTTTAAGTCGGTTTTTAGAGCTTAAATTAAAGCACTGCACCTTATTCAGGCTCCAATATACAAAACATATACTTTCAGTCACATCCTTATTAAGAATACATGGATATATTACGAAAAAACACAAAAAAACTCTTCAGCACTTCTTAGTTAATAACATAGTTTGACATTCGAAGTACTTTGTGAAATGACATTTTGGGGTCTACGTTTTGGAGTCACCCGGTTACAGCGATAAGGACAAGAAACTTGTATTCATGTCTCTTTTGCACATGCTGTATTTAGATCTGGCTATTTCGCCGTGGGGTAAAAGAGATGGAACGTGTGACTTGATCTATTAGTTTCTCTATCTACGAGTGGCACTATGTTTTTGTTTGTTGTATACAGTGGTCTCGAACCTACCGATTTTTCGGTATTTCTACCGATATGGGCTCTGTTCTACCGAAATACCGAAACATAACGATTTTTCTACGATTTCAGAGTCTACATGGAAAATCTCCCGATTCGATTTCATTCTACCGATTTTACACTTTTAAGTTGGTTACCCTTTCATTTATGTTTAATGTTAGGGGAAAGCCCTCAATAATAAGCGTGGATGGACTTAGTGCTAAATGTTCCATATATTTTCGGGAATACCCTTTCTACTACAACTTGATGTTATAAGGGGCTTCTCGCTCGGGTATTTACCTATCTAAATAGGAATTCGAGTTTATTAATTTTCTTACCTTTGAAAAGAGAGTAACTTAACTAAAGAGTGACTACAAAATAAGATGCCTAGATTTTTATGTCGAAGCTTGTAACCAAATAACCACGCAGTTACTATTGAAAAATAATCCAATAAAAGGTTTAGACATACCTAATTGATTCAAAAAAATGTTAAAATTTGCAAAACTGCTTCGATAGTTCTTATGAGTAGACTCTTTCCCAATATTGTTCAGTTCAAAAGCAATGATTTCCAGGAAATTATTACAGAGTGGCGCATGTTAAGAAATTGTGAACAAATCAAAACATTTCAAGTAAGTTTACTAAAGCGTGGCGATGAAAATTAAATGTTTGTTGTTTCATCTTTAATATTTTATCACCTCCCCATTCATCCGCTAACGTTGAACGCATATTTTCACATACATATTAATCTTTTGAAAACAAAACAGCGAAATAGGCTGTCTACTGAATCAATCACTGGTCCATTTGATAGAAAACGTCTGTTTATTACAGCTAATTGTTATGATTTTGAAATTCATTCGAAGATGACCGCAGCTATGCCCAATGAATATTGCTATAAAAATAATTATACTTAAGTATGATTGTTATAAATAAGTCGGTAATTTTTTTTCAATAAATAAACAATTGACAGTTTTTTTTTGTCAAATACCGATTTTGGGTTCAAATATACCGATTTTAGCTGGCAACTCTACCGATTCTGCTCTTTGACGTTCGAGACCACTGGTTGTATAGATGTAAGATGTCGTTAGTTGTATTCTATCAGTATCAGTAGTTTACGATTAATTTTATGGTAGGCGCGCTCACAGATTACATTATTTTAAATACGGGGCGCGCTTACCCCGTCGTCGGCGCCCTTGCCCCGCCTGACCTTTACCTCTCAGCGTCGTTAGGGAGCCAAAAAATGTCAAATTCGGATCGCTATCTTTGTTAAGACAATTATACACTGCACAGTATCTTTTTGCCTTCTTTTTCTCCATGTTTTAAAATTTAAACAACACAACGAAAAATACGTCACTCACAGCTCGCGCGTGAGGGAGGCCCCGATTGACTAGCCCCGTCTCGAATAGACTTATAGCATCTTATCTTATAGACCGCTGTGCGTAGGTATATTTTTGATACCTACACGGGGAGTGGGACAGGCCTGACATAACATAATGTCCCGAACACAGCAAAAGACATAATAATATATTATAAGATGCGTGTAAGCGACGATAAGCCTTATGATATTGAGGCACGAAGGGTGATTGCATGCGCTCTCTGTGTCAGTCAATACCACAGAGAGTACATTTGTATACCGAACAAAACAATACCTCCTACCTTAGTTAGAGAGCATCACAGTTAGAAATTGACTCTTAGTTTCATGCTCTAAGGCACAGAGTAATTTATATGTTATAATAAACTCTAAGCACAGAGTACATTAATTTGTATTTTGTATATGCTTTAAGCTTAGAGCATCAAAGTTACTGACTCACCCTTTAGGAGAGACAGCATAGCCCTTCTTCGCTTTGATACATAATTTTTGTGCCAAATCTGGTGCGGGGAAAGAACGCACACATTTTAATTTTGTCACACAGTCACAAAATTAAATATTCTTTCATTGCTACAGATGCATAAATTTGTCAATTTCAATTATTAACAACGTCATTTTCTATGCACCGTCAACACTGACACCGACACACACTGACACAATAGTTGTATAACTAGAAGGCACATTGTGCATGGACGTTGGGACGAGGTGCTCGCAGTAAAGGCCACTCCTCTGACTGGTGTCATACCTTGATGCTTGAAGTGTTAAGCAGACTTTTAACTTGACAGGAGTTAATACCTTTGATGCTTAAGTATAAGCTATTAACCTATTTTTTGTATCAGTTGGGGAAAAGTAAAAAGTATGTAATCAATTTATGCAGCACTACTTCCTATCACCTAAGGGTCAAATTTTGTTACATATTTCTCAATTCTCGAAGGCATGACGTCCACCAATTAGCACTTATTTATTATTAGCACACATTACCAGTGTGTAGACTATGGCATACATCCCTCTCACCTCAAAAAGGAGACTAGTGCCCAGCATAGGGACATTAAAAGGGTTGAAAAAAAAGGAGTTTCAGTATAATATATTTATTTACAAAACTGAAACTGTTTTACTACGCTTACTTCTAAAATCTACATTTTTAGTACTTTATACACCCGTTCTGAAGCAATAGCGGATAGATTAGTATAGGTTGACTTTCATTTGGCTTGTCTTAGCCAAGAACTGTTTTTATCAACTTGAAACATAGTTCGCAACAATGCGCTCATTGTATAAAAGTCAAAGAAGAACCCAAAATGTTTTAGATGGCCTGAGCCCCCTAGCCCTCTGATCCACTACAGTTCTGAAATGATCTAAGAAAGACTATCAATTTCTTCCAAGCCTTCTAAAACTTCTCCTTTTCCAAGTTCTCTTAATTTTTCTTCAAAAAATTGTTTTCTGTGTATCAAGGCTAAATGAGGTTGCCGGATTCCATAATTTTCGTTACCTTTAATGGTGTATTTTTTTGGACCCTCAGCACCCATCAGTTCTCTTAAGGCTTGGTTTCTTTGTAATAACTTTTTATAAAATATCACTCCACTTTCAACATAGTCAGGACCCAATTCACACAACTTTTTATCAACTTGTATTTCATAGTTAGTTTCTGTCATATCCTTAAGCAAAAAATAAGTTCCTAGGCCAAACAGCCCAACTATACTATAAAGTGTGCCTCTTATTGGGGGTGGAGCTGCATATAAATTTAGCCTCTTGTTGAGATATTGGGATAGATTATACACAAAAAATACACATAAAAATGGGTAGGCTGACTCATACATAACTTTGTTATTTTGGGTCATTAGAATTTCTCTACAAATTCCAAACTCTTGTACTTTTTCAGGTAAAACTAAGGATTCTCCTAATTTTTTCCCTACATCACTTTTTAAGTTAACTTTTTTTTGATTTACCTGTAACATAAATAATAAATAGTCTCATACTTACAGCTCTGAAAATATGAAATACTTATTTAAAAATAATATTCATGTAAAAAATAGGAGTAGGAGAAAAATAAATTAATGTAATGTTTAACAAAAAAATGTAAAGAATATTTGAGAGAAAATTACTTAATTAGTACACAGGTGAAACATTTTTTATCCTCAATAAATAACAGATGTTATTTTAGGCTGGAGCATTGGGATACAGTCTCACTTCATAACTAGTGATATGTTTACCTTCAGTTAATGTGCTGATGAGATAGAAAATACTTACATGATAGGTAAATCATGAAAGTAGCAAATCCTACAAACTATGAAAAGCATAAAACTAACATTAAATTTAGTGTACTCTCATTATAAAATATATATATATATATATTTCAATGAGGTTTCTAGTATTTCATCTAATAGTTATTTTGGTGCAAGATGTTAATTAATTTTGTTTTTACCTGTATATTATCTTTTTCAACATCTTCAAGCGATTTATATGTGAAGTTTACCGGTATTCCAATAATCACTCCATACTTTGAACTTGTGCTTCCTAAGGATGAAAGAATTGGATTTAATAAATATGTTTTATACATGTTTTTTTATATTGTTTATTAGCTTTAGCATGCTAGTTTATATTATTTCTGAAAGTACCTTCTTATTTAATTCATATTTGACTACTACCTCCATAGGTCAAGTTAAATTTGTGCTTTGTTAACCTTGCATTTTAGCTGTATTAACACGTTCGCAGTCCCCATACAAGCGTTTCGGAAGACGCCATATGTCCATATGAGATTATTTACTTTTTGGCCATTATTCGATGTCCATATAACAACTGTTGCATGGAAATAACAAAATATAGGTTGGATACCGCGGATATGCCCATGTACACCGGGCGGTACACGGACTTGTGAATTAAAATTACCGTGTACCGCGGACTTATGAATATGCGACAGTATGCGTCTGCGGCGTTTGTTTATTTTTTTGACCATAGTCAATGAATGAGGCAACATAAAGCACACTGTGCCAGAGAAATATCGCCCTACCTTCAATCTTTTATTATTTTACGGTACTCGCAATACTTAGGGACAACTTTTACGTTCACGATATTTACTCACGTAAAAGTTTTAGTTTTTTCGCGATATACAATAAAAAGTGTTAAAATGTCAAAAAAATTAGAAGAAGAAACTATAAGAAGAATCTTAGAAGATTCTGATGGTGAAGACGAAAGAAAAAGAAGATTCTGATGATGAAAATGAAAGCATGAGAAGAACACCGTAATAAATTGGAGGGTCATCAGGATCATTAGCATTAGCAGGAGCATCTGGGCTACCAGGTCCATCGTCAGGAAGACAACTTTCTTCAAACATTCATTTTTTGGTGATGCGATACGATGCGTGGGAAAACCTCCTTGATGAAGGTCGACTTACTTCATACGCACGGGCCAAAGCTAAAAGAGTATCAACCCAATGTATTTGTAAAAAAGCATACTGTATTGATTGTTTTTCCAAAGTAAAAGTTCATCAATAGAACTTTCTTAAATTTCTACTAAGTCGTTTTATTTTGGGTTGTTATGGCAACGGCAACACTAAAAAAACGACATGTTTTTGACTATTTCTATTTATTAAGTCTTTGGCTACAAGTCCAAAAGGAAAACGCTAAACAATTTCACAAGTTCACGATGCTAGACCCCTTAGAGTTACATAGGGCGCGTGTACTTCATAGGGTACACGGACTCGGCTGAATCGTTGTCCGTGTACCACATACGGTACACTGGACTGCGAACGTGTTAAATTAAGCCAATGGTATGGGGGGAACTGTTTGCTGTATTTCGCCGGGGAGATTTTCTTATTCTAGTAGTAACAGGCGCGATCGCAGCCTTCAATTTTGGGGGCTTGCCAAGAAATTTTAGGGGGGTTCACTAAGAAGTCAGAAGAGGTATCCCAAATTGGCTTGATCCACCTTCCATCTACGCATGATTGATGGAATTCATGTCCCATGTGAACCCCCCGCCCTCCTAGGACCGCGCCTGAGAAGAATGGGCATTAAAATCATATGAACAAACAAATGAGTTTGAATAATCTTCAAAGGGCTTAACTTACCAGCATGAAATAAATCATAACCAAATACACTAAATGGTTGTATAAGCTTCCTATGAACATCAGGTAATTTTAGAATATCTAGACATTTTTTACAGCGATCTTGCAACTCTTTCGATAGCTCCACAGGTTGCGATTCTCTGGAAGAGTATTTCGTATTAAACGAAGAAAAATAATTTCAAAACGGCTATATTTTGCCGAAAAGCTACTTACTTGTAAAAGTGGACAAAATCTTTATATTTGTTGATAAAAAAGGTGTGCGGTAAGAATCTTGCCACGGTGAATGCGATACCGGTGGAAGTTACGACAGCGAAAGAAAATCTGCGTCCTTGTTGGGTAAGAAACCATGATACTGGCTTTCTTATGGTACTCATTTTAGAACTTATTTTATGATAATAAGAAAATTGGATATTAAAATTTTTGTTTAAATTTACTATTGCAAAAATAACATTTCGAAAGTCAAAAATAAACGTCATATTGCTGTCATTGTCAATGATGTCAAAAAAAAATCCCTTCCTTTTTTTTTCTTCAATTATGGCATCGCAAACTCTGCATATTGCCAGCGTCAAGTATAATTTTTGCATCACGTTTCTGCCAGTTTCGGTGAAACTGGTCGATAGTAATAGGTAAAGTCAAAAAGTCGTTAGTAATCAGTCAGTCAAATAAGTCAGACATTCAAGTAAAGCGATGGCTTCTTTATCAGAACTTAACCAATGGAATTATTGGAGGCAATCCGAAAAAACATATTTTCGCTGTTATTTTAATTCACAACACTCGTGCACTATTATATATAACCTATATCGAACAAAATGCCATCAAATTTATCCGATATCCTCATCGGATATAACTCAAAAATATACCAAGTAAGTAAAAATAAAATAAGAGCACAATAATTATGTCTTTTTCGACTTCCCGCCAAAACTCCTGTCCTTGACTATATAGCTAGACTTACTGATTCAATACCTGACTACCCGATTTTTTCTATAACTACCTTAGAGCATCAAAGTTACTGACTCACCCTTCAGTAGAGACGGCATAGTGCCTCGCTTTGATACATAATTTTTGTGCCAAATCTGGTGCAGGGGGAACAACGCACACATTTTAATTTTGTCACACATTCACAAATATTCTTTCATCGCTACAGACGCATACATTTCAAAATATGTCAATTTAAATTAAAACGTCATTTTCTATGCACCGACAACACTGACACCGACACACACAGACACACTTGTTGTATAACAAGAAGGGCACATTGTGCATGCACGTTGGGACGAGGGGTTCGCCCGAGGGCCACTCCTCTGACTGGTGTCATACCATACCTGTCATATCTTGATGCTCTAAGATAACTACTAAGTGATGCAAAAATTATACATGACGCTGGCAAATCTGGCAATATGCACAGAGCTTGCGATGCCATTATAAAAATGAAAAAAAAGTGACGGCATAAGAATAAATAATAATTACGACGGTTCTGTATGGTTCTGTCTCAGAACAATAACTAAAGCATAGAAGGAACCGAAATTTCAACCAATATAGTCGTACTTGTTTTCTTATGCACTTACAACAGCATTAGAACGAGACGGATGTAGGTTGCTCAGAATGTAAAATGTCCACAAGGCAGACGCCATTTTGGTTACCTTTTGCATATTTCGGTTACCTTAATGACACCAAATTTAAAAGCTACTAAACGTCTCAGATTATCGTCTATGACTTTGTTCATCATAATTTGGTCGTATAATACATAAGCGCGCTTGTGAGTTGAGTTGCTCCGGTAATTTTACGTATTTTTATAAAAAAAGTGCAAAATTATCAGTGCTATAGTGTAAATAGCAAAGCTTAAATATTAAGTAATGTCCTGCATTGTAGTGGGATGCAAATCACGTCCGTCCAGCACAGAAAATTATATGGAAATCATAAGCATTCATCGGTAAGTAATGAAATATGGCCATTTTGTCAGTTTTGCATTCTCTTTGTTGTATATTTTATAATTTTTTCAGTTGAATCGAGCTAAGTGTACACGGTAGTGTTATGCAAATGAATATTTTGTGCAATTATAGTCAGATTATATGGTAATTATAGGTTTTTAACAGGCGTATATTTTTTTTGCAATAGTGCTTCGAAAAATAAACTATCGATAAAATTCGATTTGTGATATTTGAAGATGGCGGTTGTGATTTAGTTTCAGTTTTAGTATTTCTTTGTATTTAGGTGTTTGAAGTATAATTTGGATATGTATTATGCAGCAAATTACTTATAAATTGGACAGTGATAAGAATACGAAGACTATTTCCTATAGCAGTTATTTTTGAATTCTTACAAGAGGTTTCCATGTGGCATCAACAATTCTTCTATCAAATTATTGTACCATCAATTACGGTACAACGTTGCCACAATCTTTATAAGATTTTTGATATGGACAGCCATATTCTAATAAATGATGTCAATATCGATAATCAAACAAGCATCATAAATTATTGTATTATTTTACTTCACTCGTAGTTTTGCGAGCGAATAATGCCATAGTTACCTTTGAAATGACAGTTGGCAAAAATCAGCATGCGGTAATGTTTAATTTTGTCATTTTCAGATTTCCCACCGATGTTGATATGAGGCAAAAATAGATCAACGCTATTACTCGTAATAACTGGGAATGGAAAAAAACAACATCAGAAATCACGTCGTACATTATGCAGTAGGCTATGTAGTGCGGAAAATAAAAAAAGAAATAAAGTGCGAAAAATGTGTCCAATGTTTGGGAAATAAATTCAGTCAATCAACATTTTCCTTGATTTCTATGAAAGATAGAGGTAAGCCCTTCGATGGGGTTAGCAAAGTCTATAAAATCGCAGAAAAAAATACTGCAAGAATACGAAATTCGTGCAGGTTCCAAAGTTTTAGGACAACCCAAGTGTTTTTTGTCAATGATAAGTAAAATATCGAAAATATTGCTACCAACGACAATTTTTGATGATTTACTCGAACATTCAGTCAGACACTGATTTATTGGATGATCATAGAAATTTATTGAGTAATCAATTTAGATTAGCAAAGAATATTTAACAATTCGAATTCATTGTATCATAAAAGAATTAACTTCCCCTGTAAAAAAACTAAGAACGTTTCTAACAATACTTACATTTTTTTAAAGAACAATTAATATACTAGTTCAGATTATTGAAATATAGTTAATACTGTATGTTGTAATTTGTTGGTGAAACATTTACCTACAATGAATTAGTGGAACTAGTGAAATAGTATTATGTGGTGTTTATTTATAAATAAATGAGTTGACCAGAAATGATTATTTCATTTTCACCTTAGCGTATTAAGATTTAGGTATTCAACAGTTTTTTCCAATATTTAAAAGTATCACCTCTTCAATCAAAACACTGCGGTCACCAACCCGGCTGCCCAGCACGGTGACTAAGGGCAAATCTTCTCACGTATAAACTGTCACAAGCATGTCACATGAAAGAGGCCTACGTCCAGCAGTGGATGTTCACAGGCTGTTGTTACTACTATTACAAACGTACAGCTAAGTACAGTTAAAAGATGGGGGTTTTAACAAATATTTTGTCATAAAACAAACAAGTTATCAAAAATATGCTTACATACGATTGAAGCTAGCGGGTACTTAAGTATTTTTAGAAATTACATTATAAAACATGGTGCACCGATGTATCATAGCAAATGTGACCGTTTTTACACTTTCGCCGTCCTTAACTACAGAAAACTATTATAACGCAAAAACTAGGATTTAGAAAGACAAAAATACCATAGCTTCAATCGTAATTTAAGCGAATTTTATAAATACATAAAATATAAAATTTTATGAATAAAAAATAAATATAAATAAATAGTTTAGTTTGTCAGTAATTCTTATTTTTGAGAGCGCCACGCCCTTAATACTTCAAACATCAAATTTAATTGATGCCCTTTCTCTTAAATCTGCTTTGCATTATTTTTGTTTACCTATATTAATATTTTTAAGAATTCATCAACTTTACAATTTAAATATTCATAGGGCGATACCATAGAGAAAGAAATCAGTATCGATATCGGTATTCATTTTGTGCATAGTCACTTCACTAACTAATATTCTTTTGTCAATGACAGTGGACGCTTCAAATGTCGTAAGAGTTTTGGCGGGAAGTCTGAAGGAACAAGTTGTGCTCTTGTTTTATTTTCATTTTCTTAGTGTATTTTTGAGTTATATCGGATAAAGTTGATGGCATTTTGCTCGATATAGGTTAATGATAGTGCACGAGTGTTGTGAAATAAAATAACAGTGCGAAAACATGTTTTTTCGGCTTGCCTCCAAAATTCCATCGGACATGTTCTGGTAAAGTAGCCATCACTTTACTTGAACATTTGACTGACTAGACTGACTGATACCTGACGACTAACTGACTTTTTTCTACGACTACAGTGATGCAAAAATTTTACTTGAAGCTGGCAATATGCACAGAGTTTGCGACGCCATTATTAAAATTGAAAAGTAAATATTGAATGGCTGAAAGGATCTTTATCCAATGCCGTAAAATGAAATTAAAAAAAAAATAAAAAATCAAATGTCGTAAAGTTCCTTCTATGCTTAAAGTTATTGTTCTTATGGACGCCATACACGCAAGGGTTTGCATGATGGTTTTAGCCGTACATGCATAACCGACAGGCAAATCCTAGCGTGTATGTGATAAAACTGTACAGTTATCGGCGCATGTACATGCAACCAAGCAAATATCAAAATTGATATTTTTGCCGCTCGGTTACGTTTTCCCGCGAGCATAACCGAGCGTGTGTGGCGTCCGGCGAGCTTGCCTGCACAGTTCTCAGTTTGTTCACTATTCAGTGCGATCCCTTTTTCTTTTTCTGTTCTGTAGAACAAGTGTTAAGCCAAGTATAGCTATCACATCGTCGTCGTCCATTGATAAGTTTGGTATACCGTACACAGTACCTACTTAAGAACTGTCCTACACAGATCGTTACGTAGCTCCAACTGAAAGTTTATGGCATAACTGTGCATGCAAACCCTAACGTGTATTTGTAATATGAAACTCGGGTATACCTGTCGGTTATGCATGTACGGCTAAAACCATCATGCAAACCCTTGCGTGTATGGCCTCCTTTAGGGTTCTGTTGTGTTAACATATTGACAATGACCTGACCATACCTGACCAATGACAAATGAATGACATTAAGACTTAAGTCAGTCACTTTTCCAACATGTTTCCATATTCCTTCCTCTGAGATGTTTCCAACCTTTATTTGTAAATGTTTGTTTATTGTTTAAGTAATTTATAATTTATTATTACAGACAATAGAGGGAAAGTTCATGTTTTTATTTTACTGCGTTTGATGATTTCGGTTTACAATGTCACAAATTATACATGAACTTAGTAAGCTGCAATTAGATTCTCTCAGTGATGAATGGGTTGAACGTATTTACGATACAGAGTTTTTGGAATTTGATGATATACCACCTGAATATGAAAGTGTATTAGATTCGCTTGATATCCCATCGGTCTTTCGCGAAATCACTGGTCTTATTGATAGATGGCTTGAAGACGATATAGATTACGGAGAAGAAAAATCATGGTCATTTCTTTCTCACCAAATTCAGCATAGAAAGTTATTAGCTATCTTGGCATATTATATTGATTTTGGTAGTAAAGATATATTTACACGGGAATATAGAAACAACACGTTACTAGCATCTCGATTATACTATAAGCTACTAGCTATCTCTGGATTCAAGGCATATAATATATATCACTCCCAGCTCTTTGCACATTCTCTCGTGTGTTTGAACTTCCCTAAAGCACTGTGTGAAAATGAAGATAAATACCACAGCACAAGAGATCTTACCCATGAAGTCAATTCTGTTATAAAATCTCTAAAGAAGTTTGTCAAAGATTTAAAAGCAGTAATTGTTACTCTTCATCTCAGCCCCAATGATATGAACTTTGAGGACATTTTGGCCAACTTGGTAGATATCATAGGTGGTGCTATTGTCAATAAATTAAATATTGGTAAGTATGATATTTTGATGTAAACATATATAAAATAACAATAGAATGTATAATAAAGTAGTTAAAATTAAATTAAATGAATAACATCAGCTGCATGCAAGGGCCATTAAATTTAAGCCTTGATTAAATTGAAATACCTTCTACTAAAAGCAGGTCAGTATCTCAGTGTAATAATGTTTTGTATCTAACTAGCACATTTCCACTAGCTTTGTGTTTTCTTAGTTGCTAGTGGGATTCTTGAGAATATTTGTCTTTTATGTCACAATATGTTATTTTATTGATTGCTGAGAAAATAGAAAACTGTGCAATAAAAAAAGAGTGTGTGTACTTATATACATGCGTTAGAAGTTATACTTCTTTGGCTTATGAAAAAAGTTTAAAATAACTCAAATGCAGTAGTAATCAACAATAAATATCAAAATCAATCAGAAGGATTTTGTTTAAATAAAAAAAGTTTTATTAACGTAATAATTAGTATAAATTAATTTTCTAAATTAATTACTCATATGAATACTATATTTCACAACACTGGCTTGGCTGGCTTATGAATATTTATCTACTATATATATGGACACTAAGTACTGTAACTATATTCAGTGTTGAAAATATAATGTTTTTATTAATTCTATTCTGTGGCTAACTTCATCATGTCATTCCTACGCTCGCAGCTCACAAATTCACTCGCGCCATAAGAAGTATAATTTAAAAAAAATCAACCTTTAAATGTTATTTAGTTTTAGTATTCATTCACCATAATTTTGTCCCCAAACATATTTACTTATGTTTTTGAGATGCCCAAACTTTTTTGTAAAACTGACCAAAGTAAGTGACTGCTTGTATTACTTGTAATAGTTAACTTTTTATTAATTTTAGATAAGATAGAGTTAGCAAATGTATCAGGAGTGATATATGAAATTATTGACATCTTGGTCTGCAATGCCAATGGACAGCCAAGCACTGCTGCTATACAGTTACTGTTTAAGTGTCTGCTGCCAAAGTTGGTGGCAGCTTCAGTTGACTCTCGCAGTGCAAATGTAAGTGTCTCAGTATAATAACATAAGTGTTTGTACAAAATGTAGTTGTTTACTCTTCTAATATTCATTAACAGATATCATACATATACATATCAGAAAAAAATGTAACAAAAACTGTGTATATGTTTCAGAATCTCATTAGAGCATCATATGTTACTTATTCCGGCTTGCTTCTTACAAAATATGGAAAACAAGCATTACTTGGCTTCAATGTGCTCCTGCAACATCTGTGTTATACTTTGGATGGTCTGGTAATTTGGGTTGAATTTTTGGATACTTACATGATCACCAGCAAAGAGTGTACGTAAACTGTGAAGAGGTTAAAAAATCTTAATATATATATAAAAAGTAAAGGGTTTTCTTTGTACGTAAAGACACGGTTTTCTCTATTATCATTAACTCCAATCAACTTCCCGTTGGGGTGGTAAATACCACTTAGTACGTAGATGATAATAAGGGAGTTTGATCGCGGTGGGTGGAAGTGGGTGGAAAAATCTGAAAAATAAAATATCGGTACTTTTCCAACCAATAGGGACTTCTGGGTGGATCTCAAAATTTCTGGGATGATCTAGCAAACTATATTAATTTTAATTTTATTGAGAATGTTCGAGAAAGTTCCAGAAACTTTTCGAATCATTTGGATTTTTTAAATAATATTAATTAATTGAGAATATTCGAGAAAGCTTCTCAAATGATCTGGATTTTTTTTTAATAATTGTAATCTTTTTTCGAATGATCTGGAGATTTGTAAAATAATTCCAAAATTTTTTAATTAATTGAAAATATTTGAGAAAGTTCCAGAAACTTCTCGAATGATCTAAGATTTTTAAAATCATTGCAAACTGTATTAATTAATTGAGAATGTTCGAGAAAGTTCCAGAAATTTCTCAAATGATCTGGAAAATCCTAGGCTACTAATATTATAAACGCAAAAGTTTGTAAGTATGGATGTTTGTTACTCTTTCACGTAAAAACTACTGAATGGATTTAAATGAAACTTTTCAATAATATAGCTTATACATCAGAATAACACATAGGCTATAATTTATAAAGATATTGTGTGAATTGTCCAAAATATGACGACAAGTAAGTAGGAAAAAATCTACCATCTGCGAGCTATTCTGGCGTGCGCTGCCAAAACCGCTAGAGCTACATATTCGTAATGTATGATTTAAATGTTTATCTTAAATAAGCCTACAAAAAAGCCAGTCCACGGCACTTCAGAAGGGACTTCACTTTATGCTAATGATCGTCTCTATCGCGGGTGAAACCGCAGGGCACAGCTAGTTAGTATTAAAATACCAGAGTAGTTGATTTGGAATTTCATTAGTTGTTTTTAAAAGTGATTAAATATTTTACAGATTGGTTTTGGTTCCATACTCTTTTAATTTTTTTCAATGTAATACTCAATTTGCCCTTGTATTAGTGTAACTTACTATTTTTCTGTCTTGTTTATAAAGCTGTATGAAGCTGAAGAACAGACTCGGCCATAAAAAACAAGTGCTGATAAGATTAATTTTGATTGCTGGCTGAAAAACCACTTTATATACTTATACAAAACTGTACAAAATCTAAACCGATGTAAAGAAACTAAAAATACATGAACTGTCTCTATTGGAACCATTAGTTTAAGCAGTTTTATGATTTGTATCAGAATTAAAATTGTGACTATTTTTTTTCCAGGAGCGTGCAGAAGTGCGTACCTCCCGTGTTTCCTTAGTTTTGGGGCTAATGAGCTTATTGCCTCGTAAGTCATATCGAAAGTTTGTTAAATGGTTACTGAAACTCTCTACAACGTCGAAAATGTCACATAGACAAATTGCTTTAGTGAGTACCTACAAAATCTACACTATAATTTTATCACCAAAATAATATCTCATATTTTTTGAATATGGTGACATTATAACCTGGTTTTTATTTTTTATTCACACAGGAACTATTATCTAAATTATTAAGTAATGATCCTGAAGTAATCAATCCACAAAACATAATTCCTGGTGAGTCAATTTAACTAGTACATTATCATAATGAATATAATAAAAAATAAAAATATTACTTGCTTATTCTTAGTTATGGCGAGGGCTAGATTATTATAATCTTCTTAAAAATATTACAGGGGTACAGCAGATGGATATACATGGAAATCAGATTTCAAGGGACACTCCTGTATCTACAGACACTGCTTCCACTGAAGACGAAAATAGTCAAGAGTCACCAGGACAAGTAGAAAATGTAAGTAATTGCAAGTAACCTAGAAGCACTATTTATCCATAGGAGCATTAACTGTTTTTGCAAAACGAACTTTCCTCATAGTCTATTATTGTCAAATATATGGTAAATGTAAGTTTAAGTTTTTTTATCCCTACTTATCTGTTAGCTTGAATCAAGATTTTATAATGTAGAATTTTCAGATTTTGTAAATGAAATTTTTGTGTTAAGATAACTTCAAAATAAGTAGAATAGCATTTTAAAATTAATATTGATGTTATGTCCTATATAATAAACGTATGGAAATATTTTAGTCAGTATCAACATTCAATGGATGGATGAATGGATCCACCACCTTTTTATTTTTTGAAGTTGGGTAAAAAATAAAATTGGTTACATGTGGTAGGATCCAGCAAGACATTAGACATTCGAAAGGTAAATTTATAAACAAGAATAACATTTTTGTTTTTCTTTCATGTATGTAACTTGATAAAGACGTCCCAAAAGGTAAGCCTATCTAATAGATATTCACAATATTTATTTATCTTAATTTATATATAAATGTATGAGTTTATTTACAGCTCATAGGTGATAGAACTATTATGGTTCGACCGGAGAAGTACCACCGCTGCACCCACTTCTGCCGTGAACCAATTCTGTTGTGTTTCGATGGAAAGGTGCAGTTGCCGACCACACTTACATGAGACGACCACCAGCCTCCGGAGTAGCAGTGCAACTGCATACGACCTCAGACAAGACTTACCTATGCTTGCTTGAGGTTGTGTGTAGATGTCCATGGGCTGCAACAACCACTTAACACTACGTGGCCTGCATGCTCGTCTGCTACTCCATTCAAATAAATAAAAAATTACAGCTACCGCCATAAGTGATTACGATGTCATTTCATCTTGTTCAAACCACTAATAGCACTGTTTTTATACCTTTTAATTAGCAGCACAGGAAAAATTCAGATTTTTTTTATTTACAATAAATTAATCGTGACTTTTACATTGCATTTGTCAGGATTTAGAAGCGGATGAGGATGCCGGAGGCCTGCTACGCGCACGGACTCATTGCGTGTCGCACGGGGAGGTACTCCGTGCGGTTTACGAGCGTGTTCACGACGTCTCCAGTTCGTTACGGGCGCGTGCATTGACTATACTCGCTGAATGTGTCACTTCGCCGTACGCACCCGTACAGGAAGCTCTTAAGGTAGGAGCCAATTCGTGGCATTATTGGAATTCTGGAACATAATGGAGAGATGCCGACTGTAATATGTAGTGTAGAAGTGCGTGCAAGCATGTGTAGTTAGCAACACTCTAAAGGTAATTTTATATTTGGCGAAATTCTCAATAAAGAAGTGGAACCTGATCAGTGATTTACGCATAAGGCAGATTTTTTCCTTTTTATTATTTAGTATTTCCTCAATATTAAGTTAGAGCTTCTTGTGGGATACCTAGAATAGAATGAAAGTAAGTGTAATGTACATGTTTGACCTAATACTAATACAATATGTTGGGCAATGTATCGAGTCATACAAATCTTCGAAACTTTGTCTCTCAGGAGAAACCTATCAAAATAACTTTGTATTGTACCTATATGTTTTTATAAAGTGACTGTTTAGAATTTTCCTTAACACATGATTTGTATCAACTATCAAGGCACACTCGTATCATCATGACAAGTGTCTTTTCCATCAAATAGTGAATTATTAATCGTTTTGTATTCAGGATTTAAACGGCGAAGGCGAAGTATCGCGGCTGATGGCAGTGAGTGCTCGATGTGTATGTGACGAACGCGCTGTAGTCCGCCGCGCTGCCGTAACACTTCTGCATCGATTACTATCTACTTCTAACACAGATGATACTGAAAAGAAGCCTGGAAATGAAATTCGAACAAAGGATAGCGAGGAAAGCAAAACCAATGAGACTGATAAAGATGTATCTAATAATCAATCAAAAAATACATCCAATGCTCAAAATAAAGGAGATGAAGCTGAAAGCAGTGATAAAGCGGTTGATACCACAAACGCTAAAACCAGTGCAGCTAATGTGGAGTCAAATAAGGATAATGCAAGAAACGATAACTCTGACAGTAATGATCAGATTGGAGAAAACATTTGTAATGATGACAATATCGACCATGAAAACATTGATTCAAATCAGTCACTTGGCTCAAGGGATTTTGCGGTATTTATTTTTTATTTATTTAATTTTTTTCCCGTGACAGTGAAATATTCTTTTCGATATACCTACCTACTGTTACATATTTTGATACTGTTAAAATAATATATGTAAATTATTACTATCTTGGTTAAAAATAGTTCGAAAATATGTCTGTATGATTTTTCCCATAGTTACTTCTTTTGTTTTATATGAGCTAATATTAACGGCTATTCTCTTTCTGAACAGACTATTTTACGTGATCAATTGGTATACAATCAATTTATCTTCCTCGATTTGAGAGGCTACAAACATAACCTTATTAAGTATTGGTAAAGCTGCCTATTTATAGTAGATGTACAATATCAATAAACTATTAAGTAGTTACCTTACATACATTTAAATTGCCGATACTCAGTACTTGGCAATTTTAAAATCAAAAATCTTGCGTTTGATTAGTAATTCCAAATTCAAATTTATTTGAGCTTCAACATTGCTATAACAGCAACTATGGACAAATTGAAAATTCGCGGTTTAATATGTTATATGTATTTATTTATTTACTCTTTATTGTCACAACTAAACTATGTATGTTGTACACAGGGCGGACTTAATGACGATAGGCATTCTCTACCAGTCAACCCCGGTTATATTATTATGTTTGTCATTTGTGCAGATGTTGGTGAGCGTGTGCCGGGACGCCAGCATCGTGGTGCGCGTGGGCGCCATCACGGCGCTGGGCGAGCTGGCGGCGCAGCGCCCGCGGGCCGCGCTCGACGCCTTCCTCTGCGGGCCCATGCACCAGCTGTCCGACCCCGAGACCAAGGCCAGTATGCGCCTATCTTAGTAGCACCATATGATCTATTGATTGGTTGGACTTTTCTATTACTTAGGGGAACAACAATGGCAACGATAGTGTGTTCCAACAACAAGCAAAAACGAAGTGCTAGAGTTGCTACTAGAGTTAAGGCTTCATCATTATTTCATAAACAAGAAAACAGCATAAAGAAATTCCTTTCCATAAAATCTAGGAGTTTGTTCTCCACCCGCTTTTTTTCCTCTCTGTGTACAAAAACCGCAGTCCAGTAATCATTCGTCATCAAGGTGCATTCAATCACGCGCCGGAATTTCGGGACTTCGAATATAATATATCCAGTAATAAAGGAGATGTCCAAAAGTGGGTCTTTATTCCGAAAAAAATCTAACCAGGGCACATGGAGGGTACCTAGACAGACATTACAAATTCCAACTATTTTTTATAAACTGTGGAATTTTTCAGCCCCCCGATTTTGAAAAAATATTTTTTGAAAGAAATAACATTAACATGAACGCATCTGTTAAAAACAATAAAAAAATATCAATTATGACTACTGTCAGTGTCAAATATTTCAAACCGCGACCGACAAGTCGAGTGACTGACTGGCTGGAATGACTAGTAAGTACCTAATGCTAAAATATACTTGACGCTGGCAATATGCACAGAGTTTACGATGCCATTATGGGTATGAGAATGAATGAGTCAATGTCAAAAAGCCAAAATATTTGACAGTGACATGACATAAGACATGCATATTTAAGGTGTTACCGTATAATAAAACTATTATAATAAAAACTTTCAATCGTTTATTTTGAAAAAATGGGGGGGTTTAAAATTAATTTGTTTATAGTTTTAAGTTCTAATTTTTATGCTTTTTCAACAAGGTGTGGTTTGGTGCTGGTTGGAATTTTTCGGAATAAAAGCCCAACCTCCATACAAAAAGTGGACATCTCCTTTTAAATGTGATTGTAGAAATGTCTAAATAAACGGCTTTTATTATTACTATAACTAACATGTTCCTCAACAGGTTCAAGAGCTTGTCGTGAACCTTGTCGAGCAGCTGCTTATTTCTCGATTGCGCAGATACGAAGCTAACAGCAACGAGGATCGACTGCCGTGGATGTTTCTAGACGGCATCATACGGCACAATATGAGGCGGCATTTGCAGAAGGCCTGCACACTGTTGCACAAGTCTTCCAACTGTATCAAGTAACTATCATATTTTATTGTATTTAACAGTTGAAGAAAAAAAAACAAGTAGTTTTGTAAAAAAAATATTTATGTAAGTAACACATTATGATTCACTTTTAATATTTTTCAAACGGTACCTACCTAGTTATTTTAAGTTTTCAGTTTCCAAACCCAAATTTAAGTTTTAAATAGATTTCATATTCATAAATTTGAATAATTAAATTGGTGTAAAACCAGTGCAAACGCATCAACGAGTCATGTAAGTTACGTTTTAAAATTAACATTAAATACATAGAGCAAAATAGTATAGTAACGTCACTATACTTACTACGAGTATATCGCCGTAAAATAATAATCAAGCTTCGTTATGGTAGAAAAGGACACACGCTACTAACTTATTACACTGTTTTCTTTTGTTATTATTTTAGGAAGTCTATATTTTTACAACCTTTTTTAGGGTTCCGTACAGTGGCGGCTAGTGACATTTTTCGATGGGAGTTCACAAAAAAAAAACAATAAATTATTTTACCACCCGTTGCCATCCAAGCAGCTTCACCACCACTGTCGGTGTCAATTCTAGTTGATAACCACAAGACACGGAAAACAAATTAATTTATTGCTTTCTTCACATCCACACAACCAAGGGTTTTGAAATATTGTTCAGATTTAAAAACACACGTAAAAGATTTATTTTTCGTACAACATTATTGCTTTCAGTTCAAGGCGTATTTCGAAAGTTTTTTTCACACTGCTTACTAAAAGATACAAATGATAAAAGATACACTGTATTGTTCCATTTTTAACACAAAATGTCGCGCATAAACTATTTCTTAAAATATTCATTTAAAATAAAAACTACGAAATAACTGACAAAGACGACGACACGTTTGTTTGTATACATAAGAACGGCAACATCGCATAAGCATAGGGTTGCCATCCGTCCGGGTTTCCCCGGATTTGTCCTAGTTTAGAGGGCGTCCGGGGAGCGTCCAGTTCTGACTTAATTTGTAGTTCGGGTTTTAAAAAAATGACACACTCACAATGCCCGCACATCGCGATCAACCGACGAACCGACTCGGTAAATTCACCGTCCCCCCGCTGTTGAAATGTCCGGGGTTTGGACTCTAAAATCCGGGGTTTTAACGCGTCTTGTCCTGGTTTACAAATTTTAGAGATGGCAACCCTACATAAGTAGGTTGAGCCCACGGTTTGGCAACGTCGCGCGTGAGCGGCGCTCCAGATTAGGTTTCTCATACGAAATCTTTTGTTTCACGCGTCGGCCTGTGTCGATGTTTCTCTTTCGCACTCATTGAATACAGCGCTAGGAATCGTTACAACTTGACGCTAAATGTAGGTACGCGTAGATATAGGTAATAATAATTAATATAATATACTATGTATAGGTATAGTAGAATAGAATGAATGTAATGTAAGGATAGTAGATATGTATTATGAAGGGACATAGATTGCCTATGTAATTTTCTTGGGAGTGCACTGCAGCAGCGCTCTTTAGGATGAGCCGCCTCTGGTTCCGTAGCCTAATGGCAAAAAACGAAACCCTTATGTATTCGTCATGTGTCTGTCTGTCTGTCCGTCCGTATGTCACAGTCACTTTTTTCCGAAACTATAAGAACTATACTGTTGAAATTTTATAAGTGGATGTAATGTGAACCGCATTAAGATTTTCACACGAAAATAGAAAAAAGCAATAAATTTTGGGGGTTCCCCATACGAAAATTGGTTTGAACGAGATCTAGTAAGTAGTTTAAATCGTAAACTGTTTTACGGAACACTCGGTGCGCGAGTCCGACTCGCACTTGTCCGGTTTTATTAGCTTGTAATGTATATTTGTTTCAGTGCAAACTAGCACATCAATTTTGAAGCAGATATCTTAAACCGATTAAGATGAAATTTTGTGTACACATTTAGATTAGATGACAATGCAATTATTTATACTCAAGATTATTGTAAGTCTTAAATGACCATCGCAACAAATATAATAGAATAGAATAGAATTTATTTGTCAATAAGTACCTACGGGTCAATAAGGTTTTAAATAAAATTGTCAACAGTTCTGTACTTAGTCAAATATTATTGACGTACAAATTTTTATCATACATGCATTGTTTAATCATTCCAATACAATTTAAAATAAGTATCATTAAAGTCCTTCATTCAACAAAAAATATAATAACAATCGTCAATAATATTTACCAATTTACAAATTATTAGATAATATAATTGACATCTGAAGAATTAAATCAATAAAAATAAGAATTTAATAAAATACTAATTTAACAAAATAAAGTCCATGTCAAAATATTTAATGTCAAATATGTTAATGAATAATAATATTAATTTATTTTAATTCAGCTTAAAATATTCTTTCATACTGTAAAACGTTTGATCTAAAATTACTCTGTTTGGATTTCTTGCTTTTCTACAACAAAAAAATGGGTGTGTAGTTATGGTTAGCAAATAGTACGATATACCATGAGACCATGATAAATTTATCGCATTTAAATAAAAAGTTTTATTAAACAATATTATTGATTTACAGTCACCGCCTGGTGGATATCGTGAGTACGCACCTGGGTGCAGAGAACGAGGCGCGCGATCTACAGTGCCTTGTGTTGCTGACCAGCGCCGCGCGACATGTCGAGTACTCCGACGTAGGCTTCCTGTTGCAGTACTACTACAAGCTGGACGAGGATATGCAGGTCAATTTGAAATGTTTGAGGGACGATCAGCGCCTTGTGAATGTAGTTAGCTTCAAAAGGTGCTCAGTATCTTGAGAGCGTGGCCTCTTCGGCGGTTGTTATAGTCTATGCTCTTCGAAGATAGTAATTAGTCCTACATAGTAGTTAGATTACTATGTAGGACTAATTAGGCTTGTGAAGAGATGAAATTTATTTATTTATTATCACACCTGCAGCAGACACACGGTACATTGAAAAAAAAGTATTCACAGTATTGAGCTATTAGTTGGGATTAAAGAAATTATTCGAGTTCATTGTAGGTAGGTACTTGGAGCAAATATAAGGGAGCGGCGAATGTTTAAGCATATTTGTTCGCCATTTAGGGATGTAGAAAGGTTTGGTTATTGCGTGGCGTGAGTATCGGGACGGGATGTTAAGTTCGCAGATTTCTTAGATATAGTGTATCAGCTAGCAGGCGTCGGTGTGGCGTCTTTTGGCGTTCGGCGTGTAAATTATTGTGCTTTTACAAATAAATAATGTATGGACTGAATGTTATTAGTGTTTTTGGTTCGGTTCGGCCGTAGTAGAAAACGTTTTAGAATTTTACAGTTTCTTTCCAGCCACTTAGAGCTGCTAATAAGGATCTCAATTGTTTTTTGTAATCTAGGGTGTAAATAAAATTATGATGTATAGTCCAATTAAAACTCAGGGTTTAAGTACAATTCATTAATTTTCCTCTCATCTGTATCTTATTTTAGTATGACAACCGGTTGGGCCTGCAAAGCCGCGACGGTCGGATACTGGCGCTAACACTGGAACTATGCACGCTGTGGTCGCGCTGGGCCACCCCGGAGCAACGGACCGCGCTGCGGGACAGGCTTGTGACCCGCCTCGCTGACAACACCGATTATGGTATTTAATGCCGTAACAGTTAACATATAGTCGTATACTGGCGCTAACACGGGAACTATGCACGCTGTGGTCGCGCTGGGCCACCCCGGAGCAACGGACTGCGCTGCGGGACAGGCTTGTGACCCGCCTCGCTGACAACACCGATTATGGTATTTAATGCCGTAACAGTTAACATATAGTCGTATACTGGCGCTAACACGGGAACTATGCACGCTGTGGTCGCGCTGGGCCACCCCGGAGCAACGGACCGCGCTGCGGGACAGGCTTGTGACCCGCCTCGCTGACAACACCGATTATGGTATTTAATGCCGTAACAGTTAACATATAGTCGTATACTGGCGCTAACACGGGAACTATGCACGCTGTGGTCGCGCTGGGCCACCCCGGAGCAACGGACCGCGCTGCGGGACAGGCTTGTGACCCGCCTCGCTGACAACACCGATTATGGTATTTAATGCCGTAACAGTTAACATATAGTCGGATACTGGCGCTAACACGGGAACTATGCACGCTGTGGTCGCGCTGGGCCACCCCGGAGCAACGGACCGCGCTGCGGGACAGGCTTGTGACCCGCCTCGCTGACAACACCGATTATGGTATTTAATGCCGTAACAGTTAACATATAGTCGTATACTGGCGCTAACACGGGAACTATGCACGCTGTGGTCGCGCTGGGCCACCCCGGAGCAACGGACCGCGCTGCGGGACAGGCTTGTGACCCGCCTCGCTGACAACACCGATTATGGTATTTAATGCCGTAACAGTTAACATATAGTCGTATACTGGCGCTAACACGGGAACTATGCACGCTGTGGTCGCGCTGGGCCACCCCGGAGCAACGGACCGCGCTGCGGGACAGGCTTGTGACCCGCCTCGCTGACAACACCGATTATGGTATTTAATGCCGTAACAGTTAACATATAGTCGTATACTGGCGCTAACACGGGAACTATGCACGCTGTGGTCGCGCTGGGCCACCCCGGAGCAACGGACCGCGCTGCGGGACAGGCTTGTGACCCGCCTCGCTGACAACACCGATTATGGTATTTAATGCCGTAACAGTTAACATATAGTCGTATACTGGCGCTAACACGGGAACTATGCACGCTGTGGTCGCGCTGGGCCACCCCGGAGCAACGGACCGCGCTGCGGGACAGGCTTGTGACCCGCCTCGCTGACAACACCGATTATGGTATTTAATGCCGTAACAGTTAACATATAGTCGTATACTGGCGCTAACACGGGAACTATGCACGCTGTGGTCGTGCTGGGCCACCCCGGAGCAACGGACCGCGCTGCGGGACAGGCTTGTGACCCGCCTCGCTGACAACACCGATTATGGTATTTAATGCCGTAACAGTTAACATATAATCGTATACTGGCGCTAACATGGGAACTATGCACGCTGTGGTCGCGCTGGGCCACCCCGGAGCAACGGACCGCGCTGCGGGACAGGCTTGTGACCCGCCTCGCTGACAACACCGATTATGGTATTTAATGCCGTAACAGTTAACATAATATAGTCGTATACTGGCGCTAACACGGGAACTATGCACGCTGTGGTCGCGCTGGGCCACCCCGGAGCAACGGACCGCGCTGCGGGACAGGCTTGTGACCCGCCTCGCTGACAACACCGATTATGGTATTTAATTCCGTAACAGTTAACATATAGTCGTATACTGGCGCTAACACGGGAACTATGCACGCTGTGGTCGTGCTGGGCCACCCCGGAGCAACGGACCGCGCTGCGGGACAGGCTTGTGACCCGCCTCGCTGACAACACCGATTATGGTATTTAATTCCGTAACAGTTAACATATAGTCGTATACTGGCGCTAACACGGGAACTATGTACGCTGTGGTCGCGCTGGGCTACCCCGGAGCAACGGACCGCGCTACGGGACATGCTTGTGACCCGCCTCGCTGACAACACTGACTACGTTGTTTAATGTCGTAACTGTTAACAGTAAGTAAAACTATAGTAATTGATGTGCGAATTGTGTAGAACGCAAGCGCAACGTAGCTAAGCGATACAGACGGGCATGAGTATGACATAGGTAACCTTATTTGAAATGACACGTTAAGCCATCGGTCCCGGCTGTTATCGATAAACATAGTCGTTAAATCTTGTCGAAGGCTTTGTGAGTGATTTGAAAACATCCGACATTGGGTTGGCTACTATCTGACATCTCCATCTACTCGCATTGAAGCAGCGTTGTGCAGTAAGGTATAGGGTTCCTCCCCATTTGAGGAGGGACCCGAGCACTACTTAATGGGGCGCAAAAAGGGTTGAAAGTTTAACTAAATTAGCATCTGTTAGTAGAGTTCATGTTGCGGTGGTTACATGTAGACCGTGGTCACTGAAAGGAAATTTGTACGTTCTTATTACTTTGAAGGATGAGTACGGTTTTAAATAACTGTCATAATTTTGAGGACCCCATGCGCGGACCCAGGTGGGGGTAACAGGGGACATGACCCCCCCAAAATCCATCAGTCATGCGTAGACGGAAGGCGAAACAAGCCAATTTGGGACACCTCTTCCCCCAAATTTCTTAGTGACCCCCCCAAAATTTCTTGGCGTCCCCCCCTCCTCAAAATTGAAGGCTGCGACCGCGAGGACCCTCAACAAAAGTCAGAAGAACAAAGGACATTATGAACACTAATTAACAATCTTATCTGTTATAATGAATAGTGGTCTATAACTACATCTTCAGATTAGTATTTACCTATTATATAATATGTTTGTTTTATTAATCACTTTTTAGGATGCAGGACGGCGTGCGTGTCCTTAGCAGCTCATTTAGACTCAACAAATTTACAGTGGGCAACAGAGTTACTACAAATATGTAAGTATAAAAGTATTTTTTAGGGAATAGAATTTTCATACTTCGCTTAGGGAAAGACAATGATGCACCCATATCTACCCTGAATCAACTCTATTATGTTCCAATAAAAAGGTGTGGTTGTCAGCCAGTCCTCTGGGTCATATATGAGGTGAAATGAAGCCTTCGGAGTACCTCAGCACCCGAGGCCACACTAAGGCATGCTTCAGGTTGTGTGTGGACTGCAGCCTACAGGGTCCACCTAACACTCCAAAAAGATTATTTAGTATTTTAAGCTATTTTATCTATTAAGCGCTCTTACCAAAAAACGTGAGCGTAATTCACACACGCACGTAAATACTATCTATGAATAGTCTATTTACTAAGAAAATAAGCGTGACCATTTTACGAACTAATAAAATCCCTGTGTAAAATCGAAGACTAAGGGCCTCACCACCTTTAAGTAAAGTGACAAGTATGCTAATTGTCGGTTAAAGTCACTTATAACTTCAATTTCAACTTCACGATGTTCAAGTAGCACTAATCATATGATAAACTGACTCGTATTCGTAGCTTTTACTTGCCAGTTAACTTTACTTGGGACGTAACTAATCAACACTTTACTTGGAGATGCTGAACGAGGCCCTAAATTTAAAGATATGTTAAACAGCGTCATACCTGTTACAGCGGAGCGTCGCGCTTTGAACGGCGGAGAGGTGGAGGAGTGGGTGCGGGCGGCGGACCTGTCGCTGGTTGCGCCCGCGCCGCCCTCGCCGGCCTTGTTGCAGCTTTTCCTAGCTGCGCTCGCGCATCCCGATCCAGGTAAGTGAATATAATTACTCAATAATTTATCTCCTTTATTATCGTTGCTATAGACTTTTAAGCTGATTATTACCAAACTTATTAAAAAAAAGCAATTTAAGAGATACAACTAGGGAATTTGTTCAAGAAGATATGACTGAAAATTCTTTTAAAATATAAATTTACTCGAGGGTTTACATAAGTGTTCAGGGAGCTCGTACCAAAGTCGTGGCTTGAACGGCAAACGAGTAAGAAAGGAAACCTGAATGGTGAAGAGGGGTCTCGAGAGAGCCAATGTCTCGGAAGAACGGAACCCTTATAGGATTACTTTGTGGTCCGTCCGTTTTTCTCAGGAACGCGTGGAGGTATCAAGCTAGAATTTATATAAAATACTCAGGTCTACTGTCTTGTAGCTGTGAAAAAACCAAACTTCTAAGCCAGCACAATCAAAAGATACAGCTGTTTATGCCGCAACTCCGCCGACACTCGCAAGGGAATCAAAATGTACAGGGTACTTTCTGTTAACTCTGAATCTTAAAATTTGGTACGAAGCAACGTCTTATAGCACAAAATAAAGGAAAAATTGCGAAAACCGTAAATTTTTTGTTACATCATATACTTATTAACAATATTTTACTGAACCCTCGGTGCACGAGTTCGACTCGCACTTGGCCGGTTTTTAGCTTCTGCGCAGCTATTTTTTTTTCAATTATGGCATCACAAATAACAAAGTCAGTAAGTAATTCGTCAGTAATCAGTAAGTCCAACATTCAAGTAAAGCGATGGCTACTTTACTAGAACGTGTCCGATGGAATTTTGGAGGCAAGCAGAAAAAACATATTTTAGCACTGTTATTCTATTTCACAAACACTCGTGCACTGTAATTAACCTATATCAAACAAAATGCCATCAACTTTATCCGATATAACTCAAAAATACACCAAGAAAATGCAAATAAAACAAGAGTACAATTGTCTTTTTCGACTTCCCGCCAAAACTCACTTCTGCGCGCGAGCGAAGTTCGAGCGAAGTTCCCAGACACAAAGATTACCTACCCAATAGAGTTAGTATAGTAGGTTTGTACTCGTATGTGATCAGATTGGTGCGAGGCTAAGCGCGGGCTGTGCGTGGCGGGCGCGGGGCGGCTGTGCGTGCGCTCGCGAAGCGCCGCCGCCGCCGTGGCGCCGCCGCTGGCCGCGCTGCTGCGGGACGCCGCCGCGCCGCTGCCCGCCAGGCTCAACGCGCTGCGGGCGCTCGCTGACATCTGCACTAGGTAGGTACTAGGTGGCGGTCCATGGTGGATATTTGCACTAGGTAGCTACTTTATATCAGACATTATAACTGACAATAGCGATGTAACCTAATGAAATTTAATTGATTGATTAATAATATCGAACAAAACGAATAGTAACAAACTGAAAAACTTAACAAAAACTGACAAAAGTCAAAGCTGATGTGACACTTACACAAATCGCATGCCATGCAGGCGCACGTCGTATCGTACTGACGCGAATGTAGGGATGCAAACGATACATCGATGTTTAGAAAACATCGATGTTTTGTTCATAGACATCGATGTTAACATCGATGTTTTTCAATACGATGTATCGCCGATACATCGGCGACATACCGGTAAACATCGATGTTAACATCGAATGAAAATTATCAATGTACGATGAGTATATCGATGGATAAACATCGGTTTTCGGTAACAAATAAAACTGTACATTTTATCTATGTATATGTTTTAGTCTAAGCAATAAGTTGTAAATTTTGAAAAATTGCGATACTGCCCTTAAAGATACATGCGATAGCTCATTCTGTCCGGAATAATATCAACAAAATGTTTTGGGGAACGTTTATCAGCACGTTAAAATTTACAAAAGTTATTGATAAATTATGTTGCAATAAAAATTCATTGTTTATAAAAAATAGTAAATCAATTTCGCTTCCACTTCGCAACTCAAGTTTACTCACAACTCTAAACAATTCACACTCACGAAGAATGAACTGAGGAAAGAAAGATGTTTGGAAGCGAAGGTTGAATTGAAGTTGACACTATTTTTATTCCTTGAGAAATTCAAATAAAAAACAAATTATTCGTTGGAATCTACAGCTTACTCCGATGAGTGTCATCTGGTGGAAAATAGTTAAATTTGATAGTCACCTGGGCACAAACAATCTACATAGATACATAATAAAAAATAGTCACCTAATCATTTTTCAGCTCGATAGTTGAAGCTGGTACACGCTAGATGGCGTTCTAAATATTAATTGACGTGTCGATGTTTTATTCTAATAACATCGATGTGTCGATGATATCGAGGACACATCGATGTCAAACTCAAAACATCGATGTTTTTGAGCTATGTTTATTTAACATCTGTGGAGTTCATTTATGACACAAATGACATTTCACATTCATTTATTAAGTAGCATTTGAGAATTTGTGATGGAAAAAAAACATCGAAAAAACATCGATGTATCGTATTTTTTTACCGATGTTTTTCAACATCGATGTTTGTAATTTCAAACATCGATGTTTTTGGAACGATGTTGCATCCCTACGCGAATGACGCGATCACAAGTTGGCCGCTCAGATTTTTGTTGATTCAGTAGTGACAATCTCAATGTCAATCATTTACTTATTGTACTATATATTTTTTATAATACTGTATATATTTTTACTAGATTAGTATCTGTTACGTTCGTTATCTCTCGTATTATCTCGTTTCATCTGCTTAATTATTTTTTTATCTCTTTTGTTACCGCCTTCATCGATCTCCCACCACCTTAAGGTTGACTGCTCAAAAGTCCGCCTTCTGTCTGATACTTTCGTAAGGTGGAAAACTAAAAAATAAATCTCTATTGTCAGATGTTCCATTCTATGCATCCGACACTCTTAACATAAGTAATATATTTTTTATTAAATTTACATAATTTAAACATTTATTGTACTGTACTTGGTAACTTTTGAAGAAACAATATTTTTTATACTTATATTGTTTTCTTTTGCGTGTTTATTTTTAATTTTATAGTTAGGTAAAGATACTTCAACTCAGTTGTGCGCGCGGCGCTATGTGTGCGTGGGCTAGTAATTATGCAGCTTTAATTTGTGTGACAGTGACGCGGCCGTGATCGTCCGAGCAACTTCACTGTACCTCTTGTCACGCACACAAAGTCACTGTGTATATACAGGCTTACACACACATAGCGCCGCGCGCAAAACTGAGTTGAAGTATCTTTACTATAAAGTAATATGCGTGACACAGAAAATGAGAAGTGTCAGGCATATCATCTTAGAGCGAAACAAATATAGGCACTGTGCGTGCGCTCGCCGCCGAGCCGTTGCCTGCCAGGCTCAACGCGCTGCGCTCGCTGATATCTGCACTAGATTAGGCGGTGGTCAGTTGAGCTCGGGAATACCAGTGTCTAATTGTAAAGAGGATACTAAAAGGGGTTCTTGAGGTTGCCGGCGGTGAAAGTAAGGGCTTCAACCTTCCAACCTGTGGTCCCGGGAAGGAAGACGATGTGTGGGTGGGTGGCTGCACGCTGTCGTACGCACCGGGGGTGTGTGAGAACTGCATCGCTCTCCTAAGATGTGTTTGCGAGCGATAGAGGAGGTCATCGGTGCTTCCCGCTGGATCCTTTCCGAGCGTTAATGCAGACCGCTCCGAGGGGATTACAGTTATTTAGTTGTACAAATCAAATCAATCATTGAAAAAAAGTTCATAACTCTCAATATTGAGACAATTTAGATTTCATCACGGTATATTCTCCTGCGCCGTAGAGTAAGTGATACCTAAAAAATACCGTGGGGTCAAATGTCCATGTTTTTTATGTAAGTAAGTGAACCTGCTATAATCTCAAAGCATCATTAAATATGGAGTATATGCTTCGCTCAATAATAATACTACAGGAATGATTTCTTACTGTTCAACTAAAACAAATAATTCCACTGAAAAAATTGCATCCCCAGATATACGTGCATAGTAGAGCCTTTAATGGAGGACGTGTGCGGGTGCCTGGAAGGCGCGGCGCCGGCGGCTCTCCGGCGCGGCGCCGTGCGGGCGCTCACGCGGCTGCTGCTCGGCGGCTTCCTGCGGCTGCGGACACCGCTCTATTACAAGTTAGTTCTATGTCTTATCTTAACTCTAACTATATTAGATATCTCCTAGGTACACGTGCATGGTCCCTGTAGTTTCGGAATTAAGAATAGAGCTACGGTATCCCTTGCCTGATAAGCATTGAAGGTACAGGAGAGCACATTTGCTCTCCCAAAGATGGGCCCGTACTAGGCGCCGCACGTGGAGGACACCGGTGCGTTTTACTGGAGATCCCGGAGTATTTCACGTCAATGGCGCAGCGTGAGCGCTCTCACGTGACTTGGAGGGTCACGGATATGATGTTAATTACTAATTAGTCCAAGTAAATTCTAAGATACAATACATGCTTTCTTCATGCATCACGATGCTTTCCTTCAAGTAAGCGACAAATAACCCACGTTATCCAACGTTTTAAGAACATACTGATTAAATCAAATTTACAGATTAGTTCATTTAGCTGGAAAGGCGATGTATCGATCGCAAACCAACCATAAAGTCGGTTTGTAAAGCAGCACAAGACATAACTGCCCTTTTTATAGGGTTGAACGTATTTCAGATACTGTGCGCTGCTGGCGGACGAAGACCCGGACGTGCGCGAGCCGGCCGAGTACTACGTGACGTGCTGCCTCACCGTCGACGCAATCTACCACCACCTGGTGGACTGCGTGCTGCATTATAATACCGACGAATCTGGTACTCTTTTTAGCCCTTACTCAATTTTTTCGTCACATTAAGGTGATTAAAGTGCGATTTTTTAATTCCCGGATAAAGAATATCGCTATTCATATCATGAGTAACGTTGACAGCGCTAATATTTATACGACGAATAGTTTTACCCGGGGATTGAACGAAGACCATATGTTCTAATATAATATTTTTCGCTAAGGTACCTATGATGTTCAAATAAGACGGTGAAACACCATTCGCTATGTTTTGATTCAGTTTGATACAGAAATGACAAAACTGTGTAACTAAACTACGCATTAATGTTTAGATAGAAGTCCGATTTTGATATTTTTTTATTGGAAAGGATATACTTCGAAATTGGTCCCATATAAAAATGAAAAAAAAAACTAACCCCAATAGTAGCCCACGATGCTAATTGTGGATTTACTCGAGCCTCATCAGGATCTTGTGCATTTTATAGGTTGGGTGGTAGGAAGATCGAAAGTTTATAGTATTATGACGTTTTCCGTTTCACCACGGAAGAACGTCAACAGGTTTTAAAAAATATTTATACGATAGGTACAGGTTAAATATCGACAAATATCGATCAATAGTATAATAAATTAAATGCATGGTAGGTCATGTTTCAGTAATCTGATGATTTAATTATGAATTATAGGGTGAGATGTATACAAAACAGCGAAATAAAAAAACGGCATTTTTGCGATCTCGGGAGAGTCCGAATTTCTATTATTTTGAAGTGAAAACTTCTTTAGCGGCGTTGTGCACTTTTTTTGGGATGAGAAGCAATTCGTGCGAAATTATTCCCTAACCTTTCCCAAACACGCCATTTTCCTATTACCAGCACGAAAAAGTATGATAATAATAAATATGCCAAGTATAACATTAGCTTATTATTTTTTGCTTTTCAGAATTTTTGGCGGTTTATTTTTTTATTAAAAGGTTTTTCAAATATTATGTTAAATTAATAAAATAAAGTTAGGTAAAAACTACTTAGCAGCAATCCGCAATCAGAACGTATGATTGTGTACCTTTATCATGCAATAGCGTTTTTCATGCAATAGCGTATACATCATCATACGTTCTGATTAAGGATTGTTGCAAAGTAGTTTTTACCTAACTTTATAACAATGGAGTTCCGCAAAGTAACGCCTGATTCTATTAATTTAAAAAAATAATTTTATATGTGCTAAATTTAAAAAAAGAACATTAGTTAAACACTACAGTTATCATTCCTTCACATTGAGGAACGAAGAATGACTGCAGCACACCTATTGGTTTCTGTGTTGTATATGTACTCGTACATAACATACTCGTACATGTCTGTGCAAGTAAGATTTACCGTTTGCTTTATTTAATTTGAAATACTTATTGCGAGTTGCGAATTAAAGCAATGGGCTACATGTTTTTTTAACTTGCCTATTATAGGAGCTGTCGCTTATTTAAACAATTTTCTAACGTCCTTACCTTCTATTTGTGTAGTGGCTCGCGAAAAGTTGTCATTCGACGCGCGTCAGCTTATCTATGACGTGATGCTGCAGCGTTTGTCGGTGGTGCAGAGGCTTAACGCTCAGTGCCGCTTCGCGCGGGAAGTAGTGCAGCGAGCGGCGGACGAAGCGGATGAGGCGGACGAGCTGCCGGCTGCGCTGAACCGCGCGCTTCTCGACACCATTACGTTGCTCTGTGGCCCTAGGATGCGTCTACCCAGTATGTTATTAATTGTAGCATCTACCTTCGAAAAGCTGAGATTTAACACACAATGCTATATATTGTGTAACTGAACTATAAAATTGTGTAACTGAGTTTTGTACACGTTCTAATTAAGTAAATATATAAATTGATTAAATGAAAAAAAAATAGTCCCACATAACCCAGTATCCTCTCTCAAGGTGCCTTTGGAAGGTTTCCCCCGATACCAAAAAAAGTATGCGGCTGCCCAGTATGTTGTTGGGTGTACTATATAGGTATAAGCTATCGTTCTACGTGATACTACAGCGTCTGAGCGGTAGACTATACGGACGAGATACCCTTCCGCTCATAATATCATGGTGTCCAGTGCTCACAAGGTGTCAATGCCGCAAAATCCCATTCAGGATTTTTTTAGCAAGCCCTATGGTCGAGGAAGGAAGGAAAAGGCTATAAGCTTTTTATCACACGAATACGGGTTTTCCATGGTTGTGGGAGCGTATAAATGTGGACATTGTCTACAATACAGTAACACCCCAGGGGCTAGTCATAACTTTCCTTCCCAGGAAGTAAATATAGTAACAATTATCTTTTAATGTATAAGCTATAACTTTAAAAAAATACCTTTTTTTATAGGAAAACCACAAAACAAAGAAGGCGATGCCGATATAGACGATTTGCAAGAAAGAATAACAACAAATATTGTATCCCATGTAAGTGAACTAACATAGCTTTTGTCCTCCATTTTATTAGTCTCGAAATTTATGTCAATTTAGTGCACCATAATAATTAGGATTATAACTGGAATCTCGTATATGTAACTTATGTGTGACTTATAGTACATTTACAAACGAAAGGTTTCTTTTGTAAAAACAAATGTTTAGATTAGGTATAGAAGTAAGAGATCTGAAGACAATTGCGTGTCGTGATAGTTAGAAAAAGTATGATTTTTTTATCCAGTAATGGTTTAGAATATTTTCCACGGATAGTTTGACAATATTGATTAGTGTACAAGATTTAATGCCGATTCCACACCAATGCCACTCGTCCAACGTCTGGGGCAAGAAGAATGGCATTGGTCTCAAAGTAGGGGCGAGCGTTGGTAGTTTACCGGCTAGTGTTGGTATTCAAAGGAATCAGCGGCAACTGTCCACAAGTTGAGACCAACGTGTGGAGTTGTGCTTACTGAGTGAATTATAATATGTGAAATCATAAAGTTATTTTTTTAATGTGTTGTGTGTTGAACATTGAATAAAGCAAGGTATTCGCTCGTACAGAAAATGAAGCGAACAGTAGCAGAGGTAGTGGTTCCCGGGGTGCTGCGGCTGTACGCCCGGCTGCGGCCGCGGGGAGGCCAGCTGGCCGCCTACCTCGTGCGCCTCGCCACCGACCTCCTCAGCGATTACCGTCAGGAGGTATGTCTACACGTGTACACAGTTCGAAAGATGTTTTTATGTACCTATGTGTACTACTAAACTCTGTTGAAATATATCAGTCGTATTTTCCTTGCAGTTTTTTTGCTTTAATCTTCTAACGTCGATGGCCCCTTTACAGATCGAGGAGCTGATTGAGAACGACGAGGAGCTAGTGGAGCGCGTACGTCACTTCCAGGAGACGATCGGCTTGGAGCCGTCATTCGGGAACACGCGGAACCTCGTGACGTCATCGGCGCCGCCCGAGCCCGACACGCCGCGCGCGCCGCGCAAGAGGCCGCGGGGCACCTGCGCCAGCTCTCCCAGGAAGAGAGTCTTGAGGATCTGAATATATTATTTTATTATTGGAAATATACGAAATGGAGTTCCAACGAATCGTAACTGAATAATTGCGCGCCCGAGTTTGATGCGCCGGAAGCAGCTTGATCAACAAATCATTCAATTCAGACATCCAGGTGCATTCTGTTATCGTCGTTGCCTTGTTGCTGGTTGCAAGCTAGAAAATCGTGAAAGAAAGATTTAAAACTGCGAAGTGATTTCATTTTACGCCAAAGTCGATGAGAAGGCTGGTTTTATAAATAATATACAAGGATTTAAAAAAATACTTATTATGGAACAAAAAAAAAATTGATATAAAAATAACACTTTTTTAATTAAACAATAAGAATACAAGAATATTATCAATTATTATTAATTAACAAATAAATACATATTTAAGTCATAAATCATTTCGTTACATTTCATTACTTAAGTTTAACTTTTCTATTAAATCACTCTCTGTTTCAATTATAACTTCTTTGTTGAAGGTTTTCTTTAGCAATAGGTCTATAGCAGACTCCTCTGAAAGGAAAAAAATGAATAAGTTAGATTTTTGAAGTGAAAACTTCTTTAGCGGCGTTGTGCCCTTTATTTGGGATGGGTAAAAAATGTTAAACTCGCATCAGGACACGTGGCCTGATCGAAAATTCGTGAGATAGTAGAGGAGACGTGGAAGATTGACCTTCACCGATCTGATAACTTGATGAGACATATTTTTTATCAAATATAATTTATTCATAATAAAATATAATTTATAAAAATATAAATATTGTTATATATGTCGTAGTCGGATTGTATATTCCGCCGTATTACATTCTGGCTAGCTATTTCCTAAAACAGGTCAGTATTCTCGTTCAGCCGGATTGCAATTCAGCTAAATTAGCGAACGTTGTATGAGCTCTTCGCGTTCGCTAAAGCGGCGTAATATCGTACCGCCCAATTGTCTATATGTTACATACAGCCAAAGTAATAAATCCGGATATTATATATTATCTAGTCATTATTTATAATATCTACTCAATTGTGATAATTGGCAATGAATTAATCACATTAACTAGCAATTTTATATAATATTTTCCAAGGCTTGGATAATGTAATAAAACAAGTGGCTCTGTGACATCTCCGGTACTGCGGGAAGACCACTCCCTCCGCCCCAGCGTAAGAAAGCGCGGCAAGCGCGGAGTGCAACCTGTTGTTTCTTTTTATGAATTGTTACAGAAAAACACAAAATAGAGGATATTTGTTTTGATCTTACAGGTCATAAAGGTCAAATGTAGACAATATTTTTATTCCTATAGTAAAAAGAAATTTTAATAAAATATATATAGAGATAAACAAATGACTTAAAGGTCAAAACAAATTTTATATTTTTAATAACATTGACTTACCAGTAACTTGAATAGCTAACAGCTGATGAACGATATGTCTAGCTGTTATTTTGAAGAGATCTCTACTGCTAATTTTCTTCATCTTATAATAAGGCATTAGTAACTTAACCACCAACCCTGCTACATCTACTTTTTCCGACTTTTTTTCTCGGTATTCTTTACTTTTACATTCTTTCTTGTGCTTCGACTTTTCAATTAAAGAATTAGATTTAGGTTTATCGGTAGGTGATGATAGAAGCTTCAATTTGTCTTTTGGTGATATGGGTTTGGATACACTTGATGGTGAATATTTTGATTTGTCAAGTGATGGCGGCTCTTTTAATTTTTCATTTGATTTATCCCTAGCTCTGTGACTGTGATGCTTATGAACGTGTTTTGTATCTATTAAGTGTTTCTCTTTTGTTATTTTGTGATGTGATTTATGGACATGTTTGGAATCCTTCGAAGGATGTTTCATGGGAGAACGTTTAGAACTATCAGTAGGCTCAGTGCTGATAGAACTGGATACTGGTTTCTCTTCTTTAGGAACAATTATAGGTTGTGGAGGAAGCTCTGAAAATTGTTTTAGCTCCTGTAAAACTTTATCTGCTTCTAAACTTAATTTAAGTGCTTTATCCAACTTTTTATCAGCTTTCAAAGTTATTTTTGTTTCATGTTTGTCGTTCTCATTGTCTTTTGGTAAATCCGGATTTGCTTCTTCAACTTTATCAACATCAATATCCTCCTTCACATTTCTTTCTTCTACTAATTCTAGATCATGTTGATGTTTTGGTGTATCGTTGTCATGTTTGAGATTCGTTTCTGTACTTTTATCACTGAGAGATACGTCGGTAATAACGAGATCTTTTTCGGACTCGCTGTCTGAAATTATTGCTGCGTGTTTTTTAGAATCTACCTTTTCTATTACTTTACTTGAACTTTCCTTCTCTTTTTTTACTTTCTCTGATTTGTGATGCTTGCTTTTATGCTTAGGTTTTTTAGGTTTAGAAACTTTAGAATCACCTTCACTATCAGATGACTCCCCAAAAAGTGCTTTAATTTTTCTTTTCGAAGTGGGTTTAACTTTTTCAGGAGTTACATGTTTGTCTTTATTGTCCTTTGAAGTTGATTTTTCTTTCCCATCTTTCTTAGTACTTTTCATTTCATCTTTAGGTACACCTTGCAATGTGATGTTTATTACCAGTGTTTTTCCATTATTGATCACTTTAAAGTCATTCATGGATTCGTCTACTTCTTCTATTTTTATAGTTGTGTCATTACTGTGACTGGCTATATTGCTTAACTCGTTTATTTTTATAGTTGTGTCATTACTGTGACTGGCTACACTACTTAACTCATCTATTTTTATAGTAGTATCATTGTGATTCCCCACAAAATGTTCGTCTATTACAAGCCCTTCACCATCATCACTCAGATCATCGATATCCGAAACTGAATCTTCATTAGACGCTGGAGTAAAAAAACTTTGCAGCTTCGTCTGTGTAAATGGATCCTTCTTAAAAGAATTTGCTTTTCTTTTAGCTTCTTTGTCTGCCTTAGAAAGGGGCCTCGAATCAATTTGTTCTATCTTTCCTGAAACAATAAAAGTTATCCTTAACTTCGTTCAAAACCTTCGAACAACGACGTGCTTTTAAGTGCACTCAAAACTCTTACCTAATTGTGAAGCAGGTACAAAACCATGACTAGGTTGACCATCTTCTTGTTTTTTACTTTCATACTCTTTGACAAACTCTGCAAGAGTTCCTTGTTTGCGAGGCTCTAGTGATTTCAGATTTGGATATAAAGAATCCTTGCAGGCTTTTACTGATGTTATCTGAAAGAATTGAAAATGAATGTGTTTTAAAATTTTGATTTATGTCAGTTGATCTATGAAATATTTCACATGATTATTAAAAAACATTTTATTTCTGCATATATTCATATTTTTCTAATTTGAAAAAAAAAAACGCATGAACATTATTTTGCACGCAAGGACACAAAATAAACAATTTTTAAAGCATTTTGTTCTTGAGTACATAAAAATCTACCTGTTTAAATGTAAGTAAGATGTATTATTAACTCTCAGCCATTGTCTATTAAACCCAAACTCGACGATGTATATTTAAAATAATAAGAATACTCTTACCAATTTAGTCATTGCGCGCCTATATAGACTAGTAACTGTGCTGTTTGAAAATGCTTCATATTCTAAATCTATTGCACACTGTTCGATATCATGCTGGGACAAAGGTTTATTAGGTTCATCAAATCCCTTCATACTTTCCAAATTATGTTTCAGTGCATCTTTAAGCAAACACATGTAATTTTCGCGACTAGCCACTGTTAGTCCATTGACCTGTAATCGAAATTTAATTGATTATTTGTACTTTTAAACAAATCTTGTTAATGACTGTAACTATGTTAAACCTTTGTTCCCGTGCTATCTGCAGCTTTGCATTTGGAGTATTTTGCAGATTCACTGTCATCTTTGTGCTTTCTGTCTTTTTCGATGCTTTTCTTCCTGTTAGCGAATTCTTTCATGATAAGCGATTTCGTTTCCTCTGCAACGCGACGCCGACTGCTTTCTCCATCTGAATCGTCGCTATTATTTGCGTAGTAACTTTCTGCCTCCCTGTAATCGCAATTACAATGAGCTTAGATAAAAATTTGATTTATATGCTTAAAAGTGCTTAAAAGTTATGTTAATATTGTATTAATCCAATTAAATTTAACAGACTAGGACCTCGTTCACCATCTCTAAGTAAAGTGTTGATTAGTTACTTCCAAATTCAATTGGCAGGTAAAAGCCATGAGTATCCCCTACCAATTTCACAAGCGAAAATAAAGCTTCGAGTAACATCTCACTGGTTAAGTGCATGACGTACCAAATCATTCGTGACATTCGTTCACTATTACGTCAATGTCAATCATGATACCTTTGTTAGATTTTTTTCTTTCAATTATGGCATCGCAAACTCCATGCATATTGCCAGAGTCAAGTATACTTTTGCATCATTTTGATTAGTTTCGTTGAAACTTAACGAAGTAGTAATAGATAAAATCCGTAAATCGGCAGTCATCAGTCAGTCAGATTCAAATATTCTGATATTTAATCAATTAAGATGTTTTCACACACAGAGAATTTTATAATTTCCCGAAGGTATGATGTCCACCAATCAATCTTTAATCGCGCTAAGCTAGGTGGTGGACAATTTGTACACTTTCAGAGAAACGAAATCTAGAAAAAAATACAGTTTCACTTAAGTCCGTAAATAATCATCACAGAATTTGAAAAGACGGTTCTTCAGTATTTGCCCGAGGATTTTTTTTTATATAATATAACCGAACAAAAAGGCAGACGGGCCGCGTGGTGTTAAGCGATCACCGTCGCCTATGGACACGGGCAACCCCAGGGGAGCCACCCGAGCATTGCCGGCTTTGGAGGAGAGCTTTTTTTTACAGCTTTAATTATATTAAATATTCTAATTCATTCAATTGATCACGGAGTTCCAAATAACGCGCGCACCCCCCCAATTAGAGCATCGCAGGTACTGACTTTGATGGGAGTCAATACCTGCGATTCTAGATACCTTGATGTAGTCAAAACAATTTAAATATTTATTTTTATATTTTAAGAAAATATAAGAATGACAACAGAAATGCATTAACTGTCAAAGTGTCAAGTAAACCACGTAATTGGCAGACTATGCTTTGAGTAAGTTATGAGTCACTTTATTATATTATCAGTGCTACTCTAACATCGTGAAATCGCAAGTATTGTTCTTCATATGACAATTAGCATACTTGGCACTTTACTTGAGGGTGGTGAATGTGGCCCTATAACTTTGTTATCTCAGTAAAACAGATTGAGTATGGTTGGAGGGAGTTAATACACGAGCACATCCATGGAGATGACGCCTAGGCTAATTCACTTTATACCGCCGTATACATTCAGCCATGTTCGCTGCTGCTTGCCCGACCATACTTATTTCTTTGCTGTGGCAACGCTTACAGAAACGTTTGTTTATATTGCCAATTCATATATATTTTTAATTCAAGTTGGTGCAATACCAGACGTGGAAATTGCAATTGCAGCAGAATTGACGCTCTATCCTTTGCCGCGCGCCAGGGAATGCGAACGGCAACATCAATGGCAACAGAAACGAAAACCTGTTCACATTTTGTTTCTCATGTTTATCTCCATTTCCCTGCTTATTGCTGCGACAATGGGGTAAGTGCGGTTTAAAACTAGAGTATTTTTTGGCGCGTATACGGTCGTTTCGGAAAACATGCTTACACTCGCGCTACTTTTTGTACCGGAAAATGTCAAATCTTGATGTTTCATGACTACACGCGCTTCAAAATACAAACAAAACACGCACGAACGCGCCGACAAATACGCTGGTTTGAAACCGCTCTAAATGATAAAGCGATATTAGAGGCATGAGGGGAGGGTACCTCTTCTGGCCGAGACGGCCGTGCTCGTAGAGGTCGGCAGGGTCGTCGTGCGCCACGAAGCCGCCGCGGCCGACACTGGCGCTCATGGCGCGGCGCAGGTGCTGGTCCAGCGCGCGCCGCACTGCGCGCTCGTCCGTGCACGCGTCGCAGCGCCGCACGCACCGCGGCGCTTCCTCGCCGAAGTAGTCCGCGAACGTCTTGTGCCGGCATCTGTCCGACAAACGTGTCGCTATCTTCGCATTACTGTACAATGTACTAGACAAAATGTATAGGCCGTACGGCGAAAGCTGGTGCGATGTCTGTCTCACAAACATAAATGTATTTTAATATTGCGAAAGCTAGTCAAAGCACATTTAATGCACGTGTGTTATGTAATGTGTGCGTCACAGATAATATACATTCGCAAAACATACGTTGAACGCGACAGCTTTCTGTAATCAGCATATACTACTAACATTTCTATAAATAAAATTGCAGAACAACAACGAAAACAATACCGCTGACTTCTTTTTGCCTTAAGATGTTCCAGACACCTTCATATAACTGACAATATAACGGATAATACAACTGACAATTGTGATGTAACTTAACTATATTTAATCGATTGATTTAAAAAATATCGAACAAAAACAATAATAAACTGGAAAACTTTACAAGAAAACTCAACAAAACAAACAACTATACAACACTTACTTGACCTCTTCACAGTACTTGACCATGATCTCGAAGCTCTTATAGGAGTTCTTGCACCGCTGCTTCTGCTCGGGGGTCTTGGCCCGCGCCAGCTCGGACTTGAGCAGGAAGTCGACGGCGTTTCGCTCGCTGCGGCAGTAGTAGATGCGGCAGAACGCTGGCTTGCCGTCTCGACCCGCTCTGCCGGATTCCTGGGGTACAGTTAGTTACAAGATATATAGATCTTTGATCAGTTTTTTTTTTTCAATACAATATTATATCCATTTTTGGAAAGTGTTTTAATTCGACCAGAAGGTGCTAAGATAACAAACCTTTTTGTTTACATAGCCGTATGACGTCATATCATTGTGGCTGCTATTCTGCGATTTAAAAGTGAATATTTCGAAAAACATTACAAAATTTTGTTGTTTAGGCTATCTTTGATGATACCCTTCAAGTTCAATCCTACATTAGCAATGTATACTATATGAACTGAAATGTTTCCTTTTTGTCGTCATGTATGAGTAAACACTATAGAAATAGAAATAAATAAACTAATGTATGTTAAGTTAAAAAAGATAAATAGCAAATACTGTAGTAAATATTTTGTAGAGGAGTAAATACGTTAGATCATAGAAATATATTATAACATAATGTAAGATCATTTATGAATGTGTTGCACATGCCAGCTTGAATACGCAAACAAGATAGGAAAATTTCGGGAACAATACTAACCTGATAATAAGCTGCTACATTTTGTGGCAGACCCCAGTGCGCTACTGCGCGCACGCTGGCCTTGTCAACGCCCATGCCGAAAGAAACAGTCGCGCATACACATGGACATTCGCCATTTGACCACTGCTCCTGAACTGATACACGCTCTGAGGACTTCAGGCCTGAAAATTTAAAGGTTTAAAATGTCCTTTAGCTCATTAATATAATATGTTACAAGTTACAGCAGATGACAAATATTTCAATTATGGAGTGAAAAAAGATCACCCATCTAAAATCAAACTCTTAATATATGCAGTAGATGGACTATGATGTTTCAATAAGTTCAAGCTAGAATTGCTACTGCTCCTTGGATGGGTTGAAAAAAGTGGGCATAAAAGTAAATAATAAAGCTGTATATCCTTAATCTTATTCGATTGACAATTCTATATAACTTAGAATGTATATACTACAGCAATTTTTGAATACACAAAAAATTGTTTCTCTATTATGATAGGTACAGAGGCTGAATTTAAATTCAAACATAAATGTTATCTATGTAAAAGGAATATACCTCCATGATATGCTAGAGATTTCAATCCCCTTTTGGTTAACATGTTGGCAAGTTCTTCAGTTTGTTCTCGAGTTCTGCAGTACACTATTACAGCATTTTTATCTTTCTGAAACAATCCATTCTTCATGTAAGCAATACTCATCTATAGTGTACAAATTTATACTTTGTTTCTTTGTAGACTGTTTTCACAAGAAATGTGATGTAATTGTGTTAATGACAAAAAGTTTAATTTTTATATTCTCCAACATGCATTGGAGCAGCATGGTGAAATTAGCTCCAGGCCCCCCCAATAATGGGGAGGGACCCATGCCCACTATTGGAAAGAAAGATGGGTTGCAGCCAATATTTAAATTACTAAAAATACTATATTTTAGGACAAAAGGGAATATACAAAATATTTCTGATATGTACATAATGTGTATTTATTATGTATATACTTACTGGTTTTACATTCTCATCTTCTTTTAAACTCTTCTTTAAGAATTCCAGCAAGTCCCCTATTTCATCTTGGATACAATTCTGGTAAACAACATCATAAAACAAATTTTGTCTGAAACTGGGAGTTTTATATTGTGCCACAGGTTGAAGTAACTTAAGATTGCTTAGTATATCCTTTGCTACTTCAGAGCTTGCAGTGGCAGTGAGAGCCACCCATGGTATACTTTTAAATTTCTCTCTAAGATCACCTAATTTTAGGTAATCAGGGCGAAAATCATGACCCCACTCACTAACACAATGAGCTTCATCAACTACAATGTATGAGACTTTCTTAAATTTGACAAGATGTTCTAAAAGAGATCGAAAAGTTGTGGTTGCAGCTTGTTCTGGTGTCACATACAAAAATCGTGTGTTAGGTTTCATAGCATGTAGGTCATTAAGAACTCTTTCACGATCCTTTGATGTCATCTTGGAGTTAATAGATTCTGCTGGTATCTTATGCTTTGTCAAATGATCTATCTGATCCTTTATAAGAGCTAATAGTGGTGAAAATACTATAGCTACTTTATGATCCTGCAGCATAGCTGGTAATTGAAAACAGAGTGATTTTCCCGAACCCGTTGGCATTGAAACATAAACATCATGAACACCTGAAAAGTCAAGTACACAATAAAATTTTTACTAGGGTCAACATCAATTTTTATTATTTGTGATAAATCTGTAACCAAGTAAAATCTGCACATTCATTTGCTTAAAGAAAAACAAATTATATTAGTCATTTTAATTGATAGAGACGGGGAGTTTTGGCGGGAAGTCAAAAAAGACATATTGTGCTCTTGTTTTATTTTCATTTTCTTGGTGTATTTTTGAGTTATATCTGATAAAGTTGATGGCATTTTGTTTGTTATAGGTTAATTACAGTGCACGAGTGTTTGTGAAATAGAATAACAGTGCTAAAATATGTTTTTTCTGCTTGCCTCCAAAATTCCATCGGACACGTTCTAGTAAAGTAGTCATCGCTTTACTTGAATGTTGGACTGACTAGACTGACTGATTACTGACGACTTACTTACTGACTTTGTTATTACTTCGTCCAGTTTCATTGAAACTGGCAAAAAATTGATGCAAAAATTATACTTGACGCTGGCAGTATGCACAGAGTTTGTGATGCCATAATTGAAAACAAAAAAAAATGGATAGAGACAATATTGACAGTTTTTGAGAAATATGTCAATCTATTACACCATCAATCACATGATAGAAGTTTTGCTGGAAGTCAGAAAAGAAAGAGTGTATATTTGAATAACATTGGGTAAAGTTGATTACATTTTGTTCAAGTTGTGAAGTAAAATAGTGTGATACAACAGTGTGAAATAAGATTTTTTAGCTTGCCTCCAAAATTCCATCGGACATGTTCTGGTAAAGTAACCATTGCTTTACTTGAATATCTGAATGACTTGACTGACTGATTACTGTAGACTTACTGACTTTATCTACTATTACTTTGTTCAGTTTCAACGAAACTAGTAAAAAATTAATGCAAAAACTATACTTGATGCTGGCAATATGACTCAGACTTTGTGATGCTAGAATTCAATGATACTATTTTCGTTTTATAGCCAGTACAAACCTTACTCCATGGTTTTAACAGCATTGTAAAGGATCATTAGTGTAATCATAATTAAAATATTTTTGGTAGATTTTGATGATGAGTCCAAATTGTTATTCAATCATTTATTCTATATTTTACTTGCTTTACCCATTCCTACATACAGGCAAGCAGACAAATATTCACATTTTTTTTATTTTTAATAATATGTACCTATGTAGAGACTACAAAAAAATATTTCTATTGATTTACTTATTTGAAATTTGGTATCTTGGTCAAAGTAATGAAACACACATATTTCAGCATTTATACTTCCTACTGATGCTACTACTCGACAATCAATGACTGCAAATAGAATTTTTAGAATAATTCTAGGTATTTAAAACTTCTGCGTTCGAAAATAATTTGCCGCCAAAAATTAAATTTTGTTGTAAGTGTGGCAGCTCTGTCAGATTTAGGGATCGCCTTTAGAAACTCAAACAGGTGATAAATAATATATGTTTTTATAATTCGGATAGATCTGGATCTATTGTTGTAACACCACTAATGCAATCATAATGTGAACTTACCTCTAGCAATAGCACGAACCGCGCGCTCCTGAAGTTCGCTTTTAAATTTACGGTGTCCAAAATATTGAAATAACTTGTCTGTTACGTTATCCATTGTGTTGTGCTGCTTCGTACAAGGTAAGAAAACTTACGAACTTTAAGATGTCACATAAATATTGCACCACGTCTACACCATAACAGCTGTTATATTTCAGGTAAATATTTTCAAAATTAATAAAATAAACACAACCTCTAAATAAAAATTCTTAAAATCTGACATTTTGCGCCGTAGAGGTAGTAAACTAAAATGACACTTAATGACAGATGTTGACATTATTGACATGACAGCATAGACCACAGAGAAGTTATTAATGGCACAGACTATAGACTAGTATAGATTTGGTCTGTGAACTTGAAGCTATAAGCTATAACCTATAACTATACAAACATTGAGCAAAATCACTAAACTAAATTCACAATCACGAACTAACGCATCACCGTCGTAAGAATCGTGAGCCTTAGTGCCTCATTTCGTCTCTTTCTTCGTATGAGTCGTGCGTTCGTTCCCAGTTTAGGTTATATTTTATGTAATTTTAAACGTAAAAGTACTGTATTCCCATGTTCCACCATACTCCCACAAAATACCCCAACAATGTCGATTACTTCACATTTGTCATTATAATTTCTTGTTTAAGGGCTTCTTTTTAAGTAGGTAGGTTTTTAATGCAAGTTGCATTTAAATATTTATTTGATCTACACTGCTGAGGGAAATGAGCACTTTCGGGTATAGTCAAATTTCATGCGCGTTTCCGTGGACAACGCGCTTGGCCGTCAGTCCCGTCAGTTATAGATACATACATAGGAGTCATTGAACCTTGTCCGAGGTATGTCCGAGGCTTTATTTCGACGCCGAGTTGGCCACTAAGCCACAGAACACAATTACTCTAACGACACTAAGCCATGTCTCCGCTAACTGCATTGGAGCAAGGTGGTTGAATAGGCTTCAGGCCTCCCCAATAATAACGAGAGACCCGTTCCCCGCAGAGAGACGCAAAATGGTTGCACCACTAGCACCTATTATTATTATTTTGGTTGGTGGGGAATGGTACAACCCTAAGGCCACTGCGACATGATCTATGGTAGCTTAGACCCGCGTTTATATCTGGTACCCGTGGCCGACGGTAGTTATAAACTATACGATGCGCTTGGGGTCTAGAGAAGTTTGACATCTTCCGAAATGACTAGGTTGCCGCCCAGTATCCGATGGGTGAATGCGACACAGTCGCAGAGGTTGTGTATACCGGATTCGCCTTTGCCCTTGCAGAATTTGCATATACCAATGGAACTTAGGTTTAATTTTAATTGAACAAGTACAAAGACGTATTTCATATTGTGTTCTATATTGATCACTGCTTTGAGTATTTGCTTGAGTAGCCAGCCACTAGCGCTCTTGCATGCGCGCCTTTGCCATGTCTCGAAGACCAGACTTGAAGCATGGTTCGGGAAGCAGTTTACTTAGTGCTAGGTTTTCGACCGTATACTCCTGCCCCTGTGCGTCCCTCCTTTTACGATCCATCCGTATATCAGATGATATCTCTTATGAGGGAGTTTGATGCCTTATCTGCCCACATTTCTCTAGACGGTATAAGTACTTTATATTGTTTCTTGAAATTATATTTGTTTTGTTTATTTTTAGTTTATTTGTTTGTGAATGACGTCACTTGGCATCATCATAATTTTACAATCAGTGAGGTTTATGTGGAGTTCTCTCATGACAAGAGATTTCCAGTTTGCCTTGCCTTCTTCAGCAGCACGGAGAATGAATGTGTAGAGGGTGGATGTTGAGTGTTGCTTCCATTGCTGCAATTAGAGTTGATGGCAAGGCCCCGGTTATAATACGACACGTTCTTAGTGTTTTGATACATGTTGCTTGCATTGTCTTTCTGTAACTACCAGCATACGCAGCCGTATGTGATAATGGGTCTAACAATAGCTTCGTAGATCCACGTTACGTATTTTGGTTTAAGCCCCTATTTCCGGCTCGTGAGCTCGTGAGATGTTTGTAACATGTTCGCAGAGCAATTTCTGCTTTCTTGACAACCTTATCAAGGTGTGCACTGTGCGTTCCAGTTAAGTCTTTGGTTCAGTGTGATTCCTAAATACTTAACTTCTTTCGAGAGTGGTATGGGTGTGCCAAAAAGCTTAATTGCTTCAAGCTTATCAAACTTATATCTTCTTGATGATGACAATGACGGTTTTGCTGGCATTTACCGATTCGAATAAGCTTCCAACTATGTTGATTACCAAGTCATCTGCATAGCCTTGTGTGTCCAGTCGACTGTAGTTGAGCTCCTGGATAAGATTGTCAACCACGATTGACCACAGTAGGGGCGAAAGGACTCCACCTTGCGGCCAACATCTATTAATCTTAATTTCGGTTGCGATGTCAAATAGCAACTAGCACCCAGACGAGAAATAACTTTTAACACATTTTTCTCCTCTTCTCTCACGGATTGTTTGATACAATATAAAACGTAATTCTTTAAGATGTACTTGGTACCAACTTAAAAACTCTAAAAATATCTCTTCATATTGAAATAATAAAAAAAACTTTTTATTTTTACAGAGTTCGCTGTATTACGATACAAAGTTGTAACATACTTAATTAATTTTATATACTTAATTTAGACTTCAAAATTATCAATCCACTTTTTTTCAAAAGCAATGAGTAAACGAAAAAACCCTTTCGAAAGCGATAATTTAAATGCTGATTTCTGTGATTTTTTAATGGAATTAGCGGAATATGAGAAAAATGTTAGCCGCAATATTCATAAATATAACGCCTATAGAAAAGCAGCGAGTGTTTTAACATCGTACCCCAAAAGGATAGAGTCTGGCAGTGAAGCTATAAAATTAAACGGTATTGGCGAAAAAATTGCGAAAAAGATTGATGAGTTTATACATACTGGAAAATTGAAAAAACTGGAAAACATACAACACGACGAAAATGCACAAGCTATCAATCTATTAACAAGAGTCTCGGGTATTGGACCCGTAAAAGCTGCTGAATTAGTAAGAAATGGTATTAAAACTATAGAAGACCTGAAAAAAAATGAAAATAAATTAAACCATCACCAGCTCATTGGTTTAAAGTAAGTAAAATTATAATTAAGTAAATTTGTTTAGTTTTATTAGTGTTATTTAAAAAAAAAAATACCTATAGTCTTAACAAGATACCCAACCAAGTATTGGGTAGATTAAACCGGATCTGTTTAAATTGCAATTATAACTATGCACCTCATCAATGTAGAAGTGGATGCACTCAATTACTTTACATGAGACCAATGATAGCTGAGTTATCTTACCTACACGCGAAAGAACACATTGTACCTAAGTAATATTTAATTGCATATATTTCAAAGTTTTTTTACCGCGCATGCCTGAAAGAATCGCATAATTTCTCAAGGGCTTGTCATGTCCCCCAACCTGTGTTTGGCCAGGCCAGCATTATTTTCTGTGTACTATTTATACATATACAGTGTATTTAAGAAGAGAAGTGTTTTCTAGGTTCTGAGGGAGAGCCCAGCAGTGGGACATAAAAGTGTAAAAACATGATTATAATTAATTAATAACAAAATTAGATTTCAACAAATTTCAGTGGTAGGTGTTTATACAAATTTCAGGTACTTTGACGATTTTGAAAAGAAAATACCTCGAGGTGAAATTGAAATTATTGAAAATAAAATCAGAAATATTATTCGTCATTTAGACGCTCAATATAATATCACCGTTTGTGGCAGCTACAGGTACGTCACGCTCATTATAAGTATTTATTTTGCTTTATATTCATCCTATATTGTTATGCAGATGTTGTTTGTATGTGTATGTCAAACAAGTACTTACTTCATTTTAGACGTGGAAAATCAGCAAGTGGTGATATCGATATGCTCGTCACGCATCCCTTATTTAAAAATACAACTACAAAGAAAAAAAATGGAGAAGAAATGCTCAAGAAATTAATTGCTGCATTAAAGGATGTAGTAACAGATACAATATCGATTGGAGATACGAAGTTCATGGTAAGAAAAAAAATTGAAACATCCAACAAGATTGTATTTATGGACCATTCTATTAACATATTTGAAGCGCGCATGGTCCGGCGGTTAAAGTGGAACGCAAGCGATCTATGATAAGCCAAATGGGCGCGGTCGGGTGAGAGATGGGTGACCGCTAGTGGGGATAAAAAATTCGTGCGCGTTTCCGTACTTACTTACTTAAGCCATCGGTCCCGGTTGTTGACGATAGATAACAGTCGTTAAACCTTGTCGGAGGCCTCATGGGTGGTTTGATAACATCCGACAGCGGATTGGCCACTGACTTGCATCTCCACCAACCCGCATTGGAACAGCGTCGTGGAGTTAGCTCCAGGCCTTCTCAATAATGAGGAGAGACCCGTGCCCAGCAGTGAGACGTAAAAAGGCTGCATGGATACAGGGTGGTGTAATGATATCAGATGTCAGATGTTCCGATCTACGTGCAGATAAATTTAAGAAATAAGAAATTTATAGAAATAGGAAACGTGCGAAGGCGCCGGAGACACACTTTTGTGTCGTGGAATATCGTGACGCGCCAGAAGCACATCGCAGCGCCACGACCGCGCCACTGCTTTAAGCAATCAACATCCGGTACCCAGATCAAATAAAAAAGTATAGATAGAAAGCTGAGAACAACGACGTGTGGCCGGTTTATACTGCAAGGAACCTGGTTTATCCAGTCGAATATCATGGCACATTGAGTAATATGTTGTCAAAAATAAAAAAAATCACAAGAAAAAATGTGGACATCACATCACAATGTTTCACATCACATAAAAGTTGTTATATAAAAACTAGTTGACGCGCTTCCGCACCGTTCATTAGAATATCGTGCGTGCGGAACGACCTCCGAGGAGAATGCCGAATTGTAGTGTATTTTGTTGCAATAGAAGAAGAATTCAAATTAACAAAAGGTTAACATCACTTTTCAACTATTATTGATTTTATCTAAACTAATAATCCACAAAATTAGGAAAAAACAAAAAAATATACTTAGTCACAAAGTGTTGCCAGCAAGTCGTACAAGAACTTAATTTGATTGAATCTTCCAAGTTAAATCTGCCAAATAATTCATATTTTTTATTGTAAATTAACCATTATAAGGCAAACTATACTGCACCTTTTTACCGACTTCCAAAAGAAGCTAGTAGGCTTCTTAAAACAGTAGTTTTCGGCTGTATATGTATTTTTATGTATGTTCACCGGATTACTATACCAATTGTGAACCAATATTAATTTAAAAAAAAATTCGACAGCTTATGCTGCATTATCTCTCATTGTCACCAAATCAAAATCTGATGACGAGGGAATTCGCAAAAGGTTAGCAGTTAAGAGCAAAATTTTGTAGTAGGACCCTAAGCAAAACCGCGTACCTTTCGTTCTGACTGGGCACCGACTCCAGAACAGTTATGAGTGAGGAGGAGTAGAGAACGTTAGGGGAGGCCTATGTCCAGCAGTGGACAGTAAAAGGCTGATGGATGGGAGGTAGTTTTTATTCAAGCGTGCTGGCCACACTATATTTATGTTCTCCTTACCCACATACCTTACCCCCCATAGTGCTGCAGTGCAATCGTAGATATCGATATCGATTTGTATCAGTTTGCCACCATAGTGTTTTTATTTTTTAGATTCCCAAAAAATCCGTGTTACAGGCTGCGTGGATCCAAGCTTGTTGAAATCATATAACATGGGACTCCTAATTCAATTTAATTTCTTATTACTTAATATTTAAATAATTTTATTCAGATTAATGTTTAAAAAAATAAATAAACGGATTTATGTTGTTTCTAATGATGATGTTTCTAACGGGTTTAGGTACTTATTGTTTTCTTCAACAACTTAAGTCAGATAACCTTATCGCATAGGTGTATCGATATTTTTGTATCAATGCCGTAAAAGCTGACAACATTGCCATTTTGAAGCGTGAAGAAGAATTTCAAACAATATTACGTAAAAAAATTTATGTAGATCTACAATGAAAACCAAGCAGAACTGTAGTACTTAAATTTAACATAAAATTAAATTGTTATCAAATTATTATTGTACAATGATTTAATAATAACAAAACTATGCAATAACTTTTATGGCAAAGTCTACCAGTTTGGCAGGATTGCCAAATATTTTATTGGGTCTAAATAAAATGAATTCTAGCAAATAATTTATAACAACTTCTCAATACACTGAGTCACAATAATATTGTTTTAATACAATTGCTTTATTACGCATTTTATGGGTTTTTTTTTATTAAATGTGTTAAATTTAACAACCTATTTTAGATTTTTTCAAACTAAATGGAAAAATTTGCTAGGGTTGTCAAAACAAAAACAACCAAATAATTATGTATTTTTAAAACTTTATGAAGACACATACCAATGACTAAAAATGATCATATGTTTTTTTAATGAAGTAAAATTTAAAAATTAAGAAGAAAGTGAAAATAAACACTTTTAATTTTCATTTACAAACATAAAAAAATATCATTCTCAAAAATATCTAAGCACATACATCAAAATTAGGTACGTAATTGAGATCCGTTAACAAAATTTCTTAATTCTAATTTTCAATTATCCACCATTTGCCCGGCAATTTTCGATTAAATAATTTTTTCTTGCGATTTTAAATAATTAAAAACAATTAACTAACTAACTAACTAACGAAATCGTAATAGTGGTGATCCAAAATTTGCTGTTGCAATCAAAACCTTAACGATTTGTTCTTCTTCTGCAACAGAAAGTCGTTGCTGATCTCCTATGTATGTTTAAATGTTTTTATTAACTTTTCTTTTCTATCCTCCGCCTTGGTATATAAAACCTTTTTACACCAATGATATTATATAAAACAAGATAGTTTAAAATATCATTGTTTTACACCTTCTATATATATTTTTTGGGCTTACTAGTTCTACTACAACATCTAGCATTTCTTCTGAATAGTTTTTGTAGGATCTGCTTCCCAATAATTTACATCTAGTTTTTCCCATTTTCTATAACAATACATCATATCAATTTTAACATACCTAATATCTAACCATCGATTAGAAAAATCGTTTAACACTTTTGGCCAACCCTAAACTGTAACAAAACGTGGCAAAGTTGCCGTCTCTTTTTATTTCGTATAGGGTTGGTGAATTTGCCAACAAAAATTCTAACATTAATTTACACAAAACTCTAGTAAATTACTCTTTATCTACTCAAACAAAACCTTACGAATGTAATATCAAAAGTTGACTTACCTATCTAAAGTATTTCACCTGAACTTTTTCACTTTTATGTATTTAAACTGAAGTTTGGGGGGACCGGTTTATACAAAGTACTTTGTGGGGAGGACTAAACCGTTGAGCAAGTGTCATAACAAAATATAACAGACGAAAACATTATTTATTCTTATGCGAAAACTTCAATTCAAACTGACAAAAGAATTTGATGCCATATAAAAACAAATGCTGCCATAAAACAATATGGTTTCGCCGTAATGAACCATTTTTCAACAGAAGTCGGTGTATGGCAATTTCAACACCTCGCGGCAAAGTTGCCCGTTTTTACGGTGCTCGATATCTTGATTCATTTCCACTCATACTTCTTATATTTTTGAGTTACGACGAGCGACGGAATGTTTTTTCTCGGGTTTGCCTCCAAAACTCCATCCGATACGTTCTGGTAAAGTAGCCATCGCTTTATAAGTCTGAATGAACTGATTACTGACGAAAATCCGATTTAGTTAGACTATTAATTATTAAATATTATGGCACCTGGCTGCAACGAAACGGGTAATAACTGGATACAAATTTTACATGACATTGGCAATTGGAAAAGATGCTATACCATTACGAAAAAAAAAAATCTATTCATCCACTATTGCCAACACAAGAAATTATTACCGCGGGAAAATTAAAAAAACATTTAATATTTTAAATTCATGGCCAGCTATATAATAATATTACCTAATTGCATTATTATGTAAAAACTGTACTGCTCGATTATATTGATAAACTGAGTAGTGAGAAGGGAGTCTGTAGTTTTACTTTCTATTTAAAATTTTGAAGGAAAAATACTTAAAACATTGAAATCGTAGATAGAGAAACTAAATTGAAATAGATGAATTTTCCCCAATAGTCATAGATATGGATGGCAACTACTTGAAAGCACCAGGGGTTATCATGAGGTTTTTACCTTGACATCATTAAAAAAAAAGATGAAATCGACGAAGTTCTATACCGTAATACATATTATTATTAACAATTGCTATAATCATATTTAGTACATAATATTAGATAGTACTTTATAATATTTTATTTATTTCAAATACAAGACGTTCCAGATATTTTTGACGACCCGTATGGCGCAAGGTAGTGAGTTTAAATTTCTATCATCAAGGTGTTTGTGTTCCTGTCTTTGTGTTTGTCCAGGGTAGCCACGATACAGGGTATCTCAATGTGGGCCTAAGTGTGCAGCGTTATTATTAATATGTTATGCTACGGCGGCGTTATTATTAATATTTTATGCTACCGACGGCTTGGTTGCGTTATAGGTTATAATAATATGCATGTTTAAGGGTGTTTTTAATATCATGCGGATTTCATCACGCACGTGGGATTGCCCCGCATGCGACAAATTTTACGCAGCGTGAAACACGCTAGCCCACGATCTAACTTTCTGCGGCTGCTATGCAAGTTGGTTGTATGCAATGGATGACAAACTCAGAAAATTATTGATTATAATATATTTAATTTACAAAAGACGGAATAAAAGATCATAGTATGGCCTGTTATTTGAAAAAAGGATTCTTGCATGACAGTAATGCCCCTGCCAGACTATGCTCCTTGCGCTGCTCATCGCTCTGCTCCTCGCGCTGCCGTGATTTGCCGCGATGTTGCGCTCTCTGCCCACACACTGCTCTACTCGCGCAATTAATCGCGACGCTCCTCACTTGTCATTTGCCTTGGTGAGACAATGGACGTTGAAACGGTGGCAGCGTGCGCGCTATGCATTTTTAGTATAGCTAATTATATTAATGTAGTAAAAAGAAATATACATCGTCGTCGTCGTCCTCGCCAACGACACTTTTTCATTTGACCATTCCACGCTTGGCGACGACATAATTTCCAATTTTGCATACGCGTGCGTCTTGCGCGAGCGCTCGATGCGGACTGCGACTGCGCGATTATGTGGCCAGCCACTCGCACTCGTATTGCCGGTCCTTTGACTCGCGCGCAAAAACCGACAAAATAGGGAGCAGTGGGCAGGACGAGGAGCATGACGTGTGGCATGACGAGTAACGTTGCCACACTATGTCTCTGCCTCCTTTGCTCGTTACTTCCCATGCCACTCGTCGAGTGTGTGGCAGGCGTATAAAATGCACACTGTTTGTCTAAAGGTGGGTACTGACCAACGTTACGAGGTGTAATGTAACATGTTACACAGCGAGCATTCGTGCAGTCAGTACGTCGTATTACGGGGAAACCAGCGAGCAACGAGCCGCTCGTTCATTGCTCGCTTTGAGTGCTCCACTCGGCTGTCGGTTTTTTGGCGAACCCTTTGATTGTTACGCAGTTCAGTCAGTACGCTGCATGCGAGTCGTCACGAGCGTATGCGGTGCGTCGCACGTCGCGATTGATCACAAGTTGTTCCTATTGTAATTATTTCTTGAAACATGGAGTGGGATAAAGAAAAAAACTCTGTATTTTATAGAAAAATACATATTGTTTTAATGCTCCAATAAGGGCTTCGCTGACCTCTTTTGCTATAAATCCTATTCGTTGCTTTGATATCTTGAAAATATATTGCATACTGGTACCTAGGTATACGAATCTCCAATAGCATAAAAACGAAGCGTTAGTGCTAATCGTTCCGTGACACTGATTGCTTTTCTATAATTTGTATCTTTTTTATGTACTTTTGGTCCAATTAAAATCAAGAGTTCTTCAAAATCGATCGGAGACATGCGTACGTTTATATAGGTACTGTCCAGTAATCATCTGGTTTTTTAACATTGCTGTCAATGACAAACTACCACATACGCCTCTGTTTTTAAATAAGTTTGATGTCCAGTAACGTTTTTTCTTTTTCTTCATTTGGATGAAACAATAACTAAATAGAATCAAAGATACCAACACGTCCTCGCTCTAGGCCATCTTGAGTGAACTGGGGGCGAAAGTGAAGCACAGAGTTTTGACGAGCATGTTACACCGATTTTAGATCACAGCGTAAGATGCTCGATGTGTAACACGCTCGATGCGAATGTTACATTATACCTCGTATCGTAACGTTGGTCAGTACCCGCCTATAGAAGCGCTCAAGCACGCGGGTTACCCGCGCGGGGTTGTTGCCTATTGCCTAGGATCTCGTCCCGCGTCCCGCGTGCGTATTTTACGCATTACAATAAATACTTAAAGTGTCACGCATGCGGGGCAATCCCGCGAGCGTGATGAAATCCGCAGGATATTAAAAACACCCTAAGACCGTAAAATATTTTCATTGAAAATTTGTTTTAGGGAGTATGTCGTCTATCGTCTAGTCATATAGCCCGTCGCCTCGATATCAGACTGATTCCATGCGAGCAGTATTACTGTGCTGTGCTCTACTTCACCGGCAGTGATGTATTCAACAAGGACATGCGTGCTCACGCTCTAGAAAAAGGTTTTACACTCAACGAATATTCTCTGAGACCTGTGGGAGTTACTGGTAATTTTTTTTAATCACTAGTATATACATGCTTCGTTTTTTTGGTATGCTAATATTGTTAAATATAAAATTGACTATAATAGTTAGTACCTCAGGTGGGTACTACTGGGTTGGTCACTAACCCGCATCTCCACCAACTTGCATTGGAGCAGCAGCAGGGGAGTTTTAACTAAGTACAGGGAATTTTAATTTCCACTACTAAACTACCAGTTTGAACTAATGGGAATGTCCCATTTATAACAATATTTTTCAGGTGTTCCTGGAGAGCCTGTGCCAATCTCTTCAGAGGAAGATATTTTCGACTATATTGATTTCCCATATAAGAAGCCTGAAGAACGCAATTTGTGAGGACAGTGAATCTCTTTATAAAATGAAATAAAAAGATTTTAACAATCATTTATTTAATTCTGTTTCATTACTTAAATGCTATGACGATAACAAAAATATATCACATATTATTATTTCATATCTTTTTCATTTACATTACATTTAACTTAACACTTATTTTGGTTAAGATGATCATTATCAATATTTATTATAATGATCAATGTAAACGATGGTTTTTTACTCTTATTTATAACTTGAAATAAAATCAATTGTAATTTTTAATAAAAAAAGAAAACGCTCTAAATAAGAAATAGTTCGATAAATTCATGGAACAAGCGTAAGGAATGTTCACCTTAAAAATAAATATATCTGCAATAAGTACAGAAAAAAATACTGAAGTTCTTAAATATGATAATAATTTATACTGTTGCAAACTTGGATTGCAAAATGTATCTGAACCATGTCAATGAATGTCGCATAAAGTTGCAATTCAACATATTGCAATATTATTTTACAAGTCGTGTCTGGTTGAGACATGGTAGACTATAGACTGAATAATGTAAGAAAGAGACATACGCTGGAAACAGTTGTGTGATATTAAAAAAGTTGTGAACGTGGCGATAACATAATAAAATTAACTGGCGAAGCAATTTGGCGAAGTAGGTAATTTCGCAAATATTACATTTCCAAATAATTATAGGTATCAATTTCAAGTGACACTGCATATGTAACTACGTAAAAATATTCTCTAAAATTAATTGATGTAACAAATACCCATAACTTGAATCATTATTATTATTATTGAATAAATAATTGCTTTTAGGCAAGAGTTTAGAGCATAAAACAAAATAACATAGCCAATACAACAAAGACAAGAAAAACCCTCTTACTACTACACATGCTGCATTTACACTAACTAAAATTAGTAAATAATTCTTTCCTTAATTTACACATTTAAAATTTGGTTGCAAACCTCTAAATGTAAGATAGAAAATCAAAAGCTAGTGGTTTGTTTATTTACATTTCAATTCAATAAAAAGTAGTACCTAAATTGTTCACAACTGCTATAATATGCTAAGTAAATATATTTTTTTTTTGTAATCGATTATAATTACAGATATAATTAAATTGCTAAAGATAGTTAACCTTAGCAATAATACCTAATTAATATAATCAATTCGACAAACTTCTAGCTTAATAATAATACCATATGGAAAACTAAGACAAGATACAACACATAAGTAACATTTTACTTCAGTCTTACAACTTGAAATAAAGTTTTTTTATGAATTATTCTTTACGCAGTAAGGTTATAAGAACGAATACTGTTCTAGTAAAATGAAAAATAATATTAGAGAATCAAAGTAGAAGTAGAAAAGTTTTGTTGTAGTTAAATAAGAAGTAAATATAATGACATAATTGCTAAAAAGGCAATATATGTATTATAACAATATATTATAACATTATATGTATTATATTATACAATAATATGTATAAGAAAATAAAATGAATCCCATGGAAATGAATGCAATGACTGGCTGACTTATATATTTTTATACTATACAATTAGAGAACGACTCACTTTTATAAGATGAATTTCCATGCACGATCAATTTGTTGCTCTCATAAAATATAAAATTGTATTTGAAATATTTTAGTCATAATAAAACACACGTCAAATTATTCTAATGTATATCATCTACGCAACAATCTCGTATTTAAACAAATTGACATTTTTATCAACAAACCCAAATTTGGAAATGGTAAACTTTATAATGCGTTATTCAAAGTATGAAGTAGATTCAAATACAACTCATACAGTTCTGTCAACTTCTGTATCTAAGAATCTTACTAAAAATAAAGAAATAATTTGGATAACAATTTACTTATAATATGTCATGATGTAGTGGAAGACAAAACAATGAGCCAGTTCGATATTATCTCTCTGGGTTGTTCATCCCCATATGCAACAACCTTTAGTGATAGTTAAAGATGTGGAACGCAAACGTATCAGTTTTTCTTTAAAGCTCCATAGCTCGCTTGATATTTATTTGACCAGGTTGACGGGAGGTCCAAAATGTTGTGACATCTCATTTATAAATCTAAAATATTTAAGTACCTAATTGTTAAAAGTTCATGCCGTTCATAGCCTCAAAATTATTAATTTGTATTTTTCCTTAATATACCTAATACTATTGTTTTTTTTTGTTTTGTAAATTTTAGTAAATTTTGTAAAGTAAATATTTTTTCATGTTGATTTAAAATAAAAATAAGTAGAAGTGAAACCAATTTCAATTTCAATGATATACGTAGCAAAATGTTATGATGTAATGTAACTCACTAAACTTTGGGTCTTATACAATTGCGATTAGTTGTGACTAGGACGGGGAAAGGGTCAAAAAGTCATGTGCAAATCGCGTTCTGCTTAAGTTTAATAATTTATTTAAATGTTCAAAACAAAACACATGCTACATGTAAACACACGTTGCCACTTGCATTGCCGCGTTTTGATTTCTGCAAGAAAAACCGCCAAATGGGGGGACAGCTAATGCCCACCACACACGCAACGAGAAATTATTATGATTTGGGCTCGATAGATTTAAATCATTGCAGATAATCGTTCATCGGCGGCAGTTGCACAGTTTATCGTTACGTGTGCCACGGTAATGGGCTCAACGTAAATGCGTTATAGATTTGTATAGGAGGGGTGAATTCTTCGCGTAATGTTTCGCGGGAACTCATTCGCGCGTTTCACAAGCATCGCGAATTAAAGAAAAACCGCGCGTAAATCGCGTGCACTACGCCAGACTCACGATTCGGCGTATTGTACGCGACTAGAGATACTAGAGGTGCCTTATTGCTTCCAGTAAACGCGCGAAATCCACGTATCGAGGGAGCGCCAAAATTTAGATACGGTAATGCTATTCGTCCCCAAATGCATGAGCGTTGGAACGCTCCTACTGGACGCAATGATCGCGCATCATGCGCACGAAATCTAACCTTATCGACAAGGTGATAAGGCGTGCTTGGTCCGGCGGGCTAGTGGTCTGTGGGATGCAGCAGGCGGTAGAGGTGCGAGGCGGGGTCGGCCAGCGCGTCGTCGGGCTCGCGCAGCTCGAGCGCGCGGCCGCCGCCCAGCACCAGCACGCGCGCGCACTGCAGCACGCCCGCCAGCCGGTGCGCGATCATCACCACCGTGCTGCCGCCGAACTGGCTGCGGATCGCCTCGAGGATTATGCGCTCCCACTCCGGGTCCAGGTTCGCGGTCGCCTCGTCCACTAGCAGAATCTGTGAAAGTAATAGAGTGATTGATTATCTTTATTATCTGTTCTAGTTTACTGACACTTCGTATTAAATGCGAAGCGAATAGGGTGAACATAAAAATAAATAACTTACGCTTAACATAGATTACAAATGAAGGTTGTACAGGAATGGAATAGGCGAGAATTTTTAGACTTAAAAAACCCATATAAAACCAAAAAATTAAAAAGAAACACTGGAAAAGATCAAGTAACGTCTGCAACGCTTTTTTTTCTAATCAAACAGCCGGAAAGCCCGGAAATCAGCGCTGCTCATGCAACATAATTTTAAATCTCATTAATTTGTCGCCCGCAGGCCCACGGTTGGATGTGATGATTGTTTGGATTTTAGTTTTATATTCGAGAACATTAGCGAGCTCGATCACTGAAATATAAACTTCAAAACCGTAAAACATTTTTTAATACAGTTGCTCAAAAAGTGGCGTATTGCAGGGACGTATTGGGACGTATAGCGTGCGGGAAGTGGGCTATTACACACTCGTGATTTTTCTTTACCTTTTCCGCACTCGTGCGTTCTCTTTCCCAACTGTCAAAATAATGTCTATTAAAAAGAAAAAAAAAACCAACCACGAAGTTTTATAAGTTTTTATTATTCATGCAAATATTTCTAAAAGAAGCTACTAATTTGTTTCAATATCAGATTTAATGATTTGATTCAATGAGTTAGGGTAGATTTCATTTCATTTCATTTCATCTCATTAACATTTTCATTTCATGCAAATATTTCTAAAAAGAAGCTACTAATTTGTTTCAGTATTAGATTTAATGATTTGATTAAATGAGTTAGGTTAGGTTTCATTTCATTTCATCTCATTAACATTTTCATTTCATATCAATAAAAAAATTCTACTGAAGACTTGGCTGTATGGGCATAGTTCCCTTTGCTTACCAGCAGAGGCGGCTCGTGACATTTTTTGATGGGGGTTCACAAAAAAAAACTTAGAGCTTACCATTTATTTTATTTATACAGAAAATTCATTCGCCGGTCTTTTTGACGAGCGAAGACATCTATGACTTTCTTGTGAAAATCAGATATAGAATTAATTAATCGTTTTTCAATGCTTATCATACATAATGCATTGAGACGTTCTTGCGCCATAGTTTTTCGTGTCAAAATGTCAAAATTAATAGCTAATTAAATTTATGTCATGTCGGAATATCATGTTGTTTCATGTCATAATCAGATAAATTCAATATAATAATACACATTTCACAATAGATAAAATTAAAAATAAAATAATACATAATTAACCAAACCTCTATAGATTCCGGGATTCAGGGATTCCGTAGATTCATCATGCCCTCGTAAAGCAACTTGAAATGCACCACAAAATACCACACAATCTATCAAACGCCGTAAAATATATCGATTTTCATCAACGCGTTCATTGAACTCTCGAATAGATTTTCGATACGCAGAATCGAGCGCTATATCTTGTCGGCCAATCGATGCCAATAATTGCACTTCACATAACATATGAAATCGAGATTGCGAATGTTTTTTCAGTTTTATTGAAAGATGCGCTAAATCGTCAACACCCGTTGTGATCCATGCAGATTCACCTCCACTGCCGGTGTCAGTTTCCAAACACCAGACACGGAAAACAAAATAATTTATTGGTCTCTTTACAACCACACAACCAAGGAGTTTTAAAATGTTGTTCAAACTTAAAAACACGCGTAAAAGATTTAGTTTTTGTATTACATTTTTGTGTAAGTGCAATTTGAGGACCCTTTAGCTTTTAGTTCAAGGCGTATTTCTATAGTTTTTGACACTTTTTAATAAAAGATACACTGTATTGTTCCATTTTTAAAACAAAATGTCGCGCATAAACTATTTTTTAATTTTAATTTAAAGAAAAACTGCGATATAACTGTCAAAGCCGACGACACGTTTGTTTGTATACATAAGAACGGCAACATCGCATAAGCAGGTTTAGGCCACGCCCCACGGCACGCGTCACGGCCGAACCCACGGTTTGGCAACGTCGCGCGTGAGCGGCGCTCCAGATTAAGTTAATTTCTCATACTAAATCTTTTGTTTCACGCGTCGGCTATGTGCTGCGATGTTTCTCTTTCGCACTCATTGAATACAGCGCTAGGAATCGTACTAAACTTCGTTTCATTAGGAGCGCAATCGCTGGCGCTCCACTCGTACAATATGACGATAAATGTACGCGTAGATATAATGTAAGTAAGGATAGATGATAGATGTAATGTAAGGATAGTATGTATTATGAAGAAATATAGATTACCTATGTAATTTTCCTATGTAATATTTAAATTTTAAAGTGGGAGTGCACTGCACCAGCGCTCTTTAGGATGAGCCGCCACTGCTTACCAGAATGGGTGAAGAAAACAAAAAAAAATCTCTGCATATAGGTATTCGGATCTTTTACGGTTGGCGCCATTTTTCAAAAATGTTCTTTGCGAGTTTTTATTATTTTATTAAATTGCTTCATTTTTTCGCAACTGTATTAAAAATAGATGTTCAGTACACGAGCGGAACCGTCATTGGAAGGAGTTCCGACTGTCAACCCTCACCTTCGGCTGCGCCTCGGCTCGGGTAGACATTTTGTCGGAACTCCTTGCAATGACAGCCTTTCCGCACTTGTAATAAAATATACTATACCTTGGTCCCATCAATACAGCGCGAATGATACACAGCTGCTGCGCGTATCCCTTGCAAGCGTTTTATATACAAGATCCGCAAACTCGAACACTGAAATGTGAGGCTATGATATACTAACCTTAGGTCGCTTCAGAACTGCGCGAACGAGGCATAGCAATTGCGCGTGTCCCCTTGCGAGCGACTGAGCGGATGAGGCCAGCCCCCCGCGCTCGGCGAGCCACGGCCGGGCGCCGCACGCCTCCACCGCGCGCCACACCTCCGCGTCGAGGTACTGCCGCAGCGGATCCAGATTCTCGCGAATGCTGCCGCCGAAGATAAATGGATCTTGCGGGATCACGCCGATAGGCGACCTGCTCGGAACAAAAGCATATAAAATAAAAGTAACCAAGTGCGAGTCAGCATTATTATTTTTCGTCAGCAAAAATAACTTTGTTTTTCATAGTGTTTGTATGAACGACAAAGTTATATTTGCGGTTTTTTAAAAATTTACTATATCTCAAAAATTGCGTGCTATATCACGTTCGAACCAATTTTCGTTGAAAGTTTTTATTGAGATCTAAAACATATATTTTTGATAGATTTTTCACTTTCTTACTTTAAAAGTTAGGGACACACACATTTCACCACTTTACAATTGAATTTTTTTTTTTGAGTTTCATGTATGGAGAGCCCCCGCTTATTAATATTTTTTTTATTTTTGTATAAAAATCGTACTGCGGTTCAGAGATTACATCTACCTACCAAGTTTCAACTTTGAAGTCCTAATAGTTTTAGAATGAAGTGGCTGTGACATACGGACGGACAGACAGACAGACAGACATTAGACATGACGAATCTATAAGAGTTCCGTTTTTTTGTCATTTTGGCTACGGAACTCTAATAAATGAGTATTTAAATACTAAAATTTGACTAAAAACTATTTTTATTGAGATATCTGACTGGCTTGATTGATTTTGACAAGTGATGATCTGAAATTGACTGTTATTATCGCCCGGATTAAAGTAAACGGACAAAGACCGGATACAAAATGTTCATTGGCAAAACATTGCCCCTGATGCCACTCGTCCAACGAGTGGATGTAGAAAATGTAAGCGTTGGTGCTTGGCCGGCTCGGGTCCATTGAATGAATCTGCGGAACGCTCACGACCTGTCCACACTTTGGTAACAACATTGGACCTAACGTGTGGAGCCGGGTAAGGAAGAGGGCAAACCTGAGGGCGTGCAAGTGCAGCGTGGCGACGTCAACGCCGTCCACGCACACGCGGCCCGCGGCGAGCGGCGAGAGGCGCAGCGCGGCGCGCAGCAGCGAGCTCTTGCCGGCGCCGGTGCGGCCCGCCACGCCCAGCCGCTCGCCCGGCCGCGTCGCGAACGTCACGCCGCGCAGCGCCGCCCCGCTCTCCGACCCGCTACCGCTGACGAAACAAAAGGTGGTACCCATACGTATATATGAGCTCTTTGTATTAAGCTTTTTGTATTAAAATCGTTTTTACCATAGAAATATGCCCCATATTCTTGGGTTGATATGACTGTTATTTTTAAAATATAGCAACACTGTAATATTTATAGCAAACTAGCTTTCCGCCCGCGTTGTCTTCTCGTTTTTTCTATAAGAATAAAATGTTTTCTACGGGTAAATCGGTCAATCGGTAGCACCATTGCAATAAAAAAAAAGGAAAGAGAAAAGAAAGAAAATTAAACAGACTCTCACATTAATAATATTAGTATGAACGGATTAGTAAACGACTATACATGCAGGCCAAGTGGTGTTAAGTGGTCACTGGAGACACTAGAGACACTACACACAACCTGAAGTCTTGCCTGAGGTCATATGCAATTGTATTGGAACTCCGAAGTCTAATAGTCGTCTCTGTAATATACTCGTAGTCTGACCGGCTTCCACCGAAACACAACAGAATTGCTCCACTAATAGTGGGTGCAACAGTGATACTTCCTAGATCGAACCATAAAATTCTGCCACATATAATAAAAAGTAGGACCTTTCGGTACATACCACTCTGTCAAGTTAACATGACACCTGGAAGACTACTCTGTACACCTGTATCCGAAACTTCGTGAATTTCCCGGTCTCATGTTTGAGTAAGACTGACGAAATTCAATGAAACTGAAAATGAAACTCAATGAAAACGCTAATCTTATAAATACTTGAAAAAAAAAACTGTCTAAATATACCAAAAATGATTCCGAAAATGTTAGAACTTACGGACGGATGCATACAGAATAGCCTCCCAGGTATCATGATAACTTGACCGAGTAGTACAATCGAAAGCGGTTCAAAAACCAACAGAAACCAGCTATATGTGCTGACAATATAGGTGGACTTATTAAAACAATAACAAAAGTGTTGGTGCACCGATGCAAACTTGTGAAAAAAAGAAAACCTTAAAAATATTCTTTTTTCATTTTTTACAAACCTGTAGTTAAGATACACATCTTCGAAACTAATAACACCGTGTGAAGGCCATCCGTAGGGCGGAGAATCGCCGTCTATTTTTTCGCATTCGACCTAAAAATAAAAGTAATGATTTCATTAGCCATTCCTTTTACTAACGACATTTCGCTTATTAAATTTATCCCAGTACATACTTGATTAATATATTCTCCAACTCGTTCTACAGCTATCATCTCTCTTTCGGTCTCCGTGAATGAATTGAGCACGTTACCCAACATAGACGTCATAGATAATGCGTAAGAGATCGTGAGACCGATTAAACCTGTAAGAATCATTTGAGAACATCATCAATGCACAAATAATTTCAGTTTATATAAAATTATAGTATGTCGTATTATCATCATGGCGTTGACATACATTAATGGGAAAAGATAGGACACAAAAACCTTTAGGCGGTACGTTTCTGCACTGTGTGGTACATCTTATTCTATGCAGTCTATTTAATATGGAAGTTTTAGCCAATATATTATTTAGAAGATTAGTAATAGCCGAAATATTAGAAGACCTAATTTTCACATCGGAGGTGTAGACTAACTGGGTTTTGACAAACAATTTATTCAGGAGTGTATTTATTAGTTGCTTTGTGGTGAACGACACAATTTAATATACTTATATATTATTATAATATAGTGTGATATTTCATAATGTTTAGACCACCTATAGTCCGGCCAACGAGACGTGATAAAAAATGTAAACAAAGTTTCAGGGGTTCAAAACATTTTTATTTGAATAAATTATATACATAGCATATACTAGCGACCCGGCCCAGCTTCGCTCGAGCGATTAAGTGATGTACATTAAAATTTATTTTACAAAAACCCATTTAAGTACTAAAGGCAAAAAATAGATGCGCGATGAGAATGCGCGCCGGGGGATGTTATGATTTATGGTAAAACAAAATATCATCTTCTAAAGGATATCGTATTTGTTAAAGGATATCGTATTTCTTAAAACAAGCCTGGCTGAAGTTATGTCCAAGTTAGAGGTATCTAACAAGACCGTGGATGATTTACGTGCCGAAGTGGTGTTGTTGCGCAATGCCGTTTCGGTAAGTAGGTTACCCGATGCCGCTAATGTAAACATGCGTCGCGGGGCGCAAAATGCTTCCATCGGCAGCATTGAATCGGCGAGGTCTGATTCAGCAAATAACACAAACGCTGCGTTGCGCTGTGCTCCCGCCGAGGTCACGACACCCGTGAGTACGTCGACCCCCGGACGTGCATACGCTACGATTGCCGCAAAGCCTGCTGCCTCTCCATCAAAGCAGCAACTTGGGGGAAAGCAGACCAACAACGAAGCAATTCACCGTGGTCTGCTCAAGCATGGTTCAGTAAAGGACCTGCCTGACAAAGAGGGCTTTATCAAGGTCGAGAAGAAGAAGAAGAGGAAGCCCACTCGTCAGAACAGGTGCGGCACTGCACCGACCGGCCCGGACCGTCTGCTGCAGCCAGCCATTCCGACGACGCTGCTGTATGTGTCCCGTTTGCATTACTCTACAAGGGCCGAGGAGATTGTAGAGTACATCCGCATCAAGACTAACATCAGACTGAGGGTTGAGCGATTGGAGTCCCGCCATACAGTGAACTTTAATTCATTTGTGGTGAGAGTCCCCACACAGCAGTTGTCAACCTTCATGAAGGAGGAATTTTGGCCGAGAGGTGTTGTGTTCCGACGCTTCCGAGGCCGGTTACCTGACACCGCGCGCAACACGACGCCGAACCTTCGTGTTACTTAGTCATAGTATAATATTTGTGTATAGTAGGTATCTATTGTTTTATTTGATTTAGTTTTGTATTGGTTTATTATGTTTTTATTTCTATTATGTATTAGTTTATAATTTTAATTATATTTGTGTATTGATTTATATGGGCCTACGTCGCCTGAAATAAATAAATAAATAAATAAATAAAGTATTTATTTGATTACATTTTGTACAATTTTAATCTGAATTGACAAAGCTAATTAACGTTTTTATTTAGATAATGTTTAATACATGCGTACATGTATAGGTTGTCTACATCGCGGACCGCGGCTATTATTTATGACTGTACATAACTATAATTACGTTAGTAACATAAAGGAAGGTTCGGGACGGGCCTATTGTATTGGGTAGTTCGGGAAAATTCTAGAGAACCGTGGGTAGCCGTATGTAAGAATGTAAGGCCGCGACAGGACATAGTTTAGTTCCGGAAGTGAAATCAAAGCGATCACTCCAAGCAACAGGAAGAATTATTTCGACGACTACAGCGAAGATATTTGACTATAGTGATTGTGCTTGGTGATTTGGATTCTGTTGAGTGGATTTTTGTATAAGGAGACCATAAACAACTTCTACGTTGCTAACGGTATTTTATTACCCATATCGACACAATAACGTAACAATATTTACTATAATAATAGGTAAAGTCAGTAAGTCGTCAGTAATCAGTCATTCAAGTCAGTCATAAATTCAAGTAAAGCGATGGCTTTTTTACCAGAACGTGACCAATGGAATTTTGGAGGCAAGTTGTATAAACATATTTTCGCACTGTTATTTTATTTCACAACACTCATGCACTTTAATTAACCTATATCGAACCAAATGCCATCAAATTTATCCGATATTACTTAAAATTATTCCAATAACATGAAAATAAAACAAGAGCACAACATAATGTCTTTTTCGACTTCCCGTCAAAACGCGACCAAATGTTGACAACTGTGGTACTGACTGCTTTCCTGTACCACGACACAGGCAACAAAAGTTGTCTAACTGTCGTTGACTAACTGACGCCATTACTGCATAAGTGTGATAAGGACAGAGATAATTATTGCTCGCTCTCGCAATAGTAACTTGGTAACGGTCCGTTTGTTTACATTCTTTATCTCGTCTCGTTGGCCGGACTATAGTAAAAAAAATCTTACGTACAAAATGTCCATCAACTCGGATGTGACAGGAAAGGTCAATTAGGCAAAGCGTGGCCAGCATTATGTATATTTACGAGTATATATTAGCATATTTATAACAAAAAAAAATATTCACTGAACTTTCTTGTAATGGAGTAGTAGGCGGGGCAGACGCGCCAAGTGCTTGGGTGTGATTCCTTCATTTGGAATCGCGTGATTGTGCGGGGCTAAGATTGGCTAGATTTGAAATGGCAAATATGAGTGTAAGCTTCATATTTATTTAAGTACAGACGTAGTGGGGGCGAAAGGTGGAGCTGGATCGGCATTATACGAATGGCGCATTCAAGTCCGAGTTATCTTCGCGGGCCCCAATATCTGGCGCATTATTGCCATTCTACCTCTTTTATATAATAATATGTTCTATGATGTGTACACTAGAGGAGCGAGAGAGGAAGGGGACTACGAGTGAGGGAGTGAGGGAGTGAGGGAGCGAGGGAGTAAGGAGTAGTTACCGGGGTCTGCGGCGTGCGCCTGGCGCTGCGCGACGGCAAGCAGCGCGGCGGCGGCGAGCGCGGCGGCGGCGGCGGCCTGCAGGCGCAGCGCCAGCCACTGCGCCGCGCCCGCGCCCGCCAGCGCGCCGCGCTGCCACGCCTCCAGCAGCGCCTCGCCGCGCTCCGCCCAGCGCCCGCCCGCGCCCAGCGCGCGCACCGTCGACATGCCTGCCGGGACCGAAACGACGCTCACTTAAGCTCTGCTTTCCCAAGGTGCCGGTGCCGCCGGCCTGTTCAAACTTAAGCGGTACTCGTTGCCGCTTTGGATAGAAGTAGATACCGCGCGGGTTACGTTCAGGTATTTAGTATGAAGTTCCGCGCGGCTATAGCAACCTGACCTGAGCGATATTCGCTGACCGCTGTGGGTACAAGTGCTTAACGCAGGGGGTTCCGCTTGTTACGCGAAACAAATTTCGCTCATCGTCGCGGCGTGGGAGAAGAAGGTCTACTCGTAAAAGCGATAATCGATATATCGTTAACCGTTATCTTGTCGAATCCTACTCTCAGTGACACTGTTTTTTTTTTCATTCATATCAACGATTGAACGATCGATGTGTCAAACGCGAATATCGTAACTAAACTTACCTACACAAAAATTATGGCAAATTATAATAGGTTTAAAATATTATTTGTTAGTTTTTAGTTATTTTTTTGGGTCGGGGGTTTTTTTTAATTTTTATTTTAAGCTTTTTAAACGGAACTAACCTATAGGGCAATACAATAAACATAAAAACCTAAGCTAAATTACTCTTTAAAAGTAATACACTGAATCCAAACACGATATGTCTGCTGTAAGTTTTCTAAGAGTTGGATTCTCTGGAGATCACACAGCTTGCAGGTCAACGTGACCGTATCGTAAGATCTTAACCTGCAATGTACTTACTCATTGAAACTAATATATTGAACCCAAATACGATAAGTCTGCTGTGAGTTTTAGAAGAGTTGGGTTCTCTGGAGACCAGGTGACCAGGACTCTGGTGGTTGCAGCATCAGGTCGAAGTTATCAATTAATTGTCATTTAATAATAATACTGGCCGCGTGAAGCACTTAATCAAGAAATCTTACGCTAAAATGCCTTCCAACATTTTGAAAAAGCTCTGATAGGTACTCTTAAACTGCTGGACCGATATTAACCAAATATAGCTAAGAACCACCGGGCGGAAACTGGCTTACAAATAAAAAAAACCGCAAGGAAATCGGTCCATTCGTTTGAGAGTTGCGATGCCAGAGACAGACACACACAGATTAAAAAATTAGCCCGTGTAGACAGATGGTTTCTCAATTCTTACCTTCTAAAGTATCATTGAAGTGAACGTAAACAGGGGACAAAGCAACGCTTTGAAGTCTTTTGATTTGCCTAGACGTTGGACGGTAGCGACGTTGTAACCTAAGGAAAATAATTTTCGTTATAATAGTAGCTCGTATAATATGCAAGTCAGAAAAAAATATTATTAAATATAACTTTTTTGCTATTGGCATTTTGAACTTATTTTCTCTCTTTTCATTAAAGTAATATTTTACCTATAATAGAGAAATGCCATTGGTAGTACTCCCACCAACAACCAAGGAAGACCATACACCGCAACCGTCACCGCACCTGTTAATATTTATATGACTTGTAAGAAACTAACCTTATGGTAATTTGCCTTGCATCTATGATCAGTAAAAATATATAAAATAATATGTTAACTAATATCAAAATATGATGCAATTCATAAATAGTAAAATATGATACAGCGTTCACATTCGTTTGCATGCAATTCGTGTATATGATGTGATCAACCATTCCTAAAATTTTCTGATATGATAGAAGTATTACAAGCTTATAGTACCCATAATGGATTTGAAATCAAATAAATAGCAAACCTAAAATGTATGTGTAATTCGTGATTAAAATAGCGAAGACAAATGAGACAGAATTGGAGTAGAAATAAATAAATATTTACCAATTAAGGAAAAGAGTTGTGCAAGTAAAATGTTCAGTATGAATGGAAGGGAATCGTCAACTGTGTACGTATCCGAAGAGAAGCGATTTATAATGCGCCCTGTGGGCGTCGTATCAAAGAATCGCACATTAGCCTGAAATAAAAAATAGTACTTAATAATTATTCTATAAATTATATATTTTTATATCTATGATTCAGTTTATTGTACTTACAAATAAAAAAAAATCACAAATTTTGATCAACGCCTAGACTTTTCTATACTTTGAATATTGGAGATTTTAAAGATAAAACACGTAAACACTACTGTTACCTTTACAATAATTTTCAGTAGCGCCCTGTGAATTTTCGAAGCAGCTTGGACTCCTCCGTACGCAAACAAGAATGCTCGCATTGTAGTGAACACCAAGTTCAGGCCCGCCAGTGCAAAGTACATCTCCAAGTAATAATTATCTGTATACGGTACGGCCCCTATCACGGCAGGCTCATACACATCAGTCTCTTTATTCGTAGGCAGCGATACATTGTTCTTTGTTGTGTCAAAAATTAGCGCCATCGTCGTATTGATAATCGTATGCACGATATTGTCAAGCGTATTGAAGCCATGGTCCAGTACGGTTTTATTTTCGTGAGCGTCAATGATATTTGTGCTTTGCAATTCTGTAGAATTTTTAGTCCTACTCTTGACCCAAAACGTTAGCCAAAGGAACGTAAAGTTTTGAGAAAGTTGCATCAGAACCAAGGACAAAATAATGATAATTGAGAGAATTATTCCAACAGAGCGTAGGTATAGGCCGAGAACCCACCAGCCTACTGTGCCTTCAGACATGGCTTCCTGAAAATACAAAAGAAGGAATCTTTTTGCAAATAATTTATTAAATTTAGAATCGATCTTATCGAACAATAATTCTTACGTCTTCGTCCAAACTGTTCCTGCTGATGTTGTCCTTATCTTCCCGCGGGGGCACGATGTCTGTCCGCGGCGGCTCTTCGCCGATCGACTCGTTCTCGCTCGGCAGAAACTCCTCTATCTCATTCAGCACAACCTCGGGGGGACCTTCGGAAGGAACAAGTAAGTTAAGTATTCTGCAGCTATAAGTTCACGTGGTCCTTACAACGATAAAAAAGTAGTCTGCTGATCCCATAAACACGTAAAGTATATTAGTAAGTTCATATTACTATGAATCTTTATTCATATATTATATTATTATCGTATCTTTATGCGATATATTACATTTTAATTTATCGCATATTGAATTTATTCATAGAAATATGAAACGAGATATCAGAAGAAATATCAAAAGAGTTTTAACTTATTAGGTTATTATCTAGAATAAACAGTACTAGAACTAGAGAATAAACTAGTGGGTAGCTCATGAAACATTCGCGTTGCCGTTTATTCAATAAAGAAATCGGTTGTCTGTAAACAGGGCCGTCTTAAGTCTATTCTGCGCCGGGGTGCGGGACTCAGCCTGCGCCCTCGTTTCTTTTTACACTGCAGCGTGGCACGCGACCGACGACACACTGCAGTATGAAAGGGGTCCTAGTCAACCAAGAAAACACAATACACGTAATTTTGATAATTTATTTATTACTCTAAAAAACAAAATTAACTTAAAACTTCGATTAGTAAATATCTATTTATTACATGTACATAGGTCAAACAAACTCAATTTTTCTTGCTTTTGAGTTGGCAAAGATTTTAATTAAATAATTTATTTTTATAACAATTTTGGATTCTATACTTATAATAGCTAAGTTTGTCAGTCTGTCTTGGGTCATGGTTGAACGAAGATATTTTTTTATTAATTTTAAGTTTGAAAAGGATCTTTCACCTTCTGCTACTGTTACAGGCAGTGTTAAATATATACGCAGAGCTGTTGAGATATTGGGAAATGAGGAAATTAAATTATTAGAATTTATATAGCTTAAAATATCAGTGGGAGTACTTGTTGATGCATTGGGAAAAAATATTGGCAACAATTCTAATTCATTATATAAATCCTCCCCGTCAATATCAAATCTATTTTTAAATGTTAGTTTTTCTTGGAGCCGATAACACTGAGATTTTTTTTCTTGCATCTCTAATTTATTCCAGCATTCAATGTTTTGGAAGAGTGAAAAAACTGAATTGTGTTCCGTCAGCAAATCGAATCTCTCATTTAATTTCGAGATAGCAGTGTCCAGTAGAAAAAAATAAAAACATACTTTAAATTTGTTGGTTGGGTCTAAAATGGGCTCATCTGCAGCCTCGTAATCAAAATGTCTTTTTCGGGGACGTGGACGAGCAGTTTCTTTAAATTCTGTTTCGCATTCTAATTCTTCAGCAATTAATTTTGCATCAAATAACAACTGTTCAAACGCGCTATCGGTGCGGTATTTCTCCAAATCTTTTTTAACCAGATTAATCATTTTGGTAGCTTCTGAAATAATTACGTCCGAATTTTGCAAATTTTTGCTTACAATATTAATCTTTAGTAAAAATTGACTTAGAGATCATTTCTCTTTAAGTGCGAGCGCCCGGACGGCTATGTCAAAGGACGCAACAGAAGTACCGGTGCCGCGCCGCGCGCCCATTTCAAATGAACTTACACTCTATTGACTTAGAGATTATTTTGCATGCTTCAAGTGCGGGCGACCGAGCGGGTGCAACGCACCCCTTGCACCCCCTGGTAAAGACGGCCCTGTCTGTAAAGTCGGTTTACTGACGATAGTTGAACGTGACAACGTCATAAGAAAATACTTGTTGCTATAAACAATTGACACCACATTCTCTTTTCACTGCACGTCATTCTTGACGAAAACATATAAATGTATTATTGTATAGCAGCTGTCCACGCGGACGCATCGCTCACTCAAGTAGGAGAGAGACAGATGTCGAACGCGGAGGCCGATTGTGCCTCTTTGTCGCTCGTTCCGCGCTCTCGCTTGCACTTCAAGCCTTAAATGGAACGCCTCAGAGCGAGGTAACGCATGAGTCATGTTTTTTCGTGCTTGCAGCCGTTTCCATCGAATTATAAGACGTTGTCACGTCAAAAATATTAAAAAGTATGTAATGACACCCCAACTTAGGTAAGGCCCAGGATGCAGCGTGCAGCAGTGCGCCCCGGCCACGTTACCTATAGCTCGGACGCGTCCGTCGTGCAGCAGCACGGCGCGGTGCGTGCGTGCCAGGCTGCGCGGCGCGTGCGCCACCAGTAGGCGCGTGGTGCGACGCAGCAGGCCCAGCGTGCAGCGTGCAGCAGTGCGCCCCGGCCACTTTACCTATAGCTCGGACGCGTCCGTCGTGCAGCAGCACGGCGCGGTGCGTGCGTGCCAGGCTGCGCGGCGCGTGCGCCACCAGTAGGCGCGTGGTGCGACGCAGCAGGCCCAGCGTGCAGCGTGCAGCAGTGCGCCCCGGCCACTTTACCTATAGCTCGGACGCGTCCGTCGTGCAGCAGCACGGCGCGGTGCGTGCGTGCCAGGCTGCGCGGCGCGTGCGCCACCAGTAGGCGCGTGGTGCGACGCAGCAGACCCAGCGTGCAGCGTGCAGCAGTGCGCCCCGGCCACTTTACCTATAGCTCGGACGCGTCCGTCGTGCAGCAGCACGGCGCGGTGCGTGCGTGCCAGGCTGCGCGGCGCGTGCGCCACCAGTAGGCGCGTGGTGCGACGCAGCAGGCCCAGCGTGCAGCGTGCAGCATTGCGCCCCGGCCACTTTACCTATAGCTCGGACGCGTCCGTCGTGCAGCAGCACGGCGCGGTGCGTGCGTGCCAGGCTGCGCGGCGCGTGCGCCACCAGTAGGCGCGTGGTGCGACGCAGCAGGCCCAGCGTGCAGCGTGCAGCAGTGCGCCCCGGCCACGTTACCTATAGCTCGGACGCGTCCGTCGTGCAGCAGCACGGCGCGGTGCGTGCGTGCCAGGCTGCGCGGCACGTGCGCCACCAGTAGGCGCGTGGTGCGACGCAGCAGGCCCAGCGTGCAGCGTGCAGCAGTGCGCCCCGGCCACTTTACCTATAGCTCGGACGCGTCCGTCGTGCAGCAGCACGGCGCGGTGCGTGCGTGCCAGGCTGCGCGGCGCGTGCGCCACCAGTAGGCGCGTGGTGCGACGCAGCAGGCCCAGCGTGCAGCGTGCAGCAGTGCGCCCCGGCCACGTTACCTATAGCTCGGACGCGTCCGTCGTGCAGCAGCACGGCGCGGTGCGTGCGTGCCAGGCTGCGCGGCACGTGCGCCACCAGTAGGCGCGTGGTGCGACGCAGCAGGCCCAGCGTGCAGCGTGCAGCAGTGCGCCCCGGCCACTTTACCTATAGCTCGGACGCGTCCGTCGTGCAGCAGCACGGCGCGGTGCGTGCGTGCCAAGCTGCGCGGCGCGTGCGCCACCAGTAGGCGCGTGGTGCGACGCAGAAGGCCCAAGATGCAGCGCTGCAGCACGTGCGCCGCCACCGCGCCGTCCAAGCCCGCGAGAACGTCGTCCAACAGATATACTGACAGTCAAAAAAAAAAAAAAAAAGATATAAGTTATTACAATGGATAAGACGACGCATCGTTACTATTATGTTATGGTTTCTATAATAGTAACTTTTTAAGTGAGGCAAAATGTGATGCAGCATGAATGGGCTGAGACGGTACCAATACAATATTTGAATGATAGAAATTATAGTATATATGTAAATATAAATGATTTGAATATAATGATATATAATCTTAATCTTAATATAATCTGTTTTATTCAAGGAGATGTATCCCCTACGCCGACATATATAAAAAGTAAAGGGTTTTCTTTGTACGTAAAGACACGGTTTTCTCTATTATCATTAACTCCAATCAATTTCCCCTTGGGGTGGTAAACACCCCTTAGTACGTAGATGATAGTAAGGGAGTTTAATCGCGGTGGGTGGATGTGGGTGGAAAAATCTGAAAAAAAATATTTCTGTCCTTTTCTAACCAATAGGGACTTCTGGGTGAATCTCAAAATTTCTGGGATGATCTAGCAAATTATTTTAATTTTATTGAGAATGTTCGAGAAAGTTCCAGAAACTTCTGGAATCATTTGTATTTTTTAAAATATTTTTTATTAATTGAGAATATTCGAGAAAGCTTCTCAAATGATCTGGATTTTTTTAATAATTGTAATCTTTTTTCGAATGATCTATAGATTTTAAAAATAATTGCAAACTGTTAAGATCCAGAAACTTCTCAAATGAACTGGAAAATCTTATAAACGCATAAGTTTGTAAGTATGGATGTTTGTTACTCTTTCACGTAAAAACTACTGAATGGATTTAAATGAAACTTTACAATAATATAACTTATACATCAGAATAACACATAGGCTACAATTTATGAAGATAAGTATGAAAAAATCTACCATCTGCGAGCTATTCTGGCGTGCGCTGCCAAAACCGCTAGAGTTACACATTCGTAATGTATGATGGAAATGTTTATCTTAAATAGTTCTACAAAAAAGCTGGTCCACGGCACTCCAGAAGGGACTTCACTTTATGCTTATAATCCTCTCTAACGCGGGTGAAACCGCGGGGCACAGCTGGCTGCAACCCTTTTTTCGTCCCGCTGCTGGGCACGGGTCTCTCCCCCTTATTGGGGAGTTTTGGAGCTTACTCCACCACGCTGCTCCAATGCGGGTTGGTGGAGATGCCGGTTAGTGGCCAACCCGCTGTCGGATGTTTTCAAACCGCCCATAAGGCCTCCGACAAGGTTTGACGACTGTTATCTATCGACAACAACCGGGAGCGACGGCTTAACGTGCCCTCCGAAGCACGGAAACGCGCATGAAATTTTTTGCCACTAGCGGTCACCCATCTCACACCCGACCGCGTACGTTTGGCTCAGCTGCATAGATCGCTTGCGTTCTACGCTAGCCGCCAGGCCATGCGCGCTTCTAGTATAATACGGGGCACAGCTAATATAAATGTGGATTTATACATTTATATTATGTTGTGTGTGTGTGGATCAGTAGATTTATTTATAAAGAATCAATATGATATTTCTTAACTGATAGAAAATGATGATAAATGATAGAATCTGTAGAATCTCATAACAATGATAAAGCGCGCATGACATTAGGTTTTATTAGACCACTGAACCACCAATCCAGTGTAAACTGCTGATGCTGAAAACTGTACGCTCGTAGCGTGTTCGTAGCCCGTACATGTTTCTAAGCCAAAAAGGTGGTTAAAGTTATGAGATTAAAAGGGATGAAATTATACCAATAACAAGCTGATCGATATTTTTGCTTGAAACTAAAATGAGAGTATAAACAGCGTGAATGTAAAAATAAGCTTAGAGTCCTGTATCTTTGAAAGCAAATATTGACTGAAGAACAGGCGAAGTTCCTAGGCTCTGCATGTGCCTACTTATATAAAAATTTATAAGTACATAATAATACCTATATTATAAGAAGTTGTGGCTCTCAAACCAAACGATAAGGCGGAGTCAACGCAATACAAAAAGATCCAGCTCATATTTGGTAGATCATCTAGCAGTATTACAAAGCAAGAGGTTTGCATAAAGATACCTTGCTTGTCCTGATACACGGCGCGGGCCAGAGCTATTCTCGCGCGTTGCCCGCCGCTCAACGTACACCCGCCTTCTCCCACGTACGCATTCCATCCCAATATGTTGAGGTCCTCTGAAGACATAAGCATTATTTTATTTTACTTACCAGTGGTTTGTTACAAGTACATTGGAACTATTTCTGTACATTTGGAGCATCTCGTACTAATGCATGGATGGAGAGTATTTCTTCACGTCAATATAGCTGAGTAGATTTTGATGAATCCTGACAGTGGTAATGTAACACACATTTCAATCACTTTATGTGTGTCATAGGTTTTTAATGCGAGTAAAATCACAGAGTTATATATATCACTAAAAAAGGTTTTTTTGTTAGCAGAGGTTAATATCTGGACAATTTCATTAGCGTCTAATATAAACAAGGAAGATTACATACTCTGTGGTCTGCCCACCGAAGTAATCTTCCCAAAATTTGTCAAAGTGTGTCACACCAACGTAGACGAATCCTGTCACTGTCATGTCACAAAGTAGATCAAATTGGAGGACTAATGCAAGCCGATTGGATCTTGGTGGTCACGACCTTCAGGTATGAAGAAAAGAAGGAATTAAATATTATCAGTTAGTACTAACTAGTTACATACCTGTTAGTGCACATGCATCCACTACAGAGCGAAATTTGGCCTCGTCGTAAGGTTTTCCAAACAGTATGTTATCTCGAATAGTCCCCCGTATAAGCCATGGGTTCTGAGATACATAACCGAAACCTGAAAAGATTCAATTCATTTATTTGCATATGATGTATGTATTTAACTGGCTGGCTCTTAAATACTTGGACTGACCAACATACTTGTTAAGTTTTCTGGAATTTGTAGATCACCACTTTTCTTTATCATGTCTCCAATTATAGCCAGCAGGAGAGAAGTTTTGCCGCTTCCCACGGGTCCTGTGATTCCGATCAACTCGTCCTTACCAATCTCTAAATTTAAATCTTTCAGCATAAAAGGTTCCTGCGTCGTAACTGTGGAGGAATCAGATTCTTGTATGTTTCTTTTTGAAAGATTCTTACTTGATTTACCCTTATTCTTTTTACTCTTTGGTTGGACTTTCTTGGTAGAACTAGTTGCCCAGGAAAATGTAGCGTTTTTGAAAATTATTACTTTATCCTCATCGCGATTTGTGTTTAATCTATCATAGTAATGTCCCGAATCCATATCTGGTAGCTGAAATTAAATGAATAATCCGTTAATAATGTCCTAACGTGTTACGAGATTTTCTACATTTTCGTGTTAGACTTACATCTAGTAGTTTCTGTATCCGCTTGATGGAGACCCACGCCTCCGTTAATCCATTGAGCACCCATGGAAATGCATTTAATGGTGCTATGAGCATGTTTATTAAGGCGACGGTGGTGAATACCTAAAAATTGAGAGTATTTATACAAAACATAAGAAAATACAATAGCATAGGTAAAGCTGTATCACATTAAACTGTCTCATTCGCCATCCTTTCTCGTAAAAAATGTCGAGCGATTTATATGAGTCCCTGAGCTTCGGGATTAAGAATACAGCGACGGTATCCCCTGTTTGATCGTAAGAGGCGACTAAAAGGGAGCTTCCAGGGTTGCGGGCGGTGAGAGTGGGAGCTCGATCCGTCCAGCCAGCAGCCCTGGAAAGGACGGCGGTGTATGCGAGGCCGCATGCATCGAGCATCGGAAGGAGAGCACATCTGCTCTCCCAAAGATCGACTCGTTCCAGGGCGCCGCGCGTGGAGGACACCGGTACGTTTCACTGGAGATCCCGGAGTCCTCCCCAAGCGCAGAGGCAGGCCACCGAGGGGGTTTTAGTGCGGTCAAATCCCACATTACCTGGAATTCTCTCCCAAGCTGGGTACCTTTTGAAGGTTTCCCCCTCGATACAAAAAAAGGTTGAATGATATGAACAATAGATACAAGTTTATTGTGCAGCAATTGTAGCAAATCACACACAACTACGTTGGTTTTTGTGGTTGTTTAAATTCCAGCCTCTCAGACCCTTACACACAAGATAATGGTATCGTCCACTTTCTATAATAACATACCTCTGGCGCGAGTAGCGGCTGTCCGCGCAGCGCGTGCGTGCCGAGCGTGAGCGCCGCCACCAGCACCGGCGTGGTGGCCCACAGCACCACGCACACCGCGTCCAGGTACTTGCGCGCGCGCAGGTACCGCAGCTCCTTCGTGCGCGCCTCTGGTATGCGAAGGATACGTTTATCAAGCATATTAAAGTAAGTCATACAATACAAAAATCAAAAATCTTTATCGATTTCCAAACCATGGATAGCTATTTTGATAGATATTTTGACATCATAATAATTGACAAAAAGTTTATTCATTTATTTACTACAAATATAATAATTTTTAAAAACAAGCAGATTGACATGTTAATAAATTATAAGTTTCTAATGTTATTGCATAAATAGATGTACATAGTATACATATTATTTATTTATTCTTTGTCTTTATCCTTATCTACTATATAAAAATAAGTGGGGTTTTCCTTCCTGACGCTATAACTCCAGAACGCACGAACCGATTTCCACGGTTTTCCATTCGTTGAAAAGGTCTCGGGCTGCGTGAGGTTTATAGTAAAGAAAATTTCAGGAAAAATTTCATACCAAAGTTCACGCGGACGAAGTCACGGGCGGTCGCTAGTATATAATACAGTAGAACCTCGATAAGTTAAACTCCAAGGGAAACACAAAATATTTTAAGTTATAGAGGTTTTAAGTTATCAAGGGTCTATGTTAGGGATATGGAGGGAAGGTACATATGATATTTTGATTGAAGTTATAGAGGTTTTTAAGTTACCGAGGTTTGAGTTATTGAGGTTCTACTGTACATTCTTTTTTAAACATTAAAATATTAACATGCCATTCATGGCAGGCCTCCCCAATAATGGGGAGAGACCCATGCCCAGCAGTGAGATGTAAAAAGGGTTGCAGCCAGTCATGACAATTTTAAAAATTGTACTATTGTGTAACATAAATAAATGATTGTGATTATGATTACCATTACTCAACATTATGCAAAACATTCTGCAATTCAATAATTTATTTTTAGCTGTTATAACATTATAGGCAAACGCAAATATCCTACATCATAAGTCATAACCACACTTACCACTAACTCTGTTTATAAAATAATCCTCCCAAACATGAACTTTAATTGTCCTGATGCCCTGGATCATATCGCTGATCAAACTGACACGGGTGTCTTTGTGCTTCATTAGTTCAGTACTAAGATAACCAATTTTATTGGCAATCAATTTGTTAATAGGTATCAAAATGACTGAAAAGGCTACACCAGCAAGAAATGAAATGCCCACTTGTTGATACAGTAGAAACAAGGTGATGACCAGCTGAAAAAACCAACTCTCATGTTAAATTGAGAACATAATATACAAATTTAATAATAATTAGCAAATGATATTACTTTACTTTACTACCTGTAATGGAATACTCCAGAGTGCATGAAAGCTCGGACATGAATTTACTATTCTATCAGTATCAGTTGACATGAAGTTTGTTATTTCTCCCACAGAAAAGGATTTTGACAATTCTGTTGATGTTACACTCAATGTTTTTCTTAATATAGTAGAGACAATGGCACCACGCATTTTTAACCCAATTATTGACATAAGCCAATTGAAATGTACATTAAATAAAGCGCCCACAATGGCTGTTGCCATAAGAGCTCCAGCATATATATACCTGAAATAAGGACACAGTGCAGCTAACTATTATCAGAAAGTTGATTTAAGAGATGTTATACAGTCTTCATACTTATCAGAGTAAATTATGCTTACCCATAGTGCATATCAATACTCTCATCGTCAACAAATGTGACCAATTCTTTAAGCAACATAGGACCTGCGAACCCTGCCATATCAGATATGAGTTTGAGAATGCCAATACTATAAAATTGTAGGGCGAAGCAACTGTGTAAGGCACGTAGTAATGACACATTTTGACGCCGCGGTGGACGCACTAGCACACGTGATGTAGGTGTCACAGGCGTGGATATTTGCGGTCTGGTTTCATCAACTGCACCATACCCTAAGTAGATGACATAGGTACTATAATTCTCTTAATAGATTTTACAAAACATAATGAATAATAATTATTTTTCAAATTTACTTTGTTAAAGTTAATAATCTGATATAACAGACAATACTATATGACACAACCTAAATAATTTTATAATTACTGCAGTGTATTTTATAAAATTATTGGATACTTTAAATTGTTATATACAAAAAATATTATTCTAACAAATTCTTTACCAGAACCAATGAATGGCTCATGAGGCACTTCTGCAAACTGCTGGTAATGATCTATATTTCCAATCAGAGCCTTATCCATTCTTGCACCCACATATGAACAAGAATACTTTAAGGGTAAATCATGTAACTCTTCAACATCCTTCAATTTATTTTTTAAACCTGAAAAAAAAATAACCTTCAAGTAGGTACATCTATAAAAATAAAATCTTTCATAAAATATCCACAAAATGAAAGTACTGTTTTCACCTTTTTCCAGAAGGGGGTCTACCCATGAAAATGTTAATTTTGACCACCAGCCAAGTCCTTGCATTGCAGTGCCAAGAACATCATCATCTACATGTGGAAGGAGCGGTGTGTATTCACTCTAAAACAAACATGTTAGTTATTCACAAATTAAATTGATCATGAAAATTTAAATCATTATATGTATATTACAATATTAATATTATAGTGAAAAGTCTTACATTTGAGCGTTGAGACCCAACAAGAGAACGAGAATAGAATGTAGGCCTGGAGTTACTGGATGGCAGCAAGGTCATAAAATAAAGAGCATGAATGCACAATGTGGCAATATTAAATACTATTGGTGTTCCAGTAAGAATGCTGCTACGGAGAGCTATTAAATTCAACAACACTGCCATGCACCATAATACCAACTGACTTGTAGGTCCCCTGGCACTCTGTCCTAGACGGTGTTTCAATGCCAAGACATATCCGAAGTGAACTAGCCATGATAAGCAAGCTGCTCCGGCAGCGAAGTAGTCGACAGGAAACAGAATAAAATTCTCACTGGTAATAAATATATATAACTCAACTATGGGAACAAACACAAGAGCTAAGACAACAAAACTCCGTAGAGTTATGGCACGCTCTTGAATTTTTTCTCGGATAACCCAGTCTTTTCGTAGGCCGATGAAGTATCCAGAGACAATGGCTTGTAGAAAAAACAAAGGTATTTGCAGAAATAACTCTTGAAAACATAATCCGAAATCTTTTGTTGTATCGTTCCAAGGGTGGAGGCCCATTGGGCCACACATATCTTCCCATTTCCATGTCACGTTGATTAATAACATTATTGCTATTATGATAACACTTTTAGATTTGTAAACACATCACACAACTATCTCATTCTGAAAATATATTGTCTATAAAATTAAGAGATTTTAATGACGTATGATGAATCATGAAATACGATTCCGATATCGAGGATTTACCTCTACAGGTTGTTCACATTTAAATAAGTACACATTATGTTTTATTTGGGAAAAATAAATAGGTATCAAAATATTTAGCACGATGACAAATAGATTCTTAAAAAATGACATTGACAAGAGGAAGCTGGCAATATTTCATTTCTACCTAATGGCATCGCAAACAAACCCTGTGCACATTGCCAGCATTAAGTTTAATTTTTGTTTAGTCTTAGTAGTCATAGAAAAAATCAGTTTGTTTTGAACATCTGTCTGACTCATAATATTAGTGATAGTGATTACTGACGACTTAATTTTTTTTAAACGCGGGCAATTTGCACTGATTTTGCGATGTATGGGAAACAAAAAAACTCTCCGATTTATTTATTCTTTATTCTTATTCTTTGATAGAACCTTAATCCCACCAAGAACTAATGTTAAATTTTTAGGAATTATTCTAGATTCTAAATTGTCGGGCGAAATGTACTGTGAACATTATTTCGAATAAATGTGAAAAATTATTAAATATTCTCAGAAGCCTCACAGGCGTTTGGTGGGGTTCGCATCCGCTTTCTCAGGGGCGTTTTGGATTACGCAAGTTTTTTGTTAGAGCCATGTAATAAACTTAGTCTTAAAAAACTTGATAGCATTCAATCAAAGTCGTTACGAATAATTATCGGGGCAATGAAATCTAGCCCCATAAATGCTTTATAAGTAGAATGTGGCGAACCTCCTCTTTATCTAAGACGACAAATTTAATGTTGTCTGATAGATATTTATTTCGAGCATTACAATTCTCGAATCATCCACTACTGCCTAAGCATAAATCTCTATTTGAATTAGTAAACAGCTCTTCATATTGGTCTCATAAATCTCCGCTATGTCTAGACTGTTATTAGTTATCAGAAATATTTATCTCTTTCATCCCCTTTGCATAGATCTACGACACTCCCATTATCTATATTTGCAGTAGAGTGCTTAGCTTAGGGATTCTCAAAGCAGTCAGTTGAGTATATTTTATTAATAAAACTAAATAAAACAATCATTCTTACAGATTCATTAAGTGCCCTCCAAGCTCTTGGTAAATTTTCTTTTTATAGCCGTCCGTTTCATCCAATTATTTTCCAAATAAAGCATCCATCTTTGTTCCTTAAGAAACTATTCTATCTTCTTCACTTGGATACCTAGCCATAGTGGTATATGTGGCAACCAAAAAGCCGACAACTTAGCAAAGGAAGCTGTTGTAGAAGGAGACAAAGTTCCGTACAAAATCTTCTGTCTCAACCTGAAATCTTTGCCTTTATCATATTTAAAAAAGTCTTAGACTGATATATATTATGGAATCTTAGCAGTAAATATAAAGGCAAATATTATTATGAGATTCAACCCGTTATTCCAATAAAACCTTGGTTTTCCAAAGTAATTTTAAACAAGAAAACTACAAGCATTCTTATAATAATGCGTCTGGGTCATACGTGTTCTCCAAACCATCTTGCAAAGCTTGGCTTAATAGATAGTTCAAAAATATGTGTTTATTTTCCTGTCCCCTCCATGATCCTCCTTTTTTGAATCACTTTTGTCCTTAAGAGTTCCTTTCCCATCTTCAACTCCTTGTTTGCTAATTAATAATAATCTATATCTTCTATATCTATATATATCTATATCTATATCTATACATATAATAAATCTGTAACAAGTCCGTTTCTGTACATTGAAGATATTTGAAAAAAACTGTCACTAGGGCTATTTATTAGCGTAATAGAACCCAAAACAATGATTTTTAGAATTATTGTCTGTTTGTCTGTTTGTCTGTTTATCTGTTCGTTTGTGCGCGCTAATCTCAGGAACGGCTTAACGTAGAAGGATGCGGTTTTCACTGATGTATTGGTATTTTTTTGGATTAACATTTAGGGTTTGTTTTATTTAAATCAGTTCACAAACAAAAAAGTTACGTCAATTTCAAGAATCGAATTAAATACTGAAGCGACCATTACCGATACAAGCTAAATAGCTGCATCCTTTTAACGTCTCGCTCCTCTCCTAGGCTTCTCATTATTGGGGAGGCCTGGAGATTACTTAACCACGCTGCTCCAATGCGGGTTTTTAAATTTAAGTGTGTAACTTTTGTAAGAGAATAAAGTAAATGCGAGCGGTCACACCACAAGTTTCGATAATTACTAACATCTCTTAATATTCTGATAGCAAGTTTTCAATCACTTATGCTAGATTTCATCTCTAAATATTAAAAAAAACCATACATATCACCACATAATCAAAGAAATCCTCAATACAAAATTAATGTACAAAACCTTAACAAAACGAGGCTACTGCCGACATCTATGTTCATATTCAGAACTATTTAGCATTATTTATTCTTATGCTATTTAGTGATCTGTTGCAAATTCGGTATATCGACAATTTAGTTTACACGCTGTACGATAGATGTCGTCGTTACCCAATAACGCTATTACAGAGTGGATTGGTGGAGATTATTTCAAATAATTAATTACGAGTATATTTACTTAATGAAATATCTAATAAAAAAATTAACAAGTTAGAGAGCTTTGGAACTGGCGCTGATATTGTACTCATTGTGGTAGAGCATTATGGAGGCGCGGCGCGGTGGTTACATCCACATATTATGGTATCGACCTTATTTAATAGACAATAATAATTATCGATTCGCGCAGGCGCGGTCCCAGTGGGGGGTCACAGGGGACATGACCCCCCCCTCCCCCAAAATCCCTCACTCATGCGTAGATGGAAGGCGAAACAAGCCAATTTGAAACACCTCTTCCCCCAAATTTCTTAGTGACCCCCCACCAAAATTTCTTGGCGACCCCCCCCCCCCCCAAATTGAAGGCTGCGACCGCGCCAGGACTCGCGTGGCGCAATGGTTACCATGCCGGACTGCCAATCGAAGGGTCTCGAGTTTGATTCCCGGCGAAGCAGAAATTTGAATGATGAGTTTAATTTTCTGTTCTCGGTTTAAGTGTTTGTATTTCTGTCTCTGTGTGTCTCATGGTACCCATTACACAGTGTATATTTACCCTACTCTGGGGCTATCAGTGTGAAACGTAAAAAAAATCAAAGTGTTCTACCGACTTTACTATGCTGAGGGATCTTTTCAAAATGATAGCTATGTCACCATATCATGATTACACCACCAGTCGAAGGTTAAAGTTCCACAGGCCGCTTTGCACGCTCCTTTTGATGTTTGAACGGATGTTTAAGTTATGGGACAACCTTCCAGCTGAGGCATGTCCAGTGGACTTTGACATGGGTTCTTCAAGAAAGCTGTAAAGAAAGCTCTTCTTGAAAGCCGGCAGTGCTCGGGTGGCTCCGCTGGGGTTGCCCGTTTCCATAGGCGACAGTGATCGCTTAACCACGCGGCCTTTCTGCCTCTTTGTTCGGTTTATTTATAAAAAAAGTGATTTCGAATAAACGAATAAGCAATTGCCGAGGGTCTAATAAAAAATGTTATTGAAATGAGCAGACGTTTTCAGTGGTTAATTTAGTAAGAGCTATTACATACATACGCAGTACTGGCACTGGTGTTACACTAATATGCTAAAGCGTCACGGCAGCAGCACGGCATGGTGGTCACGCCCAGAATAATATTAGTAATCGATATATTTATTTCTGATGCCGTGTGAAGGGTTGTTAATAGGACCAATTTACTCTTAATCGCATAGGGCCTGATCCTCTCACGCTGCTCCAATTCAGGTTGATGACGTAACAGTAAATTATGTTCAATCGCTTCCAAAACAAAACAATATCATAACAGTGTCTTTTGCATGGGACCAAAAATATATAACGGTCTACCGGAATTCCTCAAAATTAAAACGGGCAACGAATTTAAAAAAGGACTTAAAACGTATTTACTGAAAAAGGCGTATTACTCAGTCACTGATTTCATAAACGATAAAACGGCATAAAGGAATTCCATAAAAACCTGGGAGGTTTTTTTTCCGCCGGCTTTTTTTCCTCTCAGTGTACAAACACCCTGTGATATGGGTACCCACCCAAAGCTGACGATCGGAACCGACCCGAAATATAAATAAATAAATATTTTTATTTTTATTTATAAAAGGCGCAATATGGGATAAATAAAAATAATAGTAAAATAGATGTAAATGTATATTTCGTAATTGTATTATAGTTTAGTTTTTTCCTTTTATATTTTTATCATTGTATATTTGCATACCTCATGAAGGTAAATATGGCGAACTAAATATATGTAAACAACTTTGTAAACACCCATATTTGTGAAAATAAATGTCTTTGTCTTTGTCTTTGACGTCTTCATTGTTAGTGGCCTAACTGCTGTCGCAAGTTTTAAATCGCTCAAAAGACCTCCATTAAGTATGAACGAGAGTATGTTAACGACAATTGCAACCAACGTGTAAGCAACCAAGAATTTGACTCCCAACTACTAACCACGCCTGACATAGCATAGACATTTCACCACCTTTCTGCAATATATTTAAGTTATATAATGATAATGAATCTATGCATTATTTGCAGCACAAATTATTTAATTATAATGATACTTTCCGCGGGCACAGCAGTACTATCTAAACACTATAAAAACAGGCTATTAGAATACGTTTAATTTGTAAAGAGAAACTGATGATAATGACTGAAAAGTCGGTATTATAAGAGGAGTACAGTAAGAATTGTAAGGACTCAGGAAGAATGTATCTACTCAACATAATAATATGAACTTTTGTATCATAAGTAATTTCATAAAAGGTAACAACAATCCAAGGGACAGTGGAGGGCAAGCGGTCACGAACGAAATTGCAACCTCATCAGCCACGACCACTCTGTCAAGAGTGAACGACTAAGGAGGAGGAGGAACAAATAATCCAAGCCTAATCAAGCCTTTTGTACAAGTCTATCTACGCGGACGACGTCGCGGGCACAGCTAGTGTTAAAATATAAATAAAATTTTATCCTCATTTATTCTTTCTAACAAAATATTAATTTGATAAGTAATTTAACTAATGAAATATGTACCTACCTTCTTTTGTCTATCAGCTAACAAAATAAATTATTTGATATTAGTATTATATAATATGTATAATGTATTCTTTCCATCCTTTTCTTACTCTCCTTATTGATTATTTTCAAAATTCCATCCGCTGCATTAAATCCTTATCCCGAATGTTTCTCCGTTTTGTCGTTGGCATGATGTGCCACAGGCACGTTGCCTTAAATAAAAGAAAAACAAAAAAAAAAAACTGTCGTCTATGTCAAATGTCAACGATCATCTGTCAGCTGTCAAATTGACAGATTCATTATCACAGAGTACATTTTTGTTCATGGAGAGTTTTGGCGGGAAGTCTGAAGGAACAAGTTGTGCTCTTGTTTTATTTTCATTTTCTTAGTGTATTATTGAGTTATATCGGATAAAGTTGATGGCATTTTGCTCGATATAGGTTAATGATAGTGCACGAGTGTTGTGAAATAAAATAACAGTGCGAAAACATGTTTTTTCGGCTTGCCTCCAAAATTCCATCGGACATGTTCTGGTAAAGTAGCCATCACTTTACTTGAACATTTGACTGACTAGACTGACTGATACCTGACGAATAACTGACTTTTTTCTACGACTACAGTGATGCAAAAATTTTACTTGAAGCTGGCAATATGCACAGAGTTTGCGACGCCATTATTAAAATTGAAAAGTAAATATTGAATGGCTGAAAGGATCTTTATCCAATGCCGTAAAATGAAATTAAAAAAAAAAAAAAAAAACATTTTTGTTCATTAACCCAACACATTAGATTAGACCAGTGTTGCCAACTGCACCGTAATTACGGTAAAAACACCGTAATCAGCATAGATCTACCACCTACGGTAGGAATATAATTACGGTAGCAAAAAACACCGTAATACACATTGAAAATCGTAATCGATTAAACATTTTGTAGATATGTTATGTATGATATAATTTCATATATTTTTCCAAATTTGAATGTGGGAATGTGTTTATGTTGGGCATTTTGTCTCTATTACACTCGAATGCTGAGGAGTCAATGACATTAAAACAAAAAACGGAATAAACTCCTGACAAAATCTATTAAACGAAATATTTTATCGCAGCAGGCCATACAGCGACAGGGAAACATGAAACCGATTACAACGTTTACAGAACAACGGTTTGCACTCCGGGAGTGCCGGCAGAAGTGAAAACTTGAACGTAAAGTTGTGTATATTTGATATTTTGGAATGGTTAGGGAATAATTTCGCACGAATTGCTTTAATTATCAGTATTATTTTTCATCTAGTATTTTCAGTAGGTTTTCATCTACTATTTTTATGAGGTAGATCACTCATTTTCTTTCACTATTAGGTACTTCGTCACTTTTTTCATTAATAGATGCACTTTATTTAATATCCATATTTTAAATACAGTCGAGCCGTCATCAGCTGTCACCCCTCTGTCTTACGAATTATCGATCAGGCCACGTGTCCTGACGCGCGTTTAACATTTGTTACCTTACCCATCTCAAAAAAGTGCACAACACCGCTAAAGAAGATTTCACTTCAAAAACTGCGTTGATTTTAATCCCAGTGACGTTATGCATCAAAAACATAATATAGATATACTTATATATAAAATATTGAAACTATTGTCTGATTCTGATTAAAAATATAGTTTATTTTCACAACACTGACCTATAATTTGCTGCTAAATAAACAAGGTAATTTTACCGTAATTACAAATGACGATTGCCACGTAATTTTGTAAAATTTACCGTATTTTTAGAGGAATTCTACCACCCGCTAGATTTCAGAGTTGGCAACACTGGATTAGACAATTAGACACTATTACTCTTATGCCTTAGATCACACACAGCATAAATTTGTATATACTGAAACGATTTGTTTTGTTGTGTTGTGATTATCCCCAAAAACCAAACCAAACAAAGATTTTAAGAGGAGATTATATTCATCATCAGCAAGACCGATTATTGTAACTTTAATGTATATGATATTTCTCACACACAAATTGCAATATTGTTAGATATTTGACAGAAACTTAAAAGTATTTGTCTGTTGAGTAATTAAAGTGCAATCATTGTAATAAAATAAATATTATTGTGGACGTGTAAACATGGAGATCAATAGTTGTACTGCTTCTGAAGACAACATCTTAATTTTACAAGAAAATGAAGAAGATGAGGAAGTTGATCCTATTCACGATATTATTGATTACCTAGTCAGATGTGCAAGAATTTCATTTAAAAATGCTCATATTAACGAAGAGGAGCTGCGCACTTCCGAGAAAATTAAAATAGCCTGTGATCTTTTCAAGCAATCACCAACAAGATTTCTTATCCAGTTTGGAAAATACTTGTCTCCAAATCATTTGGATTACTTCAAAAAGATACAGCTTACTAATGACTCTGATGTAAAAAAATTTCAACAATGTTTAGCGAACCTTGACAGGTATCATTCAGAGGCAGGAAAACACAAGCGAGTTCGGAACAGACGCTACAAGGCCCTACAGAAATTACAATCAGATACAGATTATTTTAGTGATAAACAGATGATGTTACGTAACCCTCTTCTGTATGAGCAACTCATTGGGCAGTACATGACTGATGATGAAATTCGGGAACGGGACTCAGTTGACAGTGGAAACCTAACCCTTCTCAATATGATCCTTGAAACAATTGACAGAACTGAAATGAGAGAAATAAAGAATGAACAAATGTTAGAAGAAAGTCAAGAGGAAAACCTTGATTGTCAAGAAAATGTTGAAGATACATCTAGAGACAGAAAAGTGAACAACAAGCAATGGGGTGACTTTGATATTCCTGATACTACACCTTCACATGTTCCTGAAGAGAGACCACAGGCAATGATTAATGCAAATGAAAGAAATTTGCTCCGAGAAGAATTTCTGCAAGAAATGTACAATAGTTTCATTGATGGCAGAGATGCAGATATTGATTACAATAGCATAGACAATAATGAAGAATATGATGACCTTCAACAAATATCACAAGATGCGGAGGATAAATATTTTGACTCTGAATCAAATGAAGCTGAAACTCTCGAAGAACATATGGATTTGGTGGAAATGTATAAGAAAACAAGTTTAAACAGCAGCCCTATTGATCCATTAGATGAATTTATGGAATGTATTGCAAAAAGAATCAATGCATAAAATCATTACATACCTATGTACCTACCTGGTTTTTTGCAGTTTTATTGTATTTGCTTTTGTATTTGTAAACCTTACTGTATTTTTATTTACCTATCTGGTTTTTAGCAGTTTTATTGTATTTGCTTTGGTATTTGTAAACCTTACTGTATTTTTATTTATGCAAATAGTTTTTTTCTGGAATAATGGGTTGCAACTAGTTATTACTAGTTATTATTGGCTGCAACTCTTTTTATGTCCCAGTGGTACAGTTTGCAGTTGCTGGGCACGGGTCTTTTCCCATTATTGCTACTACTAGTTATTATTTAATATTATATTATTAGATAATATCTAATATATTATATTGTTATTGATGATGTATGTGATAAGAATAATACTTATATCACTGTTTTTTTTTAAACCAGCACCTCATCAGGTTACTTTCCTCATACTCGTCAGATCCAGGCTATATTTAAAAATAACCTCTTCAGAGTGAGTTCACCTCTTAGCTCTGCACCAGACAGGCGCAAAATTAATACTAAAACTTCTGATTGCCCTTTTACTCTTTCGGCTAAGGACATCAATAGAATAATAGATAATATGTCAAGAGGTAAATTGCCAGGGCACAATGGACTGAGCATAGAACATCTCAAATAAACATCTATTTCTAAGTAAAACGGAGCTTATATTTTAAGTAACATTTATTTTTTCTAGTAATACATAAATTCCATGCAATAGTTTTTGCTTGGTGCAGACTCAGCCATGTAGAGTTAGACATACAGCCATGTATGAGACAAAAATTCTAAAAATGACTGTTTTGATGGATGATTTTTATTATAATAATATATTATTAATTATTAATAATAATAATTTATTAATTCAGACAGCACAGTCCATAATGTGTTAGTAACAGTTTATATTCTTAAGACTATTTTAGTATCAATTAATTATTCTATTTATCAATTTATAAAGTATTTGATTTATAATAATTACTAATTATTTACCTATTTAACATTAAAAATATAAGCCCTAGAACTCATATGACATGCATTCCAGTGTCTTACAATTGGGCAGTCCACTCTATCCAATATTGAATCAAGGAGACTGCTGGTGCTGCCTCGCACTCTCCGCATCACCGAGGCTACTCGCTTGCGCAATATTGTATGGAAATCATCCACCCGGGCCTCGGCAAACATACGAGATGCGCTGCAGTACCGGGGCAGCCCCAGCAGCATCCTCAACCCATTGTTGTATTGGATGCGCAGAGCATTGAGCGCTCTGCTTGTGCACTTGGCCCATAGGCTGCACGTATAAAATGTTTGACAGTAGGCTTTAAATAGAGTAATTTTAACGTCAGCGCTACACCTCGCAAACCTTCGGGCCAACATGTTGCATCGCACCGACAATGCCCTACTCTCCCGTTCTACATCCATGTCATCGGAGAGGTCGGCGTTGACCCAGTGCCCCAGATATTTAAATTTGGTGACTCTACTCAACACGGCACCACAGAGCTTTACAGGAGGAACTTCCTTTGGGAGCTTTTTGCCTGCTTTAAAGACGAGTAGTTCACTTTTACTACTATTATACCTGAGGCCATGAGCCAACGCATACCTCTCACAAATACCAATCATGGACTCAAGTGCTCTGACTGACGGGCTCAGCAGAACCATATCATCAGCAGCGGTAATATAATACATCAACCTTAAATAATTATTTTTTTTATTTAAGGAAATAATATTTATTACGCATATTAAAAGTAAAAAACGATAGCTGTAATTTGCTGAATGGTGTAGTGTACAAACAGGTGCTAGCCGTGGTAGGTGACTTTAATCGGTTAATCGTCAGCAATTCTGTTGCGTTTTGTTGGAAAGGTGTAGTTGTAGGTCAGGTTAATATGAGGCGACCATCAGTCGTCGGAGTTTGAGGGCAATTGCATACAACTGAAAGGAGCTAGAGCCTTGCTTGAACTTGTGTATAGATGTTCATGTGCTAAATACTATACACCACTTACTTAACTAATATCACTGGACCTACAGCTACAGGCTAATCTGCTTCAAACTGCGACATTAAGCGGTTACTATCATTGATGAAAAAACAAAATGAAAGTAATAAATTATAAGACGACCCGTTGTGTGGTGCAATGGTTACCATGCCGATTGGAGGGTCCCGGGTTCGATTCCTGGCGAAGCAGAAATTTGAAAGATGAATTTAAATTTATGATTTTGGGGTTTGAGTGGGGTTTCTGTCTTTATGTGTGTTCATAGTACCCACGACATAGGAAAGTATCTATGTGTGTGCAGCGTTATCGTACTACATAATTGCCACCAACAGTAGCATAATCGATTATAGGTGCATTACATATTATAATTAGTATTGACGTTGTAACATAACTATTGATAATACCTACTAGTTACGCAACATATAAATTGGGTCACGGAAGTCCTTTTGTAAATTTCATTACGAAAGATAGATATCCTGTCGCGTCGTAACGCTATTATAGTAACTTACATAACTTTACTGTTAAGTTATACGATTGATCGTCAGATCGCTGCAATTGTTATGGTTTAGTTACTGGTGAAATTTACATGTGGTATCCGAGTGATACCGCTCGCTGCATCTATTTTAGCTGTAAAGTAATTCTATTGTTTCGATGAAAAGGTGTGACAGACGACCGGACTGTTAAGAGGCATGTCGGAATACCAGCACAACTGCTTAAGAACATAGAGCTTTGTTGGAGTTTGAACGTCGGTGATCTTGGGTGACGTTACATTACAGCCACCACTCCACCATGGTCGTGGGCCCACCGTGCCTATGTCACTGCAGACTTAACTTCTATAGTTCTATAAATAAGGCCAGGCTTCCTGTAAAAATAATTTTATTATCTCTAGATTCGCCCATTAGCACTTAATGTGTGTGCCGCCATGATCGTCTTCTATGTTCTTCGTGTAAATATTGCGTACAAAATAATAAATGCAACGGATCATACTAACTAGAGCATACTTAAATTTGTATAAAAAGCGATATGTAGACTCGTGCTTGACACCTTGGAATCTTATATGAACATCGGGTTCATGGGTCGAACCCCGAAGGGCAACTCTAAGAAAATCATTTTTTTTCTACCTTAACGTAATGTGGCTAACTTGATGAAGTAAACTTTACTTTAGATGAGAGATTGTTGCTAATGTCAATTCAAATATTTTTGATTCTTTGGTTTCGCTATTTGCTGCAAGTTACTGCCTGCTAGGTACAAATCTCCACAAGCTTACCCTATTGCTATCCATCTACTTATAAGACGGACGCCAGCAGTTATGAACATCCAAAAACGGTAATTTATAAGCACTTGATTTAGTCACAGTGTTGCAGCCACCCGCAACAATTTTTACGTGATTGATTGATTGATGAATCTTCTCTCTTCTCACCATAAAGCATTCAATTGACGGCGTCAATGTGGACTAAAACTCTGTGTATAAGCACTTGATTTAGGCACGGGTGGCTGCAACAATTTTTACGTTATATTGCTTCGTGTAGGTCTCTCCTCCTATGACTCTTCTCGCCATAAAGCATTCACTTGACGGCGTCAATGTGGACTAAAACTCAGGGATGGCCATGTCATAAAATACGAACAATAGATTATTTAGAAATAGTACTCGGATGATCTAGCTTTGCTCGGGTAAAAAGAATTGATTTTCTCCAGAGCCAGTCACTAAAGTAGCTCCGTTTTTTTTAAAATAGTACCTATTACAAACAACTCTCCAATGGATTTCAGTTTTTGCTTAAGATGATTATCGCTGAAAACAGTGATGAAACAACATTTTCTACAAATGAAACCTACGAGTAGCTAGATCGATTTATTGCCTCCGCATACTAAATTTCATAAAAAATGTTGGTACCGTTTTCGAGATTCAAATTAGGTATATCCGAAAGTAAGTTTGTTTGTTAAACTTTCACGCGAAAACTACTTATCCGATCATCATGAAACTTTGTACATATATTTTCTTGGAGTTATCATGAGTAAAATAGGATACTTTAATAAATAAATAATAAATAATATAAAAATAACGCGGGTGAAACCGCGGGGCACAGCTAGTCTTATATAAAATTCTCGTGTCACAGTATAAGTTACCATAACTCCTCCGAAACGGCTCTACCGATTCTCATAAAATTTTGTGTGCATATTGGGGAGGTTTGAAAATCGGCTACTGTCTATATTTCATCCCCTAAGTGATAAGGGTGGCCCACCCCAAACATTTTAACGCGGTACGGAGTTCGCGGGGTCAGCTATTATATACAAGAATAGGGCTGCCATCCGTCCGGAATTCCCCGGATTTGTCCTAGTTTGAAGGGCGTCCGGGGGCCGTCCGGTAGGGGATTTTGATAAGGGTCCGGGTGTAACCCTGGACATTTTTGTTATCAGGGGAAATCATTTTTTTTAATAGATAAGCGATAAATTGAAATAAATCTTAATTAAAAATTCATCCACAATAACCCGCATTCAAGAAGGCTCGGCAAAATAGTCAACGATCGAATGGAATTAAAAAATTATAAAGATGTTTTTTTTGTTGCAAAAAATAATTTTCCAGAGATGTCCGGGGAAAGAACCATATTGCGCCCAAATGTCCAGGATTTTTGCCGTGTTTATCCGGCGGCGTCGGTAATTTAGGTGATGGCAGCCCTATACAAGAAGTACTTGGACGCCCGAGCGTTGCTCGGATAAAAACAATGAAATGAAATGAAATGAGGTTTGAACCCGGGTCTCTAGCTCCGTAGGCAACTCTCGTAACCATTCGACCAAGCAAGCTTTAATCGACGAAATTTTTATAGAGGTCTTTCATTATCGACATTGTCATTTGTTTGAAGGGCGGATTGACGGTCGACATTTGACGGCTTTCTACGCCACAATATTATTAATATTCCAATAGATGTCAGTAAGAGTAATTTTACATTTAACGGCATAAACATTAAATAAAACGACAAATTTTAACAATAAAAATTTGTGGATCGATTTATCATCACCGAAACCAGGGTACTAAATTTCATCAAAATCTTTGGAGCCGTTTCCGAGATTTAAAAAATATATTTAGATATATACAAGAATTGCTCGTTTAAAGGTATCAGATTAAATAGATTACTCGTTTAAAGGTATTAGATGTATTTCCGACATACAAGATTGTGATTTATATTACGAAGAATGTAGGTAAATGAATCAACCGAAGTGTGGTCGGAGTGGAGTGTAGTTATTCGGTCGGAGTCATGTCGGAGTAGAGTTATTAATTTATTTTTAATATCTAAGCCTTGCAGCACGTTATATAAGTGAAGTTCTTTATGAATTACCTATTTAAATATTGTGCAGCGGAGCAGCGTAATGTTTACGGAAACATGTTCGCCCCTGGGACAATGGGTTTGTGGAATTATGGTGCGAAAACGAGTCGTCGCTCCGAGGGCGTGCGCTATGACCGCGCGCCCAGACGTGCCGCAGACGCCGCGCGGAAAACTCGACTCATCGCAACGCAAATACCAGTAGGTGGCTCGCCGGTCATTCAGTCGCAATCGTGAAAACTATAGTGCTACAGAACTTGCAGTCGACACTACTAAAGCACCAAAATGCATTTGGTAAGTTATTCTATCGTACCAATTATTACAAAAAGATAAAATTAGGTAACTTATTAAAAAAATCTGAAAAAGTTCAAAAAATATCGCACTTGCCAAAGAGGAGTACTATTCAAAAGAAGTAGAAATCCCAACGAAAATTTAAATTTCCCATAATAAATTACATAACTTAGGTAGGTGTATGTACTTGGCGTTCTCACGATAACAGTAGCGAAGGTTATGTCTAGCTATTAAATAATATATAAAGCCACCACAGGTTAACAGGTTATATTTACAGCTTTAAATTCACCCTTTTGCGGGCGTAGCTCCCAGCGAGGTGAGAAACTAAAATTAGTACTTAGGAGTTTTACGTGCTTGTTTTTACGATATATATTCAAATTTATAACGTATAATTTCCATGCAATCAAACATATACTAAATAAATAAGCTGCAATAGTGTCTCAATTATCAAGTACATAATACTGTTATCTCAAATATATGTATGTATATGTACCTTTTTTATAAAAGTGCTGCTGGGGGCTTATTCCCGGTCGTCCCTACCCTGTCGTCCCCACTGGGTACGAGTGGGAAAAAAAGTTTCATTCGTCATACAATCCGTAAAATCTCTAATTGAAATCCCCATGTATTTTGACTCTCGGTCTATAGAGGAATGAGTGAGAAATAAAAAGTTCCAATCGTCACTACTGGGGACGAATTTAACTTTTTTTTTCCCACTCGTACCCAGTGGGGTCGACAGGGAAGAAACCTTGCTGGGAGATTTTTTTGCCGCCTTTTTTCTCCTCAGCTCAACATCTAACCCAAACGGGCACATAAAGGCGATGACCGGGAAAAAAGGACATTCACTAAGCGAATATTATGTATGCCTAATATGAAATAAATATTTTCACCTCGACTTTTGAATTTGGCAATATTTGAAGAATCTTTGCGGATTACGAACCATAGAATAGAACATAGAACCCATAAATGAACAGTACCTGGACGACCGAGCGTTGCTCGCATAAAACAATTTCCTTTGTTTAATTTCAAACGAAACACTCATTTGGTTAGTGTTACTTAACAACGCCATCTGAGATAGCTCCCAATTAAAAAAAGATATTTTCACAAAAAAAACGCGATATGGTTTTGATAGAAGTTTGAAACTGGGACTCTAGCTCCGCAGTCAGCCTACTTACATTCGGTCAAGGAAGCTTTAATTCAATGAACGAATTTTATTTAAAAGGCCGTTTTGGCGGATGGCCTTTGACGGCGTTCTACGCCACAATATTATTAATACTCTCCAATAGATGTCAGGAAGAGTCATATTTTTCAGTTTATATTTATGTTGATTATCGCTGAAAATACGGATAAAGCGACAATTTCTAAAAATAAAACCTAGCTGGATCGTTTTATCAGCTCCGAACACTGGGTACTAAATTTCATCAAAATCCTTGGTGCCGTTTCCGAGATTCAAAATATATATTTAGGTAGGTATTTACAAGAGTTGCTCATTTAAAGGTTTAAGATTACCATAAATCGGCGCTGTGTACTGTGGAGAAGCTCAATCGGGGAAATTACCGATAAAAACTTGAGGTATGCAAAAAGGGTCGTCAATCGGTGAAATTATTTCCGATAAGAATCAAATATAAAGTTTTTTTTAATTATAATTGAGTATGAAAGACTAAGAGTAGTATTGAGATAAATGAGCGTTTTGATTCAGAATCCTACTTCTACTTAGTCTGGGTTTAACTGCACAACGGAAAAAATCGCTATTTCCCGCCGGCAATCCCTGACCTGACCTGAGCGATATATAGACTGAAGCGCATAGCCCGGCGGTTAGCGTAGAACGCTAACGATCTTTGCAACTAAGCAAAACGGGCGCGGTCGGGTGTGAGATGGGTGACCGCTAGTGGCAAAAAAATTCATGCGCGTTTCCGTGCTTCGGAGGGCACGTTAAGCCGTCGGTCCCGGTTGTTGTCGATAGATAACAGTCGTTAAACCTTGTCGGAGGCCATATGGGCGGTTTGAAAACATCCGACAGCGGGTTGGCCACTAACCCGCATCTCCACCAACCCGCATTGGAGCAGCGTGGTGAAGTAAGCTCCAGGCCTCTCCAATAATGGGGAGAGACCCGTGCCCAACAGTGGGACGCAAAAAGGGTTGCAGCCAATCCCTGACTATAAAATATTTTGTGCTTATATGCTTATTTATTTTACTACGGTAAACTAAAAGATCTATTTTTGATTACGATGTTTTCTTCATCGTAAATTAAGTGGAAAATGGCCGAAATCTTGACAGATCATAGATGTCTAAAAAATTGATGCCAATCGGTTAACGATCGCAATTGCCGCGATATATAGATGTGGTTAACATATACCTACATCTAAACTAAATACTAATGGTGCGCGATCGATGTACAAGTCACCATGTTGTCATTTAAGTATAAGTATACTCGGTTACTCTGGGTGTTGGTCATCGACAGGTACCAGATCATATGTATACAAACTCGAAAAAAGCTGTTGATAAATCTTTTTTTTAATAAATAAACCGTACAAAAAGGCAGACAGGCCGCGTGGTCTTAAGCGATCACAGTCATCTATGGACACGGGCAACCCCAGGGGAGCCACCCGCGCATTGCCGGCATTTGCATGGCTTTGGAGGAGAACTTTTTTTACAGCTTTCTTGAAGAACCCCATGTCATAGTCCGCTGGAAATGCCTCAGCTGGAAGGTTGTCCCATAACTTACACGTCCGTGGTAAAAATGAGCATGCAAAACAGACTGTGGAGGACCGCCACGAGTCCTCTGCAGTCAGTACAAATCTAAAGTAAAATTATATAATCTACGTACTGTGTAATCACTTCTCTCCTCATTTAGACAAAATAAACATGCAGGTAATCTACCTATCCTATTTAGTATTCTAACTTTGTTTAAAGCATTTGTTTAACAAATGCCTACTTAAACAGGTTTCACTTTAGGTACCAAAATGGGATGTTCTGAGGCGAGCTTATTGCTGAAACAGAACATTTTCTTCCAGATAATTCGGTTCGTTTCCCGTGGCACTTCTTACTTACTTACATCGTACTATGTAGTATGAATAGAGCGTGTTCATTTTTTAGTTAATCGACGCCTAATTGTACCTACTATTGTATTGTATACAATGTACTAATATGGAGAGAGGTAGTCAAAAGAAGTCCTCTGCCGCAAGGCTTACTATAACACTCAGGACTATCTTATTGATAAAGTAGCATGGGAATGAATCTCGCTCATACAAAGCTATTTCTTCATAGAATGTATTAGTTTTAGTAATTACTCGCATCTGTGAGCAGGTGGAAGTGGGATAATAGCGTCTCACATGATCAGCTGTCACGTGTGCCCATTATCAAACCATAGCCATTCTGTTATCTCAAATATATTGTACTTTTTTTAAAAGAGTACTGCTGGGAGTTTTTTTCCGCCGCCTTTTTTCTCTCAGCTCAACATCTAGCCCAAACGGGCACGTAAATTCGATGACAGGAAAAAAATAACATTCATTAAGCGAATATATTGTATTCCTAATATGAAAAAAATATTTTTTCTTGACAAACCCCATCTAGAACTCGCTCTACGTCTACGCTACGCTAATTTGTTCGTGTAAAAGACATCCCACCAAAACATTCTGTAAAAAACTAGCCAAGTCTCGATGGAGCTGCTTGTTTATCTCTAAAAAGTAATGAAATCTAGAGAAAGTCGTGCCAAGTCTAAGGTTCCTTACTGCGATTTCTTTATTATTATAGTTAACGTTGTGTGACTTGGCCGTTGAACATTCTTTTTGTTTACACGTAATGTTATATCTGTTTTAACTACCTATGTTCATGTACGTACCATGTATGTACCATGTTAAGCGAGATAATAGCCCATACTGGTATTGGTAATTGGACGCTAGTGTCTCATTTTAGGCTGTTGTTGATTGTGCAACACATGCATTCAGTATTGAGAATGCTGACTTCTGCTCACTTCTTTTTGGAGCGTCAAATCGACCACCGATCTAACATAAAATAACACTTGTGTATCCTTCAACGGCCAAGTCACACAACATTAACTATAATAATAAAGAAATCGCAGTAAGGAACCTTAGACTTGGCACGACTTTCTCTAGATTTCATTACTTTTTAGAGATAAACAAGCAGCTCCATCGAGACTTGGCTAGTTTTTTACAGAATGTTTTGGTGGGATTTCACTTCTTTTTGTAGAAACGTGGGCATATTGATTTATTTTATTAGATTTTCTTATTTGACACAGTTTTTTTTCTTTTTATTCGAAGTACTGCCTAAATGTAAATTAAACCTAGAAAACTAAGAGTACTATTTATTTATTTATTTATTATTCACAACAATTGCTTATAGCGCTTACAGCGATGCCAAATCGCACTACCAGCTAACATTATTACATTATAAAAATATTATTGAAGAACTACAATATTAATCATATTAAACACAAATATTATAAAATAGTACATAAGCAATTATATTGTATTACAAATTAAATTAATTATTATTTAACATAAAATTTAAGAATTTAATTAGATTTCAATTATTATTAATTGAATTAAAATTTATTAAAAACAAATAATTATCAAAGATTATGTATTGATACAATTTTAGCACAATAAAATATAAACTTATTAGTGGACGTATAGAATAGGTCGAGTTCTGGTTCATGAGTGATAACAGCATTATGCAAACTATGGCCTGTGCGGTGGGAGCGTGCCGCGCGGTCTGCGTGCGCGCGGGCGGGCCCGCCAGCAGCCGCGCCGCGCGCCGCCGCCCCCCCGCCCCGGGATGCGACATTCAAAATAAGATGATGCTTTCTTTTCCTCGCGAGCGCTGGCCGCTGAAGTAACGCATGCCATCAGTCTCTTCTCTTCGCCACTCCCATCCCATCCCACCATGATACCACCCGTGACCACTGTCAACGATGGACGCGTACTTTTTATGCCCGTATCGCCCGCGAAATACGAAAATTTCAAATTTTATTTCATTTTGTTTAGTTTTTGAAAATATATTTTGTTTCTTAGTAAGTAAGTATTAGGTATAAGTTATTATTTTTAGTAAGAATTAGGTAATTTTAAAGTTTAGAAAATGGGAAATAAAAGTAAAAATAAATTATCAAAACGGAAATATTTACAATTCAAACGACAGCAAATAGCTTATATGAACGAAGAAAAAAGGTAAGTAAAAAGAAACAATACCCGATATATCGATAATCTATTTACAATAATTTTTTTCGTAATATTATTATATTTTATTTTAGGCTAGCTATCTATTTATGAGCAAAGAATATTTAGGTTACTCGGTAGTCACACTTGGTCCTTATTTCACGATTTGGAAAGTAGCGTCTGTAGTCAAGTTTTTGAAGTCTTGTTTCACTCACGTTTGCAATACGACTCAGGTTCGATCCCCAGCGTAGCATATGTTTTTTATATTATATAAATTTGTTTTTTTTTACTATTTTAAAATTACAAATAATTTTTACAATAAAAAGCTTATAAAAAGACAGACTGAAAACATAAATATTTGAAATTCTTACGGCCGAAAGAAGTCTACATGAACAAAAGAAAAGTACGTAAGTAACCTAGGTACAAAGCTATGATTCATTATATACTTTAGGTGTTTATTTTTTTTACACCGTAATCAATTTTGTTTCATAAATAAAAACCTACAATTACACTACAACGACAACGACACGACAACGAGAAATCCTTACGTAGGTAATGTGTAGCCATACTGATCCTTTATTTCACTTTTAGTGAAGTAGTGAGCGTAGCTCGTAATAAAATCTCGTGCATTTCGTAGGAGTGTTCTGGGTTCGATTCCCACTTGTAAAGTTTTTGTAAAATTAGTCCTCAACCACAAATATTTTTTTTACAGTGAAAACGTTTTTCCGTTTCTGATTCATTAAAAAAGTGAACAAAATTGTGAATTTATTTTAAGTATCGATTTTTTTACTTTATAATTTTACATATGAGCTGCGGCCCACTGTATACAATCGTAGAACAGTCGAAGCTGTACATTCGTATTTTTTGCAATGTTTAAGTACTGTACGTTGCTGATATATTAAACGTATTTGTTCAAAATTTTGTTACTAAATGACATTGTTGCAAGACAGTTATTTGAGCTTCTTCGTTGTATAAGAGCTTCTTCGTTGTTCCGCTAGGTGACGCTGGCTCGTAATTTAGAAATCAACTTATTTTTACTTAAAGTCACCGATAGATGGCGATGGCGAGTTTATGGGAACATCACCCCGCCGCAGGGTAGAGGCGTGGCTTGTGATTAGGTATTTCGCATTGATGCATGCCCTAAACCTTAGCAAACCTCACGAAATAATAAGCGAAATCAACAAAATGCAAATAATCCCTCCTTATCCATAGCAAACGTTTTCAAGCGCAGTAGAAGAATGTCGTAAACGAGTCGATTGTAACGCGGCCGCAAGCGCGTTTTAAAATACAGTCAGGCGCCATCTAGCGACCTCACTATCACCGCCACTCTTAGTCCAATGCATTATATTTTGACCAAATGAGCGAAATTAATATTTTAGTGTAATTTGTTTATTTAATTTACCTATGTAATGTTCGAGTAGAATAAAGTTAATCGTTCGACTGTGTCTTCTTGTATACTTGTAAGTATAAGTATAAAAGCCAATCTTGTCTTATCCAGAGTTTTCCTTTAATTTTATTTATATGCGTATTAAAAGCAGAAGGGGAGGCATTCGCCCAGCATTGGGACGCAATAGGCTAGATTAAATTAGATATTAATAAAAAAAAACTCAAAGAAAATAATACTGAACCTACTCAATCTATACAAACTATAAACATACCGTTAACTCTTTATCTTTATTATTAGACAAGTGTTAATTATTAATATTAATAATTACATAATAAAATCAATGAACTTTCTACCAAAGGAATTACCTACTGTCCTGCCTCCTGGAGGACTCGAGGAGAGGGGGTTGAGGTTCGAAAAAACTTCGGGTCACTTATTCTCGGAGTCGAAGAAAGGATGTGACTTCGAGTCCCATTTATTTGCGATTGCTTTAAAAATTTTCATACACTGGGTCTTATATACAAGTTTGACAATCCACCCTTCAAACAAATAACAATGTCGATAATTATGAAAGACCTCTATAAAAATTTCGTGAATAATGTTAATGCTTTCTTGGTCGAATGGTTACGAAAGCCGACTACGGAGCTGGAGACCCGAGTTCAAATCTCAAGTAGGCAAGCTGCAATTTTAATTTTTTGTGACAATTTTTTTTTATTGGGAGCTAGGTATTTCAAAAGGATTTGTAAAGTAACACTAAGTCAATGAATGTTTTGCTTAAAAATAAACCAAGTAAATAAATTGTTTTATTCCGAGCAACGCTGGACGCCCCCAGGTACTATCTAACTAAATAAACAAAATTTTGCTTTCGCTTAACTTCGGAACTAAATGACCTACAGACTTGTAATTTTGGATTTTAAGTATGTGATTATAGCTTACTGGATGATGAAAATTTCAGCGCTCTGGTCTTATCCAGAGGTTCTCTAATAGGGGCCTGAAAATGTGGCGAAATGGTTCTAGTAAAGGATGGACCAAGAGTACTAAATGATCCTAGTTATCCTAGTTTTTATAGTTTTCCCTTTATGTGGCCATTAAACCCTAACTCTGTACCAAATTTCAGCTCTCTGAGTTTATGGGAAGTACTAGTTCTATTTTGATTTTATGAGTGAGGTGAGTGTCGTAAATGCGAACGAAAATGCGAAACTTTGCTTTCGCTTAACTTCGGAACTAAATGACCTACAGACTTGTAATTTTGGATTTTAAGTATGTGATTATAGCTTACTGGATGATGAAAATTTCAGCGCTCTGGTCTTATCCAGAGCTTCTCTAATAGGGGCCTGAAAATGTGGCGAAATGGTTCTAGTAAGGGATGGACCAAGAGTACTAAATAATCCTAGTTATCCTAGTTTTTATAGTTTTCCCTTTATGTGGCCATTAAACCCTAACTCTGTACCAAATTTCAGCTCTCTGAGTTTATGGGAAGTACTAGTTCTATTTTGATTTTATGAGTGAGGTGAGTGTCGTAAATGCGAACGAAAATGCGAATCTTTGCTTTCGCTTATCAGCGGAACTAAATGACCTACAGACTTGAAATTTTGGATTTTAAGTATGTGTTTATAGCTTACTGGATGATGAAAATTTCAGCTCTCTGGTCTTATCCAGAGGTTCTCTAATAGGGGCCTGAAAATGTGGCGAAATGGTTCCAGTAAAGGATGGACCAAGAGTACTAAATAATCCTAGTTATCCTAGTTTTTATAGTTTTCCCTTTATGTGGCCATTGAACCCTAACTCTGTACCAAATTTCAGCTCTCTGAGTTTATGGGAAGTACTAGTTCTATTTTGATGATCCATGAGTGAGTGAGTGTCGTAAATGCGAAACTTTGCTTTCGCTTAGCTTCGGAACTAAATAACCTACAGACTTGAAATTTTGTATTTTAAGTATGTGATTATAGCTTACTGGATGATGAAAATTTCAGCGCTCTAGTCTTATCCAGAGGTTCTCAAATAGGGGCCTGAAAATGCGGCGAAATGGTTCCAGTAAAGGATGGTACGGCAGTGTTTGCTTTGCGCTCGACTTGGCGGGGCACTGACGTGCCATCCCGATCAACGCGTTAGCTAGCTCGTAGCTTTACTGTTTAAGATTTCATTGCCCGTGGAACTGCTTCGCGCTACCGATGTTTTTATACAAGGCTTTATTATTATTTGTTATATTTATTTATGTATATCACTAAACCTATAATGTAAAAATGGACCTATTTATGTAATTTTATATACATATTAAAAATTATATTTGATAAAACTTATCCAAACATTATACAAAAATTATGTATGCTATAATATGTAGTTTAAGCGTTGCACATACTTTAAGTATTTTTTTATTTATTTAAATGGAGTAGTAGATGAGCATACAGATAAATTGTATTGAAGTATCGTCGCTGCAGTCAAAGGACACCAAATTCCTGCCTAAAGTTGTGTGCAGTTGCGCTACTACTACCGAGTTGAAGCATGTCACTCTTGCCGGCAACCACATATTTGAAACTCAATTTACGACAAAAGTAGATAGTGCGACGGTGGCATTTACCTAGTCGAATCATGAAAGTGTATATTTAAGGGTGAAAACAAATAAATAACAGCATTTCAAGTGTCGAAGGTACCATGGACTGGACACATACTTCAATTATCTACCTCGCTAGAAATCTATTCCAAAAGCCTCGTTGGCAAACCAATGTGTCTATAGGATCCGTAAGGAATATCACAAATAACCAAAGAGTCAATTGTCTGTAAATAACGCTGGGACGACCTCTGAATACTATTTACAATTAGGCAAAAACCAGTCCCTTTTTTTTATTGAACCTAAAAATGTGATTGTGAAAAATTGTGATGTGATCTACCAGATTACAAGGAGTGCAGAGAAATGCCCTTTATTCCTATTCCATGGAAGATGTGAGAAGAGTTTTTTTTAATGATACTACACAGATTGTGTAGGAACATTAGAGATAGTCAATTACTCCGTTCCATTCAGTAACTACTTTCCCTATCCTTGAATGATAATAACAATTAAATGTATCAGCTATTGTTTTCAGACTTAGTTTGTCAAGCGTGTGCCAAAGTGCCAATACACGTGTGCCCTTTGTTAATGTTACAAATTATTTATTTTGTGATAGTAACAACAGGTCTAACATGTATCCCATTTTATTAACTTTTTTTAGAAGACGTCTGCTATCCGTTTCGTCTTGTAGTCCTTATTTGCTAGTTATCTGTAAAAGTATGCCGTTAGTCGTGAAACATGTCATGTCATTTTATCAGTGCCATAAAGCATAATGTCTCTTAATCCTATCAATAACGTAGTGGTCCCAGTAAAGTAGTGGTGTGGGTGCGTAAAGGAAATAAATATTAACACTTTCACGTGTTTTATGTGTCGATGACCAGGCAACCGCAACAAATCCAAGGCAGAGGAGCCCACGCGTCCGACGTCTGTCGCGAGCGAGTCAGCTCCACCTATAGTTACAAGATTTTCCTGGATTTGATACAAAGTTTCATTATTCGTGAGTTAACGGAAATAATATCTGCAGACCGGCAAATAATTATGCAATATTAAAGCATATTTAAACATTTAGGTTAAGGTTTATTTTGAATAGTTTTTAAAGAATATACCAAACCGATTTAAATTTGCATTTATTTAAATGTCGTTGCGATCTATGTTGCGATCAGTGTCAGACTCTGGAGTAGCAACGTAACTTGCTTGAGGTGCTGTTTAGATAGACATAGGCTGTAGTAACTACTTAACACTACGTGGTCTGCATGCTCATTTGCTACTCCATTCAAATAAAAAAGTAATTAATAATAAGTTTTAAGTCTAAAATAAATTGCAGGCAATCTTTTTTAATTTTTTCTTTTCGTTGTGCTACCGGTGCTACAACCTAGTAGTAGAACCCATTATTACTTATTCTTTTTTCTTTATATATTATATTATTAATAAGTCCTCCAGCATCCTCCGGTCAACTGGACAATGGAAAATAATTAACCTTGGCCCGGGAACTCTAAAACAGAAAAAAAACAATTTTTCTTATTCAGGTTGACCGGGAAAAACTGTACTGTACTACGGAAATTAGCGATTATGTACATTCAAAATCAGATTTGAAGGAATTACTATTCTCGAAGACTATTCGAATTCACCAGGTGAGGTTGATTGTGTGCCATGCCCTTAACCAAGATTATTATTATTATCATAATAGTGTCCGTAGTTTCGACGAATGGATAGGGTTTGGATATATTTTTGCAACCATTGTTTTTTTTGTTTTCTTATAATTTTGTAATTTGGAGCTACTTCAGTAGATGGCGTTGTTAAGCAACACTAAGCCAATGAGTCCATGAAGATAATTTATTGTTTGTAGGGGTAGTAGGGGTTTCACGAATTTGGTCAAGTTTGATATTCGTCAAATCGGCAATTACATAGCGTTTTTGGCAAATTTCATAATTGGACCCACCGACGGCTGGAGGAACTACAGCTATGACCAATATCCAATTTGACGAATGTCAGACTTGGCCAAAATCGTGCAACCCGTTTGTTGAGCAACTTACGGCCATCCGGGTACTGATGATTTGAAGACAATCGCTACTGCAGAGGACTGGCACAGGACGTAGTCACTGTTTTGGAGGAACTGTCTGATTGCGAAACTGAAGATATAGCAATCCCTTATCCCTAATAATCCCTACTAATATTATAAATTCGAAAGTAACTCTGTCTGCTATGCTTTCCCGCTTAAACTACTGAACCAATTTTAATGAAATTTGGAACACATATAGAGTGGACCTTGGGAAAGAACATAGGATGGTTTTTATCCTACGGGAACATATAAAACGAGTCCACGCGGGCGAAGCCGCTGGCGGAAGGCTAGTATTAGGTATAAATTCGGAAGTAACTCTGTCTGTCTGCTACGCTTTCCCGCTTAAACTACTGAACCAATTTTAATGAAATTTAGGACACAGATATAGTGAAACTTGGGAAAGGACATACGATGGTTTTTATCACCGGGACATATAAAACGGGTTCACGCTGGCGAAGCCGCTGGCGGAAGGCTAGTAAAGTTATAAATCAGACAGAATATTTCCGGTTCTTCAGATGATGAAGTTATTCAAAAAACAGTTTCTCTAGCTTTGATGATTTGATGTGCTGTAACTAGGTAGATATGTACAAACATCTCATCCACCTCCAGAAATCAGCTCAGATAATGACCAAACATGGTTTGCTATTTGTTTACCTATATTAGCTAACTGACAAATTCAACATATACAAATATATTGGATATTTGATTCAAATGACTTTGCAGTGACTGGCAAGAAACTGCTCATCGTGTGGTGATCTGTTGAGCTTTAGAAGCTTTCCAGCATAATTTTATGCTTGTAATTGGTAGTTGGGATGATTGGTAGTTGGTACATATAGTGCTCGTAGTATTGCAAAAATCGATTCACGCGTGGGCGCCAAATAGCCCGTGGCGCCACTCGGTCTGCGAGCCTGAGTTCCCACGCCTCCGTCCCAAGCTCGACTCTCGCATCTCGATTCCAAGTTTTATAAATAAATGCTTCAAAAACTTTCACTGCCAAGTAAATAGATAGGTACCAGTTTTTGGAGTGCGTGCATAATTTTTTATTATTCACGCAAAAGTTCGTTGTGTTCTGATGCATAAATGTTGTCTAGACGAATTTTTAAAACAAATAAATGTTAAAAGGCTCCGGAACGATTCTGTGACGAAAAAACCTTACAACTTAGTTGTAACCTAGTGCCAAGTTTAAGGTAACGAAACGATCAAAGTACCTTTACCTTTATACGTATATTTTTAAGTGCAGTTTGAGACGTTGCAAGAATGTACTAAGTAGGCAATAATGTTCAACCGCTTGCACCGAAGCCTAACGGAATCAAGACAGGTTCGGAGGCAGTTTTATGTCATGTCCATTGTAAAGTTGTGTGTGCCCTCCTGAGTACCAAATGCAGTGATGCCTAACATTAATAGCTAACAAGTTCGTGTAAAACTGTTACGCTGGAATATTTTTGCTACTTATAACGTTCGATGTTATAACGAATATGATGTTCCTGAGTACCAAATGCAGTGATGCCTAACATTAATAGGTAACAAGTTCGTGTAAAACTGTTACGCTGGAATATTTTTGCTACTTATAACGTTCGATGTTATAACGAATATGATGTTCCTGAGTACCAAATGCAGTGATGCCTAACATTAATAGCTAACTAGTTCGTGTAAAACTGTAACGCTGAAATATTTTTGCTACTTATAACGTTCGATGTTATAACGAATATGATGTATTAAACATCAATCATTAAAGATCTTATCATTTATTCTCTTTGCAGTGCGCAAAACCAAATAGGTTACTCTGATATGATTAAAGCGACCGACTACGACGACTGTCTGGATATTCCAAGAGGGTGATATAAAAAGGGGTATTGGTACATACAGTAAAAATAATTAGGACGAGCGTATAAATCGCACCTGCCTACTTTGCTAATAGCATGTAGCCGAACGGCACCACATAAAAAGATATTCTTACAAATGAATGCTAAGTACATAGGTAATAGTCACGATGGAAATTAATATTTAGCCCCGACTAATGCTGCGTAAAAGCATGTGTTAACTGTGTCCGCTCATTTAATCTACACGTTCAGCAAACATTTGTTGGAACCAGCTGACGACTTTCCATTTCTCATTTAATAAAATACTGTGGCTAACCCAATCCTCTAGTTTTGCCGGTAGCTAAATAATTATCTATTGATTATCAACTGACACTCGTAAAGTCAAGCAATTTCATCCGCCTTACTTAATGACCATAAATCTTCTATAGGTATTACATTATTGTCATATTTTTTAGGAACCATAGTAACATGCATAATCTGCTACGTTTGAAATAGGCAATGACGGTAGTGGTATTTTGCATATTTTACTGATACGTTTTTCAAAGCATTTTACTCAAAAAGTTCCTGGTTCTGAAGTAAGGCTTACAAGTCCGTGCGTACGAAATTATGAACGCGCTACTCTACGTTTCTTCTATCGCGGGAAAAACTCTCATGGTACCTCCGTATATTAGTTACGATCTTACGGATATGAGAGGATCCAATCTATCCCGGCTCTTAAACTCGTGTTTTCTATTATACCTTTGTCAGAGAATACACCCTCTGCGAGCACAGAGAGCCGAGCTGCGATAAGTGAATAAGGGAATCCCCAGTTCAAAAGTACATAATTATATCTCGATGGTTCAAACTAACAAATATGTGATTAGAACAAAAAATATTTATGTATGTGGCTGAGGATTGTCGCAGTAAAACTAAGTCGTATCCGTCTTGTCAGGTGTTATGTTGCTATTAAAACATGTAATTTTCTTTATTTAATGCTAAGTAACTGTAAATTTTGTTACCGAATTATTTGATGAATAAGTGTTTTTTTCCATTCTATTCATAATAATTTTATTAAATTTTTCCAACACCGTAAAGTCCGTAAATGTCTGCGAGTTGTCTTAAAATCATTATGTCATGTCCACTAATAAGTAAGCAATTGATGACCGAAATACTGTCAATTCCAAGTGGTTACCTGTGCCCAACAGTGGGACGTTAAAAATATATTAAAAAAATACTGTTCATAGAACTCATCTACCGTCTAATCAACCAATAGACGGTAGATAAGTTCTATGAATCAATCTCCCAACAGAAGCTCAAAATAATTTTCACATATAATTATTCATACTATACACATATACTATACTACATACTACATACATACACTATATATATATATATATACTATACACCCGTATTCATATTATGAGGATGAATGACAAACAATACTATAAGGTCCCATAGTTTTCGAAATGCATAGGGTCATCTAATGCCCGCCCCACACCGATGATGCGATCTGTTTGCGCAGATTTATCGCGTATGGATGGTAAATCGTTCGTCGGCGGCTGATTTTTTTTTCATTAAGCACATAATTAGAGCCAATTATGCCCAACAACGCAAGTGCGTCATCATTTTCCGTCATGGATGACATATTTATTCTGTGAACTTTTGCGGAAAAATTACGATTATTTCGGCGTTCGATTTATCTGTACAGTCCTTAGAGCATCAAGGTATGACAGGTATAGTATGACACCCGTCAGAGGAGTGACCTTTACGGGCGAACCCCTCGTTCCAACGTCCATGCACAATGTGCCTTCTAAGTTACACAACTAGTGTGTATGTCTGTGTCGGTGTCAGTGTTGACGGTGCATAGAAAAGGACGTTGTTAATTGAAACTGACAATTATTTAGAAATGTATGCGTCTGTAGCGATGAAAGAATATTTGTGAATGTGTGACAAAATTAAAATGTGTGCGTTCTTCCCCCGCACCAGATTTAGCAGAAAAATTGTGTACCTATCCAATCGAGGTGCTATGGACCAACGGTTGGTCCACGGGGAACTCGCGTGCCGTCTCTACTCAGGGTGAGTCAGTAACTTTGATGCTCTAAGGTACAGTCTAAAATCTAACGATTTCTCGTTACGTGAGGGTGAACGAATTCATAGACGATACTTGAGTGAAGCCTGCTACTATGCTTTTGTCAAAATCGACATGAATCGATGGCTTGACACAACGAACGCACGTTAAATAGCGTTCTTTGCCTATAGTTACCTGCTTACTTAAACAAGTTTTTTTCTGGAATACGGTTGACAGTGTATTGCATACCTTCACATACTATTTTTGAAATAAGAACGTAATCTAAATTCCTTTATCATTGTTCGTATAACACTAAAAGTGTGATATAAGATAGTGAAAGGATGCTTGAAAGAGGGCAAATTAGATGCAAAGAACCATAGCCCGATTCCCGTCGTGTAACATTTGAGTTGGTGATTCGGCGCACGTGCGCCTTCGGCTTTCACTGTCGTAGTGCCATCGTATCCTGGTGTTCTAATCTATGTTTTAGACTATATGTCATTTGAAGGCATAAATAAAAACATAGGGTATGCCTAATACAATTATTTCATTCCGTTGTTTGAACACTAAGACATCTACTCCACTTAAAGCCATTTACTGATTTTACTTACCGACCATACAACAATTAGGTACCTACCAACAGCACCAACCTTCTTAATCTTTCATGGTATTAAATTACAATAATTACTAAAAATCCAATCACGTACAATTTATCGCGTCAGATACCGGGCCGATTATTATAAAGAATCGTTTCAAAAAGACACCGTCTACTTTTAATTACATATTGCAAAATATTTATGGAATATCACAATGAAGGCTCAAGCATTATTACTTCAGCCTGAGGGCGTTCTCCTCGTTAACACACTTATTCAATCATTATCAACACAGCAATATCTACATTTTTTCCATAAGGAGCTATTGAGGTCATGCATTTCACGTACATAAACAAGGAGGATGGTTATAATATAATATTAAATTAGCTCGTCTTTCGTCCCACCATGCCGCTTGGTATTTTAACGAGCTACTTGTGTGCCCAAAAAATGACCGAAATCCCTCCACTGCTCTAATTGTATGAAAACCGCTGCGAAAAATCAACTGCCTGTCATTAAAAAAAATGAGACCACATAATTTGTACTATCGATACTTTCTTTATTTGCAATTTTAAAGTACAAATATGATGATTTCTTCCACTTTTGTGAACGTTTATTTCAGTCGTATTTACTATTACATAAAAAAATACATAGGTACAACTCTACAATTCTTAATATTAATGAATTTACCTTTTTTTTCTTTTTTCAGAGAATAGAAGGAACGCGTACTGCATTCCTCAGTGGGCTACTATTACTAATACAACTGGTTTCTTCTGAGCCTAATCCGTTAGGTATGTTTTCTTGTATTATTATTAGTAATAGTAAATTAAGTACAATTACTGATGTCAAATATTCTGATGACGTACCGTATAAAACATATTACAGGTGCAGTAGAAAATTCAAGCCCCAGCTTTATATCTATTTTTTCTCCACGCATGGATTTCGACCAATGGAAACCTTTGACTGGTCGAGGTGACCCACTTCGTAATGACCCTACATACGACTACGAGCCACCAGTACTAGAACGAGTCCACTACTGGGCTGATGAAACGCGCCTCGAAAGAGAACACTATCCTGATAGGAAATCCGAAGTTTTAATGTTAGGAGTGTCATCTAGAAAGCCAAGTGTAGTATCTCGACCGCCTGCTCCACCGAGAAAACATCCACGACCTCTACCTTCGAAGTATGAAGATTTCGCTTATAAATTTAACGACCTTTATCCTATGACAATTTTAGTACCTCCACCCCCACCACCACCTGGCCATAAACCTTCACTTTACATTCTTACAGAAGAGAAATTGCCTATTCCTACAATACCGATAAAAGTCACTGAACCTGCCCAGAATCCAAGGGATACCACTACGCCCCCCAACCTTGTAACTACTTACGCTGTACAAGAAGCTAATTTGATTTATCAGTCATCAACAACAAATGAAAACTGGCACTTTAACTATAATCAAACAAAAACTTCACCCAACAGTGCCATAAGTAGTGACTATGCAGGGTGGGGGCCGACTACACCATTTGAACAAGAAAGCATTATTAATGACACACATAATTTAATAGTTGTCAATCATAAAGATGAAACAAAAAAAGAGCCGTATGCGTTTTATAAACCAATGCTTTCCGAATCACCACCACCGAGAGTTACATCTGCATCTATGTTTTTGCCGACATTTGTACCGACTGCACTTCCGCCAACAATGTCAACAACAGTTAAAGCACAAACAATAATACCTTTGGAAGAACCTACAACTTATACGGCTGAAATACAAAATTATAATGAAGATACTACAACGGAAAAACAATCTGCCTACACGTTTTTCCCAACAACAACGCCTAGTACAAAATCAAATATGGTTGATATGTTACGTCCCATGATGTCTATGCCAATGATACCAGATTCCGACAGACTAGAAGATCATCTTTACGCTCATGCTTCAGAGACAGTACACGTGTTTAAGGATCACACAACAACAGATGATACAGTAAAACTAGAAGTTATGCAAACAATGCAACCACCCCCACCAAGTAAACCGGATAGTATGAACAATCATCCTGTTCACGTGAATCCTCACATTGTTAATAATTTACTTAATGACAAACCGGCTATCTTTACCCATGATCCTTATTTACATATGCGTTTTACAACGCCTTTGCCAACAAGTGCCGCTGAAATAAATACATCACAGGATACAAAAACTACTACCGAGGCGTCCTCGATACCAATGTACTTAATTATACAAGGTCATTCTAAAGTTAAAACTTATGGTTCAAAGGTAGAAGATCCCACGAGTTCTTTGAACAACGAAATACCCAGATTGAATGAAACTACTGAAGTTAAACACTTACATCCGATCAAAAATCAGAAACACAGCAAGCATTCAGACAAAATTAATATACACAGAGCTGGTCGAGCTAAAAACTTGAAATCTCTACTTGACAATGGGCTTGGGTCAATTGAAATACAGGAAACCGATGTTGGCATAAAATACGACGTAAGTGATGGTAGCGATGTCCCGATAGAAATTTATAGAAAAGGTATTGTAGACAGCGATGAAAATAATTATTCGCTAATTAATAAATCCACGTTGGCAGAGAACCGCACCAAGCGACAAATTGATTTGGAAGATTTATTGCCTTTTGATGAAGACACACTAGAAGAGTACGTATATAATTTCTTCGAAAATAAGCAAAATGAAACCGGAATCACTGGACTGATAGCTCAAGCTATAACCAGCGATTCCGCTGCTGCCGATCTAGAAGGCGATGACGATAATTCCGGAAACGAGGACAGATGAACAAAATTTGTGCTCTAATTATAATTAATGCAAATGTTTTGAGTGATTGGACATATAGGTAGTTTAATTAATACGTAGTATAGTACAATACCAAATACTGGTTTCGATGACGATCGATTGTAGTTACCGACTTTGCCCAGGTACTTGGCAATTCGAGATCATCTTGTAATTTAAATCCTTGGCAATAAAAATACAAATAAATTTAATGTGAACATTTTCCTTCTACCTACCATTAATTCTGTGACGCTTGCTCGAGTTGTGCGATATAAGACCAAATAATATTTAAAAAAAAATCTAAAAACAATTAGTAAATTGCCGTTTTTCGCCGAACGCTAAATTTGCATTTTCACACACAATAAACAATATCTGGATATTTCTGGATAGTTGCGGTTTCTGTGTGCTTACTGAATATAATTTTAGAAACAAATTTATTAAATAAGTTAATTTATATCTGTACTTAGGTACGTAAGATTTCATTAGAATTTCCATGCGACAAATATGTACAAAGAGTGTGCCTGAATTAATCCTGTCCTGTACTTATATTATATACTTAGAATAAATACGTATAGAATGAGTGTCATGTACCTAATTGTAATTATTCTAAGCTTATATGTTTATATTTCATAGTTAGCTACCAACCAGTTTTATTCTATTATAAAAGTTATAAATTTTAAGCTACTGTTGAATTGACAGATTTTTATAACATCGTTTTATACTTAGAAAAAAAAAGATTTAAATACTATTTGAAGAAAATTTAATCAGAAATAAAAAAAACATGTTCCTGTCACCGAACAGATGTGTAGATAGACTGACCCCTATCTGAAGGCTGACAATGATGATATAATCATGAAATGAAAGATTCTGAAACTGAAATAATCCCGTTATAAAAAATTGTTTACAAATTGTATTACTAATTTTACATACTTAGGTCCTTAAAAAATAGATAATTATATTTTTTTTATAAAAAATAGGTAAAAAAACTTTTTAAGTTAAACGGTTTTATGTTAAACATAAATTGCAATGTTTAAGATAAATGTACTAAAAACCAAAAAATAATAAAATAGATACAGTCGTGGGAATAATAAACATATGCATAGACTAGACTAAAATAAAACCGTGGGGCACGTCAATTGTCTGCGGGCCAACTGCCTATTTTAACGACGAATTAACACGTTTACTGCGAAGCTCAAAAACATAATATTCCACTCTGGTGCGGTACAGGACAATATTGCCATGTACTGTTAATTTTTCTAGTGCGAAACAAGGCAAATGTGTCCGGTACACAATTCTTTTTAAAACTTTTTTTTTTCATAAAATTTTTACTTTCTGGCAATTCTTTAACTTTTATCAATATCTAAAAACTTTGAACTATATACATTTCTTTTGGTTCTAGAATTGGACAAATATTTTTTCACTTATAGGTATAAACGTCTTACCGGACTCATATGTCATGTGGCGCACAAGAAGTGGTGAAAACGTTCAAATAGTCGATAAACAGTAGTGGTGTTATATAAGAAAACAAATATTTATCGATAATACTTTTATTTATAAAGCAAATTAGGCATTATTACCCGACTGCGTGAGAAGGAGGGTTATGTTTTTCGAGCGTATGTATGTATGTGGGTATGTATGTCCATTTCTTTGGCGCACCGCACAGCCCAAACGACTGGAAGATTTAAACATATGAGGTGTCGTTAAATTTGTTAGGATTGTCAGATTGACATAGGCTATATACATTTTCAAAATGGCGTCCTCAAATTTGAAAAAAGGGGAGTGGGGTTTTTTTTTTCTAACCACAGCAATATGGGTATCAAATGCAAGCTAGTGAAAAAACTATTTCAAAAATATATATATCATATCACATTTCTACTATATTTTAAGAAAAATCTTCAAATAACTAAACAATTTGAAATTAAATTATTATTATAAAAACAAAAAAACCCGACTGCTTCAAAAATGAACTGAAAAGAGAGAAACAAGTATCGCAATGTATATTTAAATAAGTTAAACTAAATATTTTAAGGTACTGCACGCGGTGACAAACGATGTTTTGATAGATCTTTCTGTGCCAGTAGGTAACAAAGTAAGTACCTATTGTTTATAAATGTCGATACTGTTAACAAATATCGATAAACGATAATAATATCCGTTTCTCACTAATGCATACGTCCTAGCCAACAGTGCGATACCGGACATACACATACAAGTCGTATTCGTCCGGTAACGCATGGAATGTAAAATTTTTTCGTTCTGTGCGTACAGGTCAAATATGCCATGTACTTTTTTTCTATTGTAATAAGACCATCTGAAAGTAAGAAGCAATGATGTTTATTTGTCCCTTTTTAACTCACAGAATATCGTACCTAAAATGACGCCGCACCAGCGAGAAAAACTAGTTTTTGGCGCTCGCACCACGGGAGAGTTCATTACCGGCTATATACGTCCGGTAACGCAGTTAACGTGTTAAACGATTCTTTTAGTCTAGTCTATGCATATGTTTATAATTCCCACGACTGTATCTATTTTATTATTTTTTGGTTTTTAGTACATTTATTTTAAACATTGCAATTTATGTTTAACATAAAACCGTTTAACTTAAAAAGTTTTTTTACCTATTTTTATTTTCTAGTTTTTAGTTTTTATTTCGCATTCTGTTTAATTCATTTAGTGCTTCATTATTGCAAGGTTTCTTGCCCGTTAGTTTATTGCATTGTTATCAGCCATTTGGTAGCGGCGGCCATCTTAGATTTCAATTTTGCATAGTAAATTGTATTCTACTTGTTGAGACCTTTCATTTGATACCCATGTTGATGGGATTGATAAAACCTAAGTTATCCGCCATTTTGTAGAGGCCGCCATCTTGGATTTTAAAATTTTATATAGTACATTGTATTATACTGGTTGAGCACTTTCATTTGATACCCATATTGATGGGATCGATAAAACCTACGTTATCCGCCATTTTGTAGCGGCCGCCATCTTGGATTTCAATTTTTTATAGTATATTGTATTCTGCTTGTTGAGCCCTTTCATTTGATACCCATATTGATGGGATTAATAAAACATAAATTATCCGCCATTTTGTAGCGGCGGCCATCTTGAATTTATAATGATAATGAATAAACATAATTGTATTGTCACCAAAATCCAAAGTGTATACAAAATTTCAGATTAATCGGTTGACAGGAAGAGGGTGAAATTTGAATTACTAAATTTGACCCAAGACTAAATAAAACAAACGGGGTGAGCTAAATAAAACCGTTTAAAAAACGAAATGATCTCTGTGGATGTTTTTAAAAATTACGTGCCAATGTAATAAAGGAATTAGTAAAAAGTCATGATCAGTTGGTAACTGAGCTAAGTATACATAAAATTAAATATGTACCTATATAATTTAAGTCTACATAAATTTAAATAATACCAACATTTTTGTTATACGTATGTGTAATTGTGCATTATTATAAAATGAAAAATAAATTTATTTATTTTACACGGTATATTTTTATCCACATTTCTGAACTAAGGTAAGTGCCTACATCTACCACAGTTTTTGTATAAAAATGTAAGATTTTTGTAAACAATAATAGACGTTGTATTACATTGGTTTAGTTAATTTTTATTTTTCTAATTGTGTAGATTTAGATCGATGGATGTATACAAAAAAGATGTATGCGACGCAGCGGACGCGGCCCACTGACACACACATTTCTTACCATCCTTTTCGTAGAAATAGACAGAGGCAGCTTAGATAAAGTGAAAGCTGCTTATAAACCGATAAAGTCAACGTTTATTGCAATCTGCACAGTTCATAGGAAATCAAGAATGACGAAGAATCTACACGTTTGTATATTCAAGGAAGAGATTAAATGTAAGACCTTATAAGTATACCCACGGGTAATACACAAGTCCATGTCCACATTATGTTTTTTGCTCGGTAAACAATTCCTAAAGGTGCAGTACCATTACACCAATCTGCTTGACACAGGCATACCTTGTATTCAGCATCTGCTAATCTGTAATGAAATGAGAGAAGAAATATTTATATTTTAGATTGGAACGAAATAAGTTTACAAAGAATATGTTCGTTATGTATTAAGATAGCAGATATGTATATCTTTTTTACTAATTTCATACCTCTGATGTTTACAAGTCATAGCTCTGGTGGGGATTGACATTTCTTGGGGTAGTAGGTCTTCGCTTGTGAGTTGGTAACAACCTCTTTGTATTATCCACATATGTTTTGCACGAGCGCTCCATGATCGCACAAAACACATAGACTTTTCTGAACATAAAACGTATCAGTTAATTTCTTAAATTGCCATTAGGTATTTCGATTATTCAAGAGGAAGGTAAAGTACGAAAGAGGGAAGGTCCAAAAGTTATAAGCCTAACAATGAAAAAAAGTACATGACATACACAAATCTTTAGTAATTTTTCGATAAAGTCTACCTCCATTTCATTGCACCCTTAAGGTGCCGTATACGAAATTTTGCCAATTTCGCTTATTTACTTGATTTAACACATGAGATTTTGCAGTTAAATTACAGTATTTTCATAAGTTTCATTGCACAAAACTGATCATTTCATATCTTATACATAGCCACTGTTTTAGATTCGTCAAGAATTATAATGCGAGATTTAGGTTATTTTAAAAGATTTTTAATGCTAAGTTTTCATTATTAATTTGTTTTATTTTTTCAGGAAACGTTTATGAACTGAAGCGTATTTATGTCAAATAATCTTATGAAGATTATTCCAATTTGCGGAAATCAAATGCAATTTCTGGTTCAATTTCTCTCAAAATTGACTAAGTTCAATGTTTTTAACCGACTTCAAGTATATGCTTTCTTTATGTTTGTTCGCGGATTACTTCGTCGTTTATGAACCGATTTTGATGATTCTTTTTTTGTTCGAAAGCTTATACTTTCGAGGTGGTCCCTTTGTCACCAAGTCAAGATCTGATGATGGAATCCCAGGGAAATCCAGGGGAACTCTCACATTTTATAGGCACACATATTGATATTCTTATACTTTCTGAACCGAAATTGATATTTGTGCATAGTAACAATCATCTCATGTTGCTGAGCTGATGATGGAAGGTACTACGAAGGTTAGGAGTTGAGAGAAAATACTTTCGATTAATGTTTTATTGTTCAAAAACTTATACTTCCGAGGTGGTCCCATTGTCACCAAGCCAAGATCTGATGATGGGATCCCAGGGAAATCGAGGGGAACTCTCAAATTTTATAGGCACACATATTGATTTTCTTATATTTTCTGAAGCAAAATTGATATTTGTGCATAGTAACTATCATCTCATGTTGCTGAGGATGATGGAAGGTACTACGAAGGTTAGGAGTTGAGAGAAAATTCTTTCGATAAATGTTTTTTTGTTCAAAAACTTATGCTCCCGAGGTGGTCCAACAACCAAGTGTGACAACAAAGTCAAGACTTGATGATGGAATCCGAGGGAAATCGAGGGGAAATATCGCCATTTATGCTTAAACAATACAGAATTATTAAATTAAAGGTACTAAAAAAGAGTGAAATTATATGACTTTTTAACAAAAAAAAACCGCCGTCAAACGGTAAAAAATAATACATATTGTACAGTAGGTACTTCGCATTTGATAATTTTCTTACTAATGGTAGTGACTCTTAAAACTATTTTGGAGTCGGCCCCTTAGTAAAATGAAGTAACTTTCGCTCTGAATGGGTACCGACTCCAAAATAGTTTTAAGAGTCACTACCATTAGTAAGAAAATTATCAAATGCGAAGTACTGAACAATATTATTTTTTACCGTTTGAAGGCGGTTTTTTTTGTTAAAAAGTTATATAATTACCTACCGTTTAAAGTCGGTTCTATTTTTTTGTTAAAAACTTAATTTATTTACTAATTTAAAGTAATATATTTTGTATGAGAATGGCAAAAACTGACTCATTTACTATGTATGCGATTATTTACAGCAATACTTAATAGATTTTAAAATGATCTGGAAATGTGTTATACTTATTCTATACCTATTACAGTAAAATTCAAAAACTGTCACCGTCTTCAGGTCTTTTAAGCAAAATAAAATACTTATAAGTACCTGGACGCCCGAGCGTTGCTCGGATAAAAACAATTGATTTTCTTGGTTTATTTTTAAGCAAAACTTTCATTGGCTTAGAGTTACTTAACAAAGCCTTTTGAAATACCTAGCTCCCAATTAAAAAAAATGTCGAAAAAAACAAAAAAACGACTTGCATACTTGAGGTTTGAACCCGGGTCTCTAGATCCGTAGTCAGCTTTCGTAACCATTCGACCAAGAAAGCTTTAATTCCATGGACGAAATTTTTATAGAGGTCTTTCATATCGACATTGTCATTTGTTTGAAGGGCGGATTGACGGTCGACATTTGACGGCTTTCTACGCCTCAATATTATTCATATTCTCCAATAGATGTCAGTAAGTGTAATTTTATATTTAACGGCATAAACATTAAATAAAACGACAATTTCTACCAATAAAAATTTTCTGGATTGATTTATCATCCCCGAAACCAGTTTCAGAAACATCCCAGAAACTAAATTTCATCAAAATCTTTGGAACCGTTTCCGAGATTCAAAAAATATATTTAGAATATACAAGAATTGCTCGTTTAAAGGTATTAGATAATAAAAAGGTGGCTCATTTAATAGTTTATTATTGAAATGATCAGTCATACAATAAAACTTATGGAAATACTGTATTTTAACTGCAAAATCTCCTATATAAAATCGGCTAAATCAGCGAAATCGGCAAAATTTCGTGTATACGGCCTCTTAAGAACTCCTAATATTTACACATTAAATTTCACTAGCTGACCTCGCGAACTCCGTACCACGTTAAATGTTTGAGGTGGGCGGGCCACCTTTATCACTTAGGGGGATGAAAATAATGTTGTTGATAGATGTTGACCGATTCTCGGACCTACCCGATATGCACATAAACATGCGAATCGGTCGAGCGTTACAGAGGAGTTTGGTACGAGTAACTAATATTATGATACGAATATTATATACAAGACTATCTGACCCCGCGAACTCCGTACCGCGTTAAATATTTGGGGTGGACCACCCTTAACATTTAGGGGGATGACAAATAGATGTTGTTCGATACGCAGACCTAACCGATATGCACACAAAATTTCACGAAAATCGGTCGAGCCATTTCAAAGTAGTTTAATTACAAACACAGTGACACGAGAATTTTATATATTAGGTAAAATTAACATATTATAAGCTTTTCTACGCCCTTGTAAAAATACTCAGAAGTGTTGTGCTCAAAATGGGCGCAAACCGCACATCATCCGAAGAAACTCTTATACCCTTCAGTTTCAAAAATAAACAATAGTCAATAGAGCCCAGTCGGGACTATAAGGTGGGTGGTGAATATCACCCCGACAATGCTACTGAATTGATTATCTTTTGGAGAGATGATCTATACATATAAAATGCTGTCTTGAATGACTGACTGTTGGATCAAGCCACAGCCCAAAACGCTGACCGTAAAGACCAGAAACTTGGAGGGGTGTTCTTTGTATGACGAATGCATCCGATAAGAGAGGATTTTACGAAATTCCTCCCCTAAGGGGTTGAGAAACGGTGATAAAGTTTATATAGGACAGCTTATATAGGACATATTCCTTGGTCCTATCGACTCCAAATTTTGCATAAACATTATTTTACAGAATTGATGGAAGATGTGTTTCGTATTTTATTAAAATTCATTGACGGGGTTAAAAAGGTGTAGAAAGTTATTTTGGGGGTGATTTGTATCAATAGTCTTTAGTGCTTTTGATCCCATAAATGCTTATAATTTTCAAAAGGATGATGAGTCTTGCAGTGTCGTTCAAAAATTTGACACACATGAAATATTCAGAGAAGCAACCAAAACTTGCAACCATTTTTTAATAAGATTTTTGAAGTGAAAACTTCTTTAGTGGCGTTGTGCACTTTTTTTGAAGTGAAATTTCTTTTGCGGCGTTGTGCACTTTTTTGGGATGGGTAAAAAATGTTAAACTCGCGTCAGGACACGTGGCCTGATCGAATATTCGTAAGACGGAGGGGTAACAGCTGATGGCTCGACTGTCTATACTTGTAAAATACGTCATCACGTATTTTACACTTCACTTTTTTCATTAATACATCTATTAATGAAAAAAGTGACGAAGAAATAGTGAAAGAAAATGAGTGAGTACTTTATAAAAATACTAGATGAAAACCTACTGAAAATACTAGATGAAAAATAATACTGATAATAAAAGCAATTCGTGCGTAAATATTCCCTAACCTAACCATTCCAAAATATCAAAAATGCACAACGTTAATGTTCAAGTTTTCACTACTGCCGGCAATACCGGAGTGTAACCAGTTGTTTTTTTAATTACGTTACATCAACTAGAATTCTTAGTGTTTGAAATCTATAGTGGACTGTTGCACGGTATAAAAAAACTAAGTGCTTTGACCATCAATTATGGAAATATCCTTTTTATTATATAAATAAACCGAACTTAAAGGCAGACGGGCCGAATGAATTTTTTACATAATAATTCTAAAACTTGCAAGATATTAGTAGTACCATTTTTTACGACTTTTATACATGAGATACCGAGTTACAATTTTGGAATGAATGTAGAGTGAAACTTATGTTTAATTGACATATTACTGCTTAGTTATTAATTTTCTGGTTTTAGTCAAGTACTAGCAGTGAATTTTTTAAAATTGAGGTATGTATTTTCTGTGCCTAACGTTATAGAATCCTGCTGACTGACTTAAATATATACTCCACCAATTTAACCATATATTTAAAAAATGTCAAAAAGTACAAAATTTTTCAAAAGGCACTTTTTAAATATTTGGTCAAATTGGTGGAGTATATATTTAAGCTTAATATGGCCCTGTCGCTTAATGTCGCTAAACGATCACAGGGGCCGTAACCCACCCCTCCCCCCCAAATCCATCAGTCAGGCGTAGATGGAAGGCGAAACAACCCAATTTAGGACACCTCTTCCCCTAAATTTCTTAGTGACCCCCCCCCCCTTCCCCCCAATATTGAAAGCTGCGACCGCGCCTGCCGTTGATGTATCAATAAGTTATTGCACAACTTATTGATACTTTGCTAATTATTTTCGGTTTACTCTGAACATAATAACATAATCTGTACATTGTGTACAATAAAGTACAAAGTAACCTTGAGTGCAGTTCCTCAGCAATTTTCTGGTGCTGTTGAAGTGCAAGAAGGGTGACACGAAGTCTCCGGCGCAGGGCTCTTTATCTCGATGCGTAGCCGAGCAATTGTAGCACAATAACGTCTTTGCGTTATTTATACAATAAACCACTAAAATATAATTTAGAAATACATATTCCAAATGCTTGTTCATGATCTCCTTTATAATTTGTTTGGTAATGCCATAGGGTAAATATCTAATTCTAGCAATGACATTTGTGTAGTTATTGACATGAATTGATATAGATTGATAGATTTATCAACCAAAGAGTACCAGAAAATAAATACCTACTTTCATACTTCCACTCAGTAAACAGGAACGATTTAAACAAAAACTTATTTTGGAGTCGTGCCCTTAGATCATTAATTTTCTAGAAATGGGCGCCGACTCAGAATTAAGTTCTTGAGAATTTGTATTATTAGATTTATTAGTAAAAAATGTACTTTTTTTTTGGTATCGGGTGGAAACCTTCATAAGGTACCCAGCACCTTGGGAGAGGACACCGGGTTATGTGGGATTTGAACCTCACTAAAACCCCCTCGGTGGCCTTCCTCTGCGTTTGGGGAGGACTCCGGGATCTCCCATGGAACGCACCGGTGTCCTCCATACGCGACGCCCTGGAACGGGCCCATCTTTGGGAGAGCAGATGTGATCTCCTGCACCTTCCGATGCTTACGGCGGCATGCGGCCACGCACACACCGCCGTCCTTCCCGGGGCTGCACACATAAAATATCTATATATTGTGTAAAAACGTTTTATCATTCACTTGTCTTTTGTCTGGTCTGTTTTTTATGTTTTGTGTTGTATATTTTTTACTGAGGAGCAATCATAAATCAGCATCTGATATAAGAAAACGAACTTTTGAGTATTAAACACTTTACACCACCTTTCTAATCTCCTTGTGGAGGAAAAGGGGAGATCTCCCGCCAGGCGATGTCGGGACGGGTGTACGGGAGGGAAACCCAGAAACCTCTTGCTGCGTGCTGCGGATCGCCGAACTTTGAGCGTTGCAGGATGAAGGAATCAACGCGCTTTTTGTGAGGCTGCTCGTGGAACCTGGTCATTTGTGCTCGTTGCTGCTGGCTTGACTCCATGACTCCTTGCACTTGCTGAAGGACGTCAGATACTTCGAGGATGAAGGTGCTGGTACCGTTGAAATGTGGTCAGCTGGGCGTCTTCAATCGACGGTGGTCACCAATGTGGAGGAAAAGGGGAGATCTCCCGCCAGGCGATGTCACTGCCTGGGGATCGCGGTCCGAGTGCTAACTTCGGACCAATTGTATATATGTATACTGAGAATCTAAGAAACTTCGATAGCGTGATTCAGGATACGTCTTCTGATTGGCCAGTTCAGTGTGACGTAGTATGACGTTGGTATTCTGTTGTTTACAATGTTCGATGCTTGCGTCGTTTTGCATGGTCAGCATTTCATGTGCGGCGCGCGGTCATGTTACTGTAGGTATCGCGCCGCGCCGCTACACTGCTGAATAGATTAGTTAGATAGTCAGTCAATTATCAAAACGTTTAAAACACTTCTTACTACAAAGACTGAAGCACAACCAAACCAAGTTTGTATGGATCAATCTTAAGTTGCCACCCAAAGACATTAAAAGAGTTGCCACCGATACAAAGAATCATCGAAATCGCATTAGACTAATTTCAAAATTTCTTTATTACCAACATAATAAGCTTAGTAATAATTTAGATTTTATTTAATAATTTAGAGACCCTCACGAAATAAAGTAATAATAAAGTAAAAAAGTATTTATCTATGTATTTATAATATAAAGTATACAGTTTTAATAATTGCCTTTGTGTGTGCATGGTACCCACGACACAGCGTATATTTACCCTGCTGTGGGGCTATGAGTGTGAAAAGTAAAAAAAATAAGATTATAGTCACATTTCAACTATATTATTTAGCCGTAGAACCGTACACTGGGATAATCGCTACTAAAGTAGGTATTCTATACTTACTATTATGGTACATTATGGTAGTTAAAACTTCTTTTGGGCGCCGATTATGAAAAAGATGTGGTTTTTGGGGTTGAATCAGGATGAAATTACCTATTTGTCCTCATGAAATCTTGGTTGTAGGACTGATTTTTGTACAAAACTTTGCCGATTCAACTACAAAAATGGCGGTGCAATAAAAATATAGATCTTCTAATGCTCCCGCCTCTTTAGATTCAAAATCTGGAAGATGTTTATTTTGCCCCACTCGATGCTAGATGTAGAAATGCTTAGGACACCAAAAAAAAAAACAACGTGTTGCACTCCGATAGTGCCGGCAGAAGTGAAAACTTAAACATTAACGTTGTGCATTTTTGATATATATTTTGGAATGGTTAGGGAATAATTTCGCACGAAGTGCTTTTATTATCAGTATTATTTTTCATCTAGTATTTTTATAAAGTACTCACTCATTTTCTTTCAATATTTCTTCGTCACTTTTTTCATTAATAGATGCACTTTGTTCAATGTCCATATTTTAAATACTTGATAAACGAATTTTACAAGTATAGACAGCCGAGCCGTCATCAGCTGTCATCCCTCCGTCTTACGAATATTCGATCAGGCCACGTGTCCTGACGCAAGTTTAACATTTTTTACCCATCCCAAAAAAAAGTGCACAACGCCGCTCAACAAGTTTTCACTTCAAAATCTTTTTGGAAACTGTTAATATAAGTTCATTTTATTAAGTTCTAATTATTATTACCTAAGTCTTAAGTAAAGTAAGTGCAGTAAAAATCTATATAAAATGATTATTTATGATGTCTAATCTTTTGTTAATAAAATTACTCTGGGTACTGTTAATGGGTACGGTTGTAGAACCGTAAACTATAGGCTGCAAAACTTTTCTTACCTCCACATGAAGTAGTAAATGAACAGCGGAGCCTGGAAATATATTTATTACTTCGAATAAAATAGATCTTGCTCTTTAAAGGATCTTCACCATATTGTTTATATGTAAGTGTACCATTATAACATAACAATGCATTCACGTTTATGAAATATAATAATAAAAATATAAAGCAGGAGTAACCCATTCAAATGAATCGATAAAGAAAGATATCTTGAAACTATTAGTCGAAGCCAACTAGTTTTTTTTTATTATTAATAAACCTAACAATAAGGCAGACGGGCCGCGTGATGTTAAGCGATCACCGTCGCCTATGGACACGGGCAACCCTAGGGGAGCCGCCCGAGCATTGCCGGCTTTGGAGGAGAGCTTATTTTACAGCTTTCTTGAAGAACCTCATGTTATAGTCCACTGGGAATGCCTCAGCTGGAAGGTTGTCTTGTCCCATAAACCTACACGTCCGTGGTAAAAAGGACACTTTAAACAGATAAGGTCAGATATATATTATTTATCGACACTCAGACAAAATATACAGTGTAAACTCCACGTAACGGCACTCGATTTAACTACAAACCTAGTTTAGCTTCTCTTCCATACAGTGATACACTACATAGCATTACACACACTCTTAATAACGACATCAATTGAGTAATAATAACTATATTCAGTACCTTTTAAATTGCTAAAATTAGTAAAAACTGCGCAGCTGTGTACGTTCTTTTCAACTCAAAATACATAAGTGTACCAAATTTCAGATCGATTGGAGGTATGTTCTAAAAGGAAGTACACCCGTTATCATATTCTTTGTTACTCACAACACAAACTTTCAAAGTGTAAACATGGCTGGCTAATAAAAAAAATCACTGTTTATTGACGAAAAAGTTTTACTGATACGTGCAATAGAAATGAGAGAGAAGATAAGCAATGTTGGCAAACTCTTTGGATTTATTAGTCGTTCTATAGTGTCCACAATATGGAAAAACAAAGAAAAAATTCTCCAAGTTGAGGGCGAGGAAAAATCTTCCAAAAATTAAGGAAACCTAAATACGAAGATTTGGATCAAGCTATAATATCATGGTTTCACCGACAGCGCCAGGATAATATTCATTTTGCCTATCTCGGGGCCGCTCGTGAAAGCTAAGGTGGAGAATTGTAATACTGATATTTCTTCTCTTCATTTAACGACAACTCTCTATAACGCCATATAATGCACAGACCCTTCAGTGCTTAGAACATCACAGGTACCTTTGCTATCTATAAGTTTCAGTTCATCAAAGTTACTGACACCCTGTCACACCTGTCATACCTTGATGCTCTAAGCGTTATATAGAGTTTACACTGTATATGTCGCAGTCGGATCGTATAATCCGCCCTTTAACATTACAGCTAACCGGTTCTTAAAACAGGGCCGTTCTGTATTGTGGCGGGTCCACGATTAGCCGGATTGTTATTGCGATACGTTCTACAATATGGCGGCTCACGTTTAGCCTCATTGTAATGAAGCCTCACCCTAAAACACATTTGCACTATAATTATTTATGAAAAATACCCAAACCGAATCAGAGTACCCCACTATCCACGTGGTCTTGTCTGTACTACCCCTAGAGTGTATATAAAAAACCGGAGGCGCGAAGGGAGACCACTCCCCGCCCGCTGTAGGAAAGCGCAGCGACCAAAAAGCCGAAGCTGCGAAGGCGAGCGCAGGTGCCGCGCTTTCTTACGCTGGGGCGGAGGGAGTAGTCTTCCCGCAGCGCCGGAGATGTCACAGAGCCACTTGTTTTATTAGTTTTATTACATTATCCAAGCCTTGGAAGATATTATATAAAATTGCCAGTTAATGTGATTAATTCATTGTCAATTATCACTTTATCTAAATTGAGTAGATATTATAAATGATGGCTAGATAATATATAATATTCGGATTTATTACTTTGGATGTAACATTAGTAACATATAGACAATTGGGCGGCACGATATTACGCCGCTTTGACGAACGCGAAGAGCTCATACAATACAACGTTCGCTAATTTAGCTGAATTGCAATCCGGCTGAACGAGAGTGCGCCGCATTACAATACAGCCCTGTTTTAGGAAAAAGCTAGCCGGAATGTAATACGGCGAATTATACGATCCGACTGCGACATATATAATAAAACCGCTTCGGTTAATTTGTAATTGAAAAATATGGTCTCTTTGGTAAATATAAAGCTTAAGAGCATCACAGGTACTGACAGGTATGACACCCGCATAGGTACTGACGGGTATGACACCCGTCAGAGGAGTGGCCTTTACGGGCGAACCCCTCGTCCCAACGTGCATTGCATGCACAATGTGCCTTCTAGTTGTATACTAGTGTGTGCCTGTGTGTCGGTGTCAGTGTTTTTGGTGCGTAGAAATGACGTTGTTAACTGAAATAGACATATTTAGAAATGTATGTGTCTGTAGCGATGAAAGAATATTTGTGAATGTGTGACAAAATTAAAATGTGTGCGTTCTTCTCCACGCACCAGATTTGGCACAAAAGTTATGTATTGAAGCGAGGCGCAATGCCCTCTCCACTGACAGGTGAGTCAGTACCTTTGATGCTTTAAGATATAAAGATACAGTTTCATTTCAAGCACATTTAATATCTTTTAAAACTTTAGAAATTAAAAATAGCATTCAAATCTACCTGCTTACCTTTTTTGGTGTCGGTATCTTCAAAAGGTACCCGGCACCTTGGGAGAGGATACCGGCTTATGTGGGATTTGACCGCACTAAAACCCCCTAGATGGCCTGCCATTGCGCCTGGGGAGGACTCCGGGATCTCCAGTGGAACGCACCGGTGTCCTCCACGCGCGGCGTCCAGAATGGGCCCATCTTCGGGAGAGCAGATGTGCTCTTCTGCACCTTCTGATACATCGCCGTCCTTCCCGGGGCTGCTGGCTGGGCAGATCGAATTTCAGAGCTGTCTTCATTTTTAAAGCATGCTTTAACATTATTTTACAACGCAAATGGAGTTGCATGACTGTTAAAATAATAATACCTAAGTATGACAAAATTTATAACTTCGACATGATTGCGTCACATACATAAATAAACTTTTATAAATAAAACTTGGTGGAATGTGTTTCATTGGTGGAACTTGGTGGAATGGTGGAACTTTATAAATAAAATAAAAGCAGAAATAAAAGGCATAACATTTTTAATTAATGTATTTTGAAATACAATAAATTGATAACTATTCACTATCGGTGAGGTAACAATTCTTGTAGAACCTTCTTTGTAAACTATATCGCTAAATTCACCACTAATAATTTTGAGTGCAACCGAAATATTTTGGTGTCGTTTTGTTACACGCATCGCGTCGGTTTTTGCCAACTATCTACAATAATTTTTGAACAGTAACAAGTCGGCGCACCCAGCGCTTGTGCACCGCCGCACAACTGCTCGCATACTCGTATAATGTACATACACCATTACACCAACACAACAACCAATTTTAAGTAGGTATCTACATACTCTAAATTCTCGAGATCTACAGGGTGATTTGTAATAGGTGTAATTTCAAAGGTGAAAGGTTAACCGCTTAAGCTATTACAAATTACAGCTATTACAAACCATTCTGTATAAGCATGAACATTCAAATTCTTGGACCCAAATAACACAACATACGAAAGAACGACGTAAAATACGATATATATTGTCACCAACAAATACCACAAAACTGCGTTAAAAAAAAGGTATGGATATCATAATCGAGTTTCCATCAAAACTTATACCTATATAAAATTGTTGAAAAAATAATTTACTTTGGTTTTTTTCGCGTCCATGGTGCCGTTTGCCAATGTTATGACAAAGCTCTGTTATCCCTTTTTACTCGGAAAGAATGCCAAAATTCGAAAATTACCTGAGAGCAGCCAAATATTTTAACATGTATAGCTTTTAACACTCAAGATTTTTTAAATGACACCTACCTCGTTAGAACAAGAATAAATTCTTATCTCGTAATTTTTATGTTTCATCGCCTAGTATCAATTGAACAAACATTAGGTACAATTATTATTATAATAATATGCGTGAATATGCTCCTGTTTTACGAAATTACGTAGTTTGAAAGATTCGTATTTATATTTAAATGTTTTATTTTTTTCATTTTTGTATTTATTTCTATTTCTTTATATTTTAATTTATCTTTGGTAAACCACTTTTAAATATAAGACACAACAAGGAATATAACAATTTTAATTACGATATAAAAATGGCACAGATCTGAATGCAAAATAAAGTTTGATCTCTCGTAATTTACATTAGTGGTACAAAAAAATTAATTGTCAAATAACACAACATACGAAAGAACGACGTAAAATACGATATATATTGTCACCAACAAATACCACAAAACTGCGTTAAAAAAAAGGTATGGATATCATAATCGAGTTTCCATCAAAACTTATACCTATATAAAATTGTTGAAAAAATAATTTACTTTGGTTTTTTTCGCGTCCATGGTGCCGTTTGCCAATGTTATGACAAAGCTCTGTTATCCCTTTTTACTCGGAAAGAATGCCAAAATTCGAAAATTACCTGAGAGCAGCCAAATATTTTTACATGTATAGCTTTTAACACTCAAGATTTTTTAAATGACACCTACCTCGTTAGAACAAGAATAAATTCTTATCTCGTAATTTTTATGTTTCATCGCCTAGTATCAATTGAACAAACATTAGGTACAATTATTATTATAATAATATGCGTGAATATGCTCCTGTTTTACGAAATTACGTAGTTTGAAAGATTCGTATTTATATTTAAATGTTTTATTTTTTTCATTTTTGTATTTATTTCTATTTCTTTATATTTTAATTTATCTTTGGTAAACCACTTTTAAATATAAGACACAACAAGGAATATAACAATTTTAATTACGATATAAAAATGGCACAGATCTGAATGCAAAATAAAGTTTGATCTCTCGTAATTTACATTAGTGGTACAAAAAAATTAATTGTCATTTGACTGTATAATGTTGAATAAATTATAGTTTGTAATTTATTTTCATTACTTACTGTCACAATAGGTACTTTTTGGTTCAGACAGCTTATACTTAATTTTTTTTTGTATAATAAATCAATGAAAATTATTTTTTTAAACATAGGAGTAACGCGTTTTTGTGACGAAACAATGTGATTGGTCAATACCAATAAAACACTATTAGATATCTGAGGGTTAAATACTATTTTCATTCATGTTAGCGTAAAAGTAAAGTATAATAGTGTGTTTTCTGAAAGAATATAGGTATGGAACTGGGAGGCAGAGCTCGACGAAGTTTCATCTTTAGTTTTATATTAAATATCAACCATAATATCTGGCAACCCAGTAGTTATGCTAGGAAAAAAATAAGCGACCCGACGTTTGTATATCATCATAGTCTTGCCAGGAATTTTTTAGGCAACCCACTCGAGATATATTTTCTAATATAATAAATTTGATATAAAATACTTTTCATCCATTAAACAGACGGGTGTAGGTCGTTTCTAGTTCGTATCTTAGACCAGAATAAAATTTATTTAGTCTGGCCATCATTGTTCAATACTGCACGAATGTACAACGCTTCAGAATTTAAAAAAATAAACAATTTAAAATGGTACTACATATCACACAAACGGTACCATATAATTTATTATGTTATTTTAATATTTATTTTTAAAAAATGTTAATTCGTGTAGCATTTTTAAATGGCGCAATAGTACGACTGTTTTTATATAGGTTTTCATAGATTAAAAACCTATAATTTCTTATGTATCGTGACAATGTAAATTTAGACAATACACACAATTATTATTTAAAAAGTAACACAATTTATTGAATTTAAATGCGATACAGTCATTACTTTATTTCTCTGGTAAAATAAACAAATGTCACAAAGGTAGTGTTATTTACACTAAGGCCCAGCACACACGGTGAAACGCAACTGCAACGAAACTGCAACTTCAAGTTAATTTGGAGTTTCATTTGAGTTTATGCCATGGACTCCAAGGAGAGACGGCACACGACGCAACCATTTTTAAATCGGTTTGAAACGCGTTGCAAATCAGTTGCTATGAAACCGGCGTGCAGGAAACTCGTGTTTGCGTTTCTTGTGAATTTCGCGCCTTTTCGGTTCTGTAAGGGCTGACGAAGAAAATAAAAACATTCAATTTGTTTTGGAAGTTTAGAATTATCCTTATTTGTACAATACAACACTATCCAGCTACTCTCGCAGGACTGAGACTGATAAAGAATGGACCGAAATTGGAAAAAACGCCTCCTTCTTTGATCTTCGTCAAATATAGAACCTTAACTTCTTCATCACTTGAACTAGACATTTTGTGGACGTCCGTTCTCAAAAGCGAAATAAGTATGACTAATTTCATCACATTGTGATTGCGGCGTGTGCGGAAAACGATTGAAACTGGTTACAAACCAATAATTTCAAAAGGGTTTCGTTGCGGTTGCGTTTCACCGTGTGTGCTGGGCGTAAGTGGTTTGTACATTTATAACATGTCTACACTGTCATATTATTTAATAACTAGGTACAATGTCTAACGTCCAGTTTGGGAGCTACTTTTATGGGTATTTACCTCTTCAATAACCCTAGTCTAATAAATATTATGTAATTGAATAAACACAATATGTTATTGGAAATGGGAATACCTACATAAGTCAAATAACAGGTGAATAAACGAGACCTATTGTTATATCTAACATAGGTAAAACATAATTTATATTATTTCAGTCACGATATCAATACCTAAGTATTTGTAAGTAACAACAATAATACAAACGTTCTTTTCACTAGTAGGTAATTAACTTTTCGATTTTAATCAAAACTATTGATTAAAGATCCATACATAAGATATCTTAAATTTAATACTTTGTGATATTTGAACAGACATATTATACATAATAATATGTACAAACGTATGTACACAATTAATATACGATGGACAAATTTTACACAACACTTAATGATCAAAAAGACGAAGCTAAAGCTAAAAACACACAAGCGGCGAGTTGGCGGCGGCTCCGTCGTAACTAGCGTTGCGTTGTTACAACGAGAATAACATCGAACTACATAATATCTAAAATTTCAAATTAGCTGGTTGTTTCATAATTTCAATCAGCTGCATGTTTATAAGTAGTAGCACAGATATAACATCAGGATAAGACTTCAGTGCGACAAAATAGATGTGAAACTAAAAGGAAATCAAATGACATATGTCACAGTTAACTTAATGCAAATAAATTATTATTTAATTGTTAAAAGTTTTTTTTTTGCTTTTGTTATAAAATACAGATTTTTTTTATATAAAAATCAATACAACCTGCGCAATACATTTGAATGAAGACTAACATTAAATAGATGGATGGAGTGGCGGTGGAGTAAGCTCCAGGCTTTCCTATTAATGGAGAGAGACCCATGTCCAGTAGTAGGATGCAAAAAGGGTTGCGCAAAAAGCCAGATGGATGGATATGGCACATTAGGAAACAATGGTCATAAACATATTGTAATTTAAAAACCATAGTTGCTAGCATGAATAAAATAACTACATAGTTACAAAACTCACAAATGATCTTTGGCTCTTGAAATTTCGTGCGAGTAGCTGAGCTGCGCAAAAATTGTTATGTACCAATCAAAACACTTCTCTGCACAACAGTACATGCTTTGTTTGTCGCACTTTTCTTCAGAGGGACAAGGATCTGTTGTGACACTTGTGACAATGTATGATTGTTGATGGTTACTGAAGAACAGTGAACAAGTTTAATTAATATAATGCAGTGTTTAAATTGAGATTATATACATAAATTTTCATTTTATTTTTCAAATATGTATTATTTTCTCCAAATTACATATTTATGTTAAAATAAATAACATAAAAATATTCAGTACGTAGACATATCAGAAGTTGCAGTTACTTTAATTTATTGACAGTGACTAGTCACCAATACTCACTATTGATTACAGTAAAAGCAGAATGGTGTACAAAAAGCAGTAAATGTCTTGGTACTTAACTTCACAAAACTAGGGAATTTATAAGACATTATTCTCGTTGCATATATTTAAAATAAGTGCAAATTTAGCTCACAGTCCAATCCAGGCCCCAGCGTTCAGACACTTTCAGTTGTGCTGCAGCTGCATCTTTCAATGAGAACAAATGTGTCATCTCCAATTCTGTCTTTGCTAATGCAATTGCCTTCTCAAACAGCTCTAGTGATCGTTTCAAATTTCCTCTGAAAAATTATCAATGTTTTTCATATTAAAATAGTATGGCTGGTACAAACTAGGCCACATTATTCATACTTGTATATTAATTGATAACTAAAATAATTATAACATGTTTAAGACTGTTTCAATATCCGTAGTTTACAGTTTCAATGATTACAATCAGACATTTTATTCAAAAAATACAAAAAAACCTTGCTGTGCCCGTACACCACTTGACTGGCTAGGCAATACTATGAGAGTCCCTGTAGCTTCTGGATTAAGAATAGAGCTACAGTATCCCCTGCCTGATCGTAAGAGGCAACTAAAAGGGGGCTTCCGGGGATGTGGACGGTGAGAGTGGGAGCTTGACCCGTCCAGTTAGCAGCCCCGGGAGGAACGGCGGTTTATGCGTGGCCGCATGCCACAGTGAACACCTGAAGGTGCAGGAGAGCACATCTGCTCTCCCGAAGATGGGCCCGTTCTGGGGCGCCGCGCGTGGAGGACACCGGTGTGTTCCTACGGAGATCCCGGAGTCCTCACAACTCACAAACGCAGAGACAGGGGGTTTTAGTGCGGTCAAATCCCACATAACCCGGTATCCTCTCCCAAGGTGTCGGGTACCTTTTGAAGGTTTCCCCCCCCCCGATACCAATAAAAAGGCAATACTATGAGATGTATGTAGGTGACACTAAAGGAGAGTAGGGAACAACAGTTTGGTTCTCATGAAACCTATGGAGAATATTCACTTCATGCTACTACGCCCTTTTAATGCAGGTGAAACAACAGGACACAGCTAGTTGATAAATATAAGTTTTAATGATAGTTTTCAACAAAAAACAGCATTGATTGTATAGAATCTTGATATCTCAATTTGTAGCTGGGCAAAAGATAACCCATCAGAGATAAACTATGTATGTGCCAGATACTTTGGTTAAACATGAATAGATAATAACTCTTATCACCACATACTATTGAATAACTTGCTTATCAAGTTAGGCTAGCCAAAGTAATGTATTATCATACTTTTCATGGTATTTAATTATACTACTAAATTTAAACAAAAATTGAGAAAATTACATACTAATTGCTTAAAAAAATCAACTGTTCTCTAATAAAAATACCCCTTTATAATTAATGCTTTAAAAATCTTCTTTGAGAATAGTGTGATAATTCCTATTTTAGATAGACGATGGGCTTCTCTCTGCCAATTTAAACTACTTGAATAATAAATTGTGTTAGCAATATATGGGCACTATTTTTAAAAGAATAATGCTGTTTGTTATTATTGATACTGTGTGAATCTTTTGAAGTCACAAGTAATAGCTTTGAAGATTTAGTTTTAGCTTAATATTTATAGATAGTTGGTTATGTTCCTTATAATCACTAGTAGAAAATTTAAAAAGAAAGTTTAAAACCTACCTCTGTACTTCTATAGTTCCAAGTGTTTCATAAGCAAAATCACACTTATCATCCATTTCAATGGCTTTGTTGATAAGTTTTACAGCTTTATCAAAATCTGTGCTTTTCTGTAACTGCACTAGTCCCTTGTGGACATAGAGGGTTGCATTATTTGGGTCTACAGCCAGTGCTGAGTCAAACAGAGCCTCAGCCCGTCCCCATTCTTGTTGATCAGAGAGAACTTGAGCAAACAATATGTACGCTTCTGCGCACCTGGGGAACCTTTCAAGTGCTCGTTCAAAATCAGCTCTCACTTGGGTCAATGCTCCCACATTTTTGTGTAACTGAGCATGTCTGTAATCAGCATAGCACTTCTGAATGTATGCTATAGAGAAGTCAGGGTTTAGTTCCACAGCTTTAGCAAACTCAGCTGTTGCTTCATCCATTCTTTCAAGTAATAAGTAAACTTGTCCTCTGTGATGATATATATCTGGGTTATTAGGATCCAGTTTAGCTGCATTTGCAAAGTCTTCAAGACATCTCTCAGTATTCTCCAGCTGTGTATACAGAGATGCTCTTTTAATTAAAGCATTTACCTTCACCTTTATGGAAGCATCACTGTCAATAACCTTTCCAAGATCAGATTGGGCTTCATCATGTCTACCTAAAAGCAAATAGAAGGTTGCTCGCAAAAGTAATGCTTCATATTTGAATTTTCCATCTGATTTCAGCTCCTCTGTGCAAGCATCTACAACTGACTCATAATCTTGTGCATCAAGAGCTTGTTTGGCCTTAGCAAAACCACCAGTAGCTTTTTCATCCAGCTGAATTTTGGCAATAGGATCCTCAGAGAATGCTGAAAAATAGGTTTTAATAAAATGCTTCGAAGGCATAACAGGTTGTCTTCTGGCCAATGCTTCACGTGCGTGCTGCCTGCCGAGCGCTTTGAGGATACGGTCAGCATTAACCAAGGAGCTCTGCACTTGGAATCTTTCTAAAATACAAGCAGAAGTAACATCTTCCAAAGCCAGAACTAAGTCACCACTTTTTTCAGCGGCACGAGAACGCCTAAGGAAAGCTTTTACATATTTTTCATTTAACTTCAGCGCGAAGGTGCAGTCTTCTTTAACCTGATCCCACATCTCCCGCTTTTCATAGCACGCCGATCTGTTCTGGTAGAAGGTGGCAAGGTCAACCGGGCGGTCAGGAGGACAGGCCTCAATGGCTTCATTGTACAGTGCAATTGCCTTATCGTACTCGCCAGCGTGAAAAGCACGGTTACCAGCACCCTTCAATTTCATAGCACGATCAATAGCACTTTCAGAAGCTTTAGCGTTATTCTCCTCATTGTCCAGCGAAATAGTAGTTTTCGCTTTCAACTCTGCTACTTTCTTCTTTTCGGGATCTTCGAATCTATTTCTTAGGTAAAGGTAACCTAAGCCGATGGCTAAAGGCGCTCCAAGAAGAATAGCCAACTGCCATTTAGGAAACGGTGTACTACCAGTTGACGCCATCCTCACAAGTATGAGTATATATTAAAGATTTACCATTTATTATATCTCCATGTAATGAAACCCTTTTTTACTTGAAATTTTAAATTTTAATCAGGGCTATTCAATTCTATATAACCTTTTCTGACTGACGCTATGACTATGACACATAAAAACAGATAAGAAAATCATGACTACCATAGAGAATTTTTTAATTTTTTGTGTGTCTTTTCCACAGACTTATAAAAGAAATGTCTGTGGTTTTTCATTTTTTCAGACTAACTATAATGCACGCGACGGCACGCGTGCGTGCAAGCGTAGGTAGGTACATAGGTCTACTCTACGAAACGAAACGAACAATAATAATTCCATAATAATTCATTCACCTTACATGACATTGGAGAAAAACTAGACCAATGACCACAGACTATACAAGCGTCATAACATTGACAGTAGAATGTCAACTGTCAATGTCAAATGTCAAATAAATGAAAAAGAAAAACTGGAAAGGAAAGAAAAGAAAACTAAAAAAGGAAAAGTAATTAATTTTTCTGTTATATAAATTACAGAATGTGCTGTTTTTAAAGTATTATTTTATATCTTCAATTTGAATATTTTATTATTCCGGTAATTGTTAACAGTATCAATCCTCAGTATCAAACATGTTTGCTTCAAAAGTAAGCAAAGTAGTAAGTAACCAAACAAACCTTTGACATAATATTGTATTTCTTACTAAATTTCTCCGATTTTTAAATTAAAATTATTTTTTACAGGCAAAAATTGCAAACTTCTTTAAGAGCAACCGACTTGTCAGCCCTATGAGCCCTATTACATCTATAAATCAACAGATGCGGCATAAAACTGACCTTTATGAACCTGACTACCTCATTGTAAGTTTGCCTCACTCCGTTTTATACACTTCAAAAAGAAGTACCCGGACAACCGAGCGATAATCTCTCTCTCTGATAAAAACAATTTTCTTGGTTTAATTTCAAACAAAACACTCACTGGCTTTTTGTTACTTAACGACGCCATCTCAAGTAGCTTCCAACTAAAACAAAATATACTAATAAAAATCCACAATATGTTGATGAGATTGAACTTTGATGAATGAGATTTGAACCTGAGCCTCCAGCTCCGCAGTTAGCCTTAGTTACCACTCAGCCAATGAAACTTTAATTCAGTTGAAGAAATGCTTATAGAGATCATTCAAATCAACATTGTCATTTGTTTAAACAGTGGATGATGTTTGAGGCGTTCTACGCTACGCCATAATGCTATCACTACTCTCCAACAGATCTCAGGAAGAGTCATAATCTTATGTTTATATTTAAGTTGATTATTGCTGATAATACAGATAAAACAACAATTTCCAACAATTCCTAAAAACGAAAACCAAGCTGGATCAATTTATCATCACCAAAACCCCCTAAGTACTAAATTTCATCAAAATCATTGAAGTCTTGGAGGATTAAAATTATATATACAATTGCTAGTTTATAATAGTGCAGTCCAGCCAGTGTCATTAAAATGAAGCTAATGTATTCAGGAGATTTTATGGGTTTTAATTTTGGTGCATGGAACCCCAGTTTCTTTTCTTTAACAGTTTTAATAGTACACTATGTTTATAATTTCAGAGTATGGAACCTGATGAACCAGTTTATGACTGTTTAAATTTACAACTGAAAGGTTATGACTACACAGTACTAGAATCATGTCAGAGTGAAATTCATCGATTTGCTGAAAATATGGGATTACAAGTTGATGAATGGTTTGTATACTACATACTATTTAAGTCAACATTATAATTATGTTTGTTTTACTTTTGGGCAATAGTGTGCAACACCATGCTTTCACATTACAAAAGAAGTGCATTTGAATATTAGAAAATATAAGAGATATTTAATGAATAGTTGCCAACCCTTTTTTATTCAGTAATTTATTGACTCTGATATCAATTTATATAATGGAAACTTGTACTTTTATTAGGAAATACCAAATTATTTTATTATGAAAGACAAACATTCAAGGCGTTATCAAAGAAGACAAAAAAATAAAGTTGAACTCCCAATTTGAAAATTAAAACTATACAGCTCTGAACCATATTATGTAAAAAACGGCAAATTGTTTGTAAAGTAGGTTTACGATCGAGATGTTTACGTGATAACGTCCGCACGAGAAAATCTCCATTCGTTTGTATGCCGCTAGAGTGAGAGAGACGGAAGATCGGTCCACTCACTCGAACGCTATGCCAGCCTCCGCTCGTGAGGATTCCGCGTGACAAGTTTCACGGAATGACTGGCAGCGCTCGAGATGAGACGGGAGATCGGTCCGTCTCTCTCTCGTTATACCTGCGATCGCGCTCGCGAGGTTTTGGTGTGACACAAGTTTCTGAACATGTCACCCGACTAAAACGATTTTAAAGACGTTATCACGTCAAAATGACATACAATTGATAAAATTGACAAAATCTTCTTTAGAAAACTTAATCAAGACCTTATAAAAACTGTTATTATAATTTAGACTAGCTTTTGCCCGCAACTGCGTCTGCATGTAATTTTGTTATCAGGGCATATGTTTTAATAAATCCTTGTCATAATTGATAACCATTTACTACAATATTTTGTTTCAAAGCTGGTGCTACAGAGACCAAGCGATTTGGTGCACTAACCTGTGAGCAAGCCACATAAAGCTGACAGAGAGAAAAACAACAGCCCCTTTTCTTAAATTTCCTCTGGCATAAAGATTGTGATCATTCAATAGATATTTTGAATTTTAGATTGATTGATCCAGTATTGTGTTGCACATTGCAATCTCCCAAATTGTTGAATAAAATTAATTCAACAATCAATTATTCTCACTTAAATCTACCTTCTTTTGGTACCTCAGATTATCGCCCGAGAGAGATAGCGAGTTGTTTATTTGACATTTATATAGCAGTGTACAATCCCGAAATCCTCTACTTAGTTGCCTTTTATGATAACCTGGGGGTCACCATATCTCATATTCTTAATGCATAAAGGTACCTCTGCCTAACAACCTTACCTATTGTGTAATGGTGACGGAATCTTCACAAGGTACCCATCAGATTGAGAGATTCCAGGTTATGTGGGACTTGTACCTCTCTAAAACCTCCTCAGTGGCCTATCTCAGCACTTAGATAGGAGTCTGGTATCTCCAGCAGAACGTGCTGATGTACTCCATGCTTTTACTGACCTCTTATAATCATGCAGCTGATCTGTTCTTAATGTATCTAGTCTTACTGTAGCCCATATTCATAACTTCTACCTACAGAAATTAATTTAGAAGTTATTAGAAAAATTTAGAAATTACCTACACAGTAAAGAAATCTACCCTACAAAAACTACAATATATGAAAAGTATTAAAAAAATTATGTTTCTGTTCAATAAACTGTCATGGCAGAAAGTAAAATAATGACATATATCATTTTAACGTTTAATTCATAGAGAACATTTATTTTTTAATGGGATAAAAAGCACTAAGGAGTATTGATGCAAATCATACCCAAATTAACTGAAGTAAATAAGTTGAGTTTCTTAGGGGTGGAATTTCGAAATATCCTTTCTTATCGGACGCCTACGTCATACAAGAACACACCCTCCTAATTTCAGGTCTCTGCGATCAGCGGTTTGGCCTGTGGCTTGATCCATCAGTCAGTCATTCAAGAAAAAGAATTTTATATGCATAGATGAATATGTTAAGGCAAATTAATTTTATCAATAATTATTTAAATAAATAATATAAGTAAAGTTATGAAAAATATTGGTCCACTCTCAGTTTTTGCAGTACCCTAATAGGGTTCATTATTCATTAGGGTTTGGTTTCCTTTAACATTGTAAACCTATTGTAACATTCCATTACGATGCAATAAAACATTGATTATTGAGTATTTAATTACAAGAAAATCTTGCCTTAGTGTTGCACCTGTACCTTGAACTAAAATACATGACAAATATTTTTAGAGTAGTAGCTCTCAGCACTTATTTGTGTATACATGTGAACAGACATGAAACTACTCTTCAATTTCATTTGTCAAGCTCTTTACTGTATACTTCAGTACCCTAAGTGGAAAATTTTCGACAAGCGCTGAGGCATGGTTGTTTACTGTTAGCCTTTTTAAGCTCAGGGTCGCTCAGTGAGCAATGGAGAGAGATATGCTTGCTATTTATCTATGCAATAAAATTGATAACAATGAAATCCATAGATGAACAAAGGCTACTGAGATAGCTCTCAACATCTGCAAGCTGAAGTGGCTATGGGCATATAGCTAGGAGGACTGACAAGTAATAGGGAAAAAGGCCATCAAATGATAACCACATCTCTGCAAAAGGAGCACCTGAAAAAGACACAGGGAAGCAGTTGGATTCAGAGGGTGCAGGACAGGGCTGAGCATTGAATAATAGGTATATGTCCAGCTGTGGACTTCAAGAGCTTCAAATTTCTTCTTCAAAAAGTTCACTAAACTCACTTATAAATAGGCAAATATAAATAGTAAGATACAAATATTTCCACTAAACACAGTTCTTATTTATGGATTACAGTTGGGCAACGCCAGCTCAGCAACTGAAGATTCAGCGGTTCAAACCTGGAGGGACTGCTTTGGATGCAGAGTACTACCTTAATGTCTATGAAAGAAATGTGCAGGTATTTTTTAGGTTTCCTTAATCGAAAAGTGTTGTTTTATTGTAAGTCTGTTCATATCTCTGCCTAGACATCTAGTTGAAATTGAAATCATTTACGCAAGCAAGTCACACACACATACACACACTTACCCACACATACACACACAGGCACACAAAACTTTTTTTGGTTTTGGGGGGACCCTTCCCAGCACCTTGGGAGAGGATATCAAGTTATGTGGGATTTGTACCACACTAAAACCCTCCGTGGCCTGCCTCTGGGCTTGGGGAGGACTCCGGGATCTCCAGTGGAACGCACCGGTGTCCTCCAGGCGCAGCGCCTCAGAACGGGCCCATCTTCGGGAGAGCAGATGCGCTCTCCTCCATGTGCTTATGGCGACATGCGGCCACGCACACATCGCCGCCCTTCCCGGGGCTGCTGGTTGGACGGATCGAGCTCCCACTCACACCGTCCACAACCCCGGAAGCCCCCTTTTAGTCGCCTCTTACGATCAGGCAGGGGATACCGTAGCTCTATTTTTAATCCCGAAGCTACGGGGACTATCTTAATAAAACCTACCTTTACCTATTATACCTTTTACCTATTTACTGTAAAAATTCCGGCCTACTGGTCGAAAACTAAATTTTTTTGCTATATTTTTAGTCTACTTTATTTGGAGAACCTTTAATTAACCTTCAAAGCAGGGCCACATTTTGAGCTCTGGGGGCCCCTTAGCCCCAAATTATTTTCTAAATAAAATGGACAATTTTTTCGAGTCGTGTTTTCCAATTACCTACAATTTATTGTGAAACCAAGGCAGTTCTTTTGTTATTTAACAAACATATAAATATAATTGGAAACAAGAAGGAAAAGTTGTTTACTAGTGTGTATTAGTCTGAATTTTAATATTTTTTTCCAAAGTCTATTGTGGGGACCCCTCTTTTAGTCGCCAATATTTATTATATTTTAAAATTTATAACTCCTAGAAGTATCACATTTTGAACGGCCGATAAATAGTAAAATTTGAACCCGTTTCTGGTGGTACTTTATAAAATATGACCTAACAACCTTTTGCGGTGGAAAGTTACCACACACAGATAAAACGACGACGACATAATCATCAGAATTGCATGCAATCTCAAACAGGACTCAAGTTTTTTGGTATTGGATGAAGAATCGATAGGTTGCAGCGCCTGCAGCCACGAAAGCTTAATTTATTCAATTATTTCATTATTTGGAACTGACACATGCATAGAAACAGATTTTGAAATAAATCGCTTTGTGTAATTTTAATTAGTAATTTACTAACATGTTCAATACTACTACTATAGGTTATCAGGGCAGTCAACCTCATGTCCTAGAGTCATTTTTCTTCCATAAATCATGTGGCCGATAACTGGTGCACTAACGGTTGAAAACTCAATTTAATGGCCGAAAACCGATGTTATCTCCAATTTGGCAGATTTTTATTTTTTATAAAATTCCCTCCATTATAAAGCTGTGTTTGCACTAGGTATCTGACGTGCCGGCGTGGGCGTTGGGCACACTGCTCCGCGTGGCACGCGCGGCGCTGCCCGAGGGCTGCTCGCTGTCCGTGCACGAACACACCGCCGCGCACGAGGAGCTCCGCTACGTGCCCGACAACCAGCTTCTGGAGCTCAAGCAGCAGCTGCAGGACATGGGCGGCAGCCGCGCCGACAAGAAAAAGAAGAAATAAACATTAGAAACATTACCTTACTTTGTAAATAGGAATAGTAATTAGTTTTATTGTAATAAAGATTATTGAAGCAATAAGCACATTGTTTTTTATTTATGTCATAGATAATAATTTTATGAATAAACCAGTTTATTTTGATTGTAGCTGCAGAATTTCTAAACCAAAATATAACCTGCAAGATATATTTTCTCAATTAAACAAGACAAAGTCAATATCTATATCTATTCTATACATATAATAAATCTGTAACAAGTCGGTTTCTGTACATTGAAGATATTTGAGAAAAACTGTCACTAGGGCTATTTATTAGCGTAATAGAACCCAAAACAATGATTTTTAGAATTATTGTCTGTTTGTCTGTTTATCTGTTCGTTTGTGCGCGCTAATCTCAGGAACGGCTTAACGTAGAAGGATGCGGTTTTCACTGGTGTGTTGGTATTTTTTTGGATTAACATTTAGGGTTTTTTTTATTTAAATCGGTTCACAAACAAAAAAGTTACGTCAATTTCAAGAATGATGAAATGGCGTGCGAATGCAGGCGTTCGCAAGTTTCGATAATTACTACATCTCTTAATATTCTAATAGCAAATTTTAGATTTCATCTCGAAATATTAAAAAAAGAACCATACATATCACCACATATTCAAAGAAATCCTCAATACAAACAAAATGTACAAAACCTTAACAAAACGAGGCTACTGCCGACATCTATGTGGCGAATAGTTCATATTCAGAACTATTTGGTGATCTGTTGCAAATTTGGTATATCGACGATTTAATTTACACGCTATACGGTAGATGGCGTTGTTACTGAATAACGCTATTATAGAGTGGATTGGTGGAGATAATTTCAAATAATTAATTACGAGTATATTTACATAGTAAAATATCGAATAAAAAAATTAACAACTTAGAGAGCTTTGGAACTGGCGCTGATATTTTACTCATTGTGGTAGAGCATTATGGAGGCGCGGCGCAGTGGTTACGTCCAGATATTATTGGTATTTGGTATCGATTTTATTTAATAGGTGACGCTATAGATGGCGTTGTTGCTGAATAACACTATTCCAGTGCAGATCCAGAGATACTTAACAATAAATTGTCGACTCGCGTGGCGCAATGGTTACCATGCTGGACTGCCAAGCGAAGGGTCTTTGATTCCCGGCGAAGCAGAAATTTTAATGATGAATTTAATTTTCTGTTCTCGGTTTGAGTGTTTGTGTTTCTGTCTCTGTGTGTCTCATGGTACCCATTACACAGGGTCTACCCTACTGTGGGGCTATCAGTGTGAAACGTTAAAAAAATCAAAGTGTTCTACCGACTTTACTATGCTGAGTGATCTTTTCAAAATGGTACCTACGTCACCATATCATGATTACACCACCAGTCGAAGGTCAAAGTTCCACAAGCCGCTTTGCACGCTCCTTTTGATGTTTGAACGGATGTGTAAGTTATGGGACAACCTTCCAGCTGAGGCATTTCCAGTGGACTTTGACATGGGTTTCTTCAAGAAAGCTGTAAAGAAAGCTCTTCTTGAAAGCCAGTGCTCGGGTGGCTCCGCTGGGGTTTTGTATTGAAATTAACTATAAAATCGTTTTCAGTGGTTAATTTAATAAGAGCTATTACATACACACGCAGTACTGGCACTGGTGTTACACTAATATGCTAAAGCGTCACGGCAGCAGCTCTGCATGGTGGTCACGCCAGAAATAATATTAGTAATCGATATATGTATAGAGGACTTACTTTATTTCTGATGCTATAGGAAGGGTTGTTAATAGGACCAATTGACAACAAAACTCAAACGTAACATCCAGATTTTATTGGTATCAATCTTATTTAATAGGCGACGTGCCTCTTAATCGCGTAGGGGCTGATCCTCTCACGCTGCTCCAATTCAGGTTGATGATATCTTCATTGTTAGTGGCCTAACTGCTGTCGCAAGTTTTATATCGCTCAAAAGACCTCCATTAAGTATGAACGACGGTATGTTAACGACAATTGCAACCAACGTGCAAGCAACCATGAATTTGACTCCCAACTACTAACCACGCCTGACGTAGCGTAGTTGTATAGTTCACCACCTTTCTGCAAAAGATTTAAGTTACATAATAATAATTAATCTATGAATTATTTGCAGCACAAATTATTTAATTATAATGATACTTTCCGCGGGCACAGCAGTACTATCTAAACACTTTAAAAACAGGCTATTGTAATACGTTTAATTTGTAAAAATAAATTGATGATAACGACTGAATTGTCGATATTATACGAGGAGTACAGTAAGAACTGTAAGGACTCAGGAAGAATATATCTACTCAACATAATAATATGAACTTTTGTATCATAAGTAATTTCATAAAAGGTAACAATAATCGAAGGGACAGTGGAGGGCAAGCAGTCACGCGAGCGCTCACCTACACGTTAGACAGACATTATCAAAGCTGCAACACAGACCTCCATAGTCTAGAGTTTTCAAGATGCTACAAACCGCAGCAAATGGTGACGCATCGCAAGAGCATCATTATCCAACGAAATTGCAACCTCATCAGCCACGACCACTCTGTCAAGAGATGGTCAAGATTGAACGACTAAGGAGGAGGAGGAGGAGGAACAAATAATCCAAGTCTTTTGTACAAGTCTTTATCTACGCGGACGACGTCGCGGGCACAGCTAGTCGTTAATATCTACGTACAGAGGCACTAGAAGGCCGCCAATGCCAGACCCTAATGTCAGTCTGACCAGTATAACCGAAAAATACCGATCCTTTTGACCTACTTTTAATAACTTACTAATTACAAAATAAAATAAATTAGTCTACCATACTGGTCCATTAGGTATGTATATGGTCCCAGTTCTTTCGGGATTAAGAATAATGCTACGGTATCCACTGCGGTAGAAACTGAGAAATATGACTCTCAGTGACATCTGTCTATTGGAGAATATTAATATTATTATGGAATATGGGTGGGAATATGGCGTAGAACGCCGACAAACGTCATCCGCCAATTCGCCGTTCAAACAAATGACAATGTCGATTTGAAAGAGCTCTATAAAAAGTTACGCAGACTGACTGCGGACCTAGCTATAGAGACCTGGGTCACAATACAAAGAACGCCTTGTACCTGGGTTCAAACCTCAAGCAAGCATGTAGTTTTTGTGACAATTTTTTTTATTGGGAGCTATTTCAGATGGCGTTGCACATTCATCACCAGTCATCACCTCCATCAATAAATATTGAAAGTAACACACGATGCCGCCTACATTTTCTATGGAATCGCTAGGCGAGCAGCCGGCACTGTTCAAGAGAAAGGATGTACCCGCCAGGTAAATCAGAAGTCGCAAACATTTTGTCATATACCTATTTGTATTAGATCAGACCATGTGATCTAAGAAAAAAATATGTTGTGATATGTTATCGAGTTTAGACGTGAAAGTCTATCTAATTGTTATGATAAAATATATTCAGATTTTGATTCTGATAAATTATTTGATTCGTTTTGAGGAGTGCAATAGTTTAAACTTGGTAACGAGGGTCTGACGACTGCACAATGCACATACATAGATAGTCGTAGTGGAACTCTTCAGTTGCTACTACATGATGTACTCGTATACCGAGACTCATATTACTTATTGACTTATTGTTTAATAAGTAATAACATTACTGTAGCGACGCGTGCGACGGTGCTACCCGGGCGGCAAACACAAAGAATTAGACGAGAGCGGTTTATTCGGCGGCTCATTTTTGTCACTTTTATCAGCAGGTTTGGCAATGTGCTACTGTTCACAATCCTTCGATACCTTATAATGTCGCGGGAGAATATAATCTAACAGTATACCTATTTTTGCAATTTTGCGATGACACACTGGCCACAATAATAATAACCATAAACATGGCTCGCAAAGACACAATAACTAAGTACAATGTTTTTCACAAATATAAATGTTAAGTTGCAATAATATCTCTAATTTATCAAAAAAAGAAATCGTTTCTAAAAAATTTGAGCCAACTGTTGATGACCCCCGAATACCTGTGATTAATAATTGTACCCGGCGGGATATTGGCATAATCTATAAGGCTTTATTTTAACAACTTTGTAACCTCATGAATTTCAGGTGCCACCACAAATATCGTTAGTAAATGGTGCTCAAACACCCCTGGCAAAGTTTTAGAACAAAATATCAGTTTTTTTTCAACCTTTTTTATATCCCACAGCTGGGCACAGGTCTCCTCCTTGCAAATAACGTAATACCCGCCATGCAGGTAGCAGGCATCTGACGAATATCTTTAGGAACCCGCCAGGCGGGTAGCCGGCATTGAAATTTGAAAGTGTTAAGTAAATCTTTTGTTTAAAATTAAATTAAGACAATCAATTGTTTTTATCCGAGCAACGCTCGGTCGTCCAGGTCGTACTTCTGGTTAAATCAGCCATTCAATTGAAATCAATGAAAAACCTACCTTATATTTGGTATCGAGGGGGAAACCTTCAAAATGTACCCAACACCTTGGGAGAGGATACCGGGTTATGTGGGATTTGTACCGCAATAAAACCTCCTCCGTGGTGGTGGCCTCTTTGCTTGGGGAGGACTCGGGGATATCCAGTGGAACGCACCCGTGTCCTCCACGCGCGGCGCCTAGAACGGGCCCATCTTCGGAAGAGCAGATGTGCTTTTCTGCACCTTCCGATGCTTACAGCGGCATGCGGCCACACACCGCCGTGCTTCCCGGGGCTGCTGGCTGGACGGATCGAGCTCCCACTCTCACCGCCCACAACCCCGGAAACCCTATTATAGTCGCCTCTTACGATTAGGCAGGGAATACCGTAGTTCTATTCTTAATCCCGAAGCTACAGGGATACACTAGAAGTACCTAGGAATAATTTTTGTTTTAATAATTGCGTGATAGGTATTAGTTGCCCATCATTAACCTATACTACACCTACCTACACTACACTGTGACCGCTAGTGGCAAAAATTTCATGCGCGTTTCCGTGCTTCGGAGGGCACGTTAAGCCGTCGGTCCCGGTTGTTGTCGATAGATAACAGTCGTTAAACCTTGTCGGAGGCCTTATGGGCGGTTTGAAAACATCCGACAGCGGGTTGGCCACTAACCCGCATCTCCACCAACCCGCATTGGAGCAGCGTGGTGGAGTAAGCTCCAGGCCTCCCCAATATTGGGGAGAGACCCGTGCCCAGCAGTGGGACGCAAAAAGGGTTGCAGCCAACCTACACTAAAAGGACTACATACGAGCTTCAAATAATCTTTCCGAAGAATTACCCATATACTAATGTGTAAATAGTTACATTAAACCAAAATGAAGATATTGAATGCCAGTTCTATTTTGCAATATGACCGTCAACTATAAGTGCTCACTTATTTACGTAGTGATATGATGCAGAGTTAATTTAGATTTAAGATACGATTCGTAAGAATACTCGTTCTGTGATAAAAATGTCGTCTCAATCTCTTTGTACATATTGTGTCTCAATTCTCATGAAATCTTATTTTCTACGAAGAGAATCGACTTATCTAATAGACATTTTAGAGCAATGATATATACTAAACTTCTATGCTGGAGATCCGGGATCAATTCCTGATGTGCTAAGAAAAAATATTTTGTGGAGATGCGTCACGTCACAATTAAAAATATTGTAATTTTTATTTCGCCGTTATATATATACGTAAGTACTATTCTACCTCCATGTGCCTGACTGAGTGTTATGTACGACTAGGTATATAAAATTCGCAGCGACATAGACGGACAGCTACGCGAGTGGTTAAGGATCAAAAGGTTTTGTTTTTCGTCTGTAACCCTAAAAATAATTGTTTGTCAAGAAAATTAGTATTATTCAGCAGCAGTTACCCAATACTAATTGCGCAAATCTCTGAAGCTTGTGTACAAAAGAAGGGTTTGCAAATAATTTTATGCGTGTTTTCTTGCTACATAAAGCGTAACATTAAACCGTCATCAGTCTAAGTTACCAACCTATTTTATTTTGACAACCCGTGTGGCGCAGTGACCATCGGAATGCATCGGACCGATCGGAGGGTCCCGGGTTGGATTCCTAAGGAGGCAGAAATTTGAATGATGAGTTTAAATTTCTGTTCTCGGTCTGGGTGTTTGTGTTTGTCTTTGTGTGTGGGTCTATGACACCCATGACACAGTGTATATATTTACCCTAATGTGGGGCTATGAGTGTGGAACGTTATTAATTTATTTGTTTATTTATGTATCGATAGTATTAGATTATCTAACGATAATACCTATCTATCTATACTTAATATATAAAGCTGAAACGTTTTTTTGTTTGTTTGTTTGTTTGTTTGAACGCGCTAATCTCAGGAACTACTGTATCGAATTGGAAAATTGTTTTTGTGTTGGATAGTCCATTTATCGAGGAAGGCTTAATGGCTATATAACATTAGGTACATTACGCTGCGACCAAAAGGAGCGAAGCAACAGTGAAAAACGTTGCAAAAACAGGTAAATCTATAAGAGTTTGTTTGTATCGCAAACTCTGTGCATATTGCTAGCGTCAAGTATATTTTTGCATCACTTTTCTGACACTGAATATGGACGAAATAGTGACAGAAAAACAAGACAGTCGTCTGTCATCAGATTAATCAGTCAGCATAGATCAGTCAGTCAAGTCAGTCACGTCTTCATGTAAAGCGATAGCTAATTTATCAGAACTTATCGGATGGAGTTTCGGAGGCAAGCCAAAAAGAAACACGTTTTGGTGCTGTTATTTATTTTACAACACTCGTGCAACAGTAATTACCTTATATTGGACAAATTGCCATTAACTTTATCCGATATACTCGGTAACTCAAAAACTATCCGTGAGGTAAGCCGGGACCTTATAAACATGTTTACGTATCCTTACGTGACGTTTTATAGTAAAATAACTCTAAAATACTGCACAATATGTCTTATCTGCTTTCCGCCAAAAATTCCTGTTTCTTGACCGCAATGACGAGACTCCAGGTGACCCCGTTCGAAAAAAAATGATTCTGCAACAGACAGCTTTGGGGCCCCATGACGAAGTAAAGTTCTGGTCTCATCTGTCATTTATAGAGAAGATCCGTGCCTAAAAAATTTAGAAGATGAACATGATGGACGTCTACAAAAAATCTCGAGCAATCCTTGCATGTGGTTGCGCTGCTACTCCAAAGGCTGTTGGTCGCCTCTTGTAGTGTAGTCTGGTCGGCAACTGCACCTTTCCACCGAAAAACAATAGAATTACTTCACAGCAGAAATGGCTGCAGCGGTGGTACTTCCCCGGACGAACCAAAAAAGTTCTACCCCATACTCTTGTCCACTGTACTGTGACTGTACAATGATCGATGATCCTATTAGATTACATAATTGTGAAATTGCCGTTCAGTATCAAAAAAAGTGAAACAAGTTTTTTAATGAAATTATTATTTAATCAATCGAAGTAGGCCGTTGTTATCGATACACTACCGCCATTTTATGGACAGATCATTGATCCTTTTGGAAAAAAAATCTGAGAGCAAGAGTCTATGAACTGTTTGAAGGCGCTTTTGACTGCCTCATCAGATTTGAATGTTTTTCCTTGAAAAAAGTTATTCAAATTTTGAAAAAGTGGTAATCGGTTGGGGCAAGATCTGGAGGCGACACTAAGGTTCCAGTCACAGCTCCTTTAACTTGGCGACCGTTTGATGTGCAGTGTGTGGTCAAGCGTCATCCTGAGGTTGTTTAATAGCGAGCTTTTCCTTTATTGTTTGCAATTGTTGGCAATATAAGTCTGCAGTAATCGTCTAGCCTTATCTCAAGAAGGTTTCGTGGATAACACCAGCACTGGTCCACCAAACACTAACCAGAATCTTCTTTTTGGTTAGTTTTCTCTTAGGGCAAAGTTTTGCCGGCTCTCCAGGGTAAAGCCTTTGTGATGATCGCTTCCGATTGTCGTACAGGATTCATTTCTCATCACAAGTCACGCGGTTCCAAGTCCTCTCATTATTGTGACGATTGAGCAAAGAAAGGCAGCAAGCGACGCGTGTTTGCTGGTTTGCTTCAGATCCGATTTTAGAGCGTTTTGACTTGATATGACGCAAATGGATAAGTATCGTTTTGTCACTTACGCCGAAGGCTGCTAATAATTCAGAAGCGGTTTGAGATGGGTCTGCGTCTACGAGGCATTGTTGTGTAAATCGAAATTTCCATAACGGAAACATTGAAACCAAAAACGCACCGTTCGTTCGTTAGCGGTGCCTGGCATGGAGCATCAAAGGTACTGACTGAACTGACTCGAATCACCACCTGTGATACTCTAAGGTGCCTGGTCCGTACACGTAGCTAATTTTTCAAATCGTTTCTGCAGCACTGGTGCCACGGTGGAACTTGTATTCGTAAATACCGCGAATTTTCAATTTGCCCATTGTTGTTATTATAGCAAGTTGAAGCTCAAACAAATGATGTAAAAACAAATGAAATACGAATTATAAACCAATTTTTTCTGGCTTTATTTCGAAATAAATTTGAATTTGGATTTCTTAATCAAACGCAAGATATTTGATTTTTAAGTTACCAGTACCTATTGAGTATCGGCAATTTCATATTGTAAGGAACTATCGCCTTACTGAGAAATAAATAAAAGAACTGATACTGATTAACAACGTTTTATTCGTTTCCAAATAATAAAATAACGATTAAATGCACTATTTTCCTTTACTCGCATCTCATCATTTAATAGCAAGGAACTATTCATATATTTATATATATATTAGATATAATACACTGACCTTTTCAAACGATACTCCACTATACCTTCACCACTACAATTACACACTTAGCGAATTACTTAGAGAGGTCTTTCCTCCACGATGGCTAGCGACTGACTGACGATGGTTTGGTTTGTAGGCAGCCATCATGGGTAGTAAACAACAAAGATGGCTGCCAACGAATGAGTAATCTAATCGGGCGTTAATCAAATGTACAACTTTTTATGTTCAAATTACAAATTAGGCTTACAGCTCGGCCATCCTGCTAAAGCGAAGTCCCGTCGCTCTCAAGTTAAAAAAAAAAGAGTTTCATTTGCTTTAAGTATCTACTGAATGGACACATCAATATTTTTCACTTCTATGTAGGTGTCAAAATAACAAATTTAAATTTTACGTTTAAATTTCATTCATGGTTCTATTCTCTTATCCCAAATTCACTCGTTTTACCAGCAGTTATACTAGCAATATTTTTTCAACATTTTTTTTTATTGTCCCACTGCTGGGCACATGTCTCAGCATAATAATAAATAATAAGTAAGTAAAGTAAGTAACAGTAAGTAGTCTCGGTAATATCAGCTAACATTACTATAAAACATAAATAATTTACTTATAATACAATATTATGTATAACATTTTTGAAGACAAAGACATTTATTTGCACAAATATGGGTGTTTACAAAGTTGTTTATATATATTTAGTTCGTCATATTTACCTTCATGAGATATGCAAATATACAATGATAAAAATATAAAAGGAAAAAACTTAACTATAACACAATAACGAAATGTACATTTACATCTATTTTATTTTAAATTATTTTTATTGCGTAGTAGTTTACTTGCGGCTTGGCAAAGTTCAAAGATTCACCTCCGTTTCCTCTCCTTATTATTCCAAGTGTTTGTGACTTCACCTGACATGCAGACTTTCTTCCGCTCCTTCACTTGATTTATTATGTCATAAGTGCTTGCGCCTTTGCCTGACCCACAGACTCCCTTACGCTCCCTCACTCGATTTATTATATCATAAGTGCTTGCGTCTTTGCCTGACCCACAGACTCCCTTACGCTCCCTCACTTCATTTATAAAGATATAGATCGTCTACTCCAAAAGTTAACATCAAATTAAACTCTAAACTATTTAAAGCTCAAAACTGTATAAAGCTCAAAACTGTATAAAGCTCAAAACTGTATAAAACCCAAAACTGTAACAGCAAAAAGAATCATTTTCTACTGAATTAATTCCTATCCATACTTTAATATAATAAATACGAAAATAACTGTCTCTCTGCCTGTCTGTTACGCGTTCCGCTTAAAATACTGAACAAATTTTGATGAAACTTAAGGCGCTGGATAAACGCCTATGATTTTAAACGGCAATATCGTCTTACGTCGTATTTCAAATGGATGGAAGAAAGTATACCTACAACCTGGTATAGCGAATAGACTATTTTTTTTATCTTACATCCATAAAACGGATCCAAGCGGGCGAAGCCGCTGGCAGAAGTTATGTGCATTATTCAGTTATCAAATACAACCTTTTCCAATAGGTACATATTATAAAGTGTTTTTTTTTACTTTTCCCCAAATGTAAAATCAATTTATTACCGTATAATAACGTTAATTTTTAGAATAGACGATACAAGTGCTTACGGCTTTGCCTCACCCGAAGGCACATTGCCGCTCTCTCACTTAACTATGCCATAATGACAATTATAATATTATAAGATTTATTAATGTATTTGCGACTCTGCCTTCCGCTTCTCCACCAGTTCAGCACGCAATGAGTACATGTGGCTTTGTCTTACACGCAGGGTCTTTTAAGCTTCCTCACATGTAAACAGAAAAACTTAATTAAAAAAATACGTTAACACAAACATTTCAACGGTCTTATCCAACCTCGAAATTACATCTAAAATTTATTTCGCTTGACCACCGTGGGAGATCATGGTATATTTAAAATCTAGCTTTACCATTAGATACTACTTTAATATTGAAACTTGTTAGGTTCCTCATAATTACGTACAGAATCTCGTGACCAGTTTGTTATACTTATTCCAAATCTAACTTTTGAATTAGTTAATGATGCGTGTATAGCCATAATATGTAGGATTATACTTTGAATATGACCATATATTATAAACATATTTGGAAATGAATGATTATGATTATTGGAACTTGTCACATCATATTTGCACAAATAGATCTAAAGGCCCGTTAGCCCCCATAAATCTACCTAATAATACAAAACTCCAACACCCTGGTCCAACTTCAAAATGTCATCTTACATCTATTCACTTACGCTTGATTGCACCAATTTACCAGTATCCTCGATATCTCAATGAGTATATTCCAAATCCAACCTTTCATTAGATATTGCCCATTAGTATTCTGACTTGTTACCTCAAAATTGCACATAGGTTCTTATTCACACTGGGTTACATCATATCTGAAACTTATAAATGCGAAATTATATAGGATGATTTTTAATTTATGATAAATTCATTACATTTTATAAGTCCAATGACTCATATAATAAACGGACATAATAAATCTCATCACTGTTGAGTATGTCCCAACCACTTTGATATTCAAATTAAAAACTAAGACAGCCTGTATATACGCATGGTAATATGTTCGATCTGAAGTCGCTTCTAATCTGTAATAATATGGGCGTTGATGCCAGAAAACTCTCATAGTTTTACTTTAACCTATGGAAAATGTATGAACAATCACTTTATCGGAAACTAATAAATAATTTGCGGTACCTAGAGGAAAACAGAATCTAACTTTCGTATACCACGCATTTCAGGCGATAAAATTGCAAAGACCAACAATTTTACTATCTTCAAACGAAACCAAACAGCTGCGGGAAGGTATATATCGATATTCCAATACACATCACCTCATTACAATCCCACTAAAAACCCTGTATTCATAGCTATGAATGCCTATTTAGCTAAATAGGGATGTATTTACAACCTTTCATCTCATAATCCGTCCCACCATCAAAACTAATATTTGTCAAGAGATTGATTGTAAATTACAGAAATATAAGCATTATTGGAAAAACAACGATAACGTTATACAGAAACTAAAATATTTTATCTTCAGAACTTCAATTTTAATTTGACAAAATGGGGTCAAGAACCCGTTGCACAAATTCAAAATTGGTATTTTAAAAGAAAAAAAAAGTTTGCACTAAACCACGCTTACAAAGCAGGATATAATAATTGTTAATTTATTTTTATACATGATTTTTATCGTCCTCTAAATCAATAAAAAAAATTAATGATTTGAGACTTCACAAATCATTTATCACAAAATGTATGAGGATATCAAGTTTAGTCAGCTCAAAAAGTGCCTCAATTGATTTAGACCGGATCGACTCCCATCTATAACGTAGTGTTTATTTTCTCTATGCTCCCATCTCCCATTAGATTTTTCTTTAGTTCGTTAGTTTGAACACCTTAACAAGATCTAGTCATATAGATTAAAATCTCTTCACCGAACCACGTAAATACACTTGTTGATACGAACAAATAGATACACATTTAAATAATTATAAAGCACACGCATTTCCCTTTTATTTTATCCCATTCGTATTTAGACTTTTAACGTATCCAACACTTAGTATGGAGGCCAAGAGTTCCACAGGCCACCGATAGTCTTAATCAGTCATGTAACACAATTCAACGGGTGTAACTTTAGTGTATGTTTGCAATGACTGAACCCAGAAACCACTAGAATTTCTGAATTCTCATTTCCACAAATACCCGCATATCGACTTCACATTACATTCGAATTACCCCGCAAGCCCTATGTTATTTATGTAGACAAAAACACTGTATAGCCCATCATACTTAATATTATAAACGCGAAAGTTTGTAAGTATGGATACCTGTTACTCCTTCACGTAAAAACTACTGAATGGGTTTCAACGAAATCCCACAATAATATAGCTTATACATCAGAATAACACATAGACCACAATTTATCCAAAATATGACGATAACTGTCAAGTAAGTAGGGAAAAAAAATATCTACCATTTGCGAGCCGCTCCGGCGCGCGCTGCCAAAACCACTAGAGTTACGAATATTAAAATGTTTATTTTAAATATTCCTACTATTCCAGTTTATATTAGATATCTCATTATAGCCAAAATAATTAATCATAACTACAATAAAAATTGATAATTTACTGACCCCTTCTAACGCGGGTGAAACCTCTAGTTGAAAAATAAAACGCTTCCTCCGAATTAAAGCAACCAATTAATAATCTCTAATCTTTCTGTATTCTGTCATTTTATTTCACCCATTGTGCCCCGCTTCTTCTTTATTTTTTTGAATAATTATTTTTACAGTATTATTTGTATTATTGTTATTTATTGTATTTATCACTCCTTTTAGTGTAAATCTCTACAATTCGACAGCGCTAACGAAACTATTACACCCCGTAATTTGCCCGCAACACGCTACAGACAAACGGCCTCCTTCCCCAATCTTCCTCCAATCCTTTTCAAGGTCTTGTAAAGGACTATGAACGCGCAACTTCTATGGTCCATTCATTGCTTCGCAGCACAGAAACGATACCGAAAACTTTTAAAGAAAAGTAAAATCGGAAGTTCAATAATGCATGTTCTAGCGACACTTAACCTTTCAATGATTGGGCGCACTTGCAAAGGCAGAAGTATTTATATTACAGTTATAACAGTTTGAAGCCTCCTAAGAAAATTTTCATCACAGTTATCGTACGTTCAACCTAATAATTTCATATTGAAATGGTTGTATCCCTTACTCGAAACGATCTCAACAGACCTGGCCCAAGACCCCGAACCATACCTGCCCCAGTTCTCTGAGAACCACAAGTAATGACTACGCAGGAAGAGTGTGGAATTTAATAGTATCCACATAACAAATATAGTCTTATATCGATGAGTGATTGTAGCGCAAGTGCTACAACTCGATATCCAATGAAAAATTCCATCAAAATAACATGACTTTTCTATCCAAGTCAAGCGGTATCAAAACTATTAACTATGTATATATTAATTGCTCAAATGGAATGAACGAGGGAATTTTCAATCACCACCTAGTTTATACTTTTATTAACAAAACCTCGCAAGAATCGGGTGAACCCTCAGCGGCCGCTCGAACTATCCCGGATGAAGAGCTTCCAATCACCCAATTACTCATTGTACTTATTCTCTCCAAAGCGCTTCACTGTGTAAATCATTAAACTAAAACAGAAAATACAATCACACGAACTTCACCTATTCAATAATGAGACCTTAGAAAGCTCAGATCTAGGAACGTTTTATTCATGTGAGAAGTCGAATAATAATTGTAGAACATTTGGTTCACAGATTTCCTTTCCATTTATACACAAAAATAAGATCAAATTTCTATGCTCGTATATTGCCTATAACAAACTTATGATCACGGAAGCAACAAACATCCTGTTGAACGTTTACGAGTCACTTACTGATTAAGTAAAACAAATTGTTTCATTCAGGTAAGTTTAAAACTACAAATTTAAGAATAAAAAAAACTAGAAATAACACCACAGAACCCGTTTTTTTTTCTCTTGGAGTTATCATGAACAGACTCCCAATCGCAGTCTCAAGTAAAGGAGACTTTACATGGAGAAGAAATTAATTACCACTGTTTAATTATGTAGTCTTAAAACCTGTTTACCCATTATAAGGTAAACCGAGATTAGATCCGATACTCATAATTTACAAAATCTTTTCTCTCCTATGCAAGCTATATAAATTTTAAATTTATTTTGCACTGCACCTTTCCATGATATGATTCAACTATAAATTGAACCCCTGATACCCTTAAACTTTAAAATAAATCTAGCAAATACTTTCGTACTAGACATTTAAAGCGTAATTTTCACTTTATTTATAATTATTTACATTTAATATCCCCTTGGAATATCTACTTCAATGAACAAAGTTCTCCAATTGCAACGTTATATTTACGAGCTTTCCAATTAATTACGAATGTATGAACGAAACGAATAAAATGGCTAATCAATACGAAGTAAAGATAAACTGTGACTAATAAAAGAAAAAAATTGGGGTGGGTTATACGAATTTTATAAAGATAAAAATTCGCTGATCGCACTTCTGAGTTGTAAGGAACTATCGCCTTACTGAGAAATAAATAAAAGAACTGATACTGATTAACAACGTTTTATTCGTTTCCAAATAATAAAATAACGATTAAATGCACTATTTTCCTTTACTCGCATCTCATCATTTAATAGCAAGGAACTATTCATATATTTATATATATATTAGATATAATACACTGACCTTTTCAAACGATACTCCACTATACCTTCACCACTACAATTACACACTTAGCGAATTACTTAGAGAGGTCTTTCCTCCACGATGGCTAGCGACTGACTGACGATGGTTTGGTTTGTAGGCAGCCATCATGGGTAGTAAACAACAAAGATGGCTGCCAACGAATGAGTAATCTAATCGGGCGTTAATCAAATGTACAACTTTTTATGTTCAAATTACAAATTAGGCTTACAATATGTTTACCTCTAATATTTAATTAGGAGTATAATCAATAATCGTGTAGCGCCTGGAACAAGTATGTGTCGACAGTCGTGAGTAATTCAGTAGAATAATAAAACGTCTAGTAACTAGCAACTATCAAAACTAGAGGAATAGTGAGAGGTCGCTAGATGAAGTACTCAGTAACTTTAGTCATGCGTATAGTATATTTAAGTCGTGGTTATACTTGGACTTCGTTTTGACACAGTTGTCATATTCATGTTTAAATGCACCTGCAACTGCTATTGTAGGTACTTTTATAATCTGCTGAGAAGCAATCAGGTTTTTTTGAAAATGTAAATTAAAATGTAAGATGACCGGCGTGGCGCAATGGTTACCTACCATGCCGGACTGCCAATCGAGCGGTCCCGGGTTCGATTCCCTGCTAAACAGAAATTTTAATGATGAGTTTAAATTTTTGTTGTCGGTCTGGGTGTTTGTATTCTTGTCTTTTTATGTGTCCATGGTACCCACGACACAGGGTATTAATTACCATACTGTGTGGCTATGAGTGTGTAACGTTTATTTATTTATGTAAATTCCTTTTTAACCGACTTCAAAATATTTCCCTTTATTCTTTACCTTGGGACTTCCAAGGTTAATTATTTTCAAAAATTAATATGGTTATTATCCTCTTTTGTTTCTCAGTGTATTTATGTTAGTTAGCCTAAACTCTTTATCATCTTCACCAACACGCATTGGTTCCACCAACCCGCGTTGGAGCAGTGTGGTTGAGTAAGCTCCAGGCCTCCCCAATAATGGGGAAGAGACCCGTGCCCAGTAGTGGGACGCAAAAAGGGTTGCAGCCTTTATCATCTGGAATGTTGAAGCTTTTACGTGCATCTTCTTTGTCATTGTCACTAAGAGTAAGTAGGTTGGTAATTTAGTTGTTTAATAAACTTTATACCTCTAAACTAAGCTTTTGAAAATAGAGGCCATTCATGTCTAGTGTTTCTCGTTTCGTTTAAAAATTTTCCATAAATATATAAATTGTAGTAGTAATTTATCTTAAATAAAATGTAAAGTGCAAATTAAAAGCAAAATCGTCGACAAAGTTCAGCTATTAGTAAGTAGATAAATACATGTCAGGTTAGTGACCATTACTGTAGTAAATGCATTTTAGAAACTAGGTGTAAATGTAAGCAATTTACACTTTATTATTATGTATTTATTTAGACAAAAAACTATGTATAATTTGTAAAAAATACACTGATATATGCGCCTGTAGCCAGTAGCACACAGTGCATCCAAATTAAAAAATACTGGACCATAGGGTCCAAAGTAAGATCGCTTACGTTCTACGCTAGCCGCTGGGCCATGAGCGCTTTCTTCTAAATTCATAATACCTACCAAAACAAGTAGATAATAATTATGTAACTCAGTACCTACTCGTAGTAGTAACATAGTAGTATTTCTACCTGTTTGTTATAGACTTTGAAACTATCCGACCGATGTTCTCCAAGGATGTGTCATTTCAACGTTGATTTACGAAGATGGTAGATTCATCTTACTATCTACTATTCATCTTAAAATCAATAAAAAATGTGAGTAAGTATGGCCATTCGTTCCATTCGTTAAGACGATTTTCGACTTGTCTCAAATATATTTTTTTAACTCATTCAGGGATTACGTTACTCACCAATATATTTATTTAAAAAAATACATAAGAAATAAGGTATTCTGTATTCTATAATCTTAGGGCCACGTCACACTCAATGTACGAGTATCAACTAAACTTTATGAAATAGCGTTTTGCGAACCATGTTCTTTGTGTGGAATAAAGAACAATGAGTATGATGACACCATAATTTAAGCCAAAAACATGTTTATTATTCACTATACTTTATACGTTTACACATCTCACTTTACTCTCGTTAGTTAGCGCAATAAAGTTTAACTTTTGTGTGTAATAGACACAAAGTAAATTGCAGTTAGTAGGTCCTACGGGTCCTACCCACATATATGTTACCTATTGTGGCAGACGTGGATAATATTTTGTAAACATAGTTTTTTTGAAGTGAAAACTTCTTTAGCGGCGTTGTGCACTTTTTTGGGATGGGTAAAAAATGTTAAACTCGCGTCAGGCCACGTGGCCTGATCGAATATTCGTAAGACGGAGGGGTGCCAGCTGATGGCTCGACTGTCTATACTTCGATACCTTAATTAGCAAACCAGCCAACTCCACTTTTGGCCAAAAATTTTTTTTTGTTCAGATAGTACGCAACAGTAACGTGGCGTGATTTACTAAAACGACAACTCCAATATAATCCAAATTTTTTTCATAAATCGCTATTCGAATATCAGCCAACTCCAAGTGTAACGGAATGTTACGATTTTGACAGTCAACTCCACTAAGTCGGCCATTTTGTGTGGCGTCCGAGTCGTGTTAGAATATCGCTCCACGTTTTATTTAAGAAACATAATATTAAAACGCGAAAATGAGAAGAAGTGTTAAAAACACTTGTAAGTAAATACAAGTCAAGCCTTTCGTAGTCCACTGCTGGACTTAGGCCTCCCCTAACGTTTGCCACTCCTCCCTGTCCTGCGCCTTCTGAATCCAGCTGCTTCCCGCTGTCTTCTTTAGGTCATCAGCCCACCTGGTTGGAGGGCGGCCTGTACTACTTTTGCCGAGACGTGGTCGCCATTCGAGTCGAGCCTTTCTTCCCCATCAGTTTTCGGTTCTCCTTACTGTATGGCCTGCCCATTGCCACTTCAGCTTGCAAATTTTGAGAGCTATGTCGGTAACTTTCGTTCATCTACGGATTTTATCGATACGGATTCTGTCGAGTAGAGAAATACCAAGCAAAGGTCTCTGCATCGCTCGCTGAGCGACCTTGAGCTTATGGAAAAGGCTAACTGTAAATTACCATGTGTCAGCGCCGTACGTTATCACTGGCAACACACACTGCTCGAAAACTTTCAACTTCAGGCACTAAGGAATTTTGGACGACACTTTGTAATTTCCTGAACGCTGCCCAACCGAGTTAGATTCTACGAGTTACCTCTCTCTCGAAACTGGACTTACGGATCGCTTGTCCTAGGTAAACGACGTCGAACTTCGAGAGTAGTGCCATCAACAACGGCCGTTATAGGTGTGACATGGACGTTAGACATGATCTTCGTCTTGTCCATGTTCATCTTAAGACCCACCCGTTGTAAGGCGCTATGGAGGTCACCTAGCATAGTGCTGAGCTCTTCAAGGTTCTCCGCCAGGAGTACTATATCATCGGCAAATCGAAGATGTGTGAGGTGTTCGCTATTGATGTTTATACCCGGCCCTTTCCACTCCATCAGCTTGAACATGTCTTCCAGTGCAGCGGTTAACAGCTTCGGGGATATAACATCCCCTTGTCGTACTCCGCGCTGCATTGGAATAGGTCCAGTGCTTCCGTCGTGGACTCGGACTGTCATGGTTGCGGCTTTGTATAAACACATGAATACTTCGATGTACCGATAGTCAATCCGGCATCGCTGGAGAGACTCTAGCACAGCCCAGGTCTCGATAGAATCGAAGGCTTCTCAAAGTCCACAAACGCAATACATAGCGGCAAATTATACTCCTCGGTCTTTTGTATAATCTGTCGCAACGTGTGTATGTGGTCCATGGTACTATAGCCTTTTTGGAATCCGGCTTGTTCGGGAGGCTGGAAGTTGTCTAGCCTGCGCGCAATACGATTAGTAAGAAGAAGAAGAGAGTAATCTATAGTTCTTCAAAAGGGCTCTGTGACTTTTTTTGAAGAACAAAAGCACCACGTTTCTGCTCCACGCCTCCGGGACAGTTCTGCTACTGATGACAGTATCGACCAGTTTGAAGCGCCACTACGAGGTGTTTCCCTCCAGCCTTCAGCAGCTCTGATGTGATACCATCATCTCCCGGTGCTTTGTTGTTTTTAAACTGATTAAGGGCTTCTCTAATTTCGTCCGGGATATCTTATGTATAGTGTCGGGTCAATTTGGCTCTCACAAAGTCACCAACATAACTCGCAGAATAAGTGCGCTGAAGTGGCAATGGGCAGGCCACATCGTTCGTAGGGCTCACAACCGATGGGGAAGAAAAGTCCTCGAATGGCGACCAGGTCTTGGCAAAAGGAGCACAGGTCGCCCTTCGACCAGGTGGACTGATGACCTGAGGAAGATAGCGGGAAACTGCTGGATCCACAGGGTACAGTACCGGATGGACTGACACCGACTGAGAGAGGCCAATGTCCAGCAGTGGATGTCAAAAGGCTGATGGACGGATGGATGGATGTCTTTTATACATTATATGATTATATTATAAATGTGATTATCTTTTATTTAAATACAAAATAAAATCTTTTTGTTAAATTAATCTATCCAGCAAACTAGCTAACTCCAAAAACACATACTTTTACAGGAAAGGACAAATGAACAACTCCTAAAAATGCGGTATTATTGTAATGAAAAGATATAAAGGATTATACGGTATCAATAATAGTAGCTTACAATAATATCTACCAATGGTATTTTAGATTTTTTTATGATTTGTTCACAAGAAAAGTAATAACATTTTTAGTGTCTCCTGAAAAATTTGTCCATATGGAGTTAGCAGGATTGCCAATTAAGGTATCGACTTGTAAAATTCGTTTATATCAAGTCATATTTAAAATAAGGACATTGAACAAAGTGCATCTATCAATGAAAAAAGTGACGAAGAAATAGTGAAAGAAAATCCGTGAGTACTATATAAAAATACTAGATGATTTAACCTACTGAAAATACTAGATTAAAAATAATACTGATAATAAAAGCAATTCATGTGAAATTATTCCCTAACCATTCCAAAATATCAAAAATGCACAACATTAATGTTCAAATTTTAACTTCTGCCGCCTCTGCCGGCACTACAGGAGTGCAACCCGTTTTTTAACTAACGGATGAGATGTGACACAATTTACGATAGTGAAATTATTCTAGCGTGGCGTATTGTAAAAAGCTACGAACAAAAAAACCATTCCCTAATGGTCATAATTACCTAATAAAAAACTCGCAAATAAAACAAAACTAAGGGGCACAGATTGTAAGTCTTGTACTACACCGGCATTGATAAAAAAAAGCAGTGTGAGTGAGTACCTACCAACAAATGGCCTCGTGTTGCCATATACACCTGATTAATGCGTATTGGCAATACCGCTATAAATATATTCGTTTTTATTTCGACATATTATTTTGACAAATTATTTGACAAGTTTTTCTCCATCTGCTCTTTTCTTCAGCTCAGCATTGCCTAAGCGCACCCAGAGCATACAGAACAAAAGAAATAACGTTCACTTAGAGTTTGTAAAGGAACCATACAGTGAATGAAGAGTATTTCATTTCATTTCATCTCATCTCATCTCATTTCAATTCACTTCATTTCATTAACCCGCATCTCCACCAACCCGCGCATTGGAGCAGCGTGGTGGAGTAAGCTCCAGGCATGGTTGGTACGGTTGAACTATGGAATTTTGTAATCATGAATTTTATTATGGAACCCTAAAATCTTCCGAGTGTAAACTTACCTACGCGATAGATTTAACGTTTAAACATGCAGTGATGCAGAGCTTACGCAACTTGCGCTACGACCTCAGAGTTTATCTGTGTAATCGGTTGATCACAACGATTACTTATTATTGATCAAAAACATATTCAATTTGGACATAAAGTATTTTATAATTTTTTACATGAATATGAATTTATTATTAATTGTAGTTAAGTATTCGGACTTTCAAAAATCATTATGTATTCCTTTCCTTAATTTTGCGGGACATTAGTTAGTCTTTATGTGTGCTTTAATATCCTAATAAGGACTTATTCTACTCTTTGACTAAAGTACATTGAAACTATGTGGCACAGCCACGGGCGTACCCAGGTTCCTGGTCAGGGGGGGAGGGATATTTTTCAAGCTGGGTACCGCGCATTTTGCCGTCCACGTTACACGCTTAGGATACATGAAGACAAGCACACAAAATATTAAATAGGAATATATTAAACAAAGGAAACAGCAGAAGGTAGCAAATCTAGCTTATTCTTTATAGGTTTCTTTTTTCGTTTGGAAGATCTTTTGGGAATCTTGAATCCCTGAATCTGGACATTGATCCAAGGAGGACAGCTACAATTATACCATTCTTTAATTGTACGGGCTTAGAAGTTTAAATTTTAGCTATCTCCAAGTAATACAGTACGCATGCTTTTTTTTGTATCGGGGAGAAAACCAACAGGTACCCGGCACTGAAACCCTGCGTGGTCTTACTCAGTGCTTGGTCGCTGCGACGATGGCCACCGGGGGACTCTATCCTTAGAGCATCACCTCAGTATCTTGACAGGTATGACACTGACGGGTGAGTCAGTACCTTTGATACTTTAAGTATGCTTTTAAGGATCTATCCCACCTTTTGCACGTCAAAGCACTTCATATTATGTAATTTCGCTTTACATTCACCCATTCGCTGAATACGAATAAATTCAACCCAAATTAATGTTCATATCCTACGTACCTAATACCTATGTATCTCATAGAAAAAAAATAAGTACCCTTAATATTCCTTTATTATGTACTTTTTATCTATATACTCTGCTGTTATCTGTCTGTGTACAGAAACTGTTGAATAAAATAGCTGCAACTGCAACAAAGAGCAGGTGGAAGTGGGTTTATAGTGATTATAGTATATATGATCAGCTGTCACGTGTGCCCATTATCGACCCATTGACATCGACTGTCATCTCAAATATAGGTATACTTACGAACTTTTAAAAAAAAATGCTGCTAGGAGTTTTTACGCCACTTTTTCTCTTTCAGCTCAATCTTTTCAATTAGTCTATACATGAAACGGGCACCTAAAGGCGATGACCGAGAAAAAATTACATTCATCAAGCGAATCTTTTGTATTCATAATATGAAATAAATACCTATTTTAACACGCTTTTATTAACTTGACCTGTATGTATGTATGTATGTAACGGAATCTTTTAACTTCATTTTCACTTACTTCTAGGAGTCTGATTAACTTGAAAATTTGCACAGGGGTCAAGGGCCGATGACAATACAATAATCTCATAACTTTATATTAAAGTCCTAACTAGGATCATCAGGATAAAAAAATATGAGGGACGGCTGATAAGTTCGTGGCCTAAGGTACTTTATATTTTCAAACGTCTAAACGTCTGATTAACTTGAAAATTTGCATAGGGGTCAAGTGCCCATGACAATGCAATAATATGAGAATAAAAATCCAACTAAAAAATTAAAAATAAACATTGTAGTTTAAAAAACAAAAAAACACGCTTTTTGTGAAAACTAAAAAGAACTAAACGAGACGAACTACGAACTAAAAAGTAAAAAAAATAAAGAAGAAAATGTATTTTACTGCAAAAAAAGCGTGGGGTGGTTTTTAACATACTATTGACACCATGCACCCCACGCTTTTTTTTACATTAAAATACATTTTCTTCTTATTTTTTTTACTTTTTACCGACTTCTAAAAGGAGGAGGTACTGTATTCGGCTGTATGTATTTTTTTTTTTATATATGTTCACCGATTAGGCGATTACTCCGCCGTTTGTGGACCGATTTTCAAAATTCTTTTTTTGTTCGTATGCTTATACTCCCGAGGTGGTCCCATTGTCACCAAATCAGGATCTGATGATGGGATCCCAGGGAAATCGAGGGGAACTCTCAAATTTTATAGGCACACACATTGATTTTCTTATACTTTCTGAAGCATAAGAGATATTTGTGCATAGTAATCATCATCTCATGTTGCTGAGCTGATGATGGAAGGTACTGCAACGGTGAGGAGTTGAAAGCGAATTCTTTCAATAAATAGTTTTTTATTCCAAATCTTACATTCCTAAGGTGTTCCAACTGTCACCAAGTCAAAGTCTGACGAGGGGATCCCAGAGAAATCGAAGGGAACATTCAAATTTTATAGCACAACAAATGATTTTCATATTTTTACTAAAGCAAAACAGGTATTTGTGTATAATTATCATCATAGCATGTTGCTGAGCTGATGATGGAAGGTACTACGAAGGTTAGGAGTTGAGAGAAAATTCTTTCAATAAATGGTTTTTTGTTCGAAATCTTACATTTCTGAGGTGGTCCAACTGTCACCATGGCAAAATCTGATGATGTGATACTAGGGAAATCGAGGGAAACACTGAAACTTAATAGGCACACACATTCATTTAGTCATATTTTTTAACATAATACAAATATTTGTGTCCGGTAATTATCACCTCATGTTGCTAAGCTGATGATTGAAGGTACAACTCCTCAACGGTTAGGAGCTGAGAGCAAATTCTTTCATTAATTTATACGTTCAGGTGGACTTATAGTAGTATTCTTTCAGGGTATACGATGGCTATTAGATAAACATGATTATAAAAGGTATCTCTTTAACGTTTAGAAATTAACTGAAAAAAATTCCAATTATGCTTATACATATGTGCAGAATTATTAAAATTACTAAAAAGAGTGAAATAAATTAAGTTTTTAACAAAAAAATAGAACCGACTTCAAACGGTAAAAAATAAAATTGTTCAGTACCTACTTCTTCTTGCTTATGGTAATGACTCTTAAAACTATTTTTGAAGTCGGGCCCTTAGTAAAATGTCCTGTCTTAGTAAATATAGTGTACCTTTCGTTCTGAATGTGCACCGACTCCAATATAGTTTTAACAGTCATTACCATAATCAAGAAGAAGTAGGTACTGTCCCACTGTCTGTACTGTCGGTGCCCATTTAGAACGAATGGTACGACATTTTAGTAAGGGCCCGACTCCAAAAATAGTTTTAAGAGTCATTACCATAAGCAAGAAGAAGTAGGTACTGAACAATTTTATTTTTTACCGTTTGAAGTCGGTTCTATTTTTTTGTTAAAAACTTAATTTATTAGTTCGTATTTTCACAAAAGCGTGTTTTTTTAGTTTTTTAAACTACAATATTTTTGACTTTGACTTTGACTCCTTTTCTTCTTACTACATACGAGGCACGGGTTGCTCACTTAAATCGAAAAGGTTTGGAACTCACTCCACTATTCTGCTCCAATGCCTGCTTGTGTTGTGTCCTCCAAATCATGAAATACTTATGTAGCACGAAATTTGCGACTATCGTTCACCCATCTTACATCAGATCGGTATTCTAACAGACAATTAAAATTAGGGTTTCTGGGATTTTGGGCAGCTAGAGTCCTACACTCTAGCTGCCCTACGGTAGAAACCTTCATGTATAAACATTATAAGGGCGCTAAAACAGAAGTGATAACTACTCATACTGCCTGAACTGATGGCTTTCTACTTACTGTTGATTTGGCCTGGCTTCTTTTGAAAGGTACAATTTTGGAGCTGGTTTCGTCTTGAGGTGAGTTTAAGAGCAATCTTTAGGCCTTGAAAAATGTCAAAAATAAAATCGTTACATTTACATACTTTGCCGGTGACCCCTTATAGTCCTAAACGAATGTTTCAATTGTTATCGACACTAGACAACCCTCTCAAAAAGAAATTATATAAGATTTAATAGCCATTTACAGTAAATCACAAGTGATCGTGCGTAAGGTCGAGCGGATGCCCATGAAAACATCGAAAGAAGTGGAATACGAAATAATCAAGACCGTGACTCATAATTACTGTTTACGCCTCCATGACCTTCTGTGCCTGTGTAATCTTGTCTTCACTCGAATTTGTAACCTCTTCTAAATACTGAACTGCATTCGACCTTAGCTTTTCAAGTAGGTACTTGCCTAATTGATGTGAATCGCAGTGCCCAAAATAGATTTATAAATAAACTTATCGAGAACAGGTTTACAATTTATATCGTTTCCTCGTTATTGAGGATATTATGATCAAACAATTTGTCTACTCACTCTATGGATGTAAGATGTAAGAACCTGAGAAAAAGATATAATATATATAATATATATACATATATATATATATATATAATATAGGTATGTATGTTTCGAAAAACCTGAATAGTGCGACCGAAGAACCCAAAAATAAGTTGAAATAAGTTTCCTTAACCTAAATTAAATTACCATCATAATAGGTACTTAGATCGTAACGTAAAGTAAATGAAAATATTAAACGTAAGAAATTATTATAAGTTAGTTTTGATTTTTAGGGTTCCGTAGCCAAATGGCAAAAAACTGAACCCTTATGGATTCGTGATGTCTGTCTGTCGGTCCGTCCGTATGTCACAGCCACTTTTTTCCGAAACTATTCTACTACTACTATTCCGAAACTCGGTACGTAGATGTATTCTGTGAACCACATTAAGATTTTCACACAAAAATAGAAAAATTTACGAGGTCTCTATAATGGTCAAAACAGAAATCACAAAATATGAAACCCTTAAATCAAAAAGACATAACAGTCAATTATGTTCAATCGCTTCTAAAACAAAACAATATCATAACAGTGTCTTTTGCATGGGACCAAAAATATATAACGGTCTACCGGAATTCCTCAAAATTAAAACAGGCAACGAATTTAAAAAAGGACTTAAAACGTATTTACTGGAAAAGGCGTATTACTCAGTCACTGATTTCATAAACGATAAAACGGCATAAAGGAATTCCACAAAAACCTGGGAGGTTTTTTTTCCGCCGGCTTTTTTTCCTCTCAGTGTACAAACACCCTGTGATATGGGTACCCAAAGCTGACGATCGGAACCGATCCGAAATATAAATAAATAAATATTTTTATTTTTATTTATAAAAGGCGCAATATGGGACAAATAAAAATAATATTAAAATAGATGTAAATGTACATTTCGTAATTGTATTATAGTTTAGTTTTTTTCCTTTTATATTTTTATCATTGTATATTTGCATACCTCATGAAGGTAAATATGGCGAACTAAATATATATAAACAACTTTGTAAACACCCATATTTGTGCAAATAAATGTCTTTGTCTTTGTCTTTGTCTTTGAAATGCAATAAATTTTAAGGGTACTTAGAACTGAAACTCAAAAAAAAATATTTCATCAGACCCATACGTGTGGGGTATCTATGGATAGGTTTCAAAAATGATATTGAGGTTTCTAATATCATTTTTTTCTAAACTGAATAGTTTGCGCGAGATACACTTCCAAAGTGGTAAAATGTGTGTCCCATGTAACTTCTAAAATAAGAGAATGATAAAACTAAAAAAATATACTTATGATGTACACTACGATGCAAACTTCCACCGAAAATTGGTTTGAATTGAACGAGATTTAGTAAGTAGTTTTTTTTAATACGTCATAAATGTGTAAACCACAATTTACCTTTAATTCAACATTAATGCATTTCTATGGATAATCAAAGGCAATGATGTATTTCTGTTAGCACTATTGTTATACAAATACTAAAAATAGAATAAAATAAATATTTAAGGGGGGTCCCATACAATAAACGTGATTTTTTATAGATTATGGTACGGAACCCTTCGTGCGTGAGTCCGACTCGCACTTGGCCGGTTTTTATTTGTTCTGTAAAACATGTGGAATATGCCGCGAAAGGTGGATTTTAATTATCTTTACGTAGAAGTTTAAGTTGTTTACATGTTCGAAGAAAATGAAGACTTAAGAAGGATTAGGTATTTCCAACTTGATACTCCCACAAAAAAAAATTAAAATGTTTTTCTTATAAAACAGGAAAAATGGACATCTAGGCTCTCTGCCAGATGTCAGTTTTTCTTTTAAGTTTGAAAAATTAAATGGTACTTATAAGAATCTACTGCAGTGATATCCAAGAGATTCACGCTGCATTCTGTTTCCAACCCCAACAGTGCGTATAATACCTTCTGACTCTGACTATGAAAAGTGTTAAAAATAAAACATTGTTATTTACAAAATTAAATATTTGTCATGTTTAACAATCCATACTCGGTCAACTTAATGCGCTGATGCTGTCATGTCATGCAGAGAGGAGACCTGTGCCGTTCAAAATAGCAGTGTGGCATAAAAAAGGTTTGTAAAACTATCATAGAATTACCTACATAGACCTACAAACAATGCGCTTTCCTACCATTGCTTTTTTTTAAATACAGGTATTAGTATTCTAAGATACTACCAAAAGCTAATGGCTTTGGATAGTGCGTATCGGTCATTGAGAACGTGACTTACCGGCCATTGCTTCATCGCAAGCTGCAACGTTTTGCGTTTCTCTGCAACCAACTGCCCGGGATGAGGGTTACCATCCGTCCGGAATTTGACTCTAGTCCGGACATTTATCGAATGTAATATGCCCGGATCTGGTCAGGATTTTTCAAAATTACATAAGTATATAAAAACTAGTTTTTTCAACCCTTTTTATGTCCCACAAAAACATCGTTATTAATATTCCACTATTTTATCTCACCGTGGAGCAAATTAATAAATCTGACTAAAAATCTACTAAATAATAGAAAATTAACATTTTTTTGTCAAAGATGCGCACCGGAGGATTGAACTCGGTATCTCCGTGTCGGCGACCGCGTGTTTTACCGCTTGGCCATCATATATGCTTACAATAAAAAAAAATATGTTTATACGCAGTTGATCTCGTTAAATTGATTTTTATAGATGATTTTATATTTGGTTTTTAGTTTCTCATTTATTTTCATCTTGTTTAACTACTCAAATGATCTAACTGACGACGCGGCGACGGTACAATTTGTTTCGCTCTTTGTCCACTGTGCTCATATTAGAGAAAGTACTATTTTCACACTTGTACTTTGAACGTGGATAGCAGCAATAAAGTCGCGAATACTCAATAAAGCAGACAGTTTGGTGATAATCATATTTTTTGACGTGACAACGTCTTAAATTAGGTTGCGGCTGGGAGTCACTTATGAAAAAGAGTAACGCTCGGTAACGTAACGATGAGTCACCGAACGAGAGAGAGGCCCGCCGAAGTTTACATGTACAATGTTTTAGTAAACAAAATATATTTCTATAGTTAAAATTTGTGCAATTCTTATTTTCATTCAATTCCTTGTTCCTATTGTGCAATTTAATTATATTCATATCAATAAAAAAGACGTTGTCACGTAAAATCTTCGCCCGTAAAACCGACTTTACAGGCAACCTTAATTTTTTAAATGATAACCAATCTTTATGGAGCATAATTCTGGAAACACATAGACTTGTTGGGAGAAAAACGAATTTGAGATGAATTGATTACATTTATTGCAGTTTGTGTCTAAAAAATTTGGGATTATTGTCCGGAATTTTTAAACACCTAAATGGTAACCCTGCGCGGGATGGAGTGTGCAGTAATTACACAGTTGTTTGTTACATTTTCGCCCAACCTTTCAAAAAAGATTTGATGTGCAGTGGATAACAGTTCGTGTCTAATACTTCAATCGCACTTATATACCGAACTCTAATTTCAACATTATCTTGTGTTGGAATAGATACCTATTATGAAATATCGAATCTTGTACCACATATTTATCTAGTGTAAGTAAATCTTAACAAAGAGGTTTAAGCGTCATTGAAAAAGAGTTTGTTTATACTAATAAAAATAGCTGCAACCTTTTATGCGTCCCACTGCTGGGCACGGGTTCTCCCTCATTATTACTCCACCACGCTGCTCCAATGCGGGATTTATGTACTAAGCATTTTTCGGATAAACCACTTTTATGATGGCGTATAAACCCTGAAGTTGATATAGAACGCAATTGATCTATACATTTAAGCAAAACGGACCCAGTTAGCCGATATGGGTGACAAATAATTTCATGCGCGTTTTTGGACTTTAGCGAAATTGATTGTACGGGTTGTGCCTCCTCGATTTTCCGATGGTCGTATTAAGTGGTTAAATTAGAATTTGTCTGTTTTTTGCGCTACATAACTACACACCTCAATAATAAAAAAACAACGGCTTGCACTCCGGTAGTGCCGGCAGAAGTGAAAACTTGAACATTAAAGTTGTGCATTTTTGATATTTTTAAATGGTTAGGGTTAGGGAATAATTTCGCACGAATTGTGTTTATTATCAGTATTATTTTTCATCTAATATTTTCAGTAGGTTTTCATCTAGTATTTTAAAATAAAGTAGGTACTCACTCATTTTTTTTCACTATTTCTTCGTCACTTTTTTCATTAATAGATGCACTTTGTTCAATTATTTAATTATTTTAAATACTTAATATAAACGAATTTTAAGAGTATAGACAGTCGAGCCGTCATCAGCTGTCATCCCTCCGTCTTGGTCTAAGAGCCGGTGACGATCGACCTTCACCGATCTGATAAATCGATGAGACACATTTTTTATCAAATATAATTTATAAACATACATGCCTATGATAACTTGCCTATCGAAAAGAATTCATAGCTATTTTTAATATAATCAATTTTCTTTCATCACCTAACTCCTGTATATAAATAAATATTATAATAATAATATTACATATAGTATATTTATGTTTATAAATTATATTTGATAATAAATTAAGTTTTTAACAAAAAAATAGAACCGACTTCAAACGGTAAAAAATAAAATTGTTCAGTATACCTACTTCTTCTTGCTTATGGTAATGACTCTTAAAACTATTTTTGGAGTCGGGCCCTTAATAAATGTCGTACCATTCGTTCTAAATTGGCACCGACAGTACAAACAGTGGGACAGTATCTACTTCTCTTGCTTATGGTATGACTGTTAAAACTATATTGGAGTCCGTGCCCATTCAGAACGAAAGGTACACTATATTTACTAAGATAGGACATTTTACTAAGGGCCCGACTCGGGAGTGTAAGCATACGAACAAAAAAAGAATTTCGAAAATCGGTCCACAAACGGCGAAGTAATCGGTGAACATATATAAATAAAAAATACATACAGCCGAATACAGTACCTCCTCCTTTTGGAAGTCGGTAAAAAGAGATTTACCTTTTATAACATGTTTATCTAATATCCATCTAATAGCCTGAAAAAATACTACTATCAGTCCATCTGAACGTGTAAATTAAAGAAAGAATTTGCTCTCAGCTCCTAACCGTTGAGGAGTTGTACCTTCAATCATCAGCTTAGCAACATCAGGTGATAATTACCAGACATAATTGTATTATGTTAAAAATATGACCAATAGAATTGTGTGTACCTATTAAATTTCAGTGTTTCCCTCGATTTCCCTAATATCACATCATCCGATTTCGACATGGTGACAGTTGGACCACCTCAGGAATGTAAGATTTCGAACAAAAAAACATTTATTGAAAGAATTTGCTCTCAACTCCTGACCGTCGTAGTACCTTCCATCATCAGCTCAGCAACATGATATGACGATAATTATACACAAATGTCTGTTTTGCTTTTGTAAAAATATGAAAATCATTTGTTGTGTAAAATTTGAATGTTCACTTCGATTTCTCTGGGATCCCCTCATCAGACTTTGACTTGGTGACAGTTGGACCACCTCGGGAATGTAAGATTTCGAATAAAAAACTATTTATTGAAAGAATTTGCTCTCAACTCCTCACTGTCGCAGTACTTTCCAGCATCCAGCTTCCATCAGCTCAGCAACATGAGATGATGATTACTATGCGTAAATATCTCTTATGCTTCAGAAAGTATAAGAAAATCAATGTGTGTGCCTATAAAATTTGAGAGTTCCCCTCGATTTTCCTGGGATCCCATCATCAGATCCTGATTTGGTGACAATGGGACCACCTCGGGAGTATAAGCATACGAACAAAAAAATAATTTTGAAAATCGGTCCACTAACGGCGGAGTAATCGGTGAACATATAAAAAAAAATACATACAGCCGAATACTGTACCTCCTCCTATTGGAAGTCGGTAAAAAATATGTCTCATCGAGTTATCAGATCGGTGAAGGTTGATCTTCCACGTCTCCTCAACTATCTTACGAATATTCGATCAGGCCACGTGTCCTGACGCGAGTTTAACATTTTTTACCCATCCCAAAAAAAGTGCACAACACCGCTAAAGAAGTTTTCACTTCAAAAATTGATTACTTTGTGGTCATTTGTCACAAACTTTTCAACAACAGCCTCTATAAACTCAAGTACAAAAGTATCTAAGTATATTTCATCCATCCATAAATACGAGTATCAATAAAGCATTAACGCAAAGATAAGCTGACGCATCCGTGTCGTACAAGTCGTACAACGTACAGAAGACTTCGACGCAGCAACAAGCATTAATGTTATGTTAGAACATATTATTTTATAATATATTAAAAGTTCTAGTAATCACCAAACTAATATACGAGTATAATTTGGTACATAATACGTAAAATAAAATATAATCTATAATAATATTATAACAGAGGAAAGATTTGTATTTTTTATATTTGTATGTTTGTAATGAATAAACTCAAAATCTACTGTTCCGATTTCAAAAATTCTTTCACCATTAGAAAGCTACATTCACCCTGAGTAATATTTTACTGCTGATGACCGCGGGAAAATGCTTTATTCCTACGTGGAAACGGGTAATAGGGTCAAGCGCGGAAGCAACTGGCTAAACGCCTATCTATCTAATATATAATAATAATACCTTTAAACGAGCAATTCTTGTATATATCTAAATATATTTTTTGAATCTCGGAAACGGCTCCAAATATTTTGATGAAATTTAGTACCCTGGTTTCGGGGGTGATAAATCAATCCACAAAATTTTTATTGTTAGAAATTTTTAACTGTATAAAAATATTTTCAATGATAATCAATTTAAATATAAACTGAAAAATACGACTCTTCCTGACATCTATTGGAGAGTAATAATAATATTGTGGCGTAAACGCTGTCAAGCGGGGGAGCCCACGAGGCTCATTGTGGATTTCCTCAAGCGTCATCAGGACCTTGTGCTTTTTATAGGTTGGGTGGTAGGAAGTTTAAAATATTTTATTATTTTAATATTATTATATTTTATGACGTTTTGCGCTAAACCAGTGGAGAGATTTTTATTATTTAAAATTCATGGTTCAACGGTAAGGGTGTATTCCAGGGCATAAAAGCTTAATACATTTGACACTGTGCACAACTTGTAAGAAAACCCGACAACATTATGATGGTTAATATTTTCTTGACATCCCAAGTTAAAACGTATATTTTTAATTTAGGCTCATCATAAACAAATGTTTAGTGCTTACCGTCACAGGTAGCGCTAGTGAGCATTATAAAGCAATAAAATTTAATGGCATGAATTATGAAAGATAATGCAGGCACATAGTTGACTTCCAGATTTAGTAGCATTTACGTTTGTATATAATGTTGCCATAATAAGGCCTATTATGACAAAATAGAAGAAAAAGTTCTTTTTCGAAAAACTAGTGCAAGATTATTATCTTTATTTTATCTAAAAATATACAACAAATTTGCTTGTTTTTTCTTGAGTTTATCAATAAAAACATATTTTAACAATATATAGTGCTAAGTGCTACATACCTATCACTTAAACAAGATGTAGTAAATTCTTTTAGTAGTATTTATATAACTAATGTAGCAACATTGCCGGCAAACAATAAACAAACAAAGATGGCCAGTGGCCACAGTAGACTGTAGAGTACATTTTATTATTTATACATGTTTTTGTTTAGTCGTTTGCTTAATTGAACGTTCTGTGTTCTTTTCGTGCTAAGATTTCAGTTTCTTGTGGATATACCTAGTTAACTCTAAAGAGCGTTGAATTGATTTATCTTCCGTCTTGGTCGAATTGTGCGTACGAGAGAGGACTCATAATATGCGAGATAAGACTCCGTTTAGTGTTAGTTTTAGCCTGTTTTAGCATAAGAATAAATAGTTTTAATCTTGTGTCTACTTAAAAATAATGTCGCGGAAATGTGTTATGTAAAAGGTATATTAATTAAAAAGAAATAAAAAGTATGTACGTTTAAACCTTTGTTTTATTTTATCACATCTATTTCCTGTGAGATTTGTTGAAGATATTATAAATTAAATAATATATCTTCAACAAATCTCATAAATAATAAACAGTAATTTGGTAATTTGAGATATGAGTACCTACATTCGTAGGTATATAGGTAAATCGTATACATCTGGTTATATATTCAATAAGTGTAATATTGTGTCGTGGGGATAGATGGCGCTAGTAATTTGTTAACAGAAAAAGGAAGCGAGTTTGGTCTCTATTCCCCTATGTATAAATGTACTCTATGGTGTATTCTAATCTGACTATTTTGACATCCGGAAGTAAGATAAAAAAATATTGTACCTATATAGAAGGTCTTTTTAAATCGTGGCAGTACTCAATAGGAAATGAAATTAAATGAAATCAAATATTTATTTGCATAAAACACGGTACATTATACGATAAAAATCTTACAATATTGTTTATGCGTGTTTTACCGACCTAGTCGGTGGGCAAATATTTATTAATTAATAAGCTAAAGTCATCGTGTCTTTAGTGATAACAATATATCCTTAGTCTATAGGTTAAATCATTAATTTACGTTTTTTAATTTAAAGATATGTATTAAATGCAATTTCATACCCGAAGGTACATGTATTTTTTTAATTAATTACATTAATAACTATAATAATTTAATAACAATAATAATTTAATAACAATAATATTAGATACTAATAATAATGATAATATTTGCATAATTGAATAAAATTTTATAATTTATTAGCCAAGCGTTTGTCCAGCATGACAATATTCTATAAATTCATTTGTGGAATAAAAACAGTTTTTAATCAATAATTAAAAAATAGAACCCTTGAACCGATTTAATGTTAGATTTTTTAACCGAGAAGGCAGCAATTAATTATAAAGTTTGATGCACATCACAAAGCTGTTTCTCGAATAGCATGCCGTATAAGATAATGGTCTATCTATGCAATTGACCCCGATGCCGTGTGGAGAATGTATCTTTGGTATCAAAATGTATCTTTGGTATCAAATTGATTTTGATTATTTTTGACTTTCGTAAATGTACATTGATGGAAATGGCAGGAGATTTAGTTTTTTAAATATCGGCTTACAGAATTCCATAGGTCCCGCACCGTAAATGGCCCTAACACGTTTCTTTTGTATGATAAATGCTCCATTTAAGTCAGTTGAGTTCCCTCATAAGAGTAATCCGTATCTTAGGACCGAACATACGTGATTCTTAATTTGCTACTTTTGAAAGATGGTGTAATGCGTATATTTCTTATTTAGTGTTTGGCATATTATTTCTACATGATTTTTCCAATTTAAATTTGAGTCGATTTCAATGCCAAGAAATTTAGCTTTTTTATTTTAGGATGCAAGGTGTACCCTATACTTTATCTGACGCGCTCTTGTAAATCCGAAAATCCCCTCTTGGGCTCCGCCACTATCATCCGCCAATCCTACGTTCAAAGAAATGACAATGTCGTTTTGAAAGAGCCCTATGAAAATTTCGTTCATTGAATTAAAGCTTCCGTGGTCGAATGGTTGCGTGAGCTGACTGCGGAACTAGAGACCGGGGTTTAAACATCATTCAAAACCATGTTGTGTATTTTTTATTTTTATGAAAATAACTATTTTTTATTAGGAAAGTATTTCAAATGGCGTTGTTAAGTAACACTAAGCAAATGAGTGTTTCATTTGAAACTAAACCAAGAAAATAAATTGTTTTTTTTTCCGAGCAATGCTCGGTCGTCCAGGTACTGATTTTAATATAGCAATGAAGCCTCAGGAATACCACATAGGCTATTTTTTATCCTACGAGGACCCATTAAACGGGTCCACCCGTCGAAGCCGCTAGCGGAAGGCCATATAATACATAAAATTAAATACATCCACCTGACCTCTACGATAGATTGGCTGCAACCCTTTTTACGTCCCACTGCTGGGCACGGGTCTCTCCCCATATTGGGAAGGCCTGGAGCTTACTCCACCACGCTGCTCCAATGCGGGTTGGTGGAGATGCGGGTTAGTGGCCAACCCGCTGTCGGATGTTTTCAAAGCCCATAAGCCATAAGGTCAAAGCCCATAAGGCGGAGACCGAAAAGGTTTAACGACTGTTATCTATCGACAACAACCAGGACCGACGGCTTAACGTGCCCTCCAAAGCACGCGAACGCGCATGAATTTTTTTGCCACTAGCGGTCACCCATCTCACACCCGATTTAGTCGCATAGATCGCTTGCGTTCTACGCTAACCGCAGGGCCATACGCGCTTCATATATTCAAATAAAATACATCCACCTGACCTCTACGATAGATTAGGACTGGCAATTTTATAAGGATTAATTTCCCAGCGTAATTGATAGTATTAGCATAAAATACAACGTTCAAACTGTAAAATAATAAAACTTTATCCATCCAAGACCTTCTGCCGTGTCATCATGTGCCATATGATTGAATAATATTTCTAATCACTCAAACTATTAAGGTGAGACGTTCTCTGCAGTCAATAGTCATCAACGTCACGTCGGTCAGGCGGCGGACTTGTATATGAAGGGGAGCAATCGCTTGTACGTTTGAAGGGGATAGAATTACATATCGTGTAATTTTCAGTAACATTCACACTGAGGAATAGAGTAAATATAGGATTACGATCAACATTAAGCAACTGTTCGGATTGCGTCGCAAATTACGGTATGAACTCTATGATAACGAATGAATACGCGCCGTAGGCACTGTAGGCAGTCCTTTGTCTTAGATACGCGCAGTTTTACATTTTACTACGAATGAATATTATGTCACTTTGATTTAACAATAGTTATTAGTCTACAAAAATAATACTTTAATATATCATTACTTTACTTGTAAGTACAGTAATTTATAGCCTTTAAAATATTAATTCAATAGTAGTAGACATGTATTGTAGATTGATTCTAAATTGAATCCAATCCAAGTGACATTACAACCAACTTCATAGATTATATAGTATCATAAACACGACAAACATAATGCGAATAAAAAGATGCATAGGAATTATTTCTATACACTAATACAGCAAAGTTTAAGTTTGCAAAGGACCCAAATCAAGTAAATGCTAAAGTTAAGCAACATTCTTAAGTAGGAACCAGATTTGAATGCATGGCGGTTTCAACGATGGGTACACAATATAAACAAAGTCTTGCATTCCAGAATTTATTCACTCAATCCATAAAACGTAATAATATACATAAGTTTTATTTAATTATGAATTTCTTCAAGAAAATATTTTAAGCAGAGGTAGAATTCATCATACCTACTCGTAATAGAGCTTGGATTGGACTCCCACGTGTAGGTGAAACTTTTTTTTCAACCAAATTTCACAAGTGACCACAAATCTCCTGTCAAAAGTAAGAGGGATTTAGGCCATAGTCAACCACGCTGACCCAGCGCGTATTGGTGGACATCATTCTTTCGAGAAATTATGTTTCTCTCAGAAATTCACGGCGATGGAAAACATCGTAATTAATTAATATCACATTATTATGTGTTATGGAAAATATTCCATAACCGTGGAGCAGCGATAAATGCGCACATCACAAACATTGTCAGAGGTGCGCGCCGAGGAGCTGAATTCGGTATCTCGGTGCCGGAAACCCAAGTTTTTACCACTCAGCCATCGCTGCTTAGGTGACTTACAATTTCTAATCAACTATTTGTGCGATGAGCGATCTGTGTTTAACATGTAATGTAGCAAAGCAAAGGCCAGGCCAGGCAGACAATTATTACTATTTTTGGAGCTGGTGTCAGCCAAGTTTTTAGTGCATAATTGCTTTGGAAGAGTTTTCTTTTGAAGTCGGTTTTTTGTTTTGTTAAATTTTTTGTTTATTTTTAGTGAATTTGAAGTACACTAACTAATCTGAATATGGGTAGACCTACTAAACGTGCTGCTCTTATGAGATGAAACAGGTAAAAATTCTGCCACAGATCGCACCCTTGCTGTAAGCTGTTAAGGAGTTTCATTGATCATCATATTCAACTACGACAATTTCTTGGCCATAACGACGTTACGGTCGGTGACTCAAATATTCGGATAGTCTATAAAAGATTCGGTCGAGTTTCATTGATTTGCTCCTAAGAATTGAAGAGTTCCGTTATTTTGTCATGGATCTCATAATCAGAACCTAACCAAACTCTTATCAAACTACCCATGAAGTACATCCTTTCCAATAACAAAAGGATTCATCGAAATCGGTTGGCGCGATATTGGGTTATTCGTCCAATTCTCGTACAGCTACTTTATGCGAATTTAAAACTTAGGTATATAGTTATAGTTATTATAGGATGCGAAATATGGGAATAATGGAACCATACTTCTCCATCAGCTTTCAAATAAAAAAAGAATCATCAAAATCTGTTCACCTGGTCGAAAGGTCTGAGGTAACAAACATTAAACCATGCTTGTCGCAATAAACAATTATTATTATTATTATTAAAAAATACAGTGGAATTGATAATAACCTCCTCCTTTTTTAACCGACTTCAATCAAAAAGGAGGAGGTTATCAATTCGACTGTATGTTTTTTTAGGTATGTTGGGATCGGTTAGGTCAGGTTTGACTTTTTTTTATTGATTGAATTGAATTGAATGAAGAAAAATTAAATATTTTATAGCATGTGCACTTATGTTTAAGTAGGTCCTTCGGATTTTTATGTAAATATCTTTGACACGTTATATTTAATTGATTAATGTAAAAAGGTTTAGTGAAGAGAATTTACGAATTTCATTAAACCTTCATTAAACTACTTAAGTAAGAAAAACGGAGTAAGTATACGCATTTAACAATATCATTGCATTTAACTCTAAACTCTAACAAACTCTATCTAAAGAAAAATTCACAAATACAACAAACTAACACCATATTTTTTAATCTACCACACAGCTATGAAATAAACATTAACATCGTGTTAAGATTATTATCTAGCTTAGCTAAGCACTCGACTTTTAAAACACTCATCTGAACAGTACAATTTGGCAATCACTACATTGCGACACTTCCTTATAACCAAAAGTAAACCACAAGATTCTACTTCTTCTACTTCCTTTCTTTTTTTTCAGTTAATAATTAAAATCTCATAATTTTACAAACTATGCATCATTAGCGTATGTAATAAATGATGTACCTACTTACTTACATACATTTTTTTTAGTTGCTTTGATATGATCATACTTATTATTTAAGAAATTGTCGATTAAATGTTTTCTTTGTTGTCGTCGTAACTACATTTCAAGGGCCAGGCCAGCTGTACGATTGGATATAAGTAAGTTTTTTTTATTTTTATTTCAAGTAAGCTGTTAAGTGACTGCTCTCGCTAATGACTTTAACATCCAACAGCAAGATCACACACATGTTATTTTGTCTAAGAAAGTCGCATAAATGCAGTTTGTGGTGCTGCGATAGAGGTTGATCACCCTTGGTAGTTGGTACAACATACTTACTCGTATAATCACTCCGTTTGTCAACATCACTGCGATGGAAGGGCGAAGTGTCACTTGCTTATCGCAAAAAAAAAATTACCTTCTTTTTGGTATCGGGGGGGGGGAAACCTTCAAAAGGTCCCCGGCACCTTGGGAAAGGATACCGGATTATGTGGGATTTGTACCGCACTAAAATCCCCGTCGGTATCCTGCTTCTATGCTTGGGGAGGACTCCGGGATCTCCAGTGGACCGCACCGGTCTCCAACATGCGACGCCCCAGAACGGGCCCATCTTCGGGAGAGCAGATGTGCTCTCCTGCACCTTCCGATGCTCACGGCGGCATGCGGCCACACGCACACACCTTCCCGGGGCTGCTGGCTAGACGGATCGAGCTCCTATTCTAACCGCCCAAAAACCTAGAAGCCCTCTCTTAGTCACCTCTTACGATCAGGCAGGGGATACCGTAGCTCTATTCTTAATCCCGAAGCTACGCAGACTGACCTACTGCAGACTGTTTGCGATAAAGCTGTTACATCACATACCTACCTACTTATTTTCAATATTACGTAGAGCAAGCAGATTGTTTTACAAAGTTGTTCCGAGCTTCCACTTTGATATACTACTAAAGTATGATGGATGACGTTCATGCAAGTTTCAAATCCAAACGAGTAAACGAAGAAATAAGCCGGCTCCAGCACTTTGCAAAACGTTTATTTATATACATAGGTACGTACTAGGTACTACGTGGCACAAATCCCTCTTCGGGCTCATGCCCGTGTGAGTCAGTCATAAGTCGTGTGATTTCATAATCAATGGACAATTTTCACTACTTATTCTTAAATGAAATAACTTAATTTTGAATGCCCCAATCAATCAACCTATCAATCCTGTCAATTTTTCCGCCAATAGATAAACCTATAGGCATATAACTATTTACTAGCTCTACAAAACTTCCTTTTTAAAAACATTCTTATCTTATTAAAATTCTTATCTTATAAATTTCTTATCTTCTTAAAACATCTTACGGTTAGGTTTTATGTAGCCACAATCAGTACCTATAAGATATAATATACCTACCGAGTATTATGTGTGTATTTGGGAAACGATACGTTCATATATCAATTAGTCTTAAAGTTTTTATGTTTTCCATATGTCTAAAATAGGCCTTCTAACTTCAAAACCATTTACTTATTGTTGAAGCTAAAGCGCGGTGCAAATTATGAACGAATTCTCATAATTGTGGTGATGGTGGCCTGATCAGTACAGGGACAATGGGTTGCATCACGAGTCGACAGTCGCGGAAGAGCTTCCGTTCGCCAGGCGGCCCTCGCAGTCTCCGAAGCACTCGTGAGTGGGAGATGCAAGTCGTATAAAACGCGACACCGCCGACCCCTTGACAAGCATTGACCGAAGCTTCAGCATGAAGGTAACATATGTGTTGCACTCGTACTATCTTACTAAAGTAGCTCAAATTTTACTCATTACATTTAATTCAGTAGTATTTCGAGAATTTCAATATGGCTCCAATCAGAATCCAAACCATTTTTATTAATCTAACAAACTATAAATCTTGTAACCCAAAAATACTAAGATTACCGTTTTAGACTAATTACTGGAAAAATCCATTCATCCATCCATTCATCAACCTTTCCATAGTCCATAGTCCGCTGCTGGACATAGCCCTCCCCTAACACTCACCTGGAAAAATCCAGTGAGTACCTACTTTAGGATATTTTTTTTCGAAAACTCAAAGTATCCTAACACAAACCCAAAGCCCTTTTTGGAGAATTTGGTAACTTCTCAGTTGAAACGATAAGTCACTCAATGAAAGTGAATAACTGAGCAGTGTAACTAATTCGGCAATAACTGGTCCTCTAATGTACGAGTATGTTAAAAAAAAAACTTTGCTGCTATTTGAATCTTTTTGGCCCTTTAGGTGTTCGTCTGTTTGTTGGCCGTGGCCGTGATCGGCGTGCAATCTGGCTACATCGGAGGAGGTGGCGGAGGCTGGTCCGGCGGCGGCGGTGGCGGTGGCTGGTCCGGCGGTGGCGGCGGCGGCTACGGCGGCGGCGGCTGGTCCAGCGGTGGCGGCGGCGGCGGCTGGTCCGGCGGCGGCAGCGGCGGCGGTGGCCGTAAGTGTACAAATAAACTATATAAACTTACGAAAAACGAAGTCGATGATTAATAAAAGTTTTTATTATTTTTAGTAATGGACCTATAAATTTAGAATAATTTACTTTTTTCTAGAAAATATTGTATCTTGCCTTATTTATTATTATTGCCATATGCAAGCGTATCTCGAATCAGTTCTAATGAAATTAATGAAATGTATGAAATATGCACAAAGGCCTTGCAATATGCAAAAATTGTAATTTTAATTCATTTCAGTCTTACACTATCCTTAGGTACCTATTTAAATTTTATTCCAACTTCACATTTAGTTAGGTTTAAGAAACCGGCCAAGTGCAAGTCGGACTCGCGCACGTAGCATTCCGTACCATTATCTAAAAAAAATCACGTTTATTGTATGGGAGCCCCCTTAAATATTTATTTTATGCTATTTTTTTTTGTATTTGTTGTTATAGCGGCAACAGAAATAGATCATCTGTGAAAATTTCTATTGTCTAACCATCACGGTTTATGAGATACAGCCTGATTACAGACAGACGGACAGACGGAGGGCGGTGTCTAAATGATAGGGTCCCGTTGGCATCCTTCGGGTACGGAACCCTAAAAAGTCAGAATCCGTCAACGCAATCAAATAGACGGGCGGATCACAAAGTAATCATACAAATAACTTTTGGGGCTACTGAAATAATAAAATAAACTAGTTTAATCCCAATCTAATTGCATATAAAATCTAATTAAAATGTTCCCTATTACGTATTTATTTCCTGACTTAGATAAACTATAAATTTAAAAAAATGATTTTTATTTTTAGAGGTGAAGATCATCAAGATTATCACTTCTGGAGGCGGCGGCGGCGGCGGCGGTTACGGTAAGCAACTAAAGTCAATCATTATGTTACTATATCCATATAATTATCTATAAAAAAACTTATATTGCCATTCTCCTCAAAAATGGCTTAAAAGATTTAATTTTATTTTATATGTATATAGCCACGGCTATATTCACCGCAGTTTCCCCCGCATTAGAAAGGATCTTATACTTTTATTCTTTACTTGCAGCCGCCCGCGACTTCGTCCGCGTGGACTTTGGTATTAGTCATACTATGATGTTATATAATCATGTAGAGCTTTCCTCAATAAATGGACTATTCAACACAAAAATAATTTTTCAATTCGAATCAGTAGTTGATGAGATTAGTGCATTCAAACAAACAAACAAAGTCTTTAGCTTTATGTATTAGTATAGATTATCTTTGCCTACACAGATCACTTTATTTATAATCAGGGCCCTATATACCAATTTTCATACGGCTAAGGCCAGAAAGCCAGGCCCCCCCCCCCTTTAGCCCTTTAGGGCCTAGGGTATAGGGTATAGTAAGCCTAAATTGTAATCAAGAACTTATTTATATACCTCAGAAATGAGAAAATTTCATATAAACTTCACACTCAATAATAAACTTCACCAATATTTCACCCCCTTAGGGGCTGAATTACTAAAAATCCTTTCTTAGTGCTCACTTAGTTACATCATGAAAGGAACGAAATTTCATGTTTTTATACACAGTAGTTTCAGCTATGCGTTGATATCTAAGTCAGTGAGGTTTGCCTTTTTACTAGGTACAGAACTACAGATTCGGTAGGTCTGAGAATTGGTCGTATTTTTATTTTCAAACCCCTAATTCATAAGGTTGGTCCACCTCAAACATTTAATTAACTTTTTAAAAGAAAAATAACTTGAAAAGCGGTACCAAGTTCGCTGGTCAGCTAGTTTTCTTATAATAGGTATTATTACCTGTACCCCACGATTCCACCCGTGTAATTCGTGTAGGTATCTTTTTTTTTACCTTGAAGCGAACATAAAAAATGATTTCTGGATATAGGCATTCTAGCCCCCTAGTGGTATGAAAAAAACTTTCAGACCTATTCTTATACATAACAAATATACCAAAAAAAAAATTAATAACAGATGATCCGATTCGGAAAAGTTCGACCACAAACACTGTGACACGAGATTTATACGTAGGTACAAAGAGATTTCAGCCGCAATTGCCTTCGCTAAATTTAAAATAATTTTGCATAAAAGGTAAAAAAAATATTTTAATTACTGGTTATAAATAATACCTACTGAATTACCTGTCTGTATCAGACTTTGTTGTGAATGTTCAACAGATCAAAATTACATACCTAAATGTTTGTCATAAGCATAACGGAAGGATAGCATTACCTCCTAGAGTTTCACTCTACTCATTGTACACATAATAAGTACAGTCATGTCTATTTTAGGTTTTCTGGAAGCTGACTTTTTTCGTTTTGTCTTCTAAATTAAAGTATTTTTATAATAATACTTATAAATACTAAAATAATAATTTTGGCGATCATAGGTATTCTTTTCTTGTATTATTTTATTGCTTTCAACCATGGGAGATACCTTACCAGAAGTACATAAGAAGTAGTACATAGGTAATCGAATAATTTAATGTAAGTATTTAAAAGTTATGATGATAATGACTTGGCTACAGGTTGTGCCTATGTTATAATAACAGAGGTCAAAAGACTGCACAAGAGGGTCATCCATTCACTCGCTTGTACGAAATTATTTATTTCGCAATACCGTTCCATTGAAAGTCCACTATTACGTTAGAAATGGTAGGTACATCTTAATGGGAAGGACTTACATAAAAAGCAATATTGTTTCATGAAAAGTCGTTTTTCCTAATTAACAAATTCCTCGTTCAAATCCTAGTTACAACTAAAAGTAAAATAGAAAGTTATTGTATTCTTCATATTTATAAACTAGTGGCCGCCCGCGACTTCGTCCGCGTGGACTTCGGCATTAGTCATAGCATAATGTTATATAGCCTAAAGCCCTCGGGTGGCTCCCCTGGGGTTGCCTGTGTCCAGAGGCGACGGTGATCGCTTAATACCACGCGGCCCACCTGCCTTTTTGTTCGGTTTATTTATAAAAAAATAATGTAGTTTAAAAAACACGCTTCTTACGATCTAAAAAGTAAAACAATAGTCTCTTGAAAACCACCCCACGCTTTGTTTTTACAGTAAAATACATTTTCTTCTTATTTTTTACTATTTAGTTCTTTTGTGTTTATCACAAAAGCGTGTTTTTTTAGTTTTTTAAACTACATTATTTATTTTTAATTTTTTAGTTGGATTTTTATTCTCATATTATTGCAAATTTTCAAGTTAATCAGACGCTTAGACGTGTTAAAAATATAAAACTTTATATTTGGTTCATTAAGTACCTTGGGCCGCGAACTTATCAGCCGCCACTTGTACCTATATTTTTTTTTATTCTGATGATCCTAGTTAGGACTCTAACATAAAGTTATAAGATTATTGTATTGTCATCGGCTCTTGAACCCTGTGCAAATTTTCAAGTTAATCAGATTCCTAGAAATAAGTGAAAATGAAGTTAAAAGATCCGTTACATACATCCATACATACTTACATAACTACATACAGGTCAAGCTAATAAAAGCGTGTTAAAAAAATACTTCCCCGACTATCCAACACAAAAAAGATTTTTTCAATTGGAACCAGTAGTTCCTGAGATTAGTGCGTTCAAACAAAGTTACAAACGAACGAACGAACAAACTCATCAGCTTTATGTATAGATTAAATAAATTTAATATTGATTAATTATTGTCGACGTGTGGGAAAGTGGGAATTGTACGAAAAAGCGTGAACCCTATTTCGTACAGTTTGTCAAATTATTGCCAGCTCATCTTATGTTGTTTTTTTTTTTCTATGTATTATCTATTTTTATTTTCATTTATAAGTTTCATGTTATCATTTAGGGGACTGTAAATTATAAAACTTCAATACATTAACTGAAGTTTTCGATAAATCAACAACGATACTTCCAAACACTGATCGATAAATCCTTGAAATGGACGTAACTTTTTTATTTGTGAACCGATTTAAATAAAACAATTAATGTTTGTTGTTGTTGTTAATCCAAAAAAATACCAATACATCAGTGAAAACTTCCTTCTACGTTAAGTCGTTCATGAGATTAGCGCGCACAAACGAACAGATAAACAGACAAACAGACAATAATTCTAAAAATCATTGTTTTGGGTTCTATTACGTTAATAAATAGCCCTAGTGACAGTTTTTCTCAAATATCTTCAATGTACAGAAACCGACTTGTTACAGATTTATTATACTTAGTAAAAATAGAAGAAGATAGATAGAAGATAGAAGAAGATAGATAGAAGATAGAAGAAGAAAGATGCCTTTCCGGTGATGGAAACATCACGATAAAACATGAATGCTTGAGTTACTTACCAAAAACTTTTCAAGAGCATTTGAAGTCCGCTTCACAAATTACGTATCGGCGGCGTTTTATTTTGTGTCCGCTTAGTAGCTTGATGAAATATCCAAACGTTGAAAAAATACCAGTAAAATGAGGAATTAAAAAGGATTGACGATAATCGAGACTTAAATACATTATCTTAATCCAATTCCGTTTAATCTCCCGTGCAATTTCAATTTGTTTACTGAAATTAGGCAACCTTTATTGAGTCCCATTGGTCACGGATCGCTCTACTTAAGAGGTCTGGAGTTTATTCCACCACACGGCCCCAATGCGGGCTTGTGTAGATGCAAACCAGAGCTATCGGATGTTTTCATACCGCTCGCTAATAAGGCCTCCGACAAGATTATTTTTCGATAACACTCAGATCCGGCAGCGTAACATCCATCTTATACCTGACCAAGCCTGTGGGCATCAAGTGACTATGAGTTTATTCATTATTGATTTTGCCTTTACAGGTGGCGGCCATGGAGGTGGCGGCTGGTCCAGTGGCGGCGGCGGTGGCGGTTGGAAGCTTGGAGGCGGTAGCAGTGGTTGGTCAAGCGGCGGTGGCGGCTGGAAGAGCGGTGGTGGCGGCGGTGGTGGCTGGAAGAGCGGTGGTGGAGGCGGCGGCTGGAAGAGCGGAGGCGGCGGTGGCGGCTGGAACCTCGGCGGTGGTGGAGGCGGCTGGTCGAGCGGCGGTAGCGGCGGCGGCTGGAAGAGCGGTGGCGGCGGCGGCTCGTCTGGATGGTGGTAGAAGCATGCGATTTGATAGTCTAGATAAATAATAAAACCAATGAAAGCGCATTACGCTGTTTTTTTTATACTTCATTGACATGTATGCAAGAAATAATATATTAAACTAGCCGTGCCCCGCGGTTTCACCCGCGTTAGAGAGGATCATTAGCATAAAGTGAAGTCCCTTCTGAAGTGCCGTGGACCGGCTTTTTTGTAGGACTATTTAAGATAAACATTTCCATCATAAGTACATTACATATGTGTAACTCTAGCGGTTTTGGCAGCGTACGCCAGAATAGCTCGCAGATATTGGTAGATTTTTTCCTACTTACTTGACACTTATCGTCATATTTTGGACAATTCACACAATATCTTTATAAATTGTAGCCTATGTGTCATTCTGATGTAGAAGCTGATGTATTGTAAAATTTTGCATCCCTTCAGTACTTTTTACGTGAAAGAGTAACAAACATCCATACTTACAAAACCTTTCCGTTTATAATACCTATTAGTAGGATTTTCCAGAACATTTGAGAAGTTTCTGAAACTTTCTCGAACATTCTCAATTAATTAAAACAGTTTGCAATTATTTTAAAAATCTTCAGATCATTCGAGAAGTTTCTGGAACTTTCTCGAATATTTTCAATTAATTAATAAGATTTGCAATTATTTTAAAATCTCCAGATCATTCCAAAAAAAGATTACAATTATTGAAAAAAATCCAGATCATTTGAGAAGCTTTCTCGAATATTCTCAATGAATTAAAATTATTTAAAAAAATCCAAATTACTCGAGAAATTTCTGGAACTTTCTCGAACATTCTCAATAAAATTAGTTTAAAATAGTTTGCTAGATTATCCTAGAAATTTTGAGATCCACCCAGAAGTCCCTATTGGTTAGAAAACTACAGGTTTTTTTTTCAGATTTTTCCACCCACTTCCACCCACCGCGATCAAACTCCCTTACATCATCTACGTACTAAGGGGTATTTACCACCCCAACGGGAAGTTGATTGGAGTTAATGATAATAGAGAAAACCGTGTATTTACGTACAAAGAAAACCCTTTACTTTTTATGTACAGTAGAACCTCGATAAGTTAAACTCCAAGGGAAACACAAAATATTTTAAGTTATAGAGGTTTTAAGTTATCAAGGGTCTATGTTAGGGATAGGTTAATATAGAGGTAGGTATGTACATGTATGTATGTACCCTTGTTCCTATTTTTACTCGAATGCGTCAGAAGTGATTTTATTGAACCAATATAAAATAGAGAAATTTTAATAATCATATTTATTTATTCACATTGCACACAGTAAGTAAAGCGATGTTTCCAGGACAATGATCAAAAACTTATGATCCAAGTAAGCCACAAACAATAGGTGACATATTATGTATTGTTCACGTGCAAGCAATAAACACCGAAAACTTTTGTTTTGCACACTCTTCCAAAATGACTCACTGACAAACAATTCTGTGGTGTTTGGTATTTACATGGTAAGTCCAAAAAGCTAGTTTTTCAGTACGAGCATTTTAAAGTTTAAAAATTTGCTACAAATCGGAATAAAGTTTAAATGAAACAAAATATAGTTTTATATATTTGTATTATTATAATGTATTAATTTCTGAAAGAAAAAATTAAATAATATATTTATTTTTTGAGATAAAAGAAGAAAAATAAAATAAAACATTAATTTTATGAACTTATCATTATTTGAGCAAACATTAACCCTAAATCAGTCTCTTACTTTATTATGTGACTAGGTAGATATCTGTAGGTACTTGTATTTTTTATTCAGCCAACAAATAAAAGGTTCTAATAACTAACTAACAAAACGAAAGCCACATTATAATAATTTCATATTATAACAAAAAAACAATAAACTCTTTTAGTTTTTCGGTTATTAATTAGGTTCTTATTTCGGTATTCGGTAATCAGGTAAATTTTAATAGTTATTTGAATTTTACATCATTCTTATCGGAAAATCAGTCATTAAGTAACAAAATTTAACTTATGATCTAAAATATTAATATGAATCGTTCAATAAAAATCCTCTTTGCTGTCACACACGTATTGTTGACGAGATGCTCTTGAACATAGTACTCTCTACCTCTTATTTATTTATTTATTTATTTATTTATAAAATCACACACAGTTAACAGGCTTAACCTAAAGCACTATGTGTAAAAATTAAGAAACCTTTTACAAACTTTTATAAAATTATTAACATTATAAATAAATATATCAGCATCTGGCATTGCAAGGACCAAGCGATTTATTAGGGCCGGTGCCGCACAATGAGGAGCCATAGCCGTGCGTCGCGTGCGCACTGCGCGCTCCGCCAACAAGCGGTTCGGCCTTCTGCCACCACTCCCTCCAGTCATGCGCTGTGTTGGAACGTCAAGCCCACAGTTAGCTAGGGCTAGAGGGTTGTCGATCTTGCCGTTTAACAACAGGTAAAAGTGCATCATTAATGACAGCTTACGTCTAAATTCAAGACTGTCAAGCCCTACCATACCCAATACGAATAGCGACGGATATAAATATGGATAATATCCGTAGGTACGTTTATAAACGTAGCGTGCAAACTTCCTTTGAACTCTTTCCATCATGAGAGAGTATTTCTTCTCATGAGGATCTCTTGATGGAATATGTGGTAGTGATTTGTAAAAGTCATGATATATTGGATCAATGAACTGTAGAAGGTCCAGGATATCTTTATGTTTCAAATAATCAATATGAATGGGTTCATTGTAAGCTAGCGGCAAGTCTATTTCGACAAATGGGACAGTTCTTCCACTTCTTTTAATAGAGAAAGAATGAAACTCTTGTTTCGACAATCTTTCAATAGCCGCATGATCTGTATCGCATTCTAGATGCGTGTGGCCCGGTACGAGAAATTTGTGTTGGATTTTCTTGAAGGAAATACAAGAAATACAAATACAACATACAAGGATATACAATAGTTACGTTCTAATACCACCGACAACATAACACGTAAAATTTTGTTTCTATTTTGACCAGGACATGTGTCTGAAAACAAAACAAGCTCTTCGGGTTCTTCTGGCAAACCATTAATAAAATGCCATAAGCACGAACCAATTTCGTCCGCACCTCTTTGAACTATTCCTTCGTGCCACACATAGTGATATGTCTGTTTATTAATAATATGACGAGTAGTTCAATTAAATGTCCAAAGCTTTCTTTTGTAAAAATATACTGAAGCAGTTTAAATTTGGCGTTGGTAAAAAATTTTGAAGGTCAAACGCAATTATATCCATTTTACCACAGCTATTGTATCTTCTAATTTTGTCAGATTTTTTACATGATAATGAAAATCTGCTTTAGTCTTAGGAATGTTCCTAGGTCGGTATCGAGTTATATTTGAGCTGCCAAACCCTGAACAGCTTACATCCGATACTTCTGAACTGCAGTGAGTTTAATTCGTGTCATCCAACCATGAGTTTTGGATAGCTTATTGCTCGCTATTCTTAATTTTAGTAACTTACTTAGCTTACTCCACCACGCTGCTCCAATGTGGGTTGGTGCAAACATGTTAAGTGTAGGTACTTGTCCATAGTCTTATAAAAATTAGTCATTTAAAAAGTTTGGTCAAATAGTGATAAATACACTTATATGAAATAAACCATAACATTACTACGTATTCGTATTGCAACACTAGGTAAGTTATTTTAAATACATTGTATCAAACAAGATAATTTATTTTTGGATTTGTCAGTAACAGATCAAACTATTTTGGGTACTTCTACTTATAAAAGACTTACATTGAATAGACCAAAAAATAGCCAATTTTATTTAAAGTATGGGTGATAAAATAACAGAAAATGACCATTTTTGGACTTATCATGTAAATACCAAACACCACAGAATTTTATGTTATAGAGGTTGTGGAAACATTTCTTTAAGTTACTGAGGGCTAATACCTACAGAGATTACTTATTTAAGTTATAGAGGTTGCGTATTTTAAGTTATAGAGGTTTTGGGCTCTGATGGGAAGGGAACATATTATTTTTTGAAGTTATAGAGGTTTTTAAGTTACCGAGGTTTGAGTTATCGAGGTTCTACGATTAAGATACTTAAGATTAAGATTATAACAACATACACTATCTTTAAAGCATTTATCTTCTATTCTAACCAACTTAACACAAATTAACAGCACTCAAAAATAGATAGATAGATAGATAGAAATTTAGATAGATAGATACATAGACTCTTTATTGTTTGTAATGCACAACAATCTATACATATAATAAAACTGTAAGCGGGGTCAATTCTGTACATTGCATATAAATTTAAAAAAATACTTCTAGGGGTATTTTTATAAGTAACAGAAGCTAAAAATATAAGTTTTGAAATTATTGTCTGTCTGTCTGTCTGTCTGTCTGTTGTTAGCTTTTCACGCAAAAACTACTGGACGGATTTTGATGAAACTTTTTTTGTTTTATATATATTGGTCTTCGCTAACATTTAGGCTATAGATAATTTTAAAAATCACCCTTTAAGGGTGTGAAATGAGCGATGAAAATTTGTATGGAAAACTTGGTATTTTTCAATAGATTTTCTTGAAATTTGGTATAAATATTTTCTAACCAAAATAAAAGAATACGTGTTTCAGCATTTCCCGAAATTCACCCTTTAAATGTCAATTTTCTTTGAAACTCTTTGAAAATTGAGTGTCGAAACTTGATGTACAGAATATTTTTGTGCAGAGTAATATACTTATAATTTTGTATTTGTAATCTTTACTAACATAGTAAGAATTCTATTTAAGCTTTTTTCAAAACTACCCCTCAATAGCAAATAAAATGGATTCGAAAGTTGGTATCTCAAGCGTACAATAATTAACCTTAACTTAATATTTCAGTCTCAAATTCTTTTCCCTTCTTTGAATGATGTGCTTACTGATATATTGTTGAATGAATTTCCGTAACATTAGTGTGTATTTCATATCAATCGGGTGATAAACAAAAAAGTTATGTTCATTTACACAATACGCGACATAAACTTAAAAGGCACTTTGGGGAATTTGAATGAAAGTTTCGGTAACAGCCCATTCAAAACCATAAATAAAAGTTTAAATTTAAGTAAAATTATTTTGAACTCTCACTAATATTGTCGACTATATTAAATAAAATGGCTAGACTAGACTATAGGTACCTAATAAGCGCATCGCGAGCCTTACCGCCGCCGAACCTTACATCACAGGCTCCATTGAGTTAGTTGCTCAGCTTATTAGTCTTCTTTTGGGGTGGAAGCAATGATATTAAATAAAACAAGTAGGGTGGAAGATTATGAACAGGCTGCAGCTGAAACGATTATTATCGCTACATTATATCAAGCTGCAACCTTTTTAGCATTCCACTGCTGAGCATGGAGCTCTCCCAATATTGAGGAGGCCTCTAGCTCCGATGAACCGAAATCCAAATCTTACAATCTCAATGCATCCATCATTAAGGTTGTAAGATACGGAATCTAAACCTTCATACAGAATGTACAAAGCCTTAACAAAACGAGACTACTGCAGACATCTAGGTGACGAATAGTTAAACTTTTAGTGAACCAACTGTTAATCTCACTACCTATTTGGTAATTTTGACATTCGATTTATCAACCACAAAGTTTACATGTCATACGGTAGATGGCGTTATTGAGCAATATTCATTTCTTCTCCAAAGTGATTCGATGGAGATAATTTCAAATAAAAGCCTTAAGTCTAATAAAAGTAAGTACATAGTGTAAAAAAAATTAAAAATTACATTTCACACGTATAGCCTCACATTAGGCTTAGACACATTAGTCGTGGGTGCCATGAACACACATAGAGACAGAAACACAACCACCCAGACCGAGAACAGTTTAAACTCATCATTGAAATTTTTGCTTCGCCCGAATTCTAACCCGGGACAGTTCGATTAGCAGTCCGGCATGGTAAACATTGCCAGTGGCGGATTTACAAAATTGCTGCCAGTAGGCTATTCAGTTATTGCCGCCCCTACTAACCTCCTTTTATGCAGTCGGGTTCTGATTTAATTTTTCTTCTTTTTTTTTAATTTCATTTTTGTCACACTTAAATGTTATTATTTAATAAATAAATTTATTTAATTAATTAATTTATTTATTTATATGCACATTACAGCTAACATTACAGGCTGACCTAATGTATTAGCGTAGATTAAGTGTATTATTATTACATTCCATTATTTAATCATATTCTATGTCGACTAAAGAAAGAAAAGAAAGAAAGAAAGAAAAAATATTTATTTCATATTAGGAATAGAAAATATTCGCTTAATGAATGTAATTTTTTCCCGGTCATCGCCTTCAGGTGCCCGTTTGGGCTAGATGTTGAGCAAAAAACTCAATACAAAAATAAAAAACCTAAATCTACATTAAAAATATCATTAGATAATAATTAAATGACAAATTATACGTCAATTTATAAATTACAAACAATAGTCTCATAAAGTTTCATTTCATGTCATAAAAATAAAACAACAAATAACATATTACAATATAAACAATCATTTCCAAAATTTAAATTCAATATACAATTAAATCAGAAATTAAAAAAATAAACACTATACAAAAATTTGTAAGTTAACTAAATTGGTTATTTCCAATATTCCAATCACATTAGACACGAGTTGACACGACCTTTGTGAACACGCCCGGTGTGCAGTGTGTTTGGACCAAATTTGGTGCCCAGTAAAATTTGCCTCCCAAAACTCTTTACCCTTGATTTTACGCCATAGAAGTAGGATAGGTATCAGAAAGGCCAGTCAGACAATCTGCCAAGAGTGGATAATTTAATAGTGGCGCAATATTTTATTAAAAGTAAAGACTTTACGGCTGCCGAAATTCGTGGAGTAAAAATTAAAAGGCATGTCTTTATTAAATAATTTGTATTATTATAATAACACATATAGGTTACTTACGTATGTAGGTACAGTACCTACAAATTACCTACCTACGCCTCAGACCAAGTTGATATTTTTTCACTTTTTACTAATTAAACAATAAATACGAACTTACCGATGAAAAGAAATGTTTCCACGAGTAACATTGGATGTTTTGCTTTGCTTCTTGCAGGTTATGTAATATCCCGCAAACTCACAGTTCGATAGTACGTGAACGACTGAGAAGTGTCAAATCGTTAAACGGACTGAATATGAGTGTTCACTCATATGAGTGGCACGCGGGTTCCGCCCACTTACGACTTCTATCTCTTTCTTGTGTTCTGTGGCAATATCAATTCGTTATGCTATTATAGCAGGACGCTACCATCCGAGGTCTTGCCTATTAAAATTCGCGACATCACAGTTTGCTTTAGTTGCAGCTGGTTTTCGAGGTGCCGATAAAAATCGCAACACTCCTACTCCAAATTTGAATATGGGGAATTTGATTACAATGATGTTTATGTAATGTTTCGTAAATTTGCGTTCGCATTTACTGACTCCACACTACATAGTACAGAGAGTGTCTCGCTCGAATCACGACGGATTTTTTTTCATTTTTTGCAAGGGCAAGGTTAAAACTTGTGGTTTTGTAGTTTTGTGCCTTATTTTCTTTTGTTCCGATGTCGTTTTCGTTTTTTCGATTTGTCTGGATAACCGGGGTAACCCACACAGTTATTGGAATGGAGAATGGGCCTCACCACGTAAACGTGCAACATTGACGTCATGAAATGAAATGAAATGAAATGAAATGAAAATACTTTATTGTTGACTGTTAACATACATACAGTTAGATGTTTAAAATTATTATAAGAGTTTAAACAGTCTACCATGCTCTGGCATACAATATTATACTTATTACTAATTTAAATTAATGTATAAAATAGTTTTATTTTAAGATCCGCTAAGAATATTCTTAACGGATCATCGGCTTTTGATGCCTACCCACCACTGGGTCAATGAGAGAAAAAAAGCCGGCGGAAAAAAAACTCTCAGGCATTGTTTAGAGTTTATATTTTACGCGGGAGCTCCCCAAACCATTTTAATGCACGTCATCAAAAAACTCGTTTATACTATAGTATACTTTTTTTATAAGCCATTGCTTTAGTTCTCTTTTAAATTTATTACCTGATAATTGTTTGAAATGTCTGGGTAATTTATTGAATATTCTAATAGCAAATATGTATGTACTATTTTTGAAAATCTGACATTTCACTCGAGGTAAATATAAAGCGTCACTATCTTTCTGCCTCATGGGTACATCTCTTATGCGCATGTTTATTTGCTTTTCAAATGAATTTATGTTATTAAAAACGAAAGTACAAATCTCCAATATGTATAGACTAGTTAATGTAAGAAATCTCTCTTCGGAAAACAAAGAGCGAATAGATTCATCGCTCGCTTTACCATACATTATTCTAAGACTGCGTTTTTGCAATATAAATGTTCTACTAACATTGACAGAGTTTCCCCAGTATATAATGCCATAAGTTAGAAGGGGGTAAATATTTGCATAATAAAAACTTTTAGCTACTTCAAGAGTTGACGCATCCACTAATACTGAAAGCGCATAACAATTGGCAGATATTTTATTATTAATTTTATCAATGTGACTTTTCCAGTTTAAGTGAGTATCTAAGGACACTCCTAGGAAATTAGTTTGCTCTACTTCTTCTATTTCAACTGAATCTAGTTGTATATGTAGATTTTCTAAATTCTGTTTATAATTTTTAAATTGCATAATTTTAGTTTTGTTTAAATTGACCGTGAGGTTCATTGTGTCTAGCCAAGTTTTTATAGTTAATAGTGTACTTCTTATTTCATGCCTATAATCCTCAACTGAAATACTATCGTTGCAAAATAAAATTGTAGCATCATCAGCGAACATTACACATGGGTATTTAGCTATGGCGGGTAGTTCATTTATATACATTAAAAATAACAGTGGACCAAGAACACTACCTTGAGGTACACCAATTTTACAAATTGCGAATTTTGATTGTATCTCTTCTAATGTATTGTTCAATTTGTTAAATGTTGTTAGTACCGTCGCTTGCTTTCTATTATTTAGGTAAGACTGTAATAACTTGTATGCAATACCGCGAACACCTATTCTTTCTAACTGTCGTAAAAGTATGTTATGCACAACACAGTCAAACGCCCTGGTCATATCAACAAACAGAGCAGCACATTTTACTTTATTATTAATATGACTCCAAACCTGTTTAAGCATCCTGTATATAGCGCAAGAGGTAGATCTATTTTGCCTGAATCCAAATTGAAAATCACTAAGTATGTTATTTTTGTTCATATAGTTAACTAGTCTACTAAAAATTACTTTTTCGAAAATCTTTGAGAAGCTAGGCAATAACGCTATTGGTCTGTAATTATTAATTATATCTTTAGGACCTTTTTTGTGAAGGGGTTTAATTAATGTAACCTTAAGATCATCTGGAAAGCTACCGGTTTCCAGCATTAGGTTGATAATATACACTAGAGGTTTGACAATTTCATTTATACAAGACTTAATTACTTGTGTGGAGATACCATCGTAACCACAACTTTTTTTATTTTTTAGTTGCTTAACTATAGTAATTACTTCCCATTCATCAACAGGTTTCAGATACATACTTTTACAAGAACTATCAAACTGAGGGACATATGTATCTTTAAATGAGTTATTAATATTTTGTGTTATGTAGAGATTATTGAACTGCTGTACTATCTATAAAGCGTCCGTAATTTTTAATGTACCGATTTTTATATCTTTTATTGTTTCTCTTAGTTGGTTGCATGGTTTGGTTAAGTATTTAATGAGTCCCCATGTAGCTTTAGTTTTATTAGAGCTATTACTTAAGTATCTAGAATTAGACAGCCTTTTAGAATATCTTATTACAGATTTTAAAATTTTCTTATATGATTTATAGTAAGACTCAGACCTACTCGACCTATTCTTTATTAAGTTCAAATAAAGCTGTCTCTTTTTCTTACTTGACCTTCTAATGCCTTTTGATTTCCAATTAGACTTTTTAGAAACAGTCACCCTTACCCTTTTAATCGGTATGCAACAATCAAATATGGTTTTAAAAATATTAAGAAACGTCATGTAGGCGGCGCTAGCTTCTGTTTTCTATACTAATATTATAAAGAGGAAAGGTTTGATTTTTTGTTTGTTTGTTTGTTTGTATGAATTGAATAGGCTCCGAAACTACTTGGCAGATTTGAAAAATTCTTTCACTGTTGGAAAGCTACATCATTCCTGAGTGACATAGGCTATATTTCATTTTCAAAAAAAAATAGGCATCCTTACTAAAATTACGATAACGTAATCCAAGGTGTGAAAAAAATATCAAAAAACTACCTTACATCGCGTGCTCTGCGAAAACTATTGATGATAGAACAAAATGATATACTACATTTTTTTAGAACACACCATTATCTACAAAAAATCAGCGGCAGCATATCTCTAACTATTACAGTCATGTCACAATAAGCGTTTTTTTATTGAAAAAAAGAAATTAAAATACCACCGCTACAAAAAGCTCTTTATTTGTACCTTGGTATTAACCCTTATCAAAATAAATGATGTATTATTTAAGACTGCTTCAATATCCCTACTAATATTATAAATTCGAAAGTAACTCTGTCTGTCTGTCTGTTACGCTTTCTCGCTTAAACTAATGAACCAATTTTAATGAAATTTGGAACACAGATAGAGTGGACCTTGGGAAAGGACATAGGATGGTTTTTATCCTACGGGAACCTATAAAACGGGTCCACGCGGGCGAAGCCGCTGGCGGAAGGCTAGTTTTATATACTTCTGCAAAACTAACTTGAGACATGTACTTTAATAAAATAGGCAAATTTTTATCTACTTCCCTTTTGTACACGTACCAATGTTTTATATCAATGTTTAATTTACATGGGATTTTATGACCTGTCCTGAGTGATCTGATAATCCATTGTGTAATACTTGTGTTGTGAAGGACTTTAGATTAGTTATTATATTGTCAATGCATGTTTGAGAGTGGCAAGTTACCCGTGTTGGCTCTGTTATAGTAAAATGCATTTTGTAGGTATTTAACAACTCCACAAACTCTTTGGTGCTACTGTTTTCACTTAACAAGTCTATATTAAAGTCACCTAGAAGTACAATTTTTTTCCTAAATTTTCGAGATTTCCTAGTAAGTTTTTGCAAAATTATGTCGAGTTTATAGAAAAACAACTGGATATTACTCTTAGGAGGTCTATACATACATATTATTGTGTACTCAAGATCAGGTAAATAAATTCCACAGCATTCAAAACTCCTCTCTATTTACATTTCCACAAGCCAATCTAATTTATTATAATTCAAAGATTTTTTAATATAAATACAAGTACCACCTCCTTTTGAGTTCTTCCTTGAGAAATGTGATTTTATTTGATAACATTGTAGCGTTAAAAAAATACCGCATGCGGGGAAAAATATTTATTTGACTTAGGGACTATTATGCTTTTACCATTCAAGGTCTTTTCACAATTTTAATTGAATTTTCTAAAGTTAGTGCATGTTCAACACATAATAGTCGATACATAAGATTGAAATCGGTAAAAATATTCGAATTAAACTCACAAAATTATATACAAACCATCCAGTTCGCAGTTTCCAACCAGTAGTAGGACTGGCATATATGGGTTGATAGTGGGAAGAGGGAAATACATTTAGCATATATATATATATACATATAGCCCATACAAAGTGTGGGCAGAGGGCGCAGAGGCCGATTACTGGTTGGGGGGCGGCGAACTAGCTGTTTTACTCAAGAATATGGAAGTTTGCTACTCTCGGAATGTGCAATGACAAGTGAGAGAGGAAAGTCATCAGCAAAATTTGTTGCAGACTTCTATCTCTAAGACATCGGAAAACCGTTATGCAAAAATATTTTTGATTTCTATGAGGTAAAAAAATGGGTCCCCAAATTTGCCGCCCCGATAATCTGCCGCCCTAGGCTCAAGCCTACTCAGCCTGCTGGTAAATCCGCCACTGAACATTGCGCCACGCGGGTTGTCCCATCGTTGGGTAGGTATACGTATGATGCTGAACATTGTTAATTGGACCAATGATTTTGCGTCTCTTTATTGCGTACGGGCTGAGGGCTCATCCACACACGTTGATTGATGGAGATATTAAGGATTCTTTAAAGATTCTTTATAAAAATACTCTTTATTTCCAAATACAGATAGCACACTGTGTAGAGACCCTGCCTTCTGCTTTAGTTTTCACAATGTTATATGAGTTATGACTTATGACCAAACTGCTGTCCGCAAGTTTTAAACCTATAGTTTATTAATTGACCTTACAATTATTTTTCCGATTGTTTAATCCTAAGCACGTGTATGTTTAGAAATTTTATCTCCCAACTACAAGTAGTTGTATAGTGCACCTCTTTTCTGCAGTAGGTTAAAGCTATGTATATAGAATGAGTCTATACATTCTTTGCAGTATAAATTCACCCAATTTACTAAAGATACTATTTTTAACATAGATGAAGCCACGGGCACAGCAGTATCTCTTAACTTTAATAAACGAGGTACATATTTATAAAGAGAATCTGATTGCGCGAGAAAAGCGAAACGTGTGAAAAGTGGATAGTAAGATCAGTACAGTAAGCATTCCTTACTGTTTTAGGTTTGAAGGATTTAGAAAAAATACATTAGGTTTCTTCTGAACATATGAACATTGTATTATAAGTGATTTCACTATAATGTAATAATAATCTACCTACTACTTATTCAATGCAAATAAATAATCTTTAATTTTTAATCAATCCATTTTATAAAAGTCTTTATATACGCGGATGACATCGCGGGCACAGCTAGTCATTAAATAAAAATACAAAATAACAGTTAAACAAACAATGGGCGGCCTTATCGCTTAAAAGCGATTTCTTCCAGGCAACCCTAAAAAGCAAAAGAACAATGTATTAAAAACATACAGGTAATGCAACATTACAAGTAACATTAAAATAAAATACAATAATTATTATAAAAACTTAAATACACACACCAGCAATTTTATGGTAGTATTCACAGAGTAGCAAGATAATGCTCCTTGACCAAGTTTTTAAAGGAAGCGAGATTTGGTGCTTTTCGTACTGTCACTGGTAAGGAATTCCACAAGCGGATAGGGTAAAAGATTTATCCAAAAAGGATGTAAAGTGGAACATGTAAGATCGTGTTGTTAGATGAGCGAAGCAAACGGCTGTGAGACTGATCAAGAAATTCAAATTTGTCCCGAAGATAATGGAGTGTTTGGGTTAAACAGAATGTTGTACAGAGCGAAGAGTTTGAGTATTCCGGCGAAGTCGGATTGGGAGCCACTTGAGCTTTGCACGAAATTCGAAAACGTCATACTTGCGAAGGCCAAATATGAACCTGATACAGAGATTTTGAAGACGCTCAAGCTTGTTAAGTTGCTCCTCACTAAGATCAGAATAACAGATATCCGCGTAGTCAAGAATGGGTAAGAGTAAGGAATTGGCAAGCGCAATTTTAGTGGACACCGGAAGGAAGTTCTTAAGCCTACGAAGACTTCCAGTTGTGGAGAATAGCCTTCTGCTGACCTCGTTAATCTGAGGAGACCACGAAATCGTGGAGTCCATCACGATACCTAAATTTTTGACAATCGGAGAAAAGCTTAAGGAGGTTCAGCATGAAGTCAAAGAAATCACGCTGAGGACGGACTATTTGGAGGAGCGAGTCGAAGGCCATGACAACCGCTTACAACAGCTTAGCAACGAGGTCGTTAAACTAAAGACTCTCCGTCATCATCATCGGCGAGGCTCGATCTTCCACATTTTGATGGAAGCTCTTCCTGGTCGGCGTTCCAACACCAGTTCGAGACGCTTGCAAAAGCAAATGCCTGAGGGGACGAATACTCTTTCACCGCACTCACTCTAACCTTAAGAGGGGACGCCCTGATGACTATTGAAAACCTACCGAAAAAAGGCAGGACTCTGGAAGCTCTAGAAACTCGCTATGGCGAAAAACATCTTGAGTATGACTACCGAGCCAAGCTTCGAGAGAGAACCCAGAAGCCCAACGAGAACCTCCAGCACACTTTCTACCTCTGTGGCCCACTGGGCCACAGAGGTAGAAAGTCTGGTAAGGCGTACTTACTCTTCGACACCAGCGAATATCGAAGTGTGCTTACTGCAGGCATTTGTCGACAGGATACGTGATTTGGAGGTTAGGGCTGCTGTGCGTCTGGGCCATCATCAAACTTTGAAAAGTGCTTTGGCCCATGCCCTGGAAGTCGAAGCCGTGCGACAAGACGCGAGGTACCGCAAAGTAAGGGAAGTGGTTACTACGGTGCTTGCTACGGTTGCGGCGAAAAGGGGCACATTTGCTTGGAGTGTCCCAAGTAAGAAAGAAGATGGGTTTCTTACTACGGGACCCAGGATGAAAAGATGGAACGCAAACCTGTCTCAGCAGAGAAGGTGTTCGGTGCCGCCAAGCCTGTGGATACGGCGTCAAAGGACCGCGCGATAGAAGAGCGTTTGCGAAAGCAGGCAGTTGAGTCCTGGCGCGATACTGGGAGGTGCAGAAATGGCAACACCGGGGAACGACGTGGGGGCAAGGATTGCGGTAAGGACACGCGCCCTTACAACAGGGAGAGGCCTAAGATATATCAGCATCAACGACCCATGACGCGAGAGGCTGCAGTTCAAACAGAAGATGCTAATGGAGTATCCTTAGGTAGAAAAGGACATAGCAGCGCCGACTGTCAGAAACAAGAAACCACCGGACATGTGAAATTAATTAGGACGCAAGGTTACGACGATGAATGGACTAACGAAAACATGAAGAAGGCTCAAGAAGAAGATGATGATCTACGGTTAATACTGGACTGGAAGCGAAGTGAGAACAAACCCAGCTGGAATGATGTGTCAGCATGTAGCCCAGTCACTAAAAGCTATTGGGCTCAATGGGACAGCTTAGTCTTGGAGAATGAAGTCTTACATAGAAGATGGAAGTCTAACACCGGAAAGGAAGTAACTCTACAGATCGTAGTACCAAGAAGTATGGTGTCTTGTGTCCTAAGGCACATTCATGATGGAACTACTGGTGGACACCTTGGCGTCAAGAAAACACTAGTTAAGTTGCGAAGAAGATTCTATTGGGTACATTGTCGCGAAGATGTAGAAGACTGGTGGCGAAAATGTACAGCTTGCGCTTCAGCCAGAGGTACACAAACAAGAAGTAAAGGCAAATTAAAGTTGTATAACGTTGGAGCACCTTGGGAGCGTATAGCTATTGACGTAGCTGGGCCATTTCCAGTAACCGAAGATGGAAACCGATACATCGTAGTTGTGCAGGACTATTTCACCAAGTGGCCTGAAGTGTTTGCCACTCCCAATCAAGAAGCACACACCGTGGCTAAAAAGCTCGTGCAAGAAGTAAGTAGTCTGCCGATATAGTGAACCTATGGAAATCCATTCGGACCAAGGACGTAATTTCGAGTCGGGGCTTTTCCAAGAAATGTGTAGTTTGCTGGGCATGCATGAGACGCGCACGACTCCTGCTCATCCACAGTCAGACGGTGTATGGTCGAGAGATTTTACCAAACGTTGGAAAATCACTTGGCTAAGGTAGTGGATGAACATCAAAAAGATTGGGACCAATACATACCTTTGTTCCTTATGTCGTATCGTTCGGCACTCCACGACAGTACAGGATTTACTCCAGCAAAGGTGAACTTCGGCAGAGAAATCAGGCTCCCGATAGACGCTATAACTGGAACTCCACCGGATGGTCCCAAGATTGTGACGGAGTAGGTACGTAAGTGATCTTCAATACCAGCTAAATGAGGTACACAAGATGGTTCGGGAGAACAGCTTGAAAACCAGCACAAGCGTGAAAACCCGATACGACAGGAAAGCCAATTCTAAGGGATTTGAAGAAGGAGCTCTGGTGTGGTTTCACAATCCGCAGAGGAAGAAGGGGAAGTCCCGAAATTACAACCTCGCTGGGAAGGACCTTACACTGTCGTCACAAAGATTAACGACATCACGTACCGGATTAAGAAGGGTCCCCGCGGCAAGCTAAAAGTAGTACATGTAGACTAGGGTTGCCATCTGCAAAATTAGAAATTTAGGATTTGAATATAGAAATACCAGGACATTTCGGTTTTAAGACAGGACTATATTATTATATAATGCAGTAATTACCAAATTGATATGTATTGTATACGCTGTTTTCTTGTCTTTTCTTTCTACTCTTTTAATATTCGTGTGAATAACCGACATTACTGAGTGGACAAGGAACAAGTAAGCTTCTGCATACTCATTAGGTATAAAAAAATGTACTTTAGAGGTTTAAAGTTTTTCAATTGCTGGAAAAATGCTCAACCAGCGTGTCTTAGGGTAAAATTGGAGTTAGTAAATTCCATCCCAGCGTCTATGCAAAACTGCAGTAGCTTTTCTGTTCGAACAATGTACATATGTAGAAAAGTGATTATAAATTTTTACAATTATTAATTCTACTTCTATGGGCAGAACGTCGCAACTGTGGTGAGCAGCATTATTTAAGCGACTCTTTAAAAACTCAGGACGATGCTTATAAACTATCCAGGACAGCCCAGGACACCCCAGAAAGCAGGACATGTCCTGGGAAAACAGGACGGTTGGCAACCCTAATGTAGACCGACTAGCAAAGTATCACGGAGTTAATGATGCTCGGGGCGAGCATGACTAAAGAGGGGGTAATGTTACGACTTTGAGTACCTATATCTCGAAAACAAAGCGTCGTACAGCAAAACCCCAAAAACGCATAAACAGGTGTTAGGTCTACAATCGAACAGTGAAGAAAGTTCTCGAAAAATCAGTCATAAGAAAAACATCGATTTCTACGAGTCAACAAATTCGGGATCCGCGGTGAGTACGTACCATGAAGTTATAGGTATTAGAAACTATAGCTTCATGGTACGTACCTATATAATTATAGCGTACATGTATAGGTTGTTTACATCGCGGGCCGCGGCTATTGTTTGGCTGTACATAAGACTGTACATAGTGTGTAAATAACATAAAGGAAGGTTCGAGGCGGGCCTATTGTATTTGGTGGTTTGGGAAATTTCTAGAGAACCATGGGTAGCTGTATATAAGGCACGCGCCGAGCCGCGACTGGGCAGTTTAATTCTGGAAGTGAAATCGAAGCGATCTCTACCAAGCGACAAGGAAGAATTATTTCGACGACTACAGCGAAGATATTGGACTATAGTGATTGTGCATTGTGATTTGGACTCTGTTAAGTGGATTTTTGTGGAAGCTGACAATAAACGCCTTCTACGTTACAAACGGCATTTTCATTACCCATAGCGCGTAACAATATTCTTTTCTGCCAAATTATAAGTTTGTAGCAATAAAATAAGGATTTTCAAAAAACTTGCGAGAGTAATTGCTCTCATTGTTAGACCATATATTTATAATAAACTAGGTAGGTATGTAATATGTATATTATAAATCTATGGATTAGGCCTCCTCAATCCTGCTCTGTCGCAAAATCCGTACCGTGTTTAGCAGATGTCTATAACTATAACGCGGTAATAAAACGTTCCTATAAAACGTCTCATGAGGATAGGTAATACTATGTTTATAAAGTCCCGGCTTACCTCGCGGATTCCTTCGCCCGACATGTTTCCGGACCGTACCGAGGTCCTTCATCATGAGCCATCGCGTGCGGTCGCGACTTTATAAACATGTTTGCGGTAATATATTTCGTGATGAGTCTCATTTCGCTTTTATATATTCAGATAAAACTAAAACTACATAGAACTAAACAAATTAAATTTCTCAGGCTGATAGTAACTTCATTAAACAACCTACTACCTACTATGCGAGCCAAATAGGACAGGACTGTCAAGACGCACGCCATTTTGTTTCGCAATTCTCATTAACTTCATTAGTGATGTGTAAGGTGTGCAAAAAAATCTAGAATTTAATTTTTATTTTTGTGACCTTTTCGGTATTTCTTATCAGATTCTTGTTGGTTTTTGATGTGTAAGGTATGCAGAAAAACAAGTTAGTAATAATAGGTTTTACGGCTCTGGATTCAAGCCCTTTTAAGCAGTTTGTTTCTGAGTGAACAGTGATAGCATTGCGAAAAGCTGATTTGCGGTACTTTTTTTTAATTAATTATATTGTTTATTTCTATCCTTACACCTAAATGGAACATTTTAAATAACATTTCTGTTTAGCAATGAAATTGAAGAAATATTTTCGGTTCACTTTTTTCTTTTTTTGCTGGCAGTACTAATTTGACAGCTATCGTGTGAAGTTGGCAGCAAGTCCGATCCTCTATTCTTTTTTTTTTTTTTTTTAATTTCATTTTACGGCATTGGATAAATATCCTTTCAGCCATTCAATATTTACTTTTCAATTTTAATAATGGCGTCGCAAACTCTGTGCATATTGCCAGCTTCAAGTAAAATTTTTGCATCACTGTAGTCGTAGAAAAAAGTCAGTTAGTCGTCAGGTATCAGTCAGTCTAGTCAGTCAAATGTTCAAGTAAAGTGATGGCTACTTTACCAGAACATGTCCGATGGAATTTTGGAGGCAAGCCGAAAAAACATGTTATCGCACTGTTATTTTATTTCACAACACTCGTGCACTATCATTAACCTATATCGAGCAAAATGCCATCAACTTTATCCGATATAACTCAAAAATACACTAAGAAAATGAAAATAAAACAAGAACACAACTTGTTCCTTCAGACTTCCCGCCAAAACTCCTCTATTCTTATTTGGCTCGCAATCTCGCATCGCATAGTATTCATAAATAAGACAACAGATTTACTGCAAATGGCTGCAACCCTTTTTTGTGTCCCACTATTGGGCATGGATCTCTCCCCATGAGGAGTTCTGGATACCTCCAATGCTGGTTGGTGGAGACTGCAAATGATTAAATAGTATAAATTGATTAGCTGTCGCTTTGTAACATGATTTTATTCACTTCACTTGTATGTATGTTTGTAACCGACTCCTTTAGACTCGATTTTGACCTGCTTACAACGGACAGAATTAATTCAAACTTTGTACACTTATCATATCAAGCTCATTATCCTGATTTTTATCTCCGGGATTAATTACTCGAACTAAAAAATGAAGAATAAATATAGTTAAACTAAACACAATTTTTAGCAAAAAATGTCTTTATTTTAATGCTCATATAAACAAACCAAATATAGTATTTCATTGTCATTTCTTCCTCTTCTGTTTCTTTTTTAAGTTAGCTCCTTTATTTCTGTTAGGATCTAAATTTTCTTTGTCTGAAGAATCACTACTGTTTGGTGTTTTGCCTCTTAATGGTTGCTTACACCTATTTTGATATAGATTTCTGGATAGTGTTGAAAGAACTCCTTGTTCCCTGTAAATAAATATCAAATATTAGAACATTTTCATCAATTAATAAATTTAGGTAAAGGTAAATAAAATAAATATTTATTTACATTAGCATTATGTTTATAACATTTTCATTTAAGCGTCTATCATTACAGTGATAAATATAAATACTTACACAATCTCACTAGCACTGTTTCTATGTACCTCAGCTACGACTTCATGGAAATTCTCATGGCTAGCATTACTATCGGTATCTGACTCCTCTACTACTTTATGACAAGACTGCTTAGAATAATCCAAGTTATTTTGTGCTTTATCAATGTTGTAGGAATTAGTTTTTAATTTTTCAAATTCAGTAATCTTATCTGTAGGAAACGCATCTAAACTCTGAATAGCAATATTAGGCTTTAATATTTTAATTGGTATTACTTCATCATTCAATAGGGGTTTTCTTTTAAGTCCTGTATTTTCAGTAGCATTATTATTAAATTCTTTTGGAGATTTATCAGTTTGGATTGCTACAGAAGTTTTACTGCATATTTTGTGCTTGTCATTTGTAATGTGTGTAAATTTTATAGTAGTAACAAATGAAGAATTATTGATAACAACAGACACATCATTGTTTTTTTTAAACTTATGGTTTGGGTTAATATTGTTAACACTATGGTTACAAGGCTTGCAAACTTCAAAGAGAGGACTTCGTTTGTAAAATAATACTTTTCTTGAAACATTAGCATCATATTCAATAGGTTTATCTTTATTTTGTATGAAACTTGAGTCATTTAGACTGTGTATATTTGTGTCAGTTTGTATTCTGCTTTTCTGTAAAATGATATTTTTATCTATTTCATCTCTTTTAGCTGCTTCTAAAACTGCTAGGCAGGCCAAATGATCTTTATCATTAATATTTATGTCATCTATAAGGATTGGTTCATCGTCAATTACTATACCACTTTCATTTCTGTCACATTTGTATGTTGGATTGTTGTCTTCATAATTATTGAAATTTTTAATTTCAACCTTTTGTTTACTCGAATTATCAAGTTTGTTTTGTTTGTCCTTTTGTTTGTCCAAATTGATCAACAATGAATGACTCTTAGTTGTTTTCAATTGAGGTTTTTTTCTGACTATTGCTTTTGTTGAATTTAACTGAGTGTTCCCTTTCCTTACTTTTGCTTCATATTTCTTTCCCTTTTGAACTTGTGTATTTACATTAATATCTCCAAATGGTTTTCGAGGTACATTTTGGGATATGTCTTGAATTTGGTTCAGCCAGTTCTGTACATATTGATTTTTTTTCATTGTTGTATCAGGACTTATAATTTGTTCCCCAAGGAAAACTGTTGGAATGTTTTCTTTGTTTGTACTTAAAGTGTTTAAACTTTTCCTTTTGTTAATATACTTATTTGGTGCTTGAATACACTCAGAAAATATCTCCTTCTCTAATTTTAAATGATCAGAAATGCGCTGCCTTTTATCCACTGAAAAAAAACAAACAAAATATGAGCATTATGTACAATACAAATATTGTGTTAAGTCTATCTGTGTGGCTTTCTTTTACAATACATCACATATGGATACCAGCATAACTATTTACAGGAAGTGTGTGCATCTATAAATGTTTCCATTTTTTCACTTTAACTCAGTGATGTAAAAAATCAGAAACTGTGTTTTCAGAGTTATATTTTCAAACAATCTTCAAATAAGATCAAATATTGTCTGCTTTGCCTATGCCTGAAAATAACATTTTATTTTCTCAAGCCAGGAAAAACAAGTACACGCCTAATGCACATATTTTATACTCCATCCAACATAGCTCCAGGATTTTGGCAGATTGTTTGAAGATGTGGCATGTTACTATCACTTTACTTTTACTTTTTTATGTTTTTTTTTACGTTACTGTCACTTGTTAATATCACTGCAATATAGATAACAAGAATACTGAGGATAAATAATTATCATGAAATAATTTATTTTGTAATTGGAAACTTGTAATTGGCCTAAGATATTAATTAGAGATACAGCCTTAAGTATTACACAGCTGTTAGTTTCCCTTAAAGTTTGTAAATAAATAAATTAATTCCGCACAACAAATTCTTAGCACACACTGTGAGCATAGTTTTCTTTGCCCTCTTAGGCATGCTAGCAAAAATCAACGAAACGGATGACAACAGAAATGCCAGATAGGTGACTGGTGCATTCGATTAAGGAATCTATGTCACAGAATAAATAAGTTTTTTTTCTTTTAGACAATACATTATATATATATATATATATATATATATTTCTTTTATACACTGTGTTTGTGAGCATTAACTTCGGCATGTTATTAAGACCATTAAAATTTACATTTTTCATTATGGGCACAATAATTATCAATTATATTTTTTAGTTTTATTTTATTTTCAAAAAAATTAAATGCTGGTAATGATTTACCTAATATGTAATAGCCTTTATCTGAGCTGGCAATGTTGCATTATACAACTATTATTTTCTATATATATATTACAAGTCTACATTCAAGTTCAACTATGCACTAAATGGCAACATCTCACAGATAAAGCTTAATTCACACTAAGCAAACCAATTAACTCACTAAAACTTAAATGATCAATAACATCAGAACTAAGCTCTTAACATAAATACTTTCTTTGACGATTGTGTTTTTTAGCTGTAGAAGCATTGAGTAAAATTAAAGTATAGCCTCATGAACACAGAATATATTATAATTTAGTCTTGTTAAATTGTACAAATGTTTTTAATTTGTTGACATAAATAACATGGAAGCTTTAAAACCGATTTTGTATTTAATATTGTTTTTATGTTAGTTTTGAATTGAATTAGAGATTGATTTTTTAAAGTTAATTGAAATTCTTGTTGAATTGTCAGTGATGCATCTTTGATTACCGCATCTTATAAGTATTATTTCCATGTTAGTAAGAGAAATCATTTCCGTTTAGATTAGCAAAGAATTGAGTAAAATAAACCTTTGATTATGGAAATGCTATTGTTAAGTGACTAATACAAATAATAGTTACCATCCTGTTATTTTTGTTCCAGACCTAGTAAATATGCCATAACATTTACTTTGTGCGAACAGTGTTCACCGTCAAATGTGTGGTTTTATGTTTTTTAAATATTAGGCCCACTCAGATAAAGATAATTTAGGTGTCTAAATTTCATGTAGTTGATAACAATTGAAATTACAATAAACAACAATATTGTCAGAAGAATTATAATATTTTCGTAAGTGTATTTTAAAAATTGGAAACATTGGCGTAATTAAGTTGTTGTGTCAATGTCTCGTCATCTGACAAGGCAACATCTGCCGAAATACTGTAACTATGTTGTACAGAGTATAATTATAACTGGCTCCTTTAAGTTTTTGTGGAAACATTCAGTTTTTACTAGATTTAGATAGTTACGGCAATCTTAAGGCTCCAATAAATATACAATTACATTATTGTCAGACACTTTGTAAACATAGAATGTAGTCGCAAGTTATGACCTAAATCATAAACCTAAGACTATGTATGTGGCCTGTATGATTTTGATAATAATATGAAGAAACAATGACAATATAACTGTTTACCATCTATTTTAAAGGTTTTCTGAAAAGCAGTCAACAGAGCTGAAGCATTGTTAAGTCTCGCAGTTTGAGGATTATCCACTTCATAAGAATTATTAGGGGAAGAAATGCAAAACAGACACTCTCCTGCTTTCACTGCACACCTCTCACACACGGAATGCCCGCATGGAAATCTCACACACGGGCCAGTGAGGGTGTCACTGAAAAATTAAGCATATACTAATCACCCGATACAATTTTACAATGTTTACATTAAATGTTTATTATTTTTGCACATGAGATAACTTACCAAGTGACACATTGGGTATTATTACGGATATTTTTTACACATTCAACCACGTAATCAACGTTAAGATTATACATATCATTAACTTAAGGCATATTTTCGATACTATAAGTTTAGTTAAAAAGAAGCTTAAAACAAGAGTTCTTTTAAGATGAGAATTAAAATTATTTAATTAAAATGTCATAAATATTACGCACAGACTATCTATTTAGAGAACTACAGTTATATTACGTTTCGCGTTTCCTCTGTCAACTTGACACGTACTGTCACGCACGTTTTTTTTTTTTCAATTATTGCATCGCAAACTCTGTGCATACTGCCAGCGTCAAGTATTATTTTTGCATCGATTTTTTGCCAGTTTCAATGAAACTGGACAAAGTAATAACAAAGTCAGTGAGTAAGTCGACAGTAATCAGTCAGTCTAGTCAGTCCAACATTCAAGTAAAGCGATGGCTACTTTACTAGAACATGTCCGATGGAATTTTGGAGGCAAGCAGAAAAAACACTTTTAGCAATGTTATTCTATTTCACAAACACTCGTGCAGGGGCGTAGCCACACTGGGGCAAGCTAGGGCGCTTGCCCCACCCTGGCTCTGAGCTATAAGGTGTCTAATTAATTGAAAAAAAATTTTTTTTCTTATACATACTAACAACAATCATAATATCCGTAAGAAAGTTACACAAAAAAATTAGTCGACATGAAAAAAAAGTGCGATCTAAACAAAAAGCGCGCACGATTGACCGAACGCGCGCATCGCCGCGCCGTTCATACTTAGGGCCGTCTTACAATATTTGGCGTGCCCTCACACTCTTGGCAATAACATTACAAAATACAAAACATGGGCATGGCCAATACTTTTATAAAGATTTGAATAAACTAAATATTACATTTTATTAAAACGCGTAATTCATAACATCGACTATTCATAAGTAAAACTATAATACCTATCTATCCTGTGTGTAATTGTTTATTTTCTGTACCTGAAAATATAAACCTCTAAATTTACAGATTAACAAATTGGCATAGGCGCAGACCCCAAATGGTTCAAGTTACAAAAAATTACTGGGGGAGGGGGGGGGATAGGTTGCCCCACCCTGAGCCCAAGGCTGGCTACGCCCATGCACTCGTGCACTGTAATTAAACTATATCAAACAAAATGCCATCAACTTTATTCAATATAACTCAAAAGTACACCAAGAAAATGAAAATAAAACAAGAGCACAATATGTCTTTTTCGACTTCCCGCCAAAACACCGTCACGCACGTTGACGCACGTACCACCATGCCACCACACCAGCAATCAGCAGAACAGACACTCATTTTTTTTTCCTTCAATAATGACATCGTAAACTCTGTGTATACTGCTAATTTTTCATTCAATTAAAGTAATGAAACTAAACGAAGTAATCTATACTAATATTATAAAGAGGAAAGATTTGTATTTTTGTATGTTTGTAATGAATAAACTCAAAAACTACTGCTCCGATTTCAAAAATTCTTTTACCATTAGAAAGCTACATTCACCCTGTGCTAGTGCTGGTGCTGGTGCTGACTTGCTGAGTAACATAGGCTCCTTTTTACCGCGGGAAAATGCTTCATTCCTACGTGTAAACGGGTAATAGAGTCAACGCGGTTGAAGCAATTGGCTAAACGCCAATGATTAATGCAGCAATGAAGCCTGGAATAGCACATAGGCTATTTTTTATCCTACGGGGACCCATTACGTGTCTACGCGGGCGAAGCCGCTGGCGGAGGCTATAATAAATAAAGTCAGTAAGTCGTCAGTAAACAGTCAGTCAAGTCATTCAAACATTCAAGTAAAGCGATGGAAGGTATCCATCGCTTTACCGATGGAATTTTGGAGGCAAGCAGAAATAACATATTATTTTAGCACTGTTATTCTATTTTTTAACACTCGTGCACTGTTATTATATCGAACAAAATGCCATCATATTTATTCGATATAACTGAAAAATACACCAAGATTTTAAAATAAAATAAAAATTATGTACCTATTTAAGGTACTATCTATAATTAACACCTCCTGTTACAGGTCTGCTGGAAGAGATTCCTAAAGGAATAAGGTGTACCTTTGTACAATATCTATTGTTACAATTAACAATGTTAATAGTAATAGTAATAAATAGTAGTGTTACAAAGTGCTATATGACAATAACTTGCTTAATGCTATATGCTTAATTTTTTAAGCATGTTATTTTTCGTGCTTTTTTTTAGCATGCTTTTTTATATGTGTATTTGTTACATGTAGCAATACCGGCGGACGCGAATAAAGCAAGCGGTGCTTAACTCGCAGCTCCTACTATCGTTGGACTCTTCGGACAGACAGCATGCATTATAAGAATATTACATCGTGTTACGAGCAGTAAAAAACAATGAACTTTCCTTCATACTTTCCAGGTTTAGGACTGTCTATAATTATTAAGTGTAATTATGAAATGAAGCAGGTATGTAAAATAATTAATTATAGGCGTAGATATTTAAAAGATCATTGATTGTATGTACAAAAATTAAATAACAAAAAACAATAACACAAACTCTCAATTTTTATTAGTCCTTACACAATTACAGTCAATCAAGTACTATTTACAATAACAAAGCACACAAACTCTCAATTTTTATTAGTCCTTACACAATTACAGTCAATAAAGTACTATTTACAATAACAAAGCACGATAGTTTTATTTTACGTGAGTCGCCCGAGATCGCAAAATTATCGCAAGACCCGCACAACCGACAACAAACGCTAACATGCGACGACTGGCGGCTAGTTGCTATTTGCATAATGCTTAATTGCGAGTTGTGTTGGCCGTTGATGCTAGTTGTGACTTGCGAGCGAATCTTGCGATGCGATTTACAGCACGACGCGACGTACAGAGGGAAAATGCGATAAAAAGCAAATAGCAACTAGTGAGAGCCACGATATCGTTTGCTATATGATATTTATATTAAGCACGGTGCTTTATTTTGCTATATGCTATATTAACCACCACTTACATGTACATGAATAAAACAAGAGAACATTGTCTTTTCTGCCCTTAGCTCAGAGGAAGGAATATAACAAGAGAGGCCCTGTTCTACAACAGCACGTTATACAAATATCTGTATAATCGACACAAACATGACAAATATCATGCTGTCTCTTTTTAACTAATGGATGGCTGCATAAGAAAATAAAGATAATAAAAGATTAGTGGTAACCATGTGGTAAGTAATTTTGGCAACAACGTCATGTTAAAGTACCATCGTGCCACGGCAGCCATTTTATGCTCCAAGTATTTACAAGTGTACTCTGTGTATGTGTGCGTTTGTTTTGTTGTGTAGGTCTGCTGTCTAGGGGTGTCCATTAAAAATATATCGATATTTATATTCAATGTAAAATATTGGATCCCCATATCGATGTTTTTTCAGGTTTATGACTGAGTATTATGAGTGCGAAAATTTCTTGTATTTGCTCCACAACACGGAACACAATAATGATCATCGTTTGATGGTAATTAAGTCAATTATTAAGATCTGCGATTCCGACAGCATTCAAAAGACTTAGTGAACAAATTTCTTATAGAAACTATTATAATAAACTAGTTTTTTTTCTGCAATGAACAAATAAAAATTGTTATTCAGAAACTTGTTTTATTCTCGTTCATTAATCAATATCAATAGCAAATAAATTTAAAATCTATATACATACTTCTATTATAAATTCGAAAGTATGTGAGGTATTTATGATTGTTTGTTCTGTTCAGTATTATAATAACATGGGTTTGTCAGCTTCGGCATTTAATGCAGGTTAAAATTGACAAACAGTGTGAATTAAATAAAAAAAGATATGATTCATTCAAATTTTTGAAAAGTAGATTTATGATAGTACAAAATAAAATTTGTAGTATTCATATTTTCTTTGACACGAATTTAAAGTTTACACATGATTTTAAATTTTGTTTTTAGGTTTTTATAAAAAACCTAAATAAATACATCCTTTAATAATACGAAACAAAAATATCGATATCAGCTACACGTGTTGTTCTGAAACGCACAACCCTATTAAGAAGCAGCCATTTTATGCTCCAACTTTAATTACTTTAGGTAGGCACGCAAATCTCGTAGGTAGGCCCGGTCCATAGGTATATGTCTATGGCCCTTAGAGCATCACATGTACTGACAGGTATGACACCCGTCAGAGGAGCCTTTACGGGCGAACGAAGGGTTCGTTCGTGCATGCACAATGTGCCTTCTAGTTATATACAACTAGTGTGTGTGTATCGGTTTCACTGTTGTCGGTGCATAGAAAATGACGTTGTTAATTGAAACTGACATATTTAGAAATGTATGCGTCTGTAGCGATGAAAGAATATTTTTTGGTGTGACAAAATTAAAATGTGTGCGATCTTCCCCCGCACCATATTTGGCACAAAAATTATGTATCGAAGTGAGGCGCGATGTCCTCTCCACTGACCTTTGATGCTTTAAGTTTCTGACCTTATAAAAAAACTAGCTATGCTCCGCCGCGGTTTCACCCGCTTTAGAAAAGATAATTAGCATGAAGTAAATGATTCTCTGTAGATTTCCAGGACCCAATTGAAATTGAAACTCAAACTTTCATTTCTTTGGCTACCTTTACAATGCAGATCATCTTTATTTGTAATAAAGACCCTATATACACCAATTTTCATAATGCTAAATCCAGAAATAACAACTTTACCCCTCCATTTTACCCCTTTAGGAGGGATTTTTTCCATTTCACCTACACAGATAATTTTTAATTGTAATCGAGACTTACAGCCTTAGAGACTAAGAATAATGTACTTACGTCTTACAGCATAAGAATAAATAATAATTACATAGAACGGAATCTCCTTTGACGGCCATGGATACGCCGCAATTTATATACCTACTTCCCTCTTCACCCCGTTACGCCCCTCTGTCGCCCAGGCGTGTTGCCAGGGTTGTGAACTGTTATCTAACTTATCTAACTTTTTTTTTATAATTGAGTGAAAGTAAAACAATTGGCTACACAAAAAGAACTGGTCATATCCTTTTGATAAATTAGGTACGGAAAAGGAATAATATTTAAAAAATATTACTTATCTCGCATCATCTTTGGGCAAACTAAAAAAACTTGAGTTTGGCATTGTTTTAGAATTGTTTGTACAACCAAACACACCACATTAACTTGGCGCCGTTATTGTAATTGACGCGCCCGTCCGAGACAGCCCGACTTCAGTATTCTGTTTAGCCGAAATTAACGTGTAGGCTAATATCGTGACCTTGAGCCCATCCGGAGCGGGAGTATCCGTTCTACGTAGTATTATTTATTCTTATTCTTATTAAGAATAAATGTTAGATAACTACAGCATTTTAACATGTCGCCAAAATATTTTTAATAGCCGCCACCATCGGTCATTGAACCTTTCTCGATTGTTTTGCCTCGCGATTGCGGCGCCGCGGCACTGGCGCACGCACGTAATACTTAATATGTAATTCGTTTATTTTAAACCTACACTACGTAAGTACTTACACCTATGTAGGTAAGTAATACTTACTTAAATGGCTTAATTTGGTATGGTGCTTATAACTTATTAAGTAATATTATTTATAAGTATTTATAGAGTAGGTAAGTATTTATCATTCTCATATTTTATAATACTAAACTAAAATAATGATTTTTAAGTAAAGAAAAACATATATTTTTGCGATATTATCTTTAGACATAAGCATTACTAACAGTTCACAACCCTGGCAACACGCCTGGGCGACAGAGGGGCGTAACGGGGTGAAGAGGGAAGTAGGTATATAAATTGCGGCGTATCGATGGCGGTCAATGGAGATTCCGTTCTATGTAGTATTATATTTTATTCTTATGGTATAAGGTACCTTTTTTTTTGTTATCGGGGGGGGAAACCTTCAAAAGGTACCCGGCACCTTGGGAGAGGGTACCGGGTTATGTGGGATTTGACCGCACTAAAACCCCCTCGGTGGCTGCCACTGCGCTTGGGGTAGGACTCCAGGATCTCCGGCGGAACGCACTGTGTCCTCCACGCGCGACGCCCCAGAACGGGCCCATCTTCGGGAGAGCCGATGTGCTCTCCTGCACCTTCCGATGCTTACGGCGACATGCGGCCACGCACACATCGCCGGCCTTCCCGGGGCTGCTGGTTGGACGGATCGAGCTCCCACTCACACCGTCCACAACACCGGAAGCCCCCTTTTAGTTGCCTCTTACGATCAGGCAGGGAATACCGTAGCTCTATTCTTAATCCCGAAGCTATAGGGACTACAGGTATAGGTACCTATTTTCATACATTATACTCCTTTCTTAGTGCTCACTTACATCATGAAAGGAACCCCTGCACCAAATTTCAATTTTCTAGATACAGTAGGCTGTGCATTGATGCGAGTCAGGTTTGCCTGACAAGTACCTATAGATTTAATATTTGGTCAGTAACTTTGGTTTTGTTTTAATAATAACGTTTCACACTCATAGCCCCACAGTAGGGTAAATATACCCTGTGTTGTGGGTACCATAGACACACACAGAGACAGAAACACAAACACCCAGACCTAAACAGAAATTTAAACTCATAATTCAAATTTCTGCTTCGCCGGGAATCGAACCCGGCACCTTCAATTGGCAGTCCGACATGGTAACCATTGCGCCACGCGGGTCGTCATTTTGGTTGCTGTTGGGGTGGGTGGGTAGTTCTGACCATAAAAAAAACAATGAAATTAATTTCTTAAATAATAAAGTGCCTACAAATCAGGAAAAAATACGATTTATTGATAGAAACCTACTGTTTGCTTAGAAAGATTTTATTAAACATTAAAATATATGTTAAATATTCACATCCTAACAAGTTATAATACATCAATCCAACTACTGTAAACTAAAATAATCCTTTAAGGAAATAATCCGTCCATTTGTACATTTTCCTTATTTAAACAATAATAATTCTAGATACTTCCACTCACTTTGTCCATACAATATAATTAGTATTATTTTCGTGTTATGCACGCCTCGTCTAATGTTTTTAGACTGATTATCATTTGCTTTATACGCCTGTCTTACTTTTTTATAAAGCGCTGGCCCCTAGTGTTTCGTCCGCGTGGACTTTGGTATTAATCACAGCATGATGTTATTCCTCAGTAAATGGACTATTCAAAACAAAAATAATTTTTCAATTCAAACCAGTAGTTCTTGAGATTAGCGCGTTCTAACAACTCTTCAGCATTATATATTTGTATATAGTATAGTCTGTATATGTCATATCCAGTTGTATATAATGGGGCAAGTTACCTCCTATATACATCCTCAATTCTAAAGGTCTTATGAGGTCTTAAGAGTTTAACCTGTAAACCTCCTACTGAATGCTATTAACTGCAGCATTATAAATAATATGCATTTTATGCCTTTTTATTTTGGTTTAAGCAGTCAGTAAATTAAGAAATTTGGAACAATTAAAATTGGACTAAATAAATATCTAGTCACACTACACTGAATTTATATTTTAAATTTTAATTTTTAGTTCTACGTATTTTCTTAATTTTATCTACAATTTTGTTATTAGTTCTGGCAGATGTGAAAATCTAAATTATTTTGCATAGATAAGCATGTGAGGATTGTAGAAAAAATATATGTAACTCGCACCATTAGATGAATCACATCAAATGTAGAGACATGTAAATACCGTTTGCGAAAAGATGTGATAATATTATTCGAACTTCCATTGGGACGGGGGACAATCCACTAATCCCGCCTATCTGGGAATAATTCAAACAATACGTAGGTTCAGTTGAGTGAAAGTATCAGTAACCAAATAGTATGTAAAAATATTTACAATAGGTATACAATACACTGTTAAACAGCATCTATCCCTACATTATCTAAATATTATGTAATTATTATAATTATGTGGAATGCATAATGCATTTACGTGGAACTTAAATTAGGGATCATATAAATGCTATTAAAATGCCTTTTGTTCAATGTTCGAGCAGGTACAATTATCTCTAAATTCAAACCAATAACAAAGATTATTGTAAGTATTGTAACACATACACAGGGTTACTGGTTAAGTCGACCTATTCCCGTTAAGGGCGTGTAGTTTATTTACATCATTTCTGACAGATTTCACTATGAGACACGCTATCCTAAATTTAACAGTTTTCGAGATATTTGAATTTAATTGTTTTTTTTTTACAAAAAATCCCGATTTTCGGCTGTTAGCTTAGATATTTTAAAATGTGTAAGTCTTATTATTACTATTATTTGATTTTTACATGTAAAATAAGATGCTTTATCATCTTAATAACCAATATTGTACGTAAAATGATATGTAAGTTGTTGTGATGATATTATTAAAACTTTATTAAAAAGATTATTTTTCTTTAATGGATATCTTAGAAAAAAAATATTGTGGCAGCTCCGCAGATGTGCTTAAAAGTTTCTACGTTTCATCAGCTATCCGACGACGTATAGCAATCTAGTGTTTTATTAATAATTGGTAAAAAAAACTTAGCTGCGAGTCGCCAGGTCCTAAATTCAAAAGTCCCACTCCAATTATATTGTTATTTAGGGTTTATGTAGTGCGTGCGAGCGAGACGCCTTACGATTTATGCAGGTGTGAGAAAAAATATATTTTGTATTAACTTTTGGACCCCCTGAAGGCCCTATCGGGACACTCTTCATCACTTGACTTTAAACTTTTTTTACAGTCTATTTTTGTACGAGCAAGTTTGCAAGCAACAATATTGGCGTGGGACTTTTGAATTTAGGACCTGGCGACTCGCAGCTAAGTTTTTTTACAAATTTTTAATAAAACCTTAGATTGTTATACGTCGTCGGATAGCTGATGAAACGTAGATATTTTTAAGCACATCTGCGGAGCTGGCGCCATATTTTTTTTAAGATATCCATTAAAGAACAATAAACTTTTTAATATATTTTTTTTAGTTTTAATCGACTACAACGACTTAATACTTATTCATTTTTTTTTTCTTTTCAATTATGGCATCGCAAACTCTATGCATACTGCCAGCGTCAAGTATAATTTTTGCATCATTTTTGCCAGTTTCAATGAAACTGGACGAAGAAATAACAAAGTCAGTAAGTAAGTCATCAGTAATCAGTCAGTCTAGTCAGTCCAACATTCAAGTAAAGCGATGGCTACTTTACTAGAACGTGTCCGATGGAACTTTGGAGGCAAGCAGAAAAAACATATTTTAGCACTGTTATTCTATTTCACAAACATTCTTGCACTGTAATTAACCTATATCAAACAAAATGCCATCAGCTTTATCCGATATAACTCAAAAATACACCAAGAAAATGAAAATAAAACAAGAGCACAATACGTCTTTTTCGACTTCCCGCCAAAACTCTACTTATTCATTTTACGTACAATATTGATTATTAAGATAATAAAGCTTCTTATTTTACATGTAATAATCAAATAATAGTAATAATAAGACTTACACATTTTAAAATATCTACGCTAACAGCCGAAAATAGGGTTTTTTTTGTAAAAAACAATTACAATTCAAATATCTCGAAAACGTTTAATTTTAGGATAGCGTGTCTCATAGTGAAATCTGTCAGAAATGATGTAAACTATAATATACACGACCTTAACGGGAATAGGTCGACTTAACCAGTAACCCTGTATATAAGGAGCATCTGGGAAATGAGAAGCATGAAAGCCAGTACAATACAATACAATATAGTGTAACCTCAATACATCGATACTGAAGGACTTATTTTGAACATTATATCGTTAACCTTACCAAAATACCAAGTAATGGGGATGTTGCCTATATTTTTTATTGGTTCAATCAAAGCACTTTTGCTATCTATAGGATTAGCACACAAAAATCAAATTGTGAATATCATAAAAATATGCAAGTCACGAATCTTTCAAATTGAACAATAGACAGAGAGAGCATACTTGATAGTAACGTCACTTGCACAAAATATGCATAATATAGCATAGCTTCAATATAGCTAAGCGTCATTTTGATAGTAAGGGGCCGTCCATTAATCACGTGATGTTTTATTTGGCATTTTTTAACCCCCCCTCCCCCTTGGTGATGCATGGTGACGTTTAAGACCCCCCCCCTCCCCCTATATCACGTGTATTTTTAGTACCTACAAGGATTCTTATTTTCTTAAATATTTATAAAATACAGGTATAAGTATCATCAAATTTTGTTATAGAAGATTAAAGACTACAATAATAACGTCTAGAGGTCTACAGAAAGGTTCAACAGAAAAATTCAACGGCGAATCAAGATCATACCACAAGCCGCTTTCGATTTTGTACGCGTTTGCCGAAAAAATAAATACACGTGATATATTACTACACCCCCCCCCCTCCCCCTTGTGATATTTCGTGATTTTTATGGACCCCTTCCCCCCCTTTCGAGCCTCACGTGATTAATGGACAGCCCCTAAGGACATAATGATCTTTAAAAGCTTTTACTGCGGCTCTGGTCTGGTAGTCACTAAAAAAATATAGCGTCAGATGGATCGCATTGTTTGTCGAAAATAATCCAGCCTTTTTACTCTATGGTGACGTCACTATTGTCATGTAAACAAATGCACTAATTGGTCTTTATATTGACTACTGATACATAATATCTTTTTGTTTAGATGTTTGTCGCCATATCATAGTGGCTACTGTTCAGCTTAAAAAGGAAAATTTTGGATAAATTTGATGTTTTAAGAACTAAACCTAACATTTTCTTTTCCGACTGCTTATCGCCTGAGTTATGTTTTTTCTCATATAAGATAAAATACACTATTGTGTGTTAATTTATTCATATTATTATTTTACCTTTCTAGGTAATAGTAAAAATTTCACATTGACATTGCTTTCTTAATTTACTGAAACAGTTTTCGTCTGTATTGGTTTGAGGTAAATACCTTGTTCATAAATAATCAACAGTCTTTAACAATTTCCGTGTTAAAGTCAAAGCCTGGAACTCCTGGAAGGTTGAAAGAGTAAGTTACAAAGTGGATAGTTAAATTAACGTTCCCTACGAGCTCGTTTTGCACGCGCAGTAGGTCCAGATGGAGTATGCTCATCTTCATCACGCTTTTTTGTTGGTAGTAGCGGTCGTTGCAACTGACTCTGAGCAGTCAGCTGAAGCTGCAAAGCGTGTGTGTTCAATCTCTCTGCTAAGAGCAGTGGTTTCAGTGCTGCCATTTTGTGACTGTATAATGTTACCCGTGGCCTACTATTGACAGCAGCAGTGAGTTGCTCTCTAACACTCATTTCTGTGTTCTCAGAATTGTTATTCCACCTATCATTATTACTTTCATTTTTGTCACAGCTGACAGTAGGCTCCACATTTTTTGACTCCTCTCCATTGGCACCATCAGGACTACAGATGATGAATACTTGCGCCCTGACTTCCGCGTCAAATTTCGATATAGTACTTACAAGCGGCTTGGCCCAACCTATGTGCAGAATGGGAGTTTGACTTCCCTCTTCCCATTTACATATGCCATCATAGAATCTGAAATGATATTTTATAAGTAAGGTATGTTAAACGAAATTTGTAATGAATTCTAAAAATATTACAGTATGTTTCAAGATTACAGTTTGTTCAGAAAGAGAATAGATGCGGCAGTTTCGTTAAAAACCCTTGTAAATGGAACTTATCAATTCATAACTATTTTCTGAATAGAACATTTCTACAAATATATGTTTCACGTTTGAACCGTATATTATGTAGTAGGTAAACAATAGGAGCATTTCACTTGAAGGGGGCAACGAAAAGTGACGATCTGAATTTTGATCATATTCTGGTTAGTAATACTCGTACTTCTAATAGACATGGATGTGCACACACTTTCTTTCGTACGATGCATCAATAATTCTGCAATTATAGACTTTAAGATCTATACAGAGTGGAGATTATAAAGAGTGGAGATTTTTAATCGAATTCCAAATTTGTTTTTTTTTACGTTCAGTAAACCGGAAGTGAATATTTCCAATTTATTTTCGAGTAAGTTCGCCATAATACAGGTAAACACCCCTATAACGCGGTTGAATTAAAGCCAAGGTTTTATTAAAGCCAATAGGAAAGGCCTATCTTTCCCTTTTAAATGACTGACGGTACTGTCGTAGTCTCAAGCGGAAGAGGAATTCGCAATCTTTGCGCTGATTATTTTTCATCTGATTTATTGCTGCAAAAATAGCCCTGGGGCTAAATATTTAAACGTTAGTAAGTAATCTAGAATTAGCATCTCCACAATTGAAATAAGCGTTGATCAAAAAAAGTGCTGGCACAGAATAAATTATAGTACAAGTGTGCTGGGCCGGGTGGGATACCTGCCATATTTGTAAAATATCATACATTATTTTACAAATTTACAATTTTACAAATTTAAAATTTCAAATGGCGTTATTAAGTAACACTAAGCCAATGAGTATTTGCTTAAAATTAAATCAATTGTTTTTATCCTTTTTATCCGAGCAACGCTTAGTCGTCCAGGTACTTTATATTTGTTAAGGCGGGATAAAACTTATTTGTTAAATACAATCTTCCATTAAAAGACTTGTCTTGATTGTTTACCAAATTTCTGGTCTGAAAAATAAAGAGATTAATACAGTACTGGATGCGGCGGACAATGCCATGTGCATGTATCCAATATACTCTAAACTATCGGAGAACACATTTTTTGTGAATAATTAACATATCAAAGTATTAATTCAAAGTTAAAATATTTAAAAAAATTATGGCGAAGTTATTCGAAAATAAACTTGAAATTTTCTCTTCGGTACGTAAACGTTCTTACTGTACGTAAAAAAAATTTGGGATTCGATTAAAAAGTAAAATTCTCCACTCTTATCTTTAAGAAACGATATATTTTTTGTTTTTAACAAATTGATCTATAAAAAGATAATAAGCATCAAAAATTGGCGGACTTCACACTAAGTAAATTTTTAAAAGCCCATTACTCGGCATTAATGCATCGTACGAAAAAAATGTGAGTGAGTGCACTTCCATGTCTACTAGAAGTATAACTAACCAGAATTATGATCAAAATTCAGAACCTCACTTTTTTTCATTGCCTGTTTCACTGTGAAACTGTTAACCGTGAAACTTTCACGTGAAATGCCCCAATAGGTAAACCAAGAAACGGAAAGAGATAAAAGCCTGCTAATGCTTTGATGATTATCTTACCGTAGAAGGGAAGCAAAGCACTCTGGGTCTTTTAAAATAGATCTTGCCGAATGCCCTGAGCTCTCTGCTTTCATTAGTTGAGGTATTAACTCATTTGCGATTTCCGAAAATTCCTTGTAAATTTCCTCATCATCTCGCGAATAGTTATAACTGAAAACATTGCAATTTATGTATTATGGACATGGATAATGTATATTATGTAACAAGTTTGACATCTGAAATCATATTAATTTAAGCATACATACTACAAAATAATCAAGAGATACAAACTGCCGAATAACGTCCCCAGCACATGCCCATGCATGAAAAGCTTCTTTATACATTTTGTGTCGGTGATAATATCCGCCTTGGAAAGTGTATGGATACACATGTCTGTCATCATAAAATGTTCGAGAAGATCTTATGCCCTGGGCGTAAAGAGCGGCAGAGTCAGGCTTCTGAGTGGTATGTTGAGAACTTGGACTGTCATCTTTAAATGAGCCTTTGTTCATATCTTCGGCACAATTTGATATATTCCTCATATATTCATCCAAATCTCCCAGGTTTCCCAAAGCCATTGGATATGCATCTAAGTGACCTGGACCAATAAAATGCAGTATTATTATGAAGGAGCAACAAATTTATGCTGTATTTGATAGGACATTATATAATTTGACAAAGAATCACAGCTGCACTGATTTCCGGAATAGAAAATGTTTATTGTGTTTAAGGCCACTAAACCAAAGTTCCAATATGGAATTGTAAAGAACATTGTCATTAAATGATTTTTTGTAGCTTACAAGTCCAACTTGAAATCTACTGAATTCTATTCAAATTGAGTTCAATTAGCTTTAAGACAGAAAAAAATGGTCACCTTTGATTACTGTTACATAAGTAAAGAGAAATGCAAAGATGGAAAATGTTCTTTGAAAATTGATATAGTCACAAGAATTTTTATTTGAGTTTGCGTGTGAATGGCCAATAGTAACCCAAGTTGTAAATGAGGTGCATAACTCTGATTTTTTTTCATTTTATAACAAACTGAAAACAATTGAATAACAATAAATGTTATTAAGTTCAAAAGAGTTCATACAAATAATGTACCATTATCATATAATAGCCAGAGTAACTTATGTTGCAATTGTGCAACTTCATGGACATCAATTGATGGTGTCAGTGTTGGATTTATAGAAGACACCAATGCTGCCAGTTCCATAACTCTAGTACAGACCACAGGCTTCCCAGCTACATAAAGCCAGGAATGTGCCAAAACCCCATCTCCAACTGATCGTCCACGCTTATCTTCATTGCCTTTGCCATGCCAAGTAACCTGGAGAAATTTTAGCAGTAGTTAAAGTTAAAAAATAAACAATTACATATAGTATCACGGCCAAGTTATTGCATATTGGTAACCAAATTAAATCTAGTAAGAATAAAATTAAAACTTATTGGAACATCATAACGCCAAGACTGGAAGAGTCAATGACCGTTATCGTGTCTACAAAGTTATTGTAGATGGTACCGTCATTGAATCAGACAAACTTGTAGCAAAAACATTTGAAATATACTTTGCTGACATTCCAGTCTCGACGACTAAATCGCTTAGGTCTTCCCCTAAGCCGCCAAATATTGCTTAAGAAATAATATGTAAGCGAATGCAAATGTAAGTTTACATTCAGGCCCGTAGACGCTAAACACATTGTAAAGATATTTAAGACTTCAGAAATTAAGAACACTACTGTCTTTAGGGTATCTCTGTAAAAATTCTTAGTTCAATAATTGACTTAAAAGCTCCCCACTTAGCTATAATATTCAATAACTGTATTAAGAATGGTGACTTATCTGATCTAATGAAACATAGTAAGTTGAACCCTTAATTTAAGTCAGGCAGTACTTCAGATCCCTCCAACTTTAGACCAATTTCAATTCTACCCTCCATTAGTAAAATCTTTGAGAAAATAATTTTAGAACAACTTATCCATAAAAATCAATTCGGTTTTACAAGGGGTAGTGGATGATTGGGAGAAGTCATGGGATGCTTTAGGTGTCTTTTGTGACCTATCTAAGATATTTGACTGTGTGCACCATGAAACATTAATCAGGAAACTCAAACACTATGGCATCAAAAAAACCGCGCTCAGGCTTCTGGAGTCTTATTTGAGTGATAGGATCCAGAGGGTTGAAGTAAAATGTCAAACGGGTCTGTAGTTCATTTGGGGGTCCCACAGGGCTCAATCCTCGGCCCGTTCTTATTTTTAATATATATTAACGATCAATATATAAATGGTGGAGAATAATCACGAGATAGTATTATTTGCTGATGATACTTCCTTAATTTTAAAAACTAATAGACAAATTGATGATTATGACGATGTGAACAATGCTCTCTCTGAGGTGGTAAATTGGTTTAATGTAAATAACTTACTACCCAATAACAAAAAGACCAATTTTATTAAGTTTTCACCACCTCATGTTAAAGAAAATATTGTAAAACCACAATTGAATGGCGAGGGAATGAGCTTTGTTGATGAAGCTGTATTTCTTGGCTTAACTGTTGATTCTAGGCTTCATTGGGGACCCCATATCTCTCAGTTAGAGAATAGACTAAGTTCTGCCGTCTTTGCAATTAAAAAATAAGATCACTTACAGATGTCGATACAGCCAGACTGGTCTATTTTAGTTATTTCCATAGTATAATGTCGTTTGGTATTTTACTGTAGGGAAATACAGCTTATATCGACACAATATTTATTTTGCAGAAAAGGGCTATTCGCGCAATTTATAAATTAAATTCTAGAGAATCTCTGAGAGAAAAATTTAAGGAGACTAATATACTAACATTTGCATCGCAATATATTTATGAAAATATAATGTATGTTCGTAAAAACAAACATGAATTTATGACCTTTTCGGATCTACATAGTTCGAACTGTGTTTCAACAAGGAATAGCCACAAACTTGAATTCCCCAAATGTTACTCTTTTATCAGGATGTCAATCAGAGTATATAATAAAATCCCGGAAATAGTTCAATCCCATCCTTTTCACAGATTTAAAAAAGAAGTCAGACAAGTCCTGTGCCGCAAGGCTTGTTGTTCTTAAGGACTATTTAATTGATAAAAAAGCTTGAGATTGAGCTGTAGTCCCATAAGGCTGTTTCTATCTGATGTAATAGATTTAAATGAATTAAACTGCCTATGTTAGCAAATGGCTGTGGGACCACATTGTCACATGTGGTAGCGGTCATGTAGTCCCTTATCTGCCCATAGCTACTCTGTAATATATTTTAAAACAGGGCTGAAGTTTTTTTGCGTCTGCTCTTTTCTTCAGCTCAGCATTGCCTAAGTGCACCCAGAGCAGACAGAACGAAAAAATAATGTTCACTAAGAGTTTGTAAAGGAACTGTACAGTGAATAAAGAATATTTCATTTCATTTCATTTCAGTAAAATTAGTGATCTGACTTTGCTTAGGTAATCTATATTTCAGTTCAGCAATTTGAGTACTGAGTGAGTAAAATAGGGGAAGAAAGTTTTATAAAAATGCACAGGACCTTTAGGTTTAGAAACTAAAAATTCCGCACACGTTTTCCTCTTATGATGTATGTTTATAAACTTAACCTCCAACGGGATGAAATAGGTGATAAAGTATTAAAGTCCTTCGTTTTTTGTGCTACTAACTTGAAATTTGACAGGGAAGTAGTTAATAATTATGAGAAGTCAGCTAATAAAGGTTTTTGCAACAGGACCAGATTAAGTATGATTTTTGTGACAAGGCTGGAAATAGTAAGTCTAAGGTAGTATGAAAGTTCTAAAGACATCTATACATATAATAAATCTGTAACAAGTCGGTGTTTGTGCGCGCTAATCTCAGGAACGGCTTAACATAGAAGGATGCGGTTTTCACTGATGTATTGTTATTTTTTTGGATTAACATTTAGTGTTTGTTTTATTTAAATCGGTTCATAAATAAAAAAGTTACGTCCATTTCAAGAATTAATCGATCAGTGTTTGGAAATTTTGGAAGTATCGTTGTTGATTTATCGAAAAGTTCAGTTAACGTATTGAAGTTTTATAATTTACAGTCTCTTAAATGATAACATGAAACTTATAAATGAAAAGAAAAATAGATAATACATAGTAAAAAACCAACATAAGATGAGCTGGCAATAATATGGTGAACTGTACGAAATAGGGTTCACGCTTTTTCGTACAGTTCCCACACGTCGACAATAATCAATCAATATTTTAATCTATACATAAAGCTGAAGAGTTTGTTCGTTTGTTAGTTTGTTTGAAAGCACTAATCTCAGGAACTACTGATTCCAATTGAAAATATATTTTTTGGGTTGGACAGTCCATTTATTGGGGAAGGCTTTTTTATAAATAAACCGAAAAAAAAAGGCAGACGGGCCGCATGGTCTTAAGCGATTACCGTCGCCTATGTACACGGGCAACCCCAGGGGAGCCACCCGAGGGCTTTAGGCTATATAACATCATGCTATGACTAATACCGAAGTCCACGCGGACAAAGTCGCGGGCGGCCACTAGTTATTTACTATTTGTGCTTAACTTAAAACTTAACAGAGAGATAGTTAAAAGGGAGACAGGGAATAATAATAACTTATTATGAAAGTTCACTTTATGCTAATGATCATTTTTATTGCGGGTGAACAAGTGGGGAACAGCAAGTTTGAGTATATTAATAGAGAATGATTATACTAATCTTTCCTACAGGAACAGCACATTATTCTAGGATAAAACTATCCTATGTACTAAATTTCTTTAAAATTGGTTCAGTACTTAGGTGTGAAAATTTAAGTGTTCCTTCGTCACATCGCGCTGTGCGCGTGCAGCGGCGCGCGGGGCGGGGCCGGTCGTGGGCCCTTGCAGTTCTTCATTAGAATCATCGTACGGAACTCACACAGTGCGCACGCCGGCCTATACTTATCTACATATTCTTGTAAACGTATTAGATTACAGTCCATGCAATACAACTGGAGTTTTATTAGTATCTAGGCCCCCAGGCCAACCTGGTCCTAGATCAGACAAACAGACACACACACACACACACACATACAGACTTACTTTTGCATTTATAATATTACTATGGATTGTAACAACCTTTTAATATGAAATGCTTTGGCCTGAATGACTGACTGATGGATCATCACACAGCCTAAAGTGCTCATCATAGAGACCTGAAACTTGGAGGGTGTGTACTGTGTATGGAGTAGGCATCCAATAAGAAATGATTTTCCGAAATTCTTCACCTAAGGGGATGAAAAACAGGGCCAAAGTTTGTATTAGGCGACGTAATTCCTTGGTCCAATGCACATACTTTAAAATTTGCATAGTAATTAATTGAATTATTGAAAAAAGTGTTTCTTATTTTATTAAAATTTATCATTTAACAAAAAGGGGTTGAAAGTTATAAACATTTGTCCTAAATGGCAGACTGAAGAATCAACGCACAGCCTAAACTGCTGATCATAGAGATAGAGAGAGCTGAAACTTGGAAGGTGTTGTATGACATAGGTATCTGATAAGAAAGGATTTTCTCTAAGAAGTTGATATGGTACCATTAACTTTCCTTCGCTCTGGAGGAGAGAGTGGACTTCCCGCAGTGCTAAGCTGTCACAGAATGCTATTCTAACCTCAAAACTTGAACCCTGTATATCTCCATAACCATGGGGTTCCATGGGGTGGGGATGGTAAAGCGGGTAGCTATTATGGAATCAGACCCTCTCCCTCTCACCCGTCCCCCGCTACCCCCACTAACCATTGTAAATAATTAAATAGCAATGAAATGAAATGAAATGAAATATTCTTTATTCACTGTACGGTTCATTTACAAACTCTTAGTGAACGTTATTTTTTTGTTCTGTCTGCTCTGGGTGCGCTTAGGCAATGCTGAGCTGAAGAAAAGAGCAGACGGAGAAAAACTTCAGCCCTGTTTTAAAATATGAGGTATACAATAATAAGCTTTCTTACAGAGTAGCTATGGGCAGATAAGGAACATACGTGACAGCTACCGCATGTGTCAATGTCGTCCCACAGCCATCTGTTAACATTGGCAGTTTGATTGATTTAAAACTATTACATCAGTTATAGAAACAGCCTTGTGGGAATACAGCTCAATCCCAAGCTTTTTTATCAATTAAATAGTCCTTAAGATCGTAATAAGCCTTGCGGCAAAGGACTTGTTTGACTTTCTTTTTAAATCTGTGCAAAGGAAGGGATTGAACACTTTCCGGGATTTTATTATATATTCTGATCGACATCCCGATAAAAGAGTGGCTCTTTTTGCGGAGCCTACACTTGGGGAATGCAAGTTTGTGGCCATTCCTTGTCGAAACACAGTTCGAACTATGTAAATCCAAAAAAGTCATAATTTCGTGTTTATTTTTACGAACATACATTATATTTTCATAAATATATTGCGATGCAAATGTTAGTATATTCGTTTCCTTAAATTTTTCTCTCAGAGACTCTCTAGAATTTAATTTATAAATTGCGCGAATAGCCCTCTTCTGCAAAATAAATATTGTGTCGATATTAGCAGCATTTCCCCACAGTAAAATACCATACGACATTATACTATGGAAATAACTAAAATAGACCAGTCTAGCTGTATCGACATTTGTAAGTGATCTTATTTTTTTTATTGCAAAGACGGCAGAACTTAGTCTATTCGCTAACCGAGAGATATGGGGTCCCCATTGAAGCCTAGAATCTACAGTTAACCCAAGAAATACAGCTTCATCAACAAAGCTCATTTCCTCGCCATTCAATTGTGGTTTTACAATAATATCTTTAACATTAGGTGGTGAAAACTTAATACAATTGGTCTTTTTATTATTGAGTAGTAAGTTATTTACATTAAACCAATTTACCACCTCAGAGAGAGCATTGTTCACATCGTCATAATCATCAGTTTGTCTGTTAGTTTTGAAAATTAAGGAAGTATCATCTGCAAACAATACTATCTCGTGATTATTCTCCACCATATATGGCAGATCGTTAATATATATTAAAAATAAGAAGGGGCCGAGGATTGAGCCCTGTGGGACCCCCAAATGAACTACAGACCCGTTTGACCTTTTACCGTTCACTTCAACCTTCTGGATCCTATCACTCAGATAAGACTCCAGAAGCCTGAGCGCGGTTTCTTTGATGCCATAGTGATTGAGTTTCCTGATTAATGTTTCATGGTGTACACAGTCAAATGCCTTAGATAAGTCACAAACGACACCCAAAGCATCCCGTGACGTCTCCCAAGCATCCACTATGGTCTTAAAAAGCTCTACACCGGCATCTGTGGTTGATCGACCCCTCGTAAAACCGAATTGATTTTTATGTATAAGTCTATTATTAGTAAAGTGTTTTAGAAGTTGTTCTAAAATTATTTTCTCAAAGATTTTACTAATGGAGGGCAGAATTGAAATAGGTCTAAAGTTGGAGGGATCTGAAGTACTGCCCGACTTAAATAAAGGTATCACTTTACAATGTTTCATTAGATCAGGAAAGTCACCACTTTTAATACAGTTATTGAATATTATAGCTAAGTGGGGTGCTATTAAGTCAATTATTGAACTAAGAATTTTTACAGAGATACCCCAAAGATCAGTAGTGTAGCACTATTCTAACCTCAAAATTTTAACCATGGATATCTCCATAACCATGGGGTTCTGCAGTGTGGGGATGGTACAGGGGGGGTAACAGTATGGTATCAGTAACAGGGGGGGGTAACATAACAAATCATCTATCTTTGTATAGCTGCTTACATTCTTCTTATAATAATTCATGTTATCTCGTACAATAAAAAGTTATTGCAATGTAACTCACCTCTGCTGTTTCAGTACCATCTTTTCCAAATACCACCCAGGCATGATCCTCAGATAACGCCAGATGAACATCACGTTTTCCCAGTACCTGACAACCAGCTGTCACTGCAAAAGCTACACCAAAACAATCCAGTTTATTTCCAGTTAAAAAACTATATATGGACTGCAGGTGAGCGCGATCTTTATAATAGCTCCTTGTTAGTGAATTCCAAACAACATCAGCCACCCTCTTAACCAAATCCCGAGTAGCGTACTCTCCAGCGCTCAGTTTTGCGTCTACTCCTCCACGCATCAGTGATGCGAAGCGTTCGTACAATGATCTTACCTCATCCCATTGTATGGATGGGAATTTCATTTTCACAATTTTATTAGTAGCGAGATTAACATCTTTTTCGGTGCTTTTCACATTCGTTAAATTGTTCTCAACCGCTCCAATGACTATAGAAAATAACGCCAAATCTGGCTCTTTCTCACTGCGCAATTGCTCTTCGAATAGGTCACATACTTTCTGTATACTGTCAATTGGAAAGAAATGTTTATACTCTGATAAACCAGACATTATTTTAGTTTCACATTTTATACTTAACACTAAACTTTTTGTCTTCTATTATAACAAATTGTTTATTTGCTAACACACCGGTAACCGGTTGTTTTTTTTTTTCTTCATTCACAGACTTTTTTTTTTCAATTATGGCATCGCAAATTCTGTGCATACTGCCATTACTGCCAGCGTCAAGTATTTAATGCATCAATTTTTGCCAGTTTCAGTGAAACTGGATGAAGTAAGTCAGAAAGTCGTCAGAAAATAGATGGTGTGAGTAAAAATAATCACATCATATAGTTTCTCAAGTACTGCTAACTGCTGTTGTTTGAATTTGAGTGAGAAGGCACGTTGTTTTATTTATATCATACTCCGTCTGGTAGCTATCTCTCTCTAACACCGAACTGAGGGCCTTCCGAGAAAAACCTATAAATAAACAAAATACTACTTACTCTTAAATTAAATTTAAATACACTATAAATTGTACTTAAAAATTTATAGTATATTTTAATGTAAATTACTATTAATTGTTATTTTAACAGCACATTATATAACAGAACTGCATTATTTCTGAAACTTGCAACCGTAGATTTAAATTGTTATATTCTCCTGGAAGTTAGTCGTTGTTTACGCTTTATTTGTTCAGCATGTTTTTTTGTTTAAATTAAGCAAGCTATTGTTCAACCTTCTATAAATCCAAAGAAGTAAGAAATATGCGTCTTATCTTTACCTATATTTAATATATTTTATACTATGTTGTTTATTTGTACTAATAAAGAACAGAATTTATTGTACTACTTTTATTTTATTTCATTGGTATTATATTTTTTCCTCTTTTTGTATGTAATTCAACAAATACAAATACAAATACAAATGTGTCGCTTAACTTCAAATTCGGATAAATCCACTCTACCCTGATATGAGATATTTAAAAAAAAGTGTTAATAGTCTTAACTTAATGAATTAAAAGGCAGTCTTTTTTTATTATGGCACCAGTATTGAAGAAAACGATCCTGTGTAGCCATTTTAGTATTTAAACCACTCATTCTTTCAAAAATGTTATATTTAGATTGGATTTACCTTTATTTGATATAATGGAATGCAATTTATCTATCTTTGAAAAAACTCAAAGTGGATTTATACAATTTTGATTTAATAGATCCGGATTTATCTGAATTTGAAAATACACGATTAGAACTAGGGATGTGGTAGTGGCGAAATCATCAACAGTCAAATTTGTAGCAACTAATCAAATAAAACTAACACAAACAAAATAAAGAAGTCTAATTTTATTTTACAGAAATAGGAGGTAGATATTTATATTTGGTTACCTATGAAATGCCGTTTTGTATGGAATAAGTGAAAGTACTAATTTTTTTCAACTTTTTTATTTCTGTTATTCAAAGTAATCACCCATGCAATCGACGCAACTTTGCCAACGCATTGGCAATTTTTTGATGCCCTTAATGTAAAAACCAGCTAGACGGGAGGCAACAAACTCTTCAAAAGCATTTTGTACTGCTTCTCGGGAATTGAATTTTTTACCCACTAAAAAGTTGTCTAAATTTTGGAAAGAGTAATAGTCGGTAGGTGCAAGGTCTAGTGAGTATGGCGGATGAGGGAGAGCTTCCAACCCCAGCTCTTGCAGCTTGGAGACTGTTTGTTGTGCAGTATGGGGTCGCGCGTTGTCGTGAAGAAGCAGCGGGGACGACCGATTGACCAAAGCTGGTTGCCCATGTGCAAGCTTCTCCATCATTGTCTCCAGTTCTTCACAGTACACATCTTCAGTAATGCTCATCAGTTTTGTAAAAAGCTGTGGTGAATCACACCCGCACTAGACCACCAAACAGTGAACATCAGCTTTTTATGGGTTATTTTTGATTTAGGGCATTGCTTTGGTGCTGAACCAGGATCTTGCCAACTTGCTGAGCGCTTTCGATTGTGGAACAGAATCCATTTTTCATCGCACGTAACAATTCGGTTCAAAATTCCTTCATTTCTTTGCCTATTGAACAGCGCGAGGCAGGTCTCGACGCGTACGTTGCGCTGTCGATCGTTAAGTTCGTGGGGCACCCATCTATCAATTTTTTTTACCTAGCCTATTTGTCGCAAATGGATCAAAATTGTTTTGATGCTAACATCAGAACCTGCTGCTAGCTCAGCTGTAGATTGAGTTTCGTCAGCTTCCACAATCGTATTCTTTTAATACATATTATATCCAAATTATTCTGTAACAGTAGAATAACAAAATAATAATAATCGATAATGGTTAACACAACACTAGTGCCATCTCAGGATTCCAGACGACGCATAGGTATAGGTATTTCAAACTCACCAAATTTTCGCTCTTTCCGCTTTCTTACGGCGATGATTTATATTAGGCCGCTTGTGGACTTTACTTGGTGACACAATATAAATCGTATTATCCATGGAAATTGTTTAAATTACAAAAAAGGGACAATAAAAAGCGGGAGTGCACGGTGCTACTGTCGCAGAGTTTACGTCGACTGACGGCCATTTTGAACAAACGCAAATACCTGATTGGCTCTCATGGACTTAACTACATTTGAAAAAATCTGTCTCAAGGATCTATCTGACTTAGATAAAATATTATGATTTTAACGGCTTATATATTATCTCAAAAACCATGCGGATTTATACACAACTGATAAAATTGTTTAAAAGCATATTTTTTTCCTTTTCTTTTGACACCAAAATCGTAAAAAATCTCGGAATTTAATTTATCCAAGTTTGAAGTTACGCGACACAAATATGCTTTATTGTACACCATACATAACAGTAAAATCAACACATTCCAATTTACACATTTTAATTCTAGTGGACAAAAGGCGGTCTTATCGCTTCTAGCGATCTCTTCCAGACTACCTTAGGGTAGAGGAGAAGTCGGTAAGGTAGCGTGTGGGTGAGGTGCACATAGATAAAAAATTTAAATATACATAGACATACATAAATATGTATATAGATAAACATACATATATTTAAATACATAACTGTACACATATACATATATAAATACATACATACATACATACATACATACATACATGCAAATATCCTATGATTCCAATAGGTACCTATTTATTTAGGATTTCAAGGTGTTATTTACGTGGTCCTCATTCTGCTTCTTGATAGTAATTGTAGAGACGAGTCTTGAAGGAAGCAAGGGAATCGGACAGTCGGATAGAAGAAGGAAGAGAGTTCCAAAGACGGATAGCAGACACAGTGAAGGATTTTGCAAAGAAGGAAGTAGAGTGAACAGGAGTAACAAGGCACAGGTTTTCGGTGGAACGTAGGAAGCGATTATGAGAAGTGTGGAGATATTTAAAACGCTCTTTCAAATAATTAGGGGCAGATGGTTGAAATAGTGTTCAACGTATTTTATTTATAGAATAAGTAGCTTTTACTTCAATTATAAAGTCCCGAAATGTTCCGGATAGTTTTTCCAGATAAGGCATATCCATACTAAGATTTCGTGCACAAAATGTGACGCAAGTACATAAAATCACTCTACCTACTCCGAATTACGTATTAACATTTCAAATAAATTCAATCAAATCGACCACATTCATAATTTGTCTTTTATTCTGGGTGCTCGTGCTCGAGTTTAAGGAGTAAATAAATAAATTTGTGTGTGTTTTGGTAAAATGAAGCGAAAGTATGAAAGAGCGTATAGAACAGAATGGGAGAAAGACAGGGGTACAGAGCAGAATGGAAGATTTCTATCATCATGGATAAATAAAGCTGAAGACAATCCTGACAAATTTTTTTTCAACCTTTTTTATTTCCCACTACTGGGCACAGGTCTCCTCTCATAAGTGAAAGGGATTTCGGCCATAATCCACCACGCTGGCCAAGTGCGGATTGGTGGACGTCATGCTTTCGAGAAATTATGAATTTCTCTCAGGCATGCACGGCGATGGAGAACATCGTAATTAATTAAATATCACGATATTTTCCATCACCGTGGAGCAGCGATAAATGCGCATATTACAAATTTCTTTGTCAAAAGGTTCACGCCGAGGATTTAAAACTGGGGTCGGTCGCGTCGAAGACCGCGGTTTTTTACCACTCGGCCATCGTTGCTCCCTGACATGGCATTTTGTAAGGCATGTAGGTAATTGTAAGTTGCTATCACGCCTATGGCGATTGCACAATCGCTTGCGCTATACTAAAACTACGCTCCACGATAAATCATATAAATTGTTATTATACTGGCATATTTTGGCATTTTCGCAATAAACCACAGAGTTCTCTATTATATTATAAATTATATATTATTGTCCTATATAGGATAGGACAATAAACTTTGCAGGATTCTAGTCAATCTAAGGCAGGATTCTGGATTAGAAATTTTGAGATGGTCACACTGACTACGCGACTATGCTATGTATGTGCTATACTATCAATATCAACTATGTATGTACTAGTACCCTATTGAAAACTTGTTTATAAATCTACAATTATTTAAACTATTTAAAGTGTAAATAATAAACACATACATAAGAAAAGGTAAATAGAGAAATGAACAGAAAAAGAAATATAAGTTACATAAAACCAGAAGATCCACATTTTCTGAAGGTGATGAAGAAACAAGCTGGTTACGATGACAGAAATCACAAATTTGACGTACTTGAGAATTCTGAAGAAGATTTTGTTGAAGACACTGATAGTGAACAACCACAAATTGTTGTTCTCAATCAAGGAGATCTAACTGCAGAGGAGGCTAAAGTTGAAATAGACAGATTAAAGAAGGAGGAATCGGAAGCAAAGGCAGATTTAAGTCAAAAAGTAATATTTAAGTCAAAAACAAAAGATTTAAATAATAAGAAATCAAGTAAGAAAACAGACCCTAAAGAAGTAAAGAAGAAAAGCAATCTATTGTCCTTTGCTGATGATGAAGATGTTGAATAGTGAGTGAAGACTATTTCTATACTAAGATTTTTTATGAAGCTAACATAATTAGTTTGAATAAGAGTAAGTATAAGGAAAATATCCTGAGATTATTATGAAGGTTGGTGCATACCAGCTAAAATGTGGAATGCATATATGACTTACGAACTTCATTATGCTGCAGAGAAATTAAAACTAAATAATATAATGGTTGATTACTCTAATAAAGGATGTGAAAGAAATTGTTTGATTACAGAGCACCAATCAAGGGTTTTTTCTCATAACTAGAGCATATGAAATGGAAGATCAATTTTTATTGTAATATATTTATGGCAATATAATGTATGTTCCTAAAAAGATTTACATAGTTTGAACTATGTTTTGACAAGGAATGGCCACAATCTTGCATTCCCTGAGTGTAGGCTCCGCAAAAAGAGCCACTCTTTTATTGGGATGTTGGTCAGAATATATAATAACATTCTGGAAAATGTTCAATCCCTTCCCTTGCACAGATTTAAAAAGAAAGTCAAACAAGTCCTGCACTGCAAGGCTTATTATGATTTTAAGGACTATTAATTGATAAAAAAGCTTGGGATTGAGCTGTAGTCCCACAAGGTTGTTTCTACAACTATTGTGATAGACTAATCAATCAAACTGCCTATGTTAGCAGATAGCTGTGGGACAACATTAACATGCGGTAGCTGTCACATATGTTCCTTATCTGCCCATAGCTACCCTGTAATAAAACTAATTATTGTATACCCTACATTTTAAAGCAGGGCTGAAGTTTTTCTCCGTCTGCTCTTTTCTTCAGCTCAGCATTGCATAAGCGCACCCAGAGCAGACAGAATTACTAAAAAAAGGTTGTTGTATTTAATTTTCATACATTTTAACTCCTTGCCTAACACAATTAATTTGCCTCCCCACAGGCCCACAGGCTTTATGTACAAAATGTTAAAATTGTATTAAGGAAGGTTATTAAAACAATGGATTTTAGTAAATTTATATTTTATTCATATTTATAAAATTTTCAATAAAATTAAATAATGCTAGCATTGTTCTTGATATAGTTCTGTCATAGTAAACTAGGTAGTGTTATGGCCTGCTTCGGGGGCCATTCATAAATTACCCCTCCGTCCTTGTCACAGGTGGTCACAATTGAGAAACTCCCCCCTCCCAAATGTGACATCACACATTCATCTATTTTACTTCTAATTACATTATTAAATTAAAGAAAATACATCTATGGACTTTTAATATTTATCAAGATATTTTAAATTTTGAAATGTGACACCATAAAATTAACCTTTTGGACGCCATAGTCACCTATGTTTGACTTGCACTTGCAGGCTCCGGACGCCAACATCTATAGTTGACAAAAAACCCAGTCCATAAAAATAAGAAATACAGACATTGGAAATAATAACTGGTATTTTAATTCTACATTCCTCAAAAAAAGAAAGTCTCAGCAACATGCGAGGGTAAAAAACAGAAACTTTAGAGCCACAAGTACTGAGAAATATTGAACTAAAACACATGTACTTTTATCTTAGTAATATCCATGTCCAGCATGCCAAAGTCGTCTGTTTGACCGCTAGTGTTGTAATGTTACATACGTTTTATTTACTTATAATATTATTGATATTTGTATAAAACAGAAGGTACTGTTCGAAAGTAATAGTAAATATTGTTATTTTTTTAATTAACGATATTTGCATCAAGCAGCTGAAACAACACCTTATTTTTACTGGTAGGTATTGCAAGCCCTGATTTCAACTCTAGCTCATCCCTAGCACAACACCGATAATCAGTTCACTGGGCGCCATGGTCAAGGATAGACAACATGCTGATGACGTCATATGCGAAGCATTTGAAAAGTAGTGCAGTGCAAAATGAGTGATTGCTCAGAACTTCTTCGTATAATCATTACTCAACATGCAATAGGGGTACATCTCTATGAAAGTTAAAAAAGGAAATATTACCGGTGCCATTGTCGTCCAGTCGTGACAGTGACGTCATCACTATGGAAATTAGTGTTGTGGTTTACTGCTACTCTATTGTAATGTTTGGTTTTTGTTAATGTACTAAATATATGTAAATATATACATACAAAGAGAGGGAGATACCACAATATTCAATGAAACAGCCCAGATAATAAGTATCTACTTATTTATTGGACAAAACAACCAACAAAAACAAGTAATTGCGTGTTAGTGTTATCAAGAGTCGATATCCATATATAGACTTTTGGAAACACTATTCTTTTCATAGGTATTCTTGTTTACTTTTTGCTTTGGCGTACAGGACACGGAAATGATTTTGTTGCGTGGCGCCCAAAAGGTTAAAGGAAAGGGAGACACCCTCCATAACACAATGTCACACTTGTTTGACCCCCTCTCCCTCAACATGTGACATAATTTATGGACAGCCCCTTGCCTCATAAAATGTTGATATTTTATATTTTCGAGTAGCATTGACTTTGTATTAAGGTGATAATACTGAAATAAATTTCCAAAAAATTTGTTTTGTAGAAGTTTCTTATGATAACACATTTCCTTTCCCAGTATCCTCTAAGCTTCTTCTCTTTTTGGGTTTGGTTTTTGGACCATTTAGTGATACTGCATCAGTCCTATAATATGTTTGAGAAGAATCGTTTTCATTATCATACTCCAAGAGCTTGCGCAGTAAAAATTTGCGCTCATCTTTGACAATAAGAATATTTTCTTGAATTTTAGCTACTTCATCACAAAGAGCAGCATTTTCCTGAAAATTATCAATCTATTATTTTCTTTGAGTTGATAATGGAAGCAATAAACATATTAAGTTTCTGAAAAACTGTGATATTACATTTTCAAACTGACTATGTCTCTAGTTGATACTTACTATAATAAGGCTTCTGATTTTGATTTTCATATACTTGTACTTTTTACGATATTTTTTTGTATCGTTGTGTATAATATTCATTGGCGCCAATATTTTTGTTCTTCTATAAAAGCTAGGTATTGTATTATTTGTATTGCGACTCGCATTTATTTGCGAATTGCGAGTGTTGCGCACAGAGAGTGCTTTTTTTTTGCTGTCATCCTGTCATGTCACACAGTACTCTGTGGCTGTCACCCCAGCGCACCATAGAGAAATTAAACACTACGACAGCGCACCACTGACCTCTAATATATATTACAATCAGTGCCCGCCCAGCCAGCACCCACCAAACCAACAACAAACTAGTCTTGTGGGTTTTTTTGGCGGGAAGTCGAAAAAGACATATTGTGCTCTTGTTTTATTTTCATTTCTTGGTGTATTTTTGAGTTATATCGGATAAAGTTGATGGCATTTTGTTTGATATAGGTTAATTAAGTACAGTGCACGAGTGTTTGTGAAATAGAATAACAGTGCTAAAAAATGATTTTTCTGCTTGCCTCCAAAATTCCATCGAACACGTTCTAGTAAAGTAGCCATCGCTTTACTTGAATGTTGGACTGACTGATTACTGACGACTTACTTACTGACTTTGTTGTTACTTCGTCCAGTTTCACTTTCATCGAAACTGGCAAAATATTGATGCAAAAATTATACTTGACGCTGATAGTATGCACAGAGTTTGCGATGCCATAAATTGAAAAGAAAAAAAAAAACAAACAAAACAAAATGTACAGCAAAGACCAATAATCCTAAAGACAGACAGCGGGATGCAGCGGGTCGGTGTAACCCAATGAGGAACGAATCCCCCTTACGGAAGGAGTTGAAATACCTACAAGAAAAACGTGCCATACCTACACTCGACGGTAATTACAAATGGCGGATTCAACTAGAGCTGTTTCTGTTCGGTCGATAGACATTATCGATAGTTCCATTCTTGTTACAAATAGGTACACTGGAAGTGATCATCTATCCTAGGGCTTGAATATCGGTTTGTAGGTAAATTAACAAATTATAATAATATAAAATAAAATATAAAAGTTATACTTCCATTCAAACCATAAGTAACTCCGAGGTGTGATTAAAACGATGGGCTAACACGTTAAACGTAGTTAAAATTAAACTAATGCCACGTCATACTAACGTCAGAGTTTATAATATTATGCAAAAAATCACGAATGATTCTCTCGCTCACAATTGCGAATTGATGATCTTGTACGGTCTGATGTTTTGTATGTCTGCTGGTATGGTATGTCCTTTTTTATCAAGGTTGTGTTAGTACACAAAATAAAATATCCAAGATATTGATAATCACATTTATTTTACTTTATTGAACATTTCCTTTATTTTTAAAAACAAATATGTACCTAAAAGATAATAAAACATAATAGGGAGGTATAGTTGCGTAAGCTTAAGGTACCTATTATAAATTATCTGGACTCCTGAAGACCTCTGGTCATTAACAATTTGTATAAAGGTAGGGACCATACAAGGGACTAAGACGAATGTCCTTAAAAAGAAAGCATAAATTTTACTCAAATATCTACCTGAAATAAAAATGGACAGAGTTTCTGCATTTTTACTGACAAGCAGAATGACACATAATAATTGTTGGGGATGGCTTATATAGAGTTGACTCTCTCCTTATTAGCTACGGCTTGGCTAGGTTGCAGGGAGACGTCAGTATGGCATGGTGGCAAGGCTCCGATTGGCTAGCTGGCTGACGCGTTCGGTACATTCGGCCATCCTGGAATAATTGCTCCTGTAATGGAAACAGACCGTAATGGTTAGCATCTGGAACAACAGATCATTATGGCTCTTAACTTAAGGCTGGCTGACTCATGACTGGCTGAATAATGGCTGGCTGACTAATGGCTGGCTATTAATATTAAAGCCTGTTTTAAAATTTTATCTTTATATTTCCGTTCAAGATATATACCTACATTTTAAATATAATAAGATGTCTTTAAATAGATAGTCTTATCAGAACTATACAAACAGGGCGCTATCCAATTACCCTAACTCGCACTGGACCAGCTTGGTAAACTATATGGCATGTACCTTCTCTAGTCAGGAGAGACCAGTGCCCAACAGTATAACATTTAACCATAGTAGGTATATGAGTAGATTGACTTATATCGACTATGTATAGCTATCCTAAGTAGGCGGCGTGGTGTTAAGCGATTACCGTCGCGTCCATATGCGATGGTAATCGCTCGCGAGCAACCCCAGCTCGCTCGCTTAACACAACGCCTATACATATACACGCACACACACATAACAATAATAATATATAACAACAATCATATATATGTGAACAATAAATTGTTAAGTAATTAAAAGAGCACACATCTTTCTTACCAATAAAGTTTGTGATGGTAGGCCATCATCACGTAGTACTATATTATTCTTTGTTCTGTTGAAACATGAATCATCAAATTGAAGGGACAAAAATATACATGTTTTCTTGTAGTGTTTATATTTTCAGACTCTTCAATCACTGGTGACCTAAAACAAAATACACATAATGTTAGTTATGAGAGGAATGTCCAGCAGTGGAACATTAACAGAAGTTTAAATTTTAATTTGCTGATACAACTAATTTTTCCAGTTATACAATTGTGAAAAAAACATATTTCATAAGCCCGATATTCTTTACCCTTTATCTTATGTATGATAATTTTATCGATATGGGAGCAATCAATACCGCAACACTATTTTTCATAAAAAATGTTTTTATAAAATTGTATAGTGAAATAATCGTAAATATAAATGAAAATGAAAGGAAACGTGATCCAATATCTTTACTTAAGACTTTTAGCAAACATTTCATTTGTAAATTTGTAGAAATCAGGGGTATTTCGATGAAATATGCAGTACGTACCGGCGTAATGTACATGATGCTGTTTTTTCCCTCTTCTGCCGCCACACCCAATAAAACTGCACTTTGGCATCTTCTTTTACACCACTTCACCTTTCTCAATATAGGATTTGCTAAAAAACACCACAAATAACGAAGAAATTCTAAAAAAAACTATCCACAACAAAGCTCACTGACAGCTCAAGTACCACATGAAAGGGTAATAAAAAATGGCGAATCGGCCGCAAATAGGTATTACCATGACGTTACAGAAAAATGTTGCCAAAATTGGCACGTTCAACATTAGTGCTATCTCTTATCGCATGAGTAGATAAACATAAGTGAGAAAGAAACAGAAATATGTTTATAAAGTTCTTCATCGGATTATGATACAAAAGTATAAGCTACGCTTTATATAGACAACTATTTCAGATCCATAGGTATCACTAACCACTTTGTTGGCATCTCTTTTTCGCAGCCAGTGTTACCCACTTATCATATTTTCCCCCAAATTTGGTAATCTACAATATCAAGCAAGTAAACTATAAACATTGGCAGACCAAACTGTGAAAGGATTTATATGCTTGTGCATTATGGTTGGTTGTTTGTGAGTTTAGATTGGTTGACTGGCATAAAGTTAATTGGGTCAGCAAATTACAGGACATACATATAGGAGAAAATAAAAGACAAATACAAAGATTTTTAATGGCACAAATATGGGTGTTTACAAAAGCTGTTAATACATATTTAGTACGTCATATTTACCTTAATGAGCTATGCAAATATTACAAAGATAAAAGTAAACACTTAGTTATAACGCAATATATAAAAATGTACATTTGTATCAATTTTATTATTATTTTTCTTCTCTTTATCCTTTTGGTCAATAAATGGCTTTCAAAATAGACCGAACAAATTCGGAATTAAATTGATGGTTGCCAGTCAATACGTCCAGTGGCCTGAATCCATTTATTTTCGGCAAGAGCGTCAGTTGGAAAACTGAAAAAAATATGACAGCAACATGAGATGAAATTCGTCTGGTAAACTTCTCATAATGTCTAATACAAAATGTATGGAGTAGGTATCTTTTTATAGTCTGTGTGAGTGAAATTTAATATGTCGGGAAAATGCTCATAACGTGCACCCTAGGCGCGGTCCCAGGTGGGGGGGTCACAGGACATGACTAGGGCTTGAATATCGGACGCTTTTTCAATTCCGGAATTGGGTTTCGATATTCAATATTTCAATTCCGGAATTCCGGAATTCCGGAACTCAAATGTCTTTTTGTACAAAATAGTGATACATAAAAGTTGAAATTGACTCTAAGAAGACTATAAGTGTAAAAAAATTGCCAAAATATCATAAGTACCAATGCCCGAAAAAACTCAAATAATAAGAATGTTCTTGTTTATATGCCAATTATTTTGATGACAAGAGACTCCTAGCATCATCGGTTTCAGGATAAAGCAAGAATACAATGCAGTTCCCCTTTAAAAGTTACAATACAAACATTTGTTATTTTTTAGAATGTGACAGAAAAATACATATTTGCTGCAATTTCTTATTGTTTTAGTTAAGGAGACTTCAAACTCTCAGGTATCATTTTATCCTTTTTGTTATAAAATTTCTCCTTTATTATTATTTGATTGGAAACGTTGGATCATTTCTGAAAAAAACAATAGATTTTTTTCTTGGTCCCATTAGTTATTTCTAAAAAAGAGTGTCTATTATTAGTTCCAAAAACAGTCTGAAACCTAAAAGATGACATGCATGTCTACTGTTGGTGTTACAACAAAATTCATTTCTAGGTTATTTTGACTATGCTCTCACATTTTGTTAGAAAAAATGCTACCTATAAAAATTTAGTAATCTGTTACACTGAAAAATTAAATGATATACAAGCACTAAATGCAGACAAAGTGTGCCGCGGTACTGCGGTAGAAGATGTTTAAATTAAAAAAAGTCTAGATCAAGCCCACAAACTTAAGACTGCCAAAAAGAGAAACCAAGATTTAATATTATTTATTTAATTATAGGTACTATAAAGCCTAAGTACTGAATAGGAGAGATTAGATTCTGGAGATAATATAGACAATATATTTCACGATTTTTTTAAGGTTTAGAAGTAGATGGGCAAAATAATGATATAGTAAAAAGAGATTTATAATATTCTGATACTAAAATTTTGAATGTTTATGATAATTTACTAAGGGTAGATTTTTTTATCGCGATATGTCCATCCATCCATCAGCCTTTTATAGTCCATTGCTGGACATAGGCCTCCCCTAACGTTTGCCACTCCTCCCGGTCCTGGGCCTTCTGAATCCAGCGACTACCCGCTGTCTTCTTCAGGTCATCAGTCCACCTGGTTGGAGAGCGGCCTGTACTCCTTTTGCAGAGACATGGTCGCCATTCGAGGATCTTTCTTCCCCATCGATTGTCGGTCCTCCTTACTATAGGCCTGCCCATTGCCACTTCAGCTTGCAGATTTTGAGAGCTATGTCGGTAACCTTCGTTCTTCTACGGATTTTATCGTTACGGATTCTCTCTTCGCTCGCTGAGCGACCTTGAGCTTATGGAAAAGGCTAACTGTAAAGGATCACGTTACAACACCTTAGGTCATCACTGGCAACACACACTGTTCGAAAACTTTCGACTTCAGGCACTGAGGTATTCTGGACGAGAAGACACGTTGTAATTTACCGAACGCTGCCCAATCGAGTTGGATTCTACGAATTACCTCTCTCTTGAAGCTGGACTTACCCATACGGATCGCTTGTCCCAGGTAGATGTACTCGTCGACAACTTCGAGAGTAGCGCCATCGACAACGACCGGTATGGATGTGAATGGACATAAGACATGATCTTCGTCTTGTCTATGTTCATCTTAAGACCTACTAGCCCGTTCCACTCCATCAGCTTGAACACGTCTTCCAGTGCAGCGGTAAACAGTTTCTGGGATATAACATCCCCTTGTCGTACTCCGCCCTGCAGTGGAATAGGTCCACTGCTTCCGTCGTGGACTCGGACTGTCATGGTTGCGGCTTTGTATAAACACTTCAACACCTCGATGTCCGATAGTCAATCTGGCATCGCTGGAGAGACTAGCACTGCCCAGGTCTCGATAGAATCGAAGGATTTCTCATAGTCCACATACGCAATATATAGCGGCATATTATACTCCTTGGTCTTTTGTATAACCTGTAGCAGCGTATGTATGTGGTCCATTGTACTATAACTTTTTTGGAATCCTGTGGAATCCGGATTAGTAAGAACCCTTGAAAACAGCTTATAGACGTGGCTCAGAAGCGCGATGGGTCTATAGTTCTTTAAAAGGGCTCTGTCACCCTTTTTATAGAACAACACCACTACGCTTCTGCTCTACGCCTCCGGGACAGTTCCACTACTGATGACGGTATCAAACAGTATTTGGAGCGCCACTAGGAGGGATTTTCCTCCAGCTTTCAGCACCTCTGATGTGATACCGTCATCGCCCGGTGCTTTATTGTTTTTAATCTGACTAAGGGCCCTTCTAATTTCGTACAGACTGACATTCAGAATATCTTTGGTATAGTGTCGGGTCAATTTGGCTCTCTTATCGTTCGCCACATTGGTAACGGGAACTTGTGAGGAGCTGTACAACCGTCCGTAGTACCTCTCAATTTCTCTCTGAACTTCCGGCTTAGACGAAACAATTCAATGTTGTCAACTGGCTTTGCCCAATACTCAAATCCCTTGAGAACACTTTAGTGCCTTGGTTCCGCTCTTTAGTGTTTTTGACGCGCTTTGTGTTATGATTACGCAGATCGCGTGATCGCAGATCGATATGTCCTTAGTGAAAAAAAATTTTTTTTTCAATATCGAAATTTCGATATTGGTCTCGCCAATTCCGGAATTGGAAACGATATTGGATTCTACCGGAATTCCGGAATTATGCGAATTCCGGAATTCCGGAGCTCAAGCCCTAGACATGACCCCCCCCCCAATCCGTCAGTCATGCGTACATGGAAGGTAAAACAAGCGAATTTGAGACACTTCTTCCCTCAAACTTCTTGGCGACCCTCCCCCCAAAATTGAAGGCTGCGACCGCGCCTGGTGCACCCAGCCTATAACATTTTACTGGTCTCCACTTAAATAGTTATACATAAACAGGGGGTATTTGAGCCTCCCGCTTGAAATGTAACTAACTACTAATGAGGTAACACATAATCTTTGATATTATTATTGTCACTGTTTTTGTTAAAAATAATTATATTTAATATTTAAATATATAATAAAACTGTAAGCAGGGTCAATTCTGTACATTGCATATAAATTTAAAAAAATACTTCTAGGGGTCTTTTTATAAGTAACAGAAACTAAAAATATAAGTTTTGAAATTATTGTCTGTCTGTCTGTCTGTCTGTCTGTCTGTCTGTTGTTAGCTTTTCACGCAAAAACTACTGGACGGATTTTGATGAAACTTTTTTTGTTTTATATATATTGGTCCTCGCTAACATTTAGGCTATAGATAATTTTAAAAATCACCCTTTAAGGGTGTGAAATGAGCGATGAAAATTTGTATGGAAAACTTGGATTTTTTCAATAGATTTTCTTGAAATTTAGTATAAATATTTTCTAACCAAAATAAAAGAATACGTGTTTCAGCATTTCCTGAAATTCACCCTTTAAATGTCAATTTTCTTTGAAACTCTTTGAAAATTGAGTGTCGAAACTGTGTGTGTGTACACAATACGCGACATAAACTTAAAAGGCACTTTGGGGAATTTGTATGAAAGTTTCGGTAACAGCCCATTCAAAACCATAAATAAAAGTTTAAATTTAAGTAAAGTTATTTTGAACTCTCACTAATATTGTCGACTATATTAAATATACTTAGATCCGCTTACTGTATTTTCTTTCGTTGGCCGAGAATGGCTAGACTATAGGTACCTAATAAGTGCATCGCGAGCCTTACCGCCGCCGAACCTTACATCACAGGCTCCATTGAGTTAGTTGCTCAGCTTATTAGTCTTCTTTTGGGGTTGAAGATTATGAACAGGCTGCAGCTGAAACGATTATTATCGCTACATTATATCAAGCTGCAACCTTTTTAGCATTCCACTGCTGAGCATGGAGCTCTCCCAATATTGAGGAGGCCTCTAGCTCCGATGAACCGAAATCCAAATCTTACAATCTCAATGCATCCAGCATTAAGGTTGTAAGATACGGAATAACCTTCATACAGAATGTACAAAGCCTTAACAAAACGAGACTACTGCAGACATCTAGGTGACGAATAGTTAAACTTTTAGTGAACCAACTGTTAATCTCAATATCTACCTATTTGGTAATTAGACATTCGATTTATCAACCACAAAGTTTACATGTCATACGGTAGATGGCGTTATTGAGCAATATTCATTTCTTCTCCAAAGTGATTCGATGGCGATAATTTCAAATAAAAGCCTTAAGTCTAATAAAAGTAAGTACATAGTGTAAAAAAAATAAAAAATAACATTTCACACGTATAGCCTCACATTAGGGTAGATATACCCTGTGTCGTGGGTGCCATGAACACACATAGAGACAGAAACACAACCACCCAGACCGAGAACAGTTTAAACTCATCATTGAAATTTCTGCTTCGCCCGGATTCTAACCCGGGACAGTTCGATTAGCAGTCCGGCATGGTAACCATTGCGCCACGCGGGTTGTCCCATCGTTGGGTAGGTATACGTATGATGCTGAACATTTTTAATTGGACCAATGATAACTCATTTTTTGCGTCCTTTTATTGCGTACGGGCTGAGGGCTCATCCACACACGTTGATTGATGGAGATATTAAGGATTCTTTAAAGATTCTTTATAAAAATATTCTTTATTTCCAAATACAGATAGCACACTGTGTAGAGACCCTGCCTTCTGCTTGAGTTTTCACAATGTTATATGAGTTATGACTTATGACCAAACTGCTGTCCGCAAGTTTTAAACCTATAGTTTATTATTATTATGTCGTAACAGTTTCTGTTATTCTCGGCTATTACACCGGTGATTTTAATGAGGCCAAGTACGGACTATTGCCAAGTATCTTGGTTCTCACAATATTTAAGACTCTAAAGGTTCGGAAAGCACTGAAGAGAAACTCAAAAATCGTCGAACTATTGCGGAAGTGTCTAAAACTACAGATTTCTGTAGTTCAGCATATATGGATTTACGTAAATTTAGTTCTTTAAGAGATGCGTGCAGATTTTTTGGTATAACACCAACAGACGATAGTATGACAGGTATTATTCTTACAGTCTCTTGATGCCACATATCTTTTATTTCATCCACAAGCGGTAAATATTTGTGAATTTTGTCTATGTGTTTTTGTTTTAAATTTTCAGTGTTCGGAATGGAAACGTCAATTAAGTATGTTGTTTTAGTGTCTTTTATTGTGAGGGTTAGGTCAGGTCTATTGCAATTTATTGTTTTATCTGTAATTATATTATATATTATTATTATTATTATTAATTGACCTTACAATTATTTTTCCGATTGTTTAATCCTAAGCACGTGTATGTTTAGAAATTTTATCTCCCAAGTACAAGTAGTTGTATAGTGCACCTCTTTTCTGCAGTAGGTTAAAGCTATGTATATAGAATGAGTCTATACATTCTTTGCAGTATAAATTCACCCAATTTACTAAAGATACTATTTATAACATAGATGAAGCCACGGGCACAGCAGTATCTCTTAACTTTAATAAACGAGGTACATATTTGTAAAGAGAATCTGATTGCGCGAGAAAAACGAAACGTGAGAAAAGTGGATAGTAAGATCAGTACAGTAAGCATTCCTTACTGTTTTAGGTTTGAAGGATTTAGAAAAAATACATTAGGTTTCTTCTGAACATATGAACATTGTATTATAAGTGATTTCACTATATGTAAGAATAATCTACCTACTACTTATTCAATGCAAATAAATAATCTTTAATTTTTAATCAATCCATTTTATAAAAGTCTTTATACACGCGGACGACGTCGCGGGTACAGCTAGTATTTAAATAAGATGGTTAATTTTTTACTAATACGGGGAGGATATTTTGATTCGAGATCTGACAACACAATTTCGAATTTGACAATGTTTGAAATAAATAAATATAAGTTTATTTTCACGAATTTCACTATATTTACGTTGAATGACTAGTTATAAGACAAAAGTAATTAAATATCTATATATAAACAATACATATTTAGTACATTTTAAAGAGAAGTATTTAACTTACGCGTAAAATGTAATACCTTCCGGCAGCCTTCCTGTTTACGCTCACTGCGGCTCTTACAACCTAAAATACTGCAGCTCACCATATTATGGAACTAGAAAAATGTTATTTGCTTTTAATACAACACAATTTACAGCTGTGAGAATCGATTTTAACACATAAATATTTTAAAACAACAATGTCACCCCGACTTCCACAGTTTGCCTGCCACATAATTAAAGGGCACTGTCAAAATATGTGCCATGTGGTTACACCGAAAAGGACAGAAAATCTCGCTCCCATCTCTTTTTAACAAGTTCTTTAAGTATATTTCGATCTCGCTTTAGCGTGCCGTAATGAAAATATGCCTCTGTCTATAGTACGTAACATTATTCTTAGTCTAAGATGTACAGTCATTACGGGTAACTTTAAATTGACGTTTAACTTTGAACTAGTTTGAACAAAGTTGGAAAATAGATTTAACAATGTATTACCATGTATTACATCGAAACTTTTTGATATTTCAATATAATAACCATGGGCGTACCCAGGTTCTTGGCCAGGGGGGGGCAAAGTCTTGGCCAGGGGGGCAAAGTCTTGGCCAGGAGGGGACAAAATTTTGGTTGGGGGGGGGATTATTAGGTTGTTGGTCAGGGGGGGGGGGCAAATTTTATCAAGCTGGGTACCGCGCGTATATTTGCCTTTCACGTTATATACCAGTGTCGATAATTTTTGAGACCAAAAAAAAATTATAGTAGCATGAAACCCATTGAAAAAGGTAGAGAATATGCAAAAGGAATTTTTTTACGCGCGATCTGAGTTTCGGGAAGAGGGAGGGGGTGAGATTTTAAGGGTAAATAACGGTTTATGTCGATTTCCGGAAAAACTACAAGTTCTATTAAAAAAAGTTAAATGGTAAAGTTGTAATGGTAATAAAAAGATCTACTTACAACTTTTGTATTTACACTTTTTTCAAATAACATCAAAATTTATGTGAAATATTCAAATAACTAAGTTTTTGATTTTTTATTTTTATCTTTTGCTAAATATATAAATATATAAAATAAATCTTTTTTCACAAAATTTGGTAATAACCTACCTTTTTATGAACCCACAGTAATCTTTTCGGTTTAAAATATTTATTTTTTTCACCTCATTTTGAAAAATCACCCTAGTTTTCAATGGAAAATTGTCACGTCAAATTATATGCTTTTTTAACACGCTTTTATTAGCTTGACCTGTATGTATGTATGTAACAGAATCTTTTAACTTCATTTTCACCTACTTCTAAACATCTGATTAACTTGAAAATTTGCACAGGGGTCAAGGGCCGATGACAATGCAATAATATGAAGAAAAATCCAAGTAAAAAATTAAAAATTTATAATGTACTTTAAAAAACTAAAAAAACACGCATATGTGAAAATACAAACTAAAAAGTAAAATATAAGAAGAAAATGTATTTTACTGTAAAAAAAAGCGTGGGGTGCATGGTGTCCATAGTATCTTAAAAACCCCACGCTTTTTTACAGTAAAATACATTTTCTTCTTATTTTTTAACTTTTTAGTTCATATTTTCAATAAGCGTTTTTTTAGTTTTTTAATTTAAAAGGTGTCTCTACTTTCTGATGGTATAAAAATATACAATACTACAGTAAATTTTCTCAGAAAATACAAATAATGAAAACTTGAATCCGAATTTCTTTTGAATCATTATATACAATTTTGGGCTATTTATTAAAATTTATACTTAAATTACTCGAAAAACAAGATTTTCTGTTATATATACTTATGTGTTTCGTAAATTTTTTCCTTTCATTTTTGTTATATTCTCTACCTTTTCCAATGGCTTTCATCTTACTATAATTTTTTTTCACTTTTTACCATTTTAAAATTATCGACCCTGGTCTATTATACGAAGACACGCATACAAAATATTAAATATACAATGGAAACAACAGGAGGTAGCATATTATCCAGCGTACTCTTTATAGGTTTCTTTTTTCGTTTAGGAGATCTTTTGGGTTTTTGAATCCCTGAATCTGGACCTTGATCCAGGGGGGGGCAGCGGCCCCCCCCTGCCCCCCCCCCTGGGTACGCCCATGATAATAACTGTGATAAATGGATTGCTAAAATGTTTTTCTACCAAATGAAAATTAAAGAAATAAACTGTCAATGCCATAATTCTGAAAATTCCCGCCTTTTCCGTGGTTAAGTTGCTGGAAGTTTTTGAGCTCTGATTTGGAATCGTAAACTAGTCCACTTTGATTCATAAGGCAAAACCAAGTTATTTGTTACTTTTTTACGTCAGTGTAGATGTCATTTTTATAGAATATAAGGTTTTTAAATTTAATAATACCTTCTTTTTGTTTTACCTAAACCTTAAAATATTAAGGTTTTTTACATGCTAAAAAAATTATTCAAAGTTACCTAAAACTCATGATAACTTTGAATTCGTGTTTTAGGGGAAATTATGGGTAGTTCTGATGTTTCTTCAGCAAATTTATTTTGTTAGACAGAAAAACCAACTCAAAACTAAAACACTATTCATTCAATAAAATGTCATATATAGAAATCAGTTTTAATAACACAAATAATGTAAAAAATGTTCAAAGTTACCCGAACTACTCTTTCTTCTTCTTTGGATGTCACACGACACGACACGACTACGTCGACTACATTCAGTATTCATAGTCATAGACCAAGATTCAAAGTAATGCTCATCAAATGTGATTTATTATTTTGTGTCATAGATTGTACCTTCTAGTTATTGTTGGCCATAGACATAACGACATGTATAATAACTTTTTCAAGCTTCACGAAAACAACGGGCTAGTGTGTATGGATGGAAGTGCATTTTGACTGATTGCGCCGCAATTTATATTTGCAGGTAAGGTACCGTATAGATCAGATATTAAATTAGATACGGAAACGTTATTAAAATAGTTGCTTTTGTATTTACTCAAAACATTACAATAGAATATCTCGGTAACGTCATTCGTAATCGTACGGGGTGTGTTGTCCGAATAAATCTTTCTTGCAAAAAAAATAATTATTAAATCTCTACGAGTGATGATTCAAATGGTTTTTCTCTCTTAATGCATATAAAATTGTATAAATACATTATGAAACATCGATTTCTACACCTCACTTAAGAGGTTAGTGTCCATGTCTTTGCCTAATTTTGCATTTGTTGTTTACAGTGTGGCGTGTGGTGAGGAATGAATGTGAACGAGACAATTTATGTCTAACTTTTATATAAGGGAAACAAGTTTTGAGTTAAGTATATCAGAATCACAATGGCAACTCTTGAACAACAGGCTTCTAAACTTTTGGATTTTAACCAAAAATTAGACATCACTTTACTCGACAACATAGTCGGATGCTTGTATTCCTCGGTGGGAGACCAACAACGCATCGCTCAAGATATTTTAACAGCTTTGAAGGAACATCCAGATGCTTGGACCAGAGTTGATACTATATTGGAGTATTCTCAGAATCAAGAGACAAAATATTACGCATTACAAATACTTGAGCAAGTGATACAAACCAGATGGAAAGTATTACCTAGAAATCAATGTGAAGGAATAAAAAAGTACATTGTGGGCCTCATTATTAAGAACTCCTCAGACCCTGTCACCATGGAGAACAATAAAGTTTATTTAAAAAAACTTAATATGATTTTGATCCAAGTTTTAAAAAGAGAATGGCCACATAACTGGGAAACTTTTATAAGTGACATTGTGGGAGCGTCCAAAACAAATGAGAGTCTGTGCCAGAACAATATGGTTATATTGAAACTGCTAAGTGAAGAAGTGTTTGTGTTTAGCACAGGACAACTGACTCAAACTAAAGCTAAGCATTTAAAGGATACAATGTGTTCAGAGTTTAGCCAAATCTTTCAGCTTTGTCAATTTGTTCTTGAGAATTCACAAAATGCACCCCTTGTGGATGCAACTCTTCACACTCTTTTGAGATTTCTAAACTGGATTCCACTAGGTTATATATTTGAAATGAAATTAATTAGCACCCTGATTTTTAAGTTTCTCAATGTACCTATGTTCCGCAATGTGACATTGAGCTGTCTTACTGAAATTGCTGGTGTTACTGTTAGCAATTATGAGGATCAGTTTGTTGCACTACTGGTGCAGACCATGGAACAGTTAGAAGCTATGCTGCCTCTCACTACTAACATTCGAGAAGCTTATGCAGCAGGCAGAGACCAGGAGCAGGTTTTTATACAAAATCTAGCGCTATTTTTGTGTACTTACTTAAAAGAACATGGACAGCTTATTGAACGAAGAGGACTAAATAATACCTTAATGAATGCTCTTCGTTACCTTGTTCTAATATCTGAAGTGGAGGAAGTTGAGATCTTTAAGATATGCTTGGAATTTTGGAATGCATTGGCAGCTGATTTATACAAAATTGCACCTTGTTCAAATTCTGCTGCTTTATACAGTCTGGGTAAAAGTGTTGGTCGGAAAGCATTGTATGCTGACGTTTTAAGCAGTGTGCGCTACATTATGATCTCCAGAATGGCAAAACCGGAAGAAGTACTTGTTGTTGAAAATGAAAATGGTGAAGTTGTACGGGAATTTATGAAAGATACTGATTCAATCAATTTGTATAAAAATATGAGAGAGACATTGGTATACCTGACTCATTTAGATTACCATGATACAGAGCGAATTATGACCGAGAAGTTACAAAATCAAGTTAATGGCACAGAATGGTCATGGAAGAACTTAAACACCCTCTGTTGGGCAATTGGATCTACTTCAGGGGCTATGATGGAGGAAGATGAAAAACGATTTCTGGTTGTTGTCATCAAGGAACTTTTGGGATTGTGTGAACAAAAGAAAGGTAAAGACAACAAAGCAATCATTGCCAGTAACATTATGTATGTGGTGGGTCAATATCCACGTTTCTTGCGTGCTCACTGGAAATTTTTAAAAACTGTTGTCAATAAGTTGTTTGAATTTATGCATGAAACCCATGATGGTGTTCAAGACATGGCTTGCGATACCTTTATTAAAATTGCACTAAAATGCCGTCGACATTTTGTTACCACCCAGGTAGGGGAAGCTTGTCCATTCATTGAAGAAATTCTAAGTACAATTAGTTCCATTATTTGCGATCTGCAAACTTTACAAGTACACACCTTCTATGAAGCTGTTGGCTACATGATCAGTGCTCAAGTAGATCAAGTAGCACAAGAACAACTAATTGAGAAGTACATGTTGCTTCCTAATCAAGTTTGGGATGATATAATTTCACAGGCATCACATAATGTTGATATTCTGAAAGACCCAGAGGCTGTTAAACAGCTTGTAAGCATTTTAAAAACTAATGTCCGTGCATGCAGAGCTCTTGGTCACCCCTATGTTGTACAGCTTGGAAGAATATACTTAGACATGCTCAATGTTTACAAAGTTATGTCTGAAAATATCAGTCAAGCAATTGCACTGAATGGGGTGGTTGTGACCAAGCAGCCACTTATAAAGAACATGAGAATCATCAAGAAGGAAACCTTGAAGTTGATTGCTAGTTGGGTCTCTCGCTCTACTGATAACAGTATGGTATTGGAGAACTTTATTCCACCTCTTTTGGATGCAGTACTTCTGGACTATCAAAGAACTACTGTACCTGATGCAAGAGAGCCTGAAGTATTATCCTGCATGGCTGCGATTGTGTACAAATTGGGAGGTCACATTACCTCAGAGGTGCCGAAAATTTTTGATGCAGTATTTGAGTGCACTCTGGAAATGATCAACAAAGATTTTGAAGAATATCCGGAGCACAGGACAGAGTTTTTCTTACTATTACAAGCAGTGAATACACATTGCTTCAAAGCATTCCTGAGTATACCACCAGCTCAATTTAAGCTGGTGTTGGATTCCATAATTTGGGCATTTAAACATACAATGAGAAATGTGGCTGATACAGGTCTTCAAATCTTATACCGGTTATTGCAAAATGTAGAACAGCACCCACAAGCAGCACAGAGTTTCTACCAAACTTATTTGTGTGACATACTGGAACATGTGTTCAGTGTGGTGACAGATACGTCTCATGGTGCGGGACTGACTATGCATGCCACGATTTTAGCATACATATTTTCATTGGTAGAAGCTGGACGTGTCACAGTACCCTTGGGCCCCACACCTGACAATGTTTTATACATACAGGTATTTATAATTCAATATAATCTTGATACTTATTAAATATAATCTAATCTAATACAGGTACTTAAATGTCAATTATGATATTTGCAGGAATATGTTGCTAATCTACTGAAAACTGCATTCCCTCACCTGACAGACAATCAGATAAAGATCACTGTGCAAGGACTGTTTAACTTGGACCAAGACATACCTGCTTTCAAGGATCACCTTCGGGACTTCTTAGTTCAAATAAGGGTATGTATTAACAAATTTTCTTTCGTTTGTTTGATTTGTTTGATTGTGAATTATGAGCTCTTATTTAATATTAATATAAATCTGACAAAATCTGGAAGTACAGAGTATACATTAATGCATTGTTAATTTATTTTTATTTTATATAAAAACTAGTGGACCCCGCGCAGACGTTGTCCTGCCTTAAAAGTTTTGTAAGAGGATTAGTTTCTTTATCATCTCAAAGAGTTTTTATGTTACTGTCAAATAAAAAATTAAAAATGAATAGTGACAGATGAACAGTTATTCAGACTATGTCAAACTTTTGGACGATGGCACGAAGAACCAATGTTTGACAATAACTGTTACTAACAGTTTATATAGGAAAATAAAATAAGTTATTTTCCTATTAATTCCGCAATGCTCCCAAATTTTCTCTCTGTTTAAACCTTCCCTGGACTTCTACTAATATTTCAAGACCAAAATTAGCCACATCAGTTCAGACGTTCTTGAGTTTTAGCGAGACTAACGAACAGCAATTCATTTTTATATAGTATAGATTAGAAGAACATTATATTAATTTATTTAAAAATAACAATTTATAATAATTATAATATTATACAAAACACGAATAAGCCAAAGACAATACTATACTTTATTAATCTATGAAATGAAATAAGAAACATAAAAATTTTCTTTCCCTTTAATATTGAATGGCTAAAAGGATTTTTATACAATGCTGTAAAATGAATAAAAAAAAAGAAACATAAAAGACAGACATGACAATTTTGATAGCTGCGTCAAAATGTAAATAAACAAACACAGAAAGTAAATAATTTTGTAAAGAAACAATAAAGGAAAAGCAAAGTATAAGAATAAAACAAAAGAATATAAGTTATAAAATATGATAATGGACGTGAAGTAGACACGGCGCATTCCATTCATTTCATTTGCTTCCCGTGGGAATGAGATATTTTCCCGCGGCAAAAAGTAGCCTATGTTCTTTCTCAACGTGCTTTCTATTTTTATGCCAAATTTCATCAAAATCGGTTCAGTGGTTTAAGTGTGAAAGAGTAGCAGACAGACAGACAGACAGAGTTACTTTCGAATTTATAATATTAGTATGGATGGTGAGGCATTTGATTAATATTTATTAACTAAATGCATTCTTAAGCAGCGATGGTCGAGAGATAAGAAACCTCAGTCTTACAAACTATTTCGGGTTCAGATATTTGGCGCGTACCTCTGAAAAAGAAATTTGTAATGTGCACATTTATTGCTGCTCCATGGTGATGGAAAATATCGTGATATTTATTTGATTACGATGTTCTCCATCGCTGTGCATGCCTTAGAGAAATTCATAACTTCTCGAAAGCATGACGTCCGTCCACCAACTCTCACTTGGCCAGCGTGGTAGATTATGGCCTCATTCCCTCTCACTTGTGAGAGAAGACCTGTGCCCAGCAGTGGGACATAAAAAAGGTTGAAAAAATAACCAAATGCATATTTTTTTGTCTGTCATGCTCTAGTAAAGGCAGAAATCCCCTCTTGGGGTCCCCTACTAAAAATAACACTCAGATAGCTGCATTCAATATCATGCACTCAAGAACATTACAAACTTATTACATTATACAAAAACATTACAACAAATTACATTAGAATAAACAGTACACTTAAATTTATCAGTTAAATATCTACTTACGCTTAGGGCCTCATTCACCATCTCCAAGTAAAGTGTTGATTAGTTACTTCCTAAGTAAAGTTAATTGGCAGGTAAAAGCTATGAGTATCCTCTACCAATTTCACAAGCGAAAATAAAGCTTTGAGTAACAACTCACTGGTTAAGTGCATGACATACCAAATCATTCATGACTTTCGTTCACTAATACATCAATAGTATTCATCAAACGTAATAGGAGGTTGTCATTTATGATATTTTGTTCGATATTTTTTCTTTCAATTATGACATCGCAAACTCTGCATATTGCCAGAGTCAAGCATACTTTTGCATAATTTTTTGCCAGTTTTGTTGAAACTTGACGAAGTGTAAATAGATAAAATCAATAAGTTAGCAGTAATCATTTAGTCTAGTCAGTCAGATGTTCAAGTAAACCGGAGATACTGGAAACAAATCCTCGGCGCTAACCTCTCATCAAAGAATTTTTAAAAATATTGTAGTATTTAATTAATTACGATATTTTCCATCACTGAGAGAATTTCATAATTAAGTAACTAATAATTTGTAATTAGTAACTAATCAAAACTTTACTTGAAGATGGTGAACCAGGCCCATTGTATTACAAATAGTTCCATGCCAGGCAAAAAAGGTGTTTATCCTGGTTTTACCAAGTTATATTGGTCCACATTATATATATAATTACACATTTAAAAAAAAGCCTTGATGCTGAACAAAAATAATGATGCTGATTTCAAATATCTTAGAAATAAATATCATCCACAAGGCGCTTATAATGGCCTGTTAAATATTATGTATTTAACACAGTGTTGGACATTAATTGATTAATATTTTAATCATCTCAGTAATTGATTGAAAATTTAACTGCAATTATTTTAATCACAATTAATTTAACTGCAATTAATCTGTTAGTTGCATATTGCAATTTTAGGCATGATGACATATTTTTAAATACCTTTCCTTATTGTAGGTACACGTCTCCTAGTTTCAAAAAAAAGTTTATTTCAGCAATAAACTTAAGTTTTAACGTAAATTAATGTATTTTCTGCTATGTAATTTGAATTCAGCGCGAAAACGCTCGTAGGTGTCATGGCGTCGGCTTGCTCGTCAAACTTCAAGCAACACGATGACTTTTACTGAGACGTGACGTCATTCCTTTTGATTAGCGTTTCAGATAACATGGCGGATTGCTGTATTTAATACTTTTATTTTATTGAAAATCTTATTAATCTTAATGTTTATATTAAAACGGGATCATATTTTAGAACTTTTTTAACATATATTTTTCTGTAAAACCATTTATTCTCTGATTCTTTAATCGTGTCATCATGCCCATTGCAAGATACAATTAAAATATTGCAACTAATTATATTCAATTGTTGTAACATGCAATTAAAATTAACAATTAATAATCATCTTTCACATCATGATAAAGCTACAAGCTTCTCGTGTAGCGGGTTCGGTTCCGGTTCAACCGTCTAATCTAAATCTAAAAATCTATGAATCTATAAAAACATAAAAACTTTTTTGGTTTTTTTCCTCAAAAAAAAGTCAGGCGCCAACATAACATCACATGAGCAAGTCATGACGAAGTCATAAAAAAATCAGCCTCAAAATCGCTGGTAGCGCGATACGGAATAATTACCAAATAATGTTTCAGTAAAATGTCCAATCTACAATATTCAGGATACTTACCCTACATGTGGCATAGCCGTGGGACACCCTGTATTTAGTGAGTTAGATTGCTAGTTAGATCAACTGAACTAAATGAACTCATTGAACTAGATGAGTGATACATACCTTTATCTCCCACTGAACTACTCATTTCACTTCAGTGAACAATTTTGCGCATCTCTGGTTTGAAGGGCGGATTGACGGTCGACATTTGACGGCTTTCTACGCCACAATATTATACATATCCTCCAATAGATGTCAGTAAGAGTAATTTTATATTAAACGGCATAAACATTAAATAAAACGACAATTTCTATCAATAAAAATTTGGTGGATCGATTAATCATCCCCGAACCAGGGTACTAAATTTCATCAAAATCTTTGGAGCCCTTTCCGAGATTCAGAAAATATATTGAGGTTTATACAAGGATTGCTCGTTTAAAGGTATTAGAATATATTTTTTGTATGATTGGGTTGTCTGTATTATGTATGGTATGTAGCACGAACGAAACTATGAGAAACATCAATCGGCGCTCCTACCATGGTTCTCTTTTTCTAGCTGATTAGATAACTCATATTTTTTAAAATTTATGTTATTGTGGCCATGTTATTTTATTATAGTTAATGCCCAGTAACAGTTCCCCTATTTACTAAATATTGACGATGTGTGGCGTAATGGTTACCATGCCGGACTACCGATCGGAGGGTCCCGGGTTCGATTCCCGGCGAATTTTTAGAGAAGAAGAGATTTAAATGATAAGTTTAAAATTTCTGTTGTCGGTCTGGGTGTTTGTGGTTGTCTTTGTATGTGTCCATGGCACCCACGACACAGTGTCTATCTATCTATCTTACTGTGAGGCTCTGAGTGTGAAACGTTATTATAAATTTAAAATTCATATTTACATGTTTTCATCAAGTCATAAGTTTCAAAGAAGCATCTAATTATATATTCACTGATATCCATGAGACGGCTTTAGCTTCCTCTTGAATGTGTAAAACCTAGTTTTGTAACAAACTGGAATTTATCCACGTCCTTATGTCTATGCCCCTCAAGTTTTTAATATAAATGACTTATTTATAATATTTATATTTGCAGGAGTACACTGGGGAGAATGATAGTGATTTGTATCTTGAAGAGCGGTTGTTTGCACTCAGACAAGCTCAGGAGGAGAAGCGACGGGTTCAATTGTCTGTACCGGGTATTATTAACCCACATGAACTGCCGGAGGAGATGCAAGATTAAAGATAGGTGTAGTGGACAGAGGACATAATACAAATGGTAACAGTTCACTTACATGATTGGTGAATGTAATTGTTAAATAAATTTCGCAACTTAATATTTACTATTATTTATTGATTTTGAAATGTATCTTCATGCAAAAACGAATTTAACATTTCCCAAAACAACACCATTTTTGAGACTAATTTTATTGAACACAAACATGTAACGTACATATTAATTTTATTATGATGGCTAGACTTATCCAATAATTTATCATTGTTAATATTTAGTTTTAGTGGACTGTTATCATTATCACACGTCCATATTATTATATTGTGCTATGTTTAAAAATACCTTGTTATGCCAGTTTGTACAAAGGATCGCAAGGATCTGTGTCAGGTGATGAATGAAAGCGAAAAGGTTATAATAACTCTAAATAAGGTATGTTTGGCAAGCACAACACATAGTGTACGGCCTTTTTTAATTTTAGACATGAAATCATGCATCAATATACATTGCTAGAAAATAAATAGATACCAGAATTAGTATATTTCTAATTTGATTATCCTTAAATGATAGGTAATGGTAATGAAATCTCTGTGATGGAATCCAATGTCGGATGTTCAACATGTACGCAATGGAATCTAAGTATTATGAGTAGATTCTAGTAAAACTTTAAGAAGTGAATTGCTGTTAGTAATGTTTATTATGTTTTGTTTAACGTTGTCAGAACTAACTTTATGGATGGTTTGGGAATCTAAAAACTTAAGATTTCTAAATGCATTTGGGTACGAATAATAAAGTCTTTCGATTTTGTGTTTGAAATAAACTGATAAATAATAAAGTGTTTGCCTTTTTAATGCAAAAGGTTTTTTAAATCACCAAGTGGGTAGTTTAATGCAAAGATTTTTCTTAGTTGTACAGTTTTACTTCGAAAGTTTTCCGTACAATTTTATAAGTACTTGGTTTTTTCTACGAAATAGTTTTGTTAAGCAGTATTACTTGTCTTATTACGAATATATTATAGACAAAAAAAGGCTTTGGGAAGAAAAGTTATTTAAAACAAAACTTATTTCGGTTTACAATTATTTGTTTTATAAATTTATATTTCCTTAAAAATTAGCGCCAAGTTTTACCACAACTATTTCCTCAGAAAAAAACTATAAGTACATATATATAAATTATGTAGGGTGGGGTCAAAGTTTGGATGGGTGGGTAATCATTTAATATTTTCAATAATATTAAGTGATCGTATGGCAAGTCACTCTGGGTTGACCAAAAGTTGAAAATGTGGCAATGTGATTGTCAGTGCCACATTTAAGCTTTTTTGAAAGACGCTAGTAGAACCCCTTTTCGCATTAATATACTGTAGGGAACGGAAGGGGGATACTTAAGGAAGCAAGTTGAGGTTATTCATTGTGTATCCTGCTCTAAATATGCTACGATACTATCGGAGTCAAGTGGAGAATCCTCTGTTGTATGTGCCGACCGCTATGTTTTCTTCGGGCGCTGTGAGACGCGCGATATGTAGGTAAGATCGGTTTTAAATCAGCGTACAGTACCTGGACGACCGAGCGTTGCTCGGATAAAAACACTCATTTGCTTAGTGTTACTTAACAACGCCATCTGAAATAACTCCTAGGTAATAAAAAAAAAACAACGGGTTGCACTTCGTGAGTGCCGGCAGAAGTGAAAACTTGAACATTAACATTGTGCATTTTCGATATTTTGGAATGGTAAGGGAATAATTTCGCACGAATTGCTTCATCAGTATTATTTTTCATCTAGTATTTTCAGTAGGTTTTCATCTAGTATTTTTATAAAGTACTTACTCTTTTTCTTTTACTATTTCTTCGTCACTTTTTTTCATTAATAAATGCACTTTGTTCAGATTCCATATTTTAAACATTTTTATATATACACGAATTTTACAAGTACATATAAGAACAGAAAGTCGAGCCATCAGCTGTCACCCCTCCGTCTCACGAATATTCGATCAGCCCCCTGATTCTGAAAGAAATTATTTAATTTACTTTGATTGAAATAATTTCAACAAATCAGCTCACTATTGGCTGGTTTTTAATTCTGAAAGAAATTGTTTAATTGCTTTCAGAATTACAAAATTAGCCAACAGGTCACGTGTCCTGACGCGATTTAGCATTTTTTACCCATCCCAAAAAAGTGCACAACGCCGCTAAAGAAGATTTCACTTCAAAAAGTTATTTTCATAAAAATAAAAAATGGTTTTGATTGAGATTTGAACCCGTGTCTCTAGTTCCGCAGTCAGGTCACGCAACCATTCGGCCAAGGAAGCTTTAATTTAATGAACGAAATTTTCATAGAACTCAAATCGACATTGTCATTTTATTTGAACGTCGGATTGGCCCAAGGTAGGAGCCCAAGAAGGGATTTTCGGATTAACTCGCGCACGTCCGATTAAGATACGGGGTACACCTTGCATCCTGTTGAGTACTGCCACGATTAAAAAAAGATCTTCTATATAGGTGCAGTATTTTTTTATCTTACTTCCGGACGTTAAAATGGTCAGATTAGAATACCCCGTTACTATTGAACCATGAATTTTAAATAATAAAAATCTTCCGAGTTTGCCAAAATACCGTTTTTTTATTTCGCTATTTTGTATACATTCATACTAAAATCATCAGATTACTGAAATATGACTTACCATGCATTTAAATTTAATTTATTGTACTATTTTACCTGTACCTTTTGTATAAAATTTTTGAAAACTCTCTCCACCGGTTAGATACTAAACGTCATAAAATATAATCTTTTATCTTCCTACCACCCAACCTATAAAATGCACAAGGTCCTGATGACGCTTGAGGAAATCCACAATGAGCCTCGTGGGCTCCCCCGTTTGACAGCGTTTACGACACAATATTATTAATACTCTCCAATAGATGTCAGGAAGAGTCGTATTTTTCAGTTTATATTTAAATTGTACGTAAGTACATTATTCTTAGTCTAAGTTAAATTAATTATCACTGAAAATATTTTTATACAATTAAAATTTTCTAACACTAAAAATTTGCTGGATGGATTTATCACCCCCGAAACCGTGGGTACTAGGGTACTAAATTTCATCAAAATCTTTGGAGCCGTTTCCGAGATTCAAAAAATATATTTTTAGATAGGTATATACACAAGAATTGCTCCTTTAAATGTATTAGATATTATTCAGCGCCTATACGGATGTTTCAAACGTGCTTACACCTGCGCTACTTTTTAAACTGCAAACAATCACACGTTATACGGGTTATACCAGCTTTTTCGTTCTCCAAGCAGTTTAGGGGTGGCAGCTGTCGTAGCAGATATATACGAGCTTCAGTTTTATCTGAACAGTTTTAACTATACTGTCAAATCGGATCATGTGAAAGCAAAACTGAGAACTGCACTTTTTTTGTATCGGGAGGAAAACCTTCAAAAGGTACCCGGCACCTTGGGAGAGGAAACCGGGTTATGTGGAATTTAACCGCACTAAACCCCCTCCCGCCTCAGCGCTTGGGGAGGACTCCGGGATCTCCAGTGAAACGCACCGGTGTCTTCCACGCGCGGCGCCCAGTATGGGGCATCGGGAGAGCAGATGTGTTCTATGACGACCCATGTGGCGCAATGGTTACCATGCCGGACTGCCAAGCGGAGGGTCCCGGGTTCGATTCCGCTGGGAATGGGAATTTGAATGATGAGTTTAAATTTCTGTTCTCGGTCTGGATGTTTGTGTTTCTCTCTTTGTATGTGTCCATGGTACCCACGACACAGGGTATATCTACCCTACTGTGCGGCTATGAGTGTGAAACGTTATTATTTATTTTATTTTATTATTATATTCTACTCTTTATTATATTTATACGCGCTAGCTAGAGGCGAGTTACCTATCTTCCGCTATTTAAATTTTGTTTTAATCTGATGCTGCACGGTAATAGTAGGCTCGGACCGAGTGCACTCTGATTACTACTCGGACGCTACTTGTATCGTGTAAACAGGTAATCCGTGCGTTTTGCTTGCTTTATTTTAATTTTTTTGAAGTAGCAGATGAGCATGAAGGCCCCGTGGTGTTAAGTTGTCACTGCAGATCATGTAAAGCTTCACAACCTCATGTAAAGCATCATGTAAACCATCATGTAAAGCACAACCTGCTCAAGCAAACCTGAATCTTGATTGCGGTCGCCTCATGTAAGTACACCTTTCCACCGAAACATACTAGAATTGCTTCACGGCAGAAATGGGTGCAGCCGTGGGTGGTACTACCACTGTGGAATCTTCCAAGTTCTGCCACCTTGTTATGGTTCAACTCTTTTATTAGCATAGCTGAAGTAACTGCGACACTTTGAAATGAAACAGCAGATCAGTCTGTTCTATGTTGAGTGGATCCGTCTGTTCCAAGAGTTGACACAAAATGAATGAAACTTAAGAATACACTATGAATGAGAAAACAGCTATCACTACCACGGTTAATACGAATCTAACGACACCCCTCAAGCTAAAATCCGTCAAGCCGTTCAGGCTGCAGAGCGTGCCAAACAATTATACACACATACATACATTATTTATTATTTGAGTTGGTGGGGAAGGGTACAACCCTAAGGCCACTGCGACCAGTAAATGATCTACATATTGTAGCCTGGCCCCGTGTTTATATCTGATTCCCAAGGCCGACGGTTGTTAGGAACCGTACGATGCGCTTGGGATCTAGAATCTAGAAGTTTGACATCTTCCGATGTGACTAGTAAGTCAGAGCAGAAGTCAAGAGCAGAAGTCGGATACTAGGCTGCCGCCTAGTATCCGACTTCTGCTGTGTGTAAGTGCAACACAGTCACAGAGGATGTGTATACCCGTTTCCTCTTCGCTATTGCAGAATCTGCATATAGCAGTGGAACTTAGGTTTAGTTTGAGCATATGCTTGTTTAGTTTGCAGTGACCAGTAAGAGTCCTTACAAGCAGACGTACTTCGTTGCGCTGTAGATTGATCACTTGTTTTGAGTATTTGCTAGAGTAGCCAGCCACCAAAGCCCTTGCATGCGTCATGCCTCGAGCTGACGCCCATAGGCCTTTGCCCTGGTTCATAGACCAGACATGAAGAATGGTTCGGGAAGCGGTTTTTGCAATGCCCACCGTTGGCTCAGGTCCAATGAAGGGCAACGCAGCACCTTTTTTGGCATACATACATACATACTCGTACTCTCGAAAAACATAACCCTCCTTCTGGCACAGTCGGGTAAAAAAGCGACGCCTGCACTCTCTTCTAAAAGATATCAAGAGCGTATAAAACGCTGGTCTGAAACCTAGCTTCGTTATTTAAGAATAAACGTTACAATCGTTACACACTCATAGCCCCACAGGAAGGTAATTAATACCAACACACATACAAAGACAGGAACACAAATACCCAGACTGAAGACAGACAGAAGAACTGCCCAGCATCAGTGTTCTGCGATTCCTTTTTTACCAAACGTCCTAGGTTTCAAATCAACATTACAAAGTCAATAGAACATAATATATTTACTAAATATTCTCAATAATCGTATATTAAATTATATGTGTGTGTCTATTATATTTGTTGTTGAATTATTATTTCACTCATATAACATTATAAATATATTGATATTTATTATTATAATAATAATAATAAATCATTTATTTTCAGGCAACAAGGCCCATACTATAAAATAAATACCTTATGGACTAACATACATATTATTTATATCTTAAAACTAAGGTCACTTTTTTTCGGCGTTCTGAGACGCGATTTCGGTGACTCCAGGCGGTCGACGGCGTCCGCGATATTTGCGGAAAACGACTCCCTTCGGCCATACCTCCTCCTTCATGAACGTAGTCAGAAGGTCAGTCGGAACGCGCACCACAAACGAACTAAAGTTCACCGCATTGCGCGATTCTAGCTTCTCAACCCACACTGTATACTTTGTCTTCGCCTTCACGTACTCCACGACATCGGAGACCTTCGTGGCGAAGTGCAGACGGGACACGTAGATGTGTGTGATTGGGACGGCAGGACGCAGAATCTGATTATTCCCTGTCGGAGCAGTGCCAGATTGGTTGCGGCAAGGAGGCCTCCTTTTTTTTAGCTCCACCTTGATGAAGCCGTCCTTGTCCGATTGTCCAATAGACACCGCACTACGAGGGGGTTCATGCGGGTATTCCCGCTCCCACTCTTTGCTGTTGCTGGCGGACGGCGGCTGCGGCGTAGTCACGTTGAGGCGGTGACGAAACTTGCGCATGCGGCACCTCCGACGGGGGAGGCGGGGGACGGTAAGATAAGAGTACATTTTTATATAATATGTCGCAGTCGGAAATGCAACTACTGTCGTAATATTTTTGTAAATAACCCTTAGAGAAAAAACAACTTTCTAATTTTTTTTAAATTTCTAAGCTCTCCCTTGTCTACTACGGCCTATTCAATTAACTTATGCACTATTTTTACCGACTTCCAAAAGGAGGAGGTACTGTATTCGGCTGTATGTATTTTTTTTTATATATGTTCACCGATTACTCCGCCGTTTGTGGACCGATTTTCAAAATTCTTTTTTTGTTCGTATGCTTATACTCCCGAGGTGGTCCCATTGTCACCAAATCAGGATCTGATGATGGGATCCCAGGGAAATCGAGGGGAACTCTCAAATTTTATAGGCACACACATTGATTTTCTTATACTTTCTGAAGCATAAGATATATTTGTGTATAGTGATCATCATCTCATGTTGCTGAGCTGATGATGGAAGGTACTGCAACAGTGAGGAGTTGAAAGCAAATTCTTTCAATAAATAGTTTTTTATTCCAAATCTTACATTCCTGAGGTGGTCCAACTGTCACCAAGTCAAAGTCTGATGAAGGGATTCCATAGAAATCGAAGGGAAAATTCAAATTTTATAGCACAACAAATGATTTTCATATTTTTACTAAAGCAAAACAGGCATTTTTGTATAATTATCATCATATCATGTTGCTGAGCTGATGATGGAAGGTACTACGAAGGTTAGGAGTTGAGAGCAAATTCTTTCAATAAATGGTTTTTTGTTCGATATCTTACATACCTGAGGTGGTCCAACTGTCACCAAGTGAAAGTCTGATGATGGTATCCCAGAGAAATCGAAGGGAACATTCAAATTTTATAGCACAACAAATGATTTTAACTAAAGAAAAACAGGTATTTGTGTATAATTATCATCATATCATGTTGCTGAGCTGATGATGGAAGGTACTACGACGGTTAGGAGTTGAGAGCAAATTCTTTCAATAAATGGTTTTTGTTGGAAATCTTACATTCCTGAGGTGGTCCAACTGTCACCAAGTCAAAGTCTGATGAAGGGATTCCAGAGAAATCGAAGGGAAAATTCAAATTTTATAGCACAACAAATGATTTTCATATTTTTACTAAAGCAAAACAGGCATTTTTGTATAATTATCATCATATCATGTTGCTGAGCTGATGATGGAAGGTACTACGACGGTTAGGAGTTGAGAGCAAATTCTTTCAATAAATGGTTTTTGTTGGAAATCTTACATTCCTGAGGTGGTCCAACTGTCACCAAGTCAAAGTCTGATGAAGGGATTCCAGAGAAATCGAAGGGAAAATTCAAATTTTATAGCACAACAAATGATTTTCATATTTTTACTAAAGCAAAACAGGCATTTTTGTATAATTATCATCATATCATGTTGCTGAGCTGATGATGGAAGGTACTACGAAGGTTAGGAGTTGAGAGCAAATTCTTTCAATAAATGGTTTTTTGTTCGATATCTTACATACCTGAGGTGGTCCAACTGTCACCAAGTGAAAGTCTGATGATGGTATCCCAGAGAAATCGAAGGGAACATTCAAATTTTATAGCACAACAAATGATTTTAACTAAAGAAAAACAGGTATTTGTGTATAATTATCATCATATCATGTTGCTGAGCTGATGATGGAAGGTACTACGACGGTTAGGAGTTGAGAGCAAATTCTTTCAATAAATGTTTTTTGTTGGAAATCGTACATTCCTGAGGTAGTCCAACTGTCACCATGTCAAAATCTGATGATGTGATACTAGGGAAATTGAGGGAAACACTGAAACTTAATAGGCAGACACATTATTTTAGTCATATTTTTTAACATAATACACATATTTATGTCCGGTAATTATCACCTCATGTTGCTAAGCTGATGATTGAAGGTACAACTCCTCAACGGTTAGGAGCTGAGAGCAAATTGTTCAAGTGTACTGATAGTAGTTTTCTTTCAGGCTATAAGATGGCTACCTATTAGATAAACATGATTATAAAAGGTATCTCTTTAACGTTTAGAAGTTAAGTGAAAAAAATTCCAATTATGCTTATACCTACATATGTGCAGAATAATTAAAATTACTAAAAAGAGTGAAATAAATTAAGTTTTTAACAAAAAAATAGAACCGACTTCAAACGGTAAAAAATAAAATTGTTCAGTAGGTACCTACTTCTTCTTGCTTATGGTAATGACTCTTCAAACTATTTTTGGAGTCGGGCCCTTAGTAAAATCAAAAATGTCCTGTCTTAGTAAATATAGTGTACCTTTCGTTCTGAATGGGCACCGACTTCAATATAGTTTTAACAGTCATTACCATAAGCAAGAAGAAGTAGGTAATGTCCCACTGTCTGTACTGTCGGTGCCCATTTAGAACGAATAGTACGACATTTTAGTAAGAGCCCGAATCCAAAAATAGTTTTAAGAGTCATTACCTTAAGCAAGAAGAAGTAGGTACTGAACAATTTTATTTTTTACCGTTTGAAGTCGGTTCTATTTTTTTGGTAAAAACTTAATTTATAATGATTGATGTCGTAAAGCATCTTATTACACGTGTAAAAATGCAATAATAATAATAATGAGACACACAAAATAAAAAATAAAAATTAGTAGCCTAAAAATCGGCAACTTTCAATAAAAAAATTATAAGTCGAATATCTCGAAAAGGGTTAAGTTTAGGGTAGGGTGTTCCATAGTGAAAAAGTCAGAAATGATGGGTACTCCACGTCCTTAACGGATCTAGCATGACTTTTCCTGTAACCCTGTTTATTATCTAGCCATTATTTATAATATCTACTCAATTTAGATAAAGTGATAATTGACAATGAATTAATCACATTAACTAGCAATTTTATATAATATCTTCCAAGGCTAATCAAGGCTTGGATAATGTAATAAAATAAGTGGCTCTGTGACATCTCCAACGCTGCGGGAAGACCACTCCCTCCGCCCCAGCGTAGAAAGCGCGGCACCTGCGCTTGCCTTCGCTACGGTTCTCTTGATGATGCCTGCGCTTTCCTACGGCTACGGCGCGGCGGCGGACGGGGAATGGTCTCCCTCCGCGCCACCGGCTTTTTATATACACTCTAGGGGTAGTACAGGCAAGACCACGTGGATAGTGGGGTGCTCTGATTCGGGTTGGGTATTTTCGAATATAAATAATAGCTGTGCCCGCGACGTCGTCCGCGTGTATAAAGACTTTTATAAAATGGATTGATTAAAAATTAAAGATTATTTATTTGCATTGAATAAGTAGTAGATAGATTATTCTTACATTATAGTGAAATCACTTATAATACAATGTTCATATGTTCAGAAGAAACCTAATGTATTTTTTCTAAATCCTTCAAACCTAAAACAGTAAGGAATGCTTACTGTCCACTTTTCTCACGTTTCGCTTTTCTCGCGCAATCAGATTCTCTTTACAAATATGTACCTCGTTTATTAAAGTAAAGAGATACTGCTATGCCCGTGGCTTCATCTATGTTAAAAATAGTATCTTTAGTAAATTGGGTGAATTTATACTGCAAAGAATGTATAGACTCATTATATATACATAGCTTTAACCTACTGCAGAAAAGAGGTGCACTATACAACTATTTGTAGTTGGGAGATAAAATTTCTAAACATACACGTGCTTAGGATTAAACAATCGGAAAAATAATTGTAAGGTCAATTAATAAACTATAGGTTTAAAACTTGCGGACAGCAATTTGGTCATAAGTCATAACTCATATAACATTGTGAAAACTAAAGCAGAAGGCAGGGTCTCTACACAGTGTGCTATCTGTATTTGGAAATAAAGAATATTTTTATAAAGAATCTTTAAAGAATCCTTAATATCTCCATCAATCAACGTGTGTGGATGAGCCCTCAGCCCGTACGCAATAAAGAGACGCAAAAAATGAGTTAAGTTATCATTGGTCCAATTAACAATGTTCAGCATCATACGTATACCTACCCAACGATGGGACAACCCGCGTGGCGCAATGTTTACCATGCCGGACTGCTAATCGAACTGTCCCGGGTTAGAATCCGGGCGAAGCCGAAATTTCAATGATGAGTTTAAACTGTTCTCGGTCTGGGTGGTTGTGTTTCTGTCTCTATGTGTGTTCATGGCACCCACGACACAGGGTATATCTACCTTAATGAGAGGCTATACGTGTGAAATGTTATTTTTTATTTTTTTACACTATGTACTTACTTTTATTAGACTTAAGGCTTTTATTTGAAATTATCTCCATCGAATCACTTTGGAGAAGAAATGAATATTGCTCAATAACGCCATCTACCGTATGACATGTAAACTTTGTGGTTGATAAATCGAATGTCAAATTACCAAATAGGTAGATATTGAGATTAACAGTTGGTTCACTAAAAGTTTAACTATTCGTCACCTAGATGTCTGCAGTAGTCTCGTTTTGTTAAGACTTTGTACATTCTGTATGAAGGTTTAGATTCCGTATCTTACAACCTTAATGCTGGATGCATTGAGATTGTAAGATTTGGATTTCGGTTCATCGGAGCTAGAGGCCTCCTCAATATTGCGAGAGCTCCATGCTCAGCAGTGGAATGCTAAAAAGGTTGCAGCTTGATATAATGTAGCGATAATAATCGTTTCAGCTGCAGCCTGTTCATAATATTCCACCCCAAAAGAAGACTAATAAGCTGAGCAACTAACCCAATGGAGCCTGTGATGTAAGGTTCGGCGGCGGTATGGCTCGCGATGCGCTTATTAGGTACCTACCTATAGTCTAGCCATTCTCGGCCAACGAAAGAAATTACAGTAAGCTGATCTAAGTATATTCATTATAGTCGACAATATTAGTGAGAGTTCAAAATAATTTTAGGTACTTAAATTTAAACTTTTATTTATGGTTTTGAATGGGCTGTTACCGAAACTTTCATACAAATTCCCCAAAGTGCCTTTTAAGTTTATGTCGCGTATTGTGTAAATGAACATAACTTTTTTGTTTATCACCCGATTGATATGAAATACACACTAATGTTACGGAAATTCATTCATCAATATATCAGTAAACACATCATTCAAAAAAGGGAAAAGAATTTGAGAATGAAATATTAAGTTAAGGTTAATTATTGTACGCTTGAGATACCAACTTTCGAATCCATTTTATTTGCTATTGAGGGGTAGTTTTGAAAAAAGCTTAAATAGAATTCTTACTATGTTAGTAAAGATTACAAATACAAAATTATAAGTATATTACTCTGCACAAAAATATTCTGTACATCAAGTTTCGACACTCAATTTTCAAAGAGTTTCAAAGAAAATTGACATTTAAAGGGTGAATTTCGGGAAATGCTGAAACACGTATTCTTTTATTTTGGTTAGAAAATATTTTTACCAAATTTCAAGAAAATCTATTGAAAAAATCCAAGTTTTCCATACAAATTTTCATCGCTCATTTCACACCCTTAAAGGGTGATTTTTAAAATTATCTATAGCCTAAATGTTAGCGAGGACCAATATATATAAAACAAAAAAAGTGTGATCAAAATCCGTCCAGTAGTTTTTGCGTGAAAAGCTAACAACAGACAGACAGACAGACAGACAGACAGACAGACAGACAGACAGACAATAATTTCAAAACTTATATTTTTAGCTTCGGTTACTTATAAAAAGACCCCTAGAAGTATTTTTTTAAATTTATATGCAATGTACAGAATTGACCCTGCTTACAGTTTTATTATATGTATAGATTATAGTGAAAATGTGTTTCAGGGACATTGCTTAGCTCAATGACACCTGCGGTTAAAAGAAGGATGGGTGGCCATTCAGCAACATCTAGTGCGGTCATAAGCAGGATGGGTGTCAATAAAGCTCAGCATTGTCGAGTGCGGTCATAATCATAAGTAGGGTGGATGGCTACGAGGCTTCATTACAATGAGGCTAAACGTGAGCCGCCATATTGTAGAACGTATCGCAATAACAATCCGCCTAATCGTGGACCCGCCACAATACAGAACGGCCCTGTTTTAGGAACCGGCTAGCTGTAATGTTATACGGCGGATAACGATCCGACTGCGACATATATAACGAACAATAATTTAAACAAGCAAATTACATACAAAAGCACAATTATTTTAAATTTAAATATTATAAAATTAATTTCTCTTAGTGGTCTGTAAATCGTGATAAATTAAAAATATTATAAATTTTTCTTTTTCCATGTCATAAAATCTGCGATTGAATAGAAATAATGAAAGGTAAGTTGGTCATAACCTATGTAAGTCTTGTCTTGTCTGAGGTCTATTACGTTGCCAATGCGGAGAAATCATTTTTGATATACGTTATATTATACCAAATGTTACATTTATAAAAAAATATTCATTAAACATTTATTTTATGAGATTTTATGTCTCAAAATATCGTGATTCCTAAAATCTTCCAAATCAATCTGCCAGCCCATTTTTATAATCCGTCACCAATGTCACCATTTTTTTTTTTTTTTTTAATTTCGTTTTACGGCATTGGATGAAAATCCTTTCTGCCATTCAATATTTACTTTTCAATTTTAATAATGGCGTCGCAAACTCTGTGCATTGCCAGCGTCAAGTAAACTTTTTGCATCACTGTAGTCATAGAAAAAAGTCAGTTAGTCGTCAGGTATCAGTCAGTCTAGTCAGTCAAATGTTCAAGTAAAGTGATGGCTACTTTACCAGAACATGCCCGATGGAATTTTGGAGGCAAGCCGAAAAAACATGTTTTCGCACTGTCATTAACCTATATCGAGCAAAATGCCATCAACTTTATTCGATATAACTCAAAAATACACCAAGAAAATGAAAATAAAACAAGAGCACAACTTGTTCCTTCAGACTTCCCGCCAAAACTCCCAATGTCACCATAATCTGCCAGAGACAAAACTTAGGAGTGAAATCTGGTCCATGGTGAAAAATGGCAGAAATCTGACACAAATGGTCACACTTGCCGGACTTTTCAATTTTGTCATAGTTGTAATTAATTTGGTTTTCCCTACACGATTAAAGTAGCGAATAGAGTACGCAACTTCTAGGGCCCTAACTAAGTTAGGACCCTAAACTAGAAATTGTAAAGTGTGATCAAATTAGATAAAATAAATAAATAAATTTTAACATTGTTATCAATATGTGACCTAATGCGTACCCACTTATTTTTACGTAAATTCTCGTATATTTCTATTTACGGCAACACTTAAAACTGTTATAACCCGACTAAATCAAAAAGTATATTACTATTCCGGTTTTTAAGTCATTGCAATTGTATGAAAATATGCCGCATAATCGAACAACTAGCGACCTCTGCTAATTTTCCGGACATTCGTGAATGAAATTTTAATATAGGAGTCCTGGACTGCAGTGTGACCATTTGTGCCAGATTTTTACCATTTTGGCAGATTTCACTCCTAAATTTTGACTCTGGCAGATTATGGTGACGAATTATAAAAATGGCAAATTTTGGCAGATATTGAAGATTTTAGGAATCACGATATTTTGAGACATAAAATCTCATAATTTAAATGTTTAATGAGTATTTTTTTTATAAATGTAACATTTGGTATAATATAACGGAGATCTAAAATGATTTCTCCGAACTGGCAACGTAATATTTAAAAGCCTTTTACACGGTCGGCTCCAACCACCAACCATCGTGTCCTTGGTCGGGTTGATGTAAAAATGGACAGTGTAGAAATCGGTTGACCCGACCGATTTTGGTTGATCCCAACGGCCTTGGTCGCGAGCGCATCCCTCACGACAGGCTTTACAGGCTTCATCCGCAGTCGGACCTGACCGTTTGGAACGCTGTCGGCCGACGCGAGCCTCAGTGTGCTCTTGTCAGTTGATGTTGATTTCAATTAGTAATACATTAAAAGTGTCTTGATCCATTCTTAGGAAATTTCGAAAGTCTTCGGAATCAAGAATTCTAAAAATATTAAGGTGGCTCAAAGTAATCCACTCTTTGAGACTCTTTTTTTATACATTTTCTTTTATCTCTCTGTTTTTCTCCTTCACTCAAGCATAAAAAAGTTATTTCTAAACCAACCTTCTTTATTTTGAAAGGCAAAGAGCCATAGGGATATGTTTTTAACGCTTTGAATACCTGAAAAAACTGGCAAGTTCTGCCAACCACCAACTGACCAACCGTGTAGAACGAATACAAAAATTGATTGGCCCGTTGGTCATCGGTTAGTCCCGACCGTGTAGAAGGGCTTTTAAAACGCAAAAGCTTGGTTGTTTGTTGCTCAATCGTGCAAAAACAGAAGGGTTGAGGTCTTGAGGAGCATGTCAGGGCTCGAAAAACTCAAGTGGCAGTGTATTTGGCAGAATTTGGCCCAGCCTGTGGCAGATTTGGCAGAATGGCCCAGCCTGTGGCAGATTCGCCAATTTTGAGATGGTCACACTGCTGGACTGACTCAACTCAATTTGCTTCACAGAGTACAACATTATTTGCTTTTGCTTAGAAGAGAAGATAGATAGATACGTCAGTTAATTTTAACCTAAATCAATACCTAACGAACGCATTTTCTTTCTTTTTAGTTGACTGATAACATTATCAGCCGTGAAATATGTGTCGTCAAAGTAATAATATTATTTTGGTGTAAACTTAGTGGTTGGTATTGTACGCAGGTGCAATATCGATAGTGATACTCTTAAAATAGTTGAGGCTGTCTGTAGATATCTTTAAAAAGTTTACTTTTGAGACTGAGCGAGGAGTCTCAAGCGATCAACAAAATGCCAGATGTGAAGGAAAAAAATTCCCAAGAGGAAACAACAGATAATTTAGTACCCAATGAACCTGAGACTGGAGAACTAGTAGCAAGTGATAATGTGGATGTAAGTATGTAATAAGTTTTGTTTAATGAGTCTTAGTAAGAGGCGAAAACAGCACCTTCCCTCATCTCGAATGACTTCTGGATAAAAACTGACATCATAGATTGAATCATTCAAAATTCAAGGCTGGATATCATGGTTGAGCAGTTATATCATTGAACAATTTCCTCTAAAATAGATAGTTAAATTATATTCCACAACTACCTGCAAATGGATTTGGATTGATGAATGTTTGCTGAAACTCCCAACTTGGACTTAAAATTACTTTCATAAAGTAGGCAATGGAAGATTTTTTGAGCAATTGTGTAATTCTTTTATTACTTAAGCTAATTGCCCTGAAGGTTAAACAAAAACTGAAATCTGTCTTACTTTAAATAAATGTTGCTGTAGCAAACAGTGTTGGATTTGCCTTAAGGCTCAGAGGGCCTGGGCGTTGAAGCAGCCAGACTTAAGGATGGTAAACCATGATAAAAACTTTATATAATAATAAAATTATAAGAACATTTGTCGTAACTAGAGCAAAATCCGCAATTTTTTAACAACAACAGATACAACAATACGTCAAGAATAAAAAACAGTTACTACTTTTTTATTATTATTTAATAATAAATATCCTTTAAGAACCTGATTACCCTAACGATGGATAACAAAGGACTGATTTTTTGCCAGTTTTGTGCTTATGTATATTGTATAATGAATGTGTATATGCATCAGCCATAGGTACAAAGTAAAGAAATTTTGTAGGAAGTATACATGTTGTTTTGTTATTTTTACTGGTCTGTTAGAAATGGTGAAAAAAAAGACACAACTAGCCTAAGACATAATTATTGCTGAAAATAAAATTAAAATATCTAAACCACTTCCATTCATCACATGTATATAAGTTATAAAATTCTACATATACTTAAAATATTATTACGTATAAACACTAATACATATATTATAGGACAAAGTCCTTCAGTAAAGTCAAATTTTAGTCACATTTTTTTAAATTTATTTATTTATATTTATTGTTACAATGAAACAAAGTTGTACATAGAGCAGACTTAATGCCTGGAGGCATTTTCTACCAGTCAACCCTGGCTGATGGTGAGAATTTTTAGTAGGTGGCAACAATATACCTATTGTATACTGTGTCTTTCTGTTTATTTGTGGTAAGCTCAAAAACTACTCAATGCATTTTCAGGCTGTATGCCAGACAAACATAGTTTCATGAGAAAGGTTAATATTATTTGTAATTTTCATTAAAAAGTTTGTATTAGTTGGTTGATGCTGATAAGAATTTATGATGGAAAAATCATGCCTGATTGCTGTTGTGCATCACATAGAGAACAAAATAGAATTGTAGGTACATGTACTCATGCTGAGAAAGGGGCAGATGATAGTACAGGGACTACCAGCCAAGACTGCAACCTCATCACTGGCTGCAAGGAGTAGGTACTAGATTCTTGGGTACACTCATTATGATGGAGATGTGTCTCATATTTACTTACTTATGTTTATAAAATCATGATGTAGGTTAGATGTTTAATGTATTTTAGACTATGGTTTTAGGCTGGGTTTCTGTTTCCACTATAGATTTGTGAGGATTCTATAAAATGAAGGGAACCTCTTGGTTCTCAACAAACACATTCCTTGCTATGCATCTTAGTGTTGCATATATCAAATGCTTTTAATCCTTATAATTTTTTTTCAGATAAATGCCCAGATTGATGAACAACGACGCAGGATGCAACCAACTAAAATGGAATCTTTTTTTGCTATAACAAAATCATTAATCATTCGAGCTTTGGTTGTTTATTTCATAACATCCATGTTTCGTCAACCATCACCACCTAAAACTGATGTTACTCAACCTGCAGGCTCACCTCGCGTACCTGCTGTAAATATGTTTACAAATGGCACAGTATTAGATATGTACTCATATTTGTCAAAAGATGAAATGTTAAAGAGCATTAATGATGCAAAACTGATTTGGAAACAAAGTGGTCTCATTTATGGAGATTGGAATGGAGGTCCAAACGGTGATGGTACTTACACATATTCAACAGAAATTGAGGCTTCTAAGGAACTTCAAAACAATGGTTCCATATACCTTCATGTGTATTTTGTACCTACTGGAAAATCACCCAACTCAAAAGATGAAAACTATGCAGGGCCATATGTAACCTATGGCAAGAAAATGCTAAATAAATATAAAAAATTACGTTATTTAAAAACTCACAACCTATTGACTGGACAGACTGAAAAATCAGAAGAGGAAATTAAAAAAGCAGAAACAATGAAGGAAGAAATTGTATCACATTGGCATCCAAATTTGACATTGAATTTGGTAACAGATCAGACAGCGTGGATGCAGGGCAGTGTACCACCACCCCTGGATGAATTCATATTTTTCTTACCAGATGGAAAAGAGTATAAGCCAGCAGTTTTTCTAAATGATTACTGGAACATGATGAGGGATTATGTTCCTATTAACAAAACAACAAGCAAACTTCAATTGCAATTAACTTATCAACCATTAAGTCTTTTCAAATGGCAGTTGTATACAGCTCAAGCTATGAGGGATAAATTGAGTATGTTCTCTGCATTAGGAGCTGAAGAGCAGGATCAAGAGCAAGATACAGTGAAGGAACTGCTTCTAGACACTTCTCCATACTTATTGGCATTAACAATTTCAGTTTCTGTACTACATTCAATTTTCGAACTATTAGCGTTCAAAAATGATATACAATTTTGGAACAATAGGCAATCCCTGGAAGGTCTTTCTGTGAGATCAGTATTTTTCAATGTATTCCAATCGACAGTTGTGCTTCTATATGTGCTTGATAATGAAACTAATGTTATGGTGAGAATATCATGCTTCATTGGATTGCTGATTGAAATATGGAAAATCAATAAGGTTATGGATGTTAAAATTAACAGAGAGGAAAGAATATTTGGAATTCCAAAGTTAAGCTTTACTGACAAAGGGTCCTATGTGGAGTCCAGCACAAGAGAATATGACACATTAGCATTCCGCTACCTTAGTTGGGCATGTTTCCCCCTGTTGATTGGTTATGGCATTTATTCCTTGCTGTACCAAGAACACAAGGGATGGTATTCCTTTATCCTTAATATGATGTATGGATACTTATTGACATTTGGATTTATAATGATGACACCTCAATTATTTATTAATTATAAATTAAAATCTGTGGCACATTTGCCGTGGCGCATGATGACTTACAAATTCCTCAATACATTTATTGATGACATATTTGCATTTGTTATTAAAATGCCAACCATGTATCGTATTGGCTGCTTCCGAGATGGTAAGTAATTTTATATTTTATTCATAACCATAATCAATATTATGATCACTCATTATAATGTAGATTTAATTATATGTATTATTATAAGCAAAATATTTTCTTAATTGGTCCATTACTTTACAGATATTGTATTCTTCATCTTCCTGTATCAGCGCTGGATCTATAAGGTTGATAACAAGCGTGTTAATGAATTTGGCTTTTCTGGTGAAATGGAACAACAGCAGAAAGAAACTAAAAATGGAAACTTAGCTATAACTGAAGGAGATCAAGAAGTAGCTGATAAAAAGAATGATTAAATAAATTTGTTTAGTACTAAATAAATTAAATAGATAGTAGAAAATATGAACTGTATTATTAAATATTTAAATTTTGTTGTGTAATTTTCAAATTAATATTTCTTCTTGTGGTTAGAGTAATGCATTTTTAGTGTAATTGTATATTTAAACACTTATAATCTCGATGTGTTTTTAAAATTAAATAGAAAATTAGAACATTTTAATATTCCAAAAATTCAGATATGCTCTATGAAAGCAGTGATGGTCAGAGGACAGTCTGGCAGTTTCTATTGTACGAGAATTTGTAATGTACATTCATAAAATTGTTTTTAATTGTGTATGTCTATGTATTACAGATTACAAGAAAAACAGTATAGCCAGGCATTACTTCTAAATGCACGAGTTTTTATCGGTAAAACAATTTTTTTTCTTATGCACTATTTCTAAGACTTATTTTTACTGTGTATCTGTGCAGACAATTTTTTTCAATAAAGTTTAAATTTATTATGTTTGTTGCTCAAATCTGTTTTTGTGACCAAACCTACTAGTAGGTATTCTTGACATCCCTCAAACAATAACATTTTAGTATTAAATTATTTATATGTCGTAGATTTTATATGGGTCGATTTGGGAAGTACCTCACTAACCGTAAATCAAATATAGTTTGGTATAATGGTGGGTCCGACCACACTGCATGAGGCGACCATCACAACAATTCAGCTTGCTTGAGGCAAGGAGTAGCTAGTAGTGAGGGATATTCTCAAATGCACTGTAGTGTCCCCAACTTAACACTTTCCTGCATATGGATTTTCATAACCAGTATTCTACAAATTATGATTTGATGAGTTACTTAGATAATATTCATATTCAGCACTTTCTTTAGATTTAGCAGACTATATTTCAGGAGACTTTTTCCGCCGCCTGTTTTCTCTCAGCTCAACATCTAGCCCAAACGGGCACCTAAATGCATCGGGAAAAAATTACATTCATTAAGCGAATATTTTGTATTCCCAATATGATTTTTTTTTCTTTCTTTCTCGATCTTCGATTCGTAAAAAGAGCCTCTATCAGTCCACTGTTGGACATGGGCTTCCCCTAATGTTCGCCACTTCGCCCGGTCCTCCTATGTTGGTAACCTTCGTTTGTCTACACGGATTTTATCATTACGGATTCTGTCGCGTAGAGAAATACCAAGCATAACCATCGCTCGCTGAGCCTTGAGGCCCGTGAGCTTATGGAAACGGCTAACTGTAAAAGACCATGTCTCAGCACCGTAAGTTATCACTGGCAACACACACTGCTCGAAAACTTTCGACTTCAGGCACCGGGGTATACTGAGACGAGTAGACACTGTAATCCCGAACGCTGCCCAACCGAGTTGTATTCCGCGAATTACCTATCTTTCGAGTTCAACTTCGATCGATACCCATACCCATACGGATCGCTAGTCCCAGGTTAATATACTCGTCGACAACTTCGAGAGTAGCGCCATTAACAACGACCGGTAAGGGTCAAGGGTGTGAGATGGTTATTAGACATAAAATTCATCGATGTTCGTTTGTGCACCATTGATTGGACCAACACGTACAACTGGACATAACAATTTTGGTTTTCTGAACGATGAAGGGTTGAATCTCTTTGATGATGTAAAATATTTCAAAATAATATTTTTTTTAGTTTTTCCTATAATTGATGTCTTTGCAAGCTAAAATAGGTAATTACCACACATTCAATGTGATAAACGTTTAATTATATTGAAACAAATTTTACTTTATTTTAGCCCTTTTCTCATATTGAATGATCTTTTATAGTAAACTAGTCTTCCGCCAGCGGCTTCGCCCGCGTGGATCCGTTTTAAAAGTTCCCGTAGTAAAAACCATCCTAAGTCCTTTCCCAAGGTCCACTCTACCTGTGTACCAAATTTCATTAAAATCGGTTCAGTAGTTTACACGGGAAAGCGTAGCAGACAGACAGTTACTTTCGAATTTATAATATTAATATAGTATGGATTAATCCCCCAGTTATGTATAACACTAAAATAGTAATACAATGTAGGTATTATTTAAAGTTTCATCTTGAAAAAGCATAGTGATTTTAATTTGGGGCATATCTAGTTATCAATACTTATCAACAGAAATACTCAGTAGGTAAGTAGAAAGATGCACAATATTTTTTGTTGTGTCACGCACACAGCAAAAAGCATTCTCGTAATGATTCTAAGCACACAGTATAGGTAATATCGATCTACGTTTGTCTGCCACATTTGTGTATTTTATTTTTGGATAATTTTGATAAAGTTACATTTAGGCAAGGGCTTGTATCCATACTAATATTATAAATTTGAAAGTAACTCTGTCTGTCTGTGTCTGCTACTCTTTCACGCTTAAACCACGGAACCGATTTTGATGAAATTTGGCATAAACATAGAAAGGACGTTGAGAAAGAACATAGGCTACTTTTTACCGCGGGAAAATATCTCATTCCCACGGGAAGCTAATGAAATGAATGAAATGCGCCGTCTAGTGTTACCTATAAATACACTACATGTTATTACTTACTTCATTCACGTCCATTATCGTATTCGTCGTATATATCGTAACTTATATCCTTTTGTTTTATTCTTATACTTTGCTTTTCCTTTATTATTTCTTTACAAAATTATTTACTTTCTGTGTTTGTTTATTTACATTTTGAAGCAGCTATCACAATTGTCATGTCTGTCTTTTATGTTTCTTATTTTTTTTATTCGTTTTACGGCATTGTATAAAATCCTTTTAGCCATTCAATATTAAAAGAAAAAGAAATTTTTTATGTTTCTTATTCTATTTCATAGATTAATAAAGTATAGTATTGTCTTTATTCATATTTTTTTATATTAGCCCGTTAATCAATATTTTAATCTATACATAAAGATTAAGAGTTCGTTCGTTCGTTCATTTGTATGTTTATTTGAACGCACTAATCTCAGGAACTACTGGTTCCAATTGAAAAAAACTTTTTGTGTTGGATAGTCCATTTATCGGGGAAGGCTTTTTTTAAGCAGACGGGCCGCGTGGTGTTTAGCGATCACCGTCGCCTATGGACACGGGCAACCCCAGGGGAGCCACCCGAGGGCTTTAGGCTATATAACATCATGCTATGACTATATATGAATACCAAAGTCCACGCGGACGAAGTCGCGGGCGGCCACTAGTTCTAAATAAAAAAAAGGTATAATAAAAAGAAATAAAAAGGATTTATTTTAGGATTATTGGTCATTTACCAGATATTGTTTTTTTTTAATTCATTCGTGCCAAGAATATAAAAAAAACCTGTTTATTAATCTAAACTAGAGTTTGTAGAAGCGCGCATGGCCTGGCGGCTAGCGTAGAACGCAAGCGATCTATGCAGCTGAGCCAAACGGGCGCGGTCGGGTGTGAGATGGGTGACCGCTAGTGGCAAAAAATTTCATGCGCGTTTCCGTGCTTCGGAGGGCACGTTAAGCCGTCGGTCCCGGTTGTTGTCGATAGATAACAGTCGTCAAACCTTGTCGGAGGCCTTGTGGGCGGTTTGAAAACATCCGACAGCGGGTGGCCACTAACCCGCATCTCCACCAACCCGCATTGGAGCAGCGTGGTGGAGGGAGCTCCAGGCCTCCCCAATAAGGGGGGAGACCCGTGCCCAGCAGTGGGACGCAAAAAAAAAAAAGGGTTGCAGCCAAGCCAAGCCAAGAGTTTGTACATTGTATACATGCCTGTGTGATCGATTTTTGCTGGAAAATTTAATAATATGTAATAAAAAAAGTTTTATTCCCAAAAATAGGATGGCTTTTTTAATCGTTACTGTAGTGAAATAACGAATGGCGGTTAAATATCTAACTTAACCTACATTCCATTTGAAAATAAAATATCACAATAACTACAATATCTCTTAATTAATCAACAATTTCTACGACATCAGTATTATTTGAAGTAGACGATGCACTAGACAGCGTTCCGTTTGCGCTTGTGCCCCGTCGAACTGTTGGGTCCTGTAATAAAAAGTTCTAAATTAATTTCCTACAAACACTGTTTTCTACTTTACAATAATTTACTTATCTAGTAACTATGTAACGATGTACGTATGGCAAACTCTAAATAGTCAACTTAAAGAGTGTACATACAAAAGTTTTTTCGTTTGTCAGTAAACCTTTTCAGATCGCACCGCTGGGCACAGGTCTCTCCTCATAGTTGCGAAGTCTTAACACTCTTAACCATGCCTCATTAATTAGACCTATTTCGTTGCCTCAATGCAGATTTTTAAAAGTACAGTTTACGGCCGAAACCAACAGTTATGATTAATAACATAATCTGAGCTTCTACCGTTTTGTATCTATCTTCTTAACTGCTTATTTGACAATGAAACATATTATACTCTTGATATATTTGATTTAATCGCATATATCTATAGAAAGTCAATGATTTGTCTTTAAAGCTTAAATACTAGGTTATTTATTTTATCTGCCTAGAGAGGCAAAAATGGATTAGGCTGCTAGTGGCTAACCTCCCTTTCATTTTTTGAAAAGTTTTGACTGTTGCAGTATGACGCTTACTGAGACCGTCAGCTTAAAGTATCCTCCGAAATTCCTAAGCCATAAAAACGCCCTTTAATTTTTTGTTATCAATCGTCCAATGTCATTTGCTCTTGATGAAAGAAACCTGTTCGCACTGGCAATGTGAATGGCAGCCAACCGAGCTATGCGCTCTCCGTATTTTTAATGATTATGAGATTGCTTTATTTTTTATTTAATAATAAAAACTGCAATATATTTAAGACTGCTACTTGGAGCTTTTTTTGCGACGTTTGTTTTAGACCAGCAATTTTTTTCAACCTTATGTCCCATTCTGGCTAAAGTTCACCAAGCTGGCCTAGTGCGGATCGGTGGACTGGCACTAACTAACTGGACTAAGCTATGTAAAGTAGTACGTGCAACTATGTACTATTAACGCCGTTTAAGCCCGAGTGTTCAGCTATTTGCATTTTTTTTTCAAACGTAACCAAATAAATATCAGATATGTAAGTAGTTGTATCTATGTATGTATATACCTAAAAATTTCGTGTCACAGCATTTAAATGCGGTACGGAGTTCGCGGGGTCAGCTAGTTCATTTATAAATGTTATAAGTATTAACCTGCAAGGGTTCCAGTACACCCTGTTCTGTTCTGTTGTTAAGGGTTGGTACAGGAGGGCTAACTGAGAAACCAGTCAAATCCACTATTGGAATCATCGAAGTCCTCGAGAAAGTAGTTCCTAAGAAAAAATGATAAAATAATTATAATCATTTTTGAAATAAAAACATGATATTACTTTCACAGGAATCGTCGCTCTGTAGTTATTTTGCAGCATCTTAGATTTGATCACGTCATGGTTCGACCAATTATTTTACGAAATGGTGCATGGAGTTAGGTATTTTCGTCACTAAATAGTTGTTTCAGGTCAAAGTATGCATATCAAAGAATAAAAATAAGTAGGTATTACACTATTGACAGTCTGTAAGTCGGTAAGTAAATGCTTTTCGAGCATTATCGTTAAGTAAGCGGATATATTTGATAATATCGTTAAACGTAAAAACTGATGTGATCTGACCAAATAATATGAGAAGCGAAATGGTTCTATGCCATTCAATAATCATTTTAAAATACTCGATCAAATAATGAAATGCTCAAATCTACGGCCTTTATACAAAATGCGCATTCCTTCTATTTTCCTTTTTGTTATTGGATTGTAAAGAGCATAGCAAATCTGGGATTTGCATTTGCTATAAAAATACAACAAAATTAAAAAAAAATTAAAGGTAAGAACTATATTTAATAATCCAGTATTATTAAGTAAGGAGTTGATAAATTTTATACTTTTAATAGAGAGTTAACTTACTCTGATTCCTCCTCCGAGGAACTTGTGTCCTCGTAGCTCTCGAAGAATAGTTCTTCTTCTTCGCTACTATCGCTACTGATAACATTAGAAAATTCATAAATTTAATATAGAGTCTGATGAACTTCAATATTTAATGAAATATCAATTTTTATGAATATGCATAGTTTTAAATAACGCAATTAGCCTTAATCTGTATTACAAGGCGGGTAACTGACATGCCTGTCTCTTCCTTCACTACACAGACTTACTATACATGCATTGTGTGTGTAAGTAGTCAGTTTGTATAGCGGGGACAGGTAAACATGATTGCCCTACACTATACAAATGTAACATGCATGCAGACACATGAGCAAGTCTGTGTAATGAATTCTCTGTTTTATTAGATTCACTTATATCAAACTTAAGACAAATAAATGTCATTTTAAAAATAAAACTTTACTTAAGAACAAAGGTTAGCAAATGTTGACATTAAATCTGTGATTGTCCATGAATAGGTAAAGTTATGCAAAAAAACATTATTCACACATATAATTAAATTATTTAACCGTCATGTATTGATATTTGAGAACGGTTGTATATGTATTTATAAAGCCCACCAGTAAAGTTATTGTTATATAAAATAAAGTAGCATACCATTCGTTAAGTGAGACGGGTTCGCGCTTTAGGGCAACTTCGAGCTCTGTAAACAACACAGCTTTGTAAGCATGATTGACCTGAGTAATAATTACCGTGACCTGAGTATTAGTCAAACTAATACTTTTTATTTCATGTATATTATGACTAGCTCTAAATCGAGCTTTGTGAGGGTTCGCGTAGTTTTTCTACCCGATAATATTTTAAAGGCAGTTTTATAAAATAACTTAATAATACTTGATCGGAAAACCTGGCACCCTATGATATCGAACATTCTTATTAGATTTCTAACAGATGGCGTTAGTAGTACAACAATATTACAATGAATATAAAACTGATAAACTTGGTTTTTTATGGTTATAAAATCTTTCTTGGTAGGTAACAGATCTAGATTTTAATTTAAATTCTATCTTAAAGCACAAATCTATAGGCGTGATAGTTTTTCAGTAAAATGTACCTCAAAAATTTTCTGGTTGTGTTAGGTTAGCTTCATACAGAATGAAGTAGATTTTACATACATCGGTCATTAATTACCACCACCATCACCCGCATTTGAGCAGCGTGGTGGAGTAAGCACCAGGCGTCCCCATAATGGGGAGAGACCCGTGCTCAGCAGTGGGACGCAAAAAGGGTTGCAGCCAGCCAGTCAGGTCATTTATTAGGGCGTTTCGTTTCTATGCTATCCCTATAAGTAGGCCGAAATCCGTATCTTTTTGGAATAGGTACCTGTATAAGCTTATATTGAAAGTTGGCGATGCATTTTCAATTAAATATAAATAAATAAATAAATATCGTTGGACAATTCACACAACACAATCTGATTCCAAACTAAGCAGAGCTTGTGCTATGGTAATCAGGAAGCTGATAAACATACTTATATAAATCTAAATACATACTTAAATAGATAAATTAACACCCAGACACAGAACAAATAGTCATGTTCATCACACAAATATTTGTCCTGGGTGGGAATCGAACCCACGATCTCACGTTTCGCAGTCGGCTCATCACCCACTACGCCACGGAGGCTGTCAATTATCACACACAAGTGTCATGCGATCGGCCGTAGGTTAAAGCACATGTGTTAATTAACGCCTAAATGGAAACTTAGGTATAATAAATAAATATCATGTTCGTATATTATGTTCTCGATCTTGATTATTGCGTTTAGAATAGTGTAATAAAACTAAAACGTAAATACCTGTTAACCCAAACCCAACCAATAGGTATTATAGAGTGGAAAGTGCAAGGGAATCAATACTATCTACTGACCAAAGACGGCAGCATTATATTTTTTTATTATTAAATGAATCGTGAGTGTAAACTAACATTGTAGTGATATAATATACAGTTTAAGAAATTTGTTATAACTTTATGGCATATGAAATTGCCGATACACAATACTGGCAACTTTAAAATCAAATAACTTGCGTCTGATTAGGAATTTCAAATTCAAATAAAATTCAATAAAAATTTATTTCGAAACTAGTGGCAGCCCGCGACTTTGTCCGCGTGGACTTCTATGTTATACTGTGGACTCTTCTATCTTAATATATATAATTCTTCTGTGAGTGTGTATGTCACTGAACTCCTCCTTAACGGCTGGACAGATTTTAATGATTTTTTTTGTGTGTATTCAAATGGATTCGAGGATGGTTTAGATTCACAATTTGGGCCACTGGAAATGTTTTTTAATTACTTTTTTACTTATTTAGTTTTCCCATATAAATTGTTCCTGCCTGTCAAACGTTTTGTATTTCGTGCCGTGTCGTTCTAAACTTTGACACAGTCAGAATAACTGGACAGTTCGTATGTCATTATTTGTTTTATATTTTTGTTTGATAGTAACATGAAGTCTCTTTAAGATAATAAGAAAACAAATCCTCTTTTATTACTTTTAAGGCAGGACAACGTCTGCGGGGTCCACTAGTATACATATAAAAGAGGATGTTTGTATATATGACATCGCAAAACTCAGAAACTATTCGACCGATTATTATGAAAATTGGTATGTATATGTATTTTTTCACGGAGAAGGTTTATATCCTATCCATTATTATTATTATTTAATATTTAAACGCGATACGGAGTTCGCGGGCTCAGCTAGTATGTTATATAGCCTAAAGCCCTCGGGTGGCTCCCCTGGGGTTGCACGTGTCCATAGGCGACGGTGATGGCTTAACACCATGCGGCCCGTCTGCCTTTTTGTTCGGTTTATTTATAAAAAAAGGGTAGCAATAAAACGAGTGACTGTAAATTACACTTTTAAGTGTCAAAATTAATCAATTTGGGTTATAGAATTATTAAGTGAGCGACTGACTGCGAGTGACGAGAAATCAACAGAACAGCAACTTACAAACATTAATTTGAGTTACTTAAAATACAAATTGAGCAGCTTCATAATATTTGAGCGACCTAATATTTGTTTGCGATTTTTCCCATCAAAAATGGAGGTGGGAAGAAGCTCTGGCTCCGTGACTTCTCCGGCGCTGCGGGAAAACCACTCCCTCCGCCCCAGCGTAAGAAAGCGCGGCACCTGCGCTCGCCTTCGCAGCTTCGGCTTACTTCCAAACACTGATCGATAAATTCTTGAAATGGACGTAACTTTTTTATTTGTAAACCGATTTAAATGGAACAAACATTAAATGTTAATCCAAAAAAATACCAATACATCAGTGAAAACCGCATCCTTCTACGTTAAGCCGTTCATGAGATTAGCGCGCCCAAACGAACAGACAAACAGACAATAATAATTCTAAAAATCATTATTTTGGGTTCTATTACGCTAATAAATAGCCCTAGTGACAGTTTTTCTAAAATATCTTCAATGTACAGAAACAGACTTGTTACAGATCTATTATATATATAAATATATGTCGATAAAACCAGATAAATATTGTTTTAAAATTCGTATTTCAGTTGTTTCAACGTAATTTGTTTGAGCTTAACATTGCTATAATAACAACAATGGACAAATTGCAAATTTGCGGTATTTACGAATACGAGTTTCACCGTGGTCCTACCAGTGCTGCAGAAACGACTTGAAGAATTAATGACGTGTACTAACGAACGGTGCGTTTTTGGTTTCAACTTTTAAGTTCTGAAAATTTCGATTTACACATTGAGCCTCGTGCTCGTGGACGACTATCAGGTCGCATAGTTATAATATAAATAATACAAGTGCCCAACCGATTGACTTTTAAAAAAAATTTGGATACCTCAGAATAAATACGTATAGAATGAGTGTCTTCATACAAGCGCGCTGTGAAAATTTAAGCACTAAATAGATTCCTACAGCTGTCACATATGACAAACAAAATATTTTTATTTTGACCAATTAACTATAAAATACTACAAAATTTTGAAAACACTGTGAAAAGTTATTTTATTAGACTTCTTTTGTTTTTAAAGTGTTGTAATAAAATTTAACCTTAAGTCTTACGCCAATCAGCATGCTTCAATTTGGGCGCGCGAACTTGGTTTCTATAATGTAATTGTAATTATTCTAAGTTGGATACCTTTTTGCAAAGAAAAAAATTCAAATCTGATGAGGCAGTCAAAATCGCCTTCAAATAGTTCATAGATTCGCTCCCAGGATTTTTTTCAAAAGGGATCAATGGTCTGCCTATAAAATGGCGGAAGTGTATCGATAAGGACGGCGCATACGATAAATAATTGATTAAATAATAATTTCATTAAAAAACTTGATTTACTTGTTTGATAATGAATGGCAATTTCACATGTAAGGACCTAATAATTATTTAAAAGTTCTGTATAAGTCATATTTTTACCTATTCATGAACTTTAATATGTCGCAAATATATTAAACTAAACTAATTCTTTTGTGTACGTCCTTTGTTGGTGAAGTTAGCGAAATAAAAATTGCAATTTTTCAATACCGCTATTTTATCGAACAACTCGTATTTTATTGTCAAGAGCACAGGTAATTAAGGTATTTATTGAGCACAGCTTACAATCACTAAACAGCCTTTCCACGGCACTTATGCCCGCTCCACAGGTAACGAGAAATCGATTCGATTCTTCTGTTCAGATCTGTTTCCTCAGATTTATCGCACATGTGGATGGTACCTACCAAATTTCATTAGATAAATCGTTCGTCGGCGGTCGTGATGGGTCACACAGTTTGTCTCGGACCCCGCTTGTGTTCGGACGTGCGTATCACGCAAGGCGCGCTTTATGCAATAATATGTAGGCTCCTCGACTTTTTTTCTTTAAGCACATAATTAGACCCAATAACGCAAGTGCGTCATTATCATTTTCCATTTTGGATGATATGTTTATTGCTTGCTATACTTCTGCGGAAAACTGACGATTGACGCAGATATGGGTGGCATGTGGAGGCACTAGGAGCGTTCGATTTATCTGTTCAGACAAAAATCGAACGATTTTTCGTTATGTGTGGGGCGAGCATTGTACTCCATTCGCCCTAAGATGATATGACTGACATTTCTCATTTTCCGTGTCACGCATACTACTTTAAAGTACCTAACTATACAATTAAAAATAAACACGCAAAAGAAAACAATATAAGTTTGTATAAAAAATATTGTTTTTTTTTTCAAAAATTACAGTACAAAAAATACAAGTACAGTAAAATATTTAAATTATGTAAGTAAATATATTGTTTTCAAAATATCTGATGCGTGCACAGAATTTTTGTCAATAGAAATAGACACTACTAAATCACCAAAAATCGATGAAGGAGTGAATGAGTGGCCAACTTGTAATCGCGTCCAGAGGAATGCGAGTTCCCGTTTTGGCCACGTTTAATAAGGTTGCACAGTATTTAATGCCTAGGCTACCTAATTGTTTTAATTTATACATTTTTAAAGGTTTTGCAGCCAAAAACAATTTATCTCCTCCGTTTAGGGGCCATACATAAATTACGAAAATCGTGATTATTTTTACCCCTCCCCCGTCCTTGTCACAATTGAGAAACTCTCCCCTCCCCAGAGTCACATCACGAAACATCAACACGTAACACGTTCATCCATTTTGCAAAATCGTTCTATATTGATGGACTTTTAATATTTATCTACATATGTATTATAAATTTTGAAATGTGACGTCACGAATTTAAAGACCTTCCCCACCAATCGTCACAGTCATACTTGTTCGAACCCCTGCCTTCCCCTCAACTTGTGACGTAATTTATGGATGGCCCCTGACGGCAAATACAATGTTAAAATTGTTGCAGGAGGCCTGTGAACATGTAGCTGTAGAGAGTTGGCGAAAAGGGATTTTATAAAACCGCCCAAGAGCGGTATAGCCACTATTACATCTACAACAACTTGTATTGTAGTATAGTGGTGGAGTAAACTCAAGGCCTCGCCAAAACTAAATGAGGAGAGATCCATGCCCGGCAGCAATGCATGATGGAGTGTTACCAACTTGCATCCCTTATATGCACATTTTGTTACTCAGATGGATGTTTTCATCTAAACAAAACCTTGATCTTGACTTAAGGCACATATAACATTGGTTTAAATTTAAGTAAACTAACCTTCTCTGTTTTTTATCAACTCTAATCTCTTCAGTTTCACTTCCTCTGACATATTTTGTATCATTTTATCAATGAAAGAGTCCAGCACCAAACTCTTGCATTCCGAGGATATTGGTGTCCTGAAAAAAAATATAAATTTAAGAAATGACCTTAGAATAATTACATTATAGAAACCAAGATCGCGAGCCCAAATTGAAGCATGTTAATTGGTGCCATTAATGGCACCAAACGCCGGGCCGCTCCGTAGTATTCAAGGTTAAAGCAAGCAGAACGTGCCTCTCGAAAAAATATATGACGGTATGTGCTGTTAAATTGTATAACAACACTTTTGAAAAAGAAAAGAAATCTAGTAGGTAATCTAGTAGGTTAATTTGGTCAAAATAAAAATATTTTGTTTGTCAGATGTGACATCTGTGTGCATCTATTTAGTGCTTCAATTTTGACAGCGCGCTTGACACTCATTCTATGCATAGTTATTCTAAGGAAATGACTTAATATACCTACATAACTTATTTTATGTTAATAAATATAAATAAATTAAGTAGATTTTCGTAGGTGGTAGAACTATTATGTTTCGCCCGGGGAAGTACCACCGCTGCACCCACTTCAGCCGTGAACCAATTCTATTGTGTTTCGGTGGAAAGGTACAGTTGCCGGCCAAGCTTACATGAGGCGACCGCCAGCCTCCGGAGTAGCAGCGCAACTGCATACGACCTCCCACAATACTTAGGTACCTATGCTTGCTTGAGGTTGTATGTAGATGTCCATGGGCTGCAGCGACCACTTACCATCACGTGGCCTGCATGCTCGTCTGCTACTCCATTCAAATAAAAAAATAAAAAAAATATTTCAGTCAGCCTTTAGAGACGTTAGCTGTAATCCATACCTATTTTTTTAATTTAAATGGAAGAGGCTCGGGCTGTATCAGCTCAGGGTACTTCAACCTATGTAGTTGTTTGTACCCATAGCTAGGTTACCGTCCCGTCCAACCCGATAGCCTTGAAGAAGGCTAGGATTTTGTTGACACCTATTTGTTTGGCTTCATCTGGCAGCAGTACGTGCCTCCCTAGATGAATCCTACATTTGTGATTTAGTGCACCAAAATTAAAAAGGTGGCGTAGTGTCTCGCTGTCGTCCCCACAATATCTGCAAGTGTCGGTTGAACTTAGTCCTAGAAGCGAAATATGTCTACCGAGCTTACAGTGTTCATAAGGACTCAGTCACCGTGCAGATATTGTTGGTTCTGTTGAACTTTAATAGCACTTCAGCATAATTCCTATCATATCCTCATATCAGAGCTATGGAGTGGCTGTGCCCTGGTTCTTCAGTCCAGTTCCTCAACACCTCCTCCCTGCACTGAGTGAGAATTTTTTGTTGGATTGTAGTTCTGGATATGCCACAGAACGGTTCATTATATACCAATATATATAACACAAAAAAAATCTACCTATGTTCACTTAAGACTGAAAGTATCCAAGGGTCGTTTTTTTGAAACAAGTTTTATTTGAAAGACAACAATGTTCAAGAATTGAAACAAAGCCCAATGGCACAAGACCTATACAGTAAAGCAATATGGGTGTGGTTATAAGAAAAATCGAAGACTATTAGTAATGGAATAGATATTTTAATTGAAATATAACTTTTTTACCTGCAAATAGGACAATCCTTCTTTTTCCTCTTCCACACTGTAATGCAATATCTACAGAACGTGTGGGAGCAGTTGAGTGTTATAGCGCTTACAAACAACTCAGCGCAGATACTACACTGCAGTTCATTCTCCATGAGCTCCCCAACCTCAGCCAATGTGTTTTGCTTTGAAGAACTTTCACCAACATGACTTGTGTCAGGGATATTTGCAAGCAATTCATTCTTTTCATTTTCTACTGATACCAGTTGATTTTTAACCTATGAAGTTAGAAATCATCATATTATATTATAAATACGTACAGTATGAAATTAAATAAAAAGCGCAAAATAAAAAATTTACAGCTAACACAAGAGTAGACTCAATCAATGGTCTCACAACAAATTAGATTATGGTTTTATGTAACGTACCACGTTACAAATAATGTGCGAGTTGGGCGTGCACACTAAGGGTTCTGTATGGTACAGAACCCTTGTGTAGTACATATCTATAAATACGGCAAAACAATCATGTCTGTCATATTTCCGTTATATGGGAGTCCCGCTTAAACATTTGTTATATTTTCATTAAAAAATATATTTCTAAAGTATAGTATATCTATAACTGAATATGTTCCTATACTGTGAATATTTCAAGCATATACCTGTTGATATTATTAATATCGAGAAGAATAAAGAATAAAATTACGTTTGATGTATTAAATATTTATTTAATTCTGATTTTTAGTGGCTGCAACCCTTTTTGCGTCCCACTACTGGGCACGGGTCTCTCCCTATTATTGGGGAGGCCTGGAGCTTACTCCACCACGCTGCTCCAATGCGGGTTGGTGGAGATTCGGGTTAGCGGCCAACCCGCTGTCGGATGTTTTCAAACCGCCCTAAAGGCCTCCGACACGACGTTTTTTCCCACTAGCGGTCACCCATTTCATACCCGACCGCGCCCGTTTGGCTTAGTTGCATAGATCGTTTGCGTTCTACGCTAACCGCCGGGCCATGCGCGCTTCGCTGATTTTTAGTATTTGTTGTTATACCTGCAACATCATCGGTAAAATTTTCAAGTGTCTAACTATCATGGTTCATGATATACTGCCTGGTGACAGACGGACAGTCAAACACACAGATGGACAGTGAAGTCTAAGTAATAGGGCCCATCCAGAAGTGAATTAATGTCAAGGCTGCCATGCGGAAGAATAAAAGTAAACAAACCCTTTCCAGTTGTGCCTGCAGGGAATTTATGACTTCACTTGACAGTTCTGCTTGCTGCTGTATCCTTTCAGCTGCTAAGGCTGCTAGCTCCACTTCTCTTTCGGAAACTTGTGCCTTATATAAAAAAAGTAATAGTTTTCAGAGTAGCTTACAAAAGTTTGAGTGTAGTAGAAAATAATTATCAAATAGCGTTCTTAACAGTTTGTCAGATGGTTAGCATTCAGCACAAACTTGTGCAGAGCATTCAATTTTAATAGGTACTTCAAGAAATAAAATTCTACCTTCAGTTTTTTCAGTTCCATTTCAGATTTTCGCTGTGCTTCACATAACTTGTTTTCTATGTTTTGTCTTTCCAGAATCTGAAAATTTTTGATAAAACGTTATGAAAATGCATACCTGCTTGAATTTCCCTATTATCTTGACAGTAGTATTTTTTATTAGTTCTATATAAGTATTTTGATTAAAATACTAGCGGCCGCTCGTGACTTCGTCCGTGGACGTTGGTATTAGTCAGAGCATGATGTTATATAGCCTTCCTCGTTAAATGGACTACACAAAAATCATTTTTCAATTCAAACCAGTAGTTCTTGAGATTAGCGCATTCAAACAAACTCTTCAGCTTTATATACCTATTAGTATAGATTAGAACAAAAATCTAATTTTGAATAGCAAACACTGCTTTTTAAGTAAAATTCATTTTGGTTTGAATTTATCTTACAGTGAGATACCTAACAGTATTATACACCGTGTGTTATTGATAAATATTCATATTAAATATCAGTCAACCACCTAATTATTATCAGTTAGCTGCAACCCTTTTTACGTCCCACTGCTGGGCACGGGTCTCTCCCCATTATTGGGGAGGCCTGGAGCTTACTCTACCACGCTGCTCCAATGCGGGTTAGTGGCCAACCCGCTGTCGGCTGTTTTTAAACTGCCTATAAGGCCTCTGACAAGGTTTAACGACTGTTATCTATCGACAACGGGACCGACGGCTTAACGTGCCCTCCGAAGCGCGGAAACTCGCATGAAATTTATTTGGTCACCAATCTCACACCCAATCGCGCCCGTATGGGTTAGTTGCATAGATCGCTTGCATTCTACGCTAACCACCGGGCTATAAGCCTTTCCAGTTATCCAACTATTAGTTATTACTAGTTATTCAACCCAATTACCAGATTACCATGATTGAGGTTGTCTATGCTCATGAACATGTTAATTTATTAACTGTGAATCAGTAAATCACATCGGGTTACTATAGTTACTTATTAAATGGTAGCTGCATTGTTTTAAACTTTAAGCTTACCAATTGTTTCATTTTCATTTGGTCTGCTTCATTGATCTTTTTCATTTCCTTCATTTGAGCTATCAATTGTTCTTCGGCTTGGCACCTCTGGAGTTCCATTTGCTCAACTTGCCCTTCTAGATTTTGCCTCATGTAGCTTAGTTCCTGAAGCAACTCTTCTTCTCTCCGTATTTTTTGCTCTGCTAACTCTTTCAATTCCTGAAATAACAATTAAATAGGCACAACAAAAAACTAAAACTTGTATAAATGTAAACAGGACATATTTTCCAGGAATTTTATATTTTCACGTACATTTTCCTTGATAATTTTGAGTTGTTCAGTTTCTATTCTCAATTGTTTCTCTAACTCTTGTTTTTCTTTAAGCCTTATTTCTTCTTGTTCCCTGATTCTATGTTCTAATTTCTCCAGCAATTCTTGCTTTGATGAATTTTCTCTGCTCAATTCTGCAAGAAATTCCTCACGCTCTTTACATAATCTTTCTTTCAACAATTTGTTTTCCAGTTGGAGTTCAGTTTCTATTTCATTTTGTTGGTTGATTCGATTCTGTGGGAAATACAAATACAATGACGTATAAGTAATATCATAGAGACTATTATGAATCTTTTAAATTGATACTGCTCGTCTTTTTTGGATTTAAATAGCGATTGACAACTAACCAGAAAGAAGAACTTAAGATTTTATGCCAAAATAAGCATGCCCATAATTTTGCCCTTTAACAGGGCTTTTGCAACAGCAAGAATAAATTTGATAGTAGCTCTTTCAATTTTACACTTTCTCAAATTTCAATAGTTGTATCATAATAGTTGTTGGAGATTTTGTAGATTTTATTATGTAATTACTAACAAGTTGAATACAGTGTTATCAATAAGTGATTTTATAAAAAAAATGCAACCTCACCATAAGTTCTAATATCTTTGCTTCCATTTCCTGTGTAACTGCTGCAAGATGCACACTCTTTTCTAACTCAAGGGCAGCCTTTCTGTTTTCTACTACATGGTTATCCCCTTGTAAATTACAAATTTGCAAATCAAAGTCATATACTATTTGCTCAAGCTTTTTATGATATTCTATTCTTAGTTGTTCTTTTAATTGCATTGTAGCCGTTTGCCTTTGTTGTGAGTTGTAAATTTTTTCAGCTATATGTCTCATTTCATAATTTTGGGACTCTTCAAATTTTATCTTCATATCATTAATGAAATCTCTGTTCTCATCTGGTTCTAATTTAATCCTCTTTGTCTCAGGCTCTAAGTAATCACTTTCATTATAACAGAATTTGTAAATTAATACTTCTGTGGGCTCCAACATGATTATATCTCCATTTTGAAGTTTCCTTGTATTTCCTTTACCCAGTTTTGATCCATTTATATCAATACCAAAGGTACTTTGATCTTCGATGGTCCAGTCACTCTGGGATTTTCGAATAACACAGTGATTTCTAGATACAGACAGTAATGGCAAGATTACTGAATTTGTCCTTCCTCGACCAATAGAAATCTGAAAATAAGAGGTATTAAGCAGCTCAACATAAATATTAATACATATAACTTATAATGCTTATAAATACTCTGGTAAAAGTACAGAACTTCACGACCCTATGACATTTTCAAATCATATATAATTAGTACAGGTAAAATGTGTGCAGCAATTGTTATTACCAACTTTAACATCTATAACTATGATATTTAGAACTTTAAGTTCTTTAGTAGGTACTGTAGAACTTTTATGTTTGGCTTGGGAAGTACCACCACTGCACCCACTTCTGGCTTGTATCAAGTCTACTGTGTTCCAGTGGAAAGGTGCAGTTGCTGAGGCTAGACTTACACCAGGCAATCATTAGCCTCCGGAGTAGCAGTGCAACTGCATTGAACCTCCCGCAATACTTACCTATGTTTGCTTGAGGTTGTCTGTACATGTCAATGGCCACTTAACACTCTTTGTCTGTTATAACAACGTCAGGGACCACTATAATAAGTTGCAATAACCTGTTTCTTTTAATCACAATGTTAATTCTATAAGCAACATTGAAATTGGTTCAAATTACAGTCATAAACCATCATATCAACCAATATGTCATTATAAATTATGTCATTGTAATAGGTTTTTCACTGTATATTCAAATAATAAAAAAAACCTATTTTGTATCCCTTCACCCAAAGGGTTATAGGGTTAGTCTTAATGCCTCCTGGCCTCCACTGGTAATCAATCCTACCACAAATATGAGTATATAGTTGTCACAACAGATCTTTGTCCCTCTGAAGTTAGGCACAACAAATGACTGTGCATGTACTATTGTGTGGAGAAGGGTTTTGATTGGTTTAGAATACTCTTGGCATCTGTACAGCTACACACACTAAGCTCAAAGAGGCAAAGATCATTTGTGAGTAGTATATGAAAATTATAACATATGAAGCGCGCATGGCTCGGCGGCGAGCGTAGAACGCAAGCGATCTACGCAGCTAAGCCAAACGGGCGCGGTCAGGTGTGAGATGGGTGACCGCTAGTGGCAAAAATTTCATGCGCGTTTCCGTGCTTCGGAGGGCACGTTAAGCCGTCGGTCCCGGTTGTTGTCAATAGATAACAGTCGTTAAACCTTGTCGGAGGCCTTATGGGCGGTTTGAAAACATCCGACAGCGGGTTGGCCACTAACCCGCATCTCCACCAACCCGCATTGGAGCAGCGTGGTGGAGTAAGCTCCAGGCCTCGCCAATATTGGGGAGAGACCCGTGCCCAGCAGTGGGACGCAAAAAGGGTTGCAGCCATAACATATATTTTACCTATTCCACTTACTAGTTACCACTTACTAATTGAATTAAAGTAGGTAATTGAACTAATGCCAGTGTTAATATACTATCTACTATTATATAATTGATAGAACCAGGTGTTACTTTGCGGAACTCCATTGTTATAAAGTTCGGTAAAAACTATTTTGCAACACTCCGCAATCAGAACATATTATGGTGTATACTTTTTTCATGCAGTAGCACCTCCCTCCCTCCCACGCAGGATACATGCACATAGAATATATATACCAACATACGCACCTCCACCAACGCGTGTTTCACTCCAAAACATAGGATCATCAGGGTTATTGCCTCTACAACAGTTACTTTGGTTAAGAAGGTGGTAATTATTCCGTATAGCACCATCAGCGATTTAGAGGCTGATTTTTTTTATGACTTCGTCATGACTTGCTCATGTCATGTTATGTTGGCACATATTTTTTGAGAAAAAAAAAACCTTCCATCACTCTACATTCGTTGAGCAAAGTTATGACAGTCATAAAAAAAATCAGCCTCAAATTTGCTGGTGGCGCCATACAAACTAATTACCAGGACAGTTTGCAAGTAACTTTCGTAGAGTCAAATAACCCTGATGATGGTAGGTTATATGTGCATGTATCATATTATGTGGGAGGGAGGGAGGTGCTTGAAGCCACCTGCTGCTGCATGAAAAAATTTAAATTTACACCATCATACATTCTGATTTCGGATTGTTGCAAAGTAGTTTTACCTAACTTTATTTACTATTATCACAAACCAAGTATTTGACTAATCCAGATAGCTCTTACCTATAAGTACATATATCAAAAAATATGTTTATTTTGTTCTTCCATTCTGTCTGGCATAACCTTCGTTTAATAAACGGGAACTAAATTTGATAAATCATACGTTTTTTACATCATTCTTACGTGTATACTAATCCAATAATCTTTTAAATGCGTAAGAATGCAAGAATACATAGCAAAGAGTAACTTCTTTGAAAATATTTACATTGCTTACCTCGTCGGAAGTAAACAAAATTTTTTGGAATATCTTGAAGTCATCTTCTAATGGTCTTACAGATATCAGATACGGAACGTTTTCTTGCATATTTGTTTTTCAACACTACATAAAACAACACAGAATACTAACGTGCAATGTTTTAAAATTATTAAAATCAATAAAATTTGTCGTTTCGTTCATTGAAACAAAAAACGTCAATTTTTATTTTAGTCAACAAATGTCAAATCAAAAATGTCAAAATTCAAATGTCAAATCCGAAGTTTTTTTAAACAGTTTTTTTCCTCGGATGCCATCCTTTTCGGTCTGTGAAATTTGTTTTCAGCTTTTTATTTTCCTTCAATTAATAGGCTTCCTTCCTTCAATTAATTAGGCTTAACATGCTTAGAGCATCAAAGGTACTGACTCACCCTTCAGTAGAGACGGCATAGCGCCTCGCTTCGATACCATATCGATACATAATTTTTGTGCCAAATCTGGTGCGGGGGAAGAACGCACACATTTTAATTTTGTCACACATTCACAAATATTCTTTCTTCGCTACAAACGCATACATTTCTAAATATGTCAATTTCAGTTAACAACGTCATTTTCTATGCACCGACAACACAGACACACTAGTTGTACATATGTATAACTAGAAGGCACATTGTGGGACGAGGGATTCGCCCGTAAAGGCCACTCCTCTGACGGGTGTCATACCTGTCATACTCATGCTCTAAGTTTTTTATGGTTGTATATTATAGCTATAGCATAAGAATCAAAGACCAATAATCCTAAAGACAGCGGGTCGGTGTAACCACTTTGTTGGCATCTCTTTTTCGCAGCCAGTGTTACCCACTTATCATATTTTCCCCCAAATTTGGTAATCTACAATATCAAGCAAGTAAACTATAAACATTGGCAGACCAAACTGTGAAAGGATTTATATGCTTGTGCATTATGGTTGGTTGTTTGTGAGTTTAGATTGGTTGACTGGCATAAAGTTAATTGGGTCAGCAAATTACAGGACATACATATAGGAGAAAATAAAAGACAAATACAAAGATTTTTAATGGCACCAATATGGGTGTTTACAAAAGCTGTTAATACATATTTAGTACGTCATATTTACCTTAATGAGCTATGCAAATATTACAAAGATAAAAGTAAACACTTAGTTATAACGCAATATATAAAAATGTACATTTGTATCAATTTTATTATTATTTTTCTTCTCTTTATCCTTTTGGTCAATAAATGGCTTTCAAAATAGACCGAACAAATTCGGAATTAAATTGATGGTTGCCAGTCAATACGTCCAGTGGCCTGAATCCATTTATTTTCGGCAAGAGCGTCAGTTGGAAAACTGAAAAAAATATAACAGCAACATGAGATGAAATTCGTCTGGTAAACTTCTCATAATGTCTAATACAAAATGTATGGAGTATCTTTTTATAGTCTGTGTGAGTGAAATTTAATATGTCGGGAAAATGCTCATAACGTGCACCCCAGGCTCGGTCCCAGGTGGGGGGGTCACAGGACATGACCCCCCCTCCCCCCAAATCCGTCAGTCATGCGTACATGGAAGGTAAAACAAGCGAATTTGAGACACTTCTTCCCTCAAATTTCTTGGCGACCCTCCCCCCAAAATTGAAGGCTGCGACCGCGCCTGGTGCACCCAGCCTATAACATTTTACTGGTCTCCACTTAAATAGTTATATATAAACAGGGGGTATTTGAGCCTCCCGCTTGAAATGTAACTAACTACTAATGAGGTAACACATAATCTTTGATATTATTATTGTCACTGTTTTTGTTAAAAATAATTATATTTTAATAAGATGGTTAATTTTTTACTAATACGGGGAGGATATTTTGATTCGAGATCTGACAACACAATTTCGAATTTGACAATGTTTGAAATAAACAAATATAAGTTTATTTTCACGAATTTCACTATATTTATGTTGAATGACTAGTTATAAGACAAAAGTAATTAAATATCTATATATAAACAATACATATTTAGTACATTTTAAAGAGAAGTATTTAACTTACGCGTAAAATGTAATACCTTCCGGCAGCCTTCCTGTTTACGCTCACTGCGGCTCTTACAACCTAAAATACTGCAGCTCACCATATTATGGAACTAGAAAAATGTTATTTGCTTTTAATACAACACAATTTACAGCTGTGAGAATCGATTTTAACACATAAATATTATAAAACAACAATGTCACCCCGACTTCCACAGTTTGCCTGCCACATAAATTAAAGGGCACTGTCAAAATATGTGGTTACACCGAAAAGGACAGAAAATCTCGCTCCCATCTCTTTTTAACAAGTTCTTTAAGTATATTTCGATCTCGCTTTAGCGTGCCGTAATGAAAATATGCCTCTGTCTATAGTACGTAAGCATACGTAAGTACATTATTCTTAGTCTAAGATAAGAATAAATAATGTCTATAGTTTATCTATAGTATATTTATCTTAGACTAAGAATAATGTACATACGTACTATAGACAGAGGCATATTTTCATTACGGCACGCTAAAGCGAGATCGAAATATACTTAAAGAACTTGTTAAAAAGAGATGGGAGCGAGATTTTCTGTCCTTTTCGGTGTAACCACATATTTTGACAGTGCCCTTTAATTATGTGGCAGGCAAACTGTGGAAGTCGGGGTGACATTGTTGTTTTATAATATTTATGTGTTAAAATCGATTCTCACAGCTGTAAATTGTGTTGTATTGAAAGCAAATAACATTTTTCTAGTTCCTTATTATGGTGAGCTGCAGTATTTTAGGTTGTAAGAGCCGCAGTGAGCGTAAACAGGAAGGCTGCCGGAAGGTATTACATTTTACGCGTAAGTTAAATACTTCTCTTTAAAATGTACTAAATATGTATTGTTTATATATAGATATTTAATTACTTTTGTCTTATAACTAGTCATTCAACGTAAATATAGTGAAATTCGTGGAAATAAACTTATATTTGTTTATTTCAAACATTGTCAAATTCGAAATTGTGTTGTCAGATCTCGAATCAAAATATCCTCCCCGTATTAGTAAAAAATTAACCATCTTATTTAAATATAATTATTTTTAACAAAAACAGTGACAATAATAATATCAAAGATTATGTGTTACCTCATTAGTAGTTAGTTACATTTCAAGCGGGAGGCTCAAATACCCCCTGTTTATATATAACTATTTAAGTGGAGACCAGTAAAATGTTATAGGCTGGGTGCACCAGGCGCGGTCGCAGCCTTCAATTTTGGGGGGAGGGTCGCCAAGAAATTTGAGGGAAGAAGTGTCTCAAATTCGCTTGTTTTACCTTCCATGTACGCATGACTGACGGATTGGGGGGGGTCATGTCCTGTGACCCCCCCACCTGGGACCGCGCCTGGGGTGCACGTTATGAGCATTTTCCCGACATATTAAATTTCACTTACACAGACTATAAAAAGATACTCCATACATTTTGTATTAGACATTATGAGAAGTTTACCAGACGAATTTCATCTCATGTTGCTGTCATATTTTTTTCAGTTTTCCAACTGACGCTCTTGCCGAAAATAAATGGATTCAGGTCACTGGACGTATTGACTGGCAACCATCAATTTAATTCCGAATTTGTTCGGTCTATTTTGAAAGCCATTTATTGACCAAAAGGATAAAGAGAAGAAAAATAATAATAAAATTGATACAAATGTACATTTTTATATATTGCGTTATAACTAAGTGTTTACTTTTATCTTTGTAATATTTGCATAGCTCATTAAGGTAAATATGACGTACTAAATATGTATTAACAGCTTTTGTGAACACCCATATTGGTGCCATTAAAAATCTTTGTATTTTGTCTTTTATTTTCTCCTATATGTATGTCCTGTAATTTGCTGACCCAATTAACTTTATGCCAGTCAACCAATCTAAACTCACAAACAACCAACCATAATGCACAAGCATATAAATCCTTTCACAGTTTGGTCTGCCAATGTTTATAGTTTACTTGCTTGATATTGTAGATTACCAAATTTGGGGGAAAATATGATAAGTGGGTAACACTGGCTGCGAAAAAGAGATGCCAACAAAGTGGTTACACCGACCCGCTGTCTTTAGGATTATTGGTCTTTGATATTTATAGTTGTGTTCATTTTTAATTTTTGATAATGGCATCGCAAACTCTGTGCATATTGCCAGCGTCATGTACGAAGTAGTCAGTAATCAGTCAGTCTAGTCAGTCAGTCCAACATTCAAGTAAAGCAATGGCTACTTTACTTTACTAAAACGTGTCCGATGGAATTTTGGAGGCAAGCAGAAAAAACATATTTTATCACTGTTATTCTATTTCACAAACACTCGTGCACTATAATTAACCTTTAACAAACAAAATTCTATCAACTTTATCCGATATAAATCAAAAATACACCAAGAAAATGAAAATAAACAAGAGCACAATATGTCTTTTTCGACTTCCCGCCAAAAAACTCGAATTGGGATTTAAATATAAAAAAAAGTATCTGTGACAGAGTGACAGGATGTTGTTTACTTGTTGTATAAATAATTACTTTTGTGCTATGGGTGTGTAACGTTTATTATTATTATAGTAATAATTTGAAAGTATTGAATACTTTTCTCTACTGAACCAACTAAAAGTAAAGCTGTTTATTTCTTATAATTTTAATTTTGTACAATAAGGTAAATTGTAATAATCCCTACTAATATTATAAATTCGAAAGTAACTCTGTCTGCTACGCTTTCCCGCATACTACTGAACCAATTTTTATGAAATTTGGAACACAGATAGAGTGGACCTTGGGAAAGGACATAGGATGGTTTTATCCCACAGGAACCTATAAAACGGGTTCACGCGGGCAAAGCCGCTGGCGGAAGGCTAGTAAATTAATAAATGAACAAATATGTTTTTCACTTTATAAATAAGTACTTTAAAAATATTTCAAAATTAACCTTTCTCAACACTTGGATAGATTATTTAATTTTTTATTTTTGATCTTTTGGTAAGTAACTTAAGTCTGGTTGTCAAGTGAACGACAAGATAAGCTCCGAGTGTTTTATCTTCCATCCGACTCACTCGGATGTGACTCACGTAATGCATGATCATGTATCAAGTATCAAAACCCTTTAGGTCATCATACAAATGCTGCTACTATTACAAAACCTGTAATTTAGACAGAACAGCCCCCTTAAATCTACGCCTGACGATAAGGTGAGCAGACTATTCATACATAGTATCTTTTAGTTATTATTTAGTGGTATAAATAAAGTAATCCCTATAGAAATGCAATAGATATTTGCGTAGCGACAAAAAAATCTTATTTGTGAGTCTGTCAGTCGCATAGTGTAGATATTCTACTTCACGAAGTCCGATAGAAGCTGGTTGTAAGTAGTAGTGATGTGTACTGACAAACGCGCTTGCCTGTGTAAATTTTTGAAGCGATAGAAAAGATACAAAATTCCCTCACTACGGACAACCCTTCTAAACGTAGTTGTCATGTTGACATTGCTCGACACTAAGACTGAACTGCGAATTGAGCTAGCTGCCGCAGACTCGACTTTGGATGACGAGGGTGCCAAACTGCCAATCAATAGGCAGTGCTTTCACACATCGATACAAGATGTGCGCTTTACTTAAAAAAAGCCGTCAGACGTACCACTAGCTTTCGTGGAACGTAGGCCTTAATTTTTTTGTTTTGGTTACCGGCACTTTGGGAGAGGATACCGGGTAATGTAGGAGTTAATCGCACTAAAACCCTCTCGATGTTCTTTTTTTTAACGCTGGGAAATGACTTTCTTTCCCCAGTACGTTGTCGCTGGAGCGGGTCACCGATTCGCAAAAAGTGGCCATTGCTGCCCAGCATCTCTCACTGTCCAGCATCTTACATATTATGTTGGAAAGTGAGAGATCACCGTCTACTATGGCAATAAGCTCACTGCGTTGAGGTGCCCAGGCAGTGCATTCCACTAACGTGTGGTATGCCGTGTCTTCCACTGCGCCTCATTCATGACACCTTGGTGATGCCTCCCATCCCTCGATTTGATGCAGGTACCTGCGGAAACAGCCACGGCCGGTTAGTACCTGCGTCAATCTGAATGACAGACCACCGTGCCGCCTCGCTAGCCATAGTCTCAAGTGCTCTCGTATAGCCTCCACCGTCCCCCCCCCCTCGATGGCTTGCCTCTGCGCTTGGGTAGGACTTCGATATCTTCAGTGGGACGCACCGGTGTCCTCCACGCTCGGCGCTCTGAACGGGTCCATCTTTGGAAGAAAAGATATGCTCTCCTTCACCTTCCGATGCTTACAGCGGCATGCAGCCACGCACACACCGCCGTCCTTCCCGGGGCTGCTGGTTGGACGGATTGAGCTCCCACTCTCACCGCCCAAGTAACCCCGGAAGCACCCTTTTAGTCTCCTCTTATGATCAGGCAGGGGATACCGTAGCTCTGTTCTTAATCCCGAAGCTACAGAGATTTCGTGGAATGTAGCCCTAGTACACTCTATTCCAAAAAATGGTGATCTAGTTACCCGTCCCGTTCAATTAGGCCTATTTATTGCGTTAACCTCCCTGCTCTCTTAAGGTGATGGAAGGTGTTCTAAACAGTTAAACACGCAATTTGCGCAACTCTAGGAATTTCGAGAAGCACCGATTGATTAGCGATCGTCAGTATCGCTTTCGCCAGGCCCAGTCGGCTGGAGTGGAGATCTCTTGGTGTACCTCACACGCTACTTGGCTGAAGCCATTCCTTTCCTTTATACGGGCATGTAAATTATGGGACAACCTTCCAGCTGAGGCATCTCACACTCGGTAAATTCACACTAGGTTTCATACCTATTTCGATTCTTGATTAAAAGTCTATGGAGTTACCACATTCGATTTTGCGGCAACGCCTTACGCCACTATAAAAAAACACATAGATACAGATTCTGATAGTTTAGACGAGTTTAGCTTACAATCATTTATTTAGTAAACTTCCTTTCCAGATGTAATGAATTTCATAGCATGTGCCAAGTGAAAGGTTGACGAGATGTCGTCCCACAGGAGGAATAAAGAAGTTTTAAGATATTATTATATACCTCCTAAAGACGAACGATTAGCGACACGACGTGCCATCATAGTTGCCATCCGTTGCGTTCGAGCAAGTCGACATCACCAGGCTGTTAAAAAATATTGATTAAGGCGTTAATTAACGGAATTCCATAAAGTTAGGGTGAAATTACTTTGCAATAATCAGCAATCAAACCGTATAATGGTGTATACTTTTGCAGTAGCACCTCCCTCCCATCTCCGTTGTCCCACATATAAGAAACATTACGCAACATTTCAATGTTAGTGTATTTTTTTATTGTTGCATGTGCTGCAAGAAAAAGTATACACCATCATACGGTTTGGCTACGGATTGTTGCACAGTGGTTTTAACTTAACTTTATAAAGACTGCTGAAAGACAGAGAAATCTGTCTCCTCTCTGGCTGCTGATATTGCCCGAGTCTGCAGTACCTACATGCTACGTGGTACGTACTACGTGGTAGCAGCTAGCTACCACCTGACGTAAGTGAGTCATTGCGGACTGAGTTGTGTATTGACAATTTTAGAAAAATAGACACTAATTCCCTCATACCAAGGTGGGGTGGAAGAAGAGGAGGCTTCCATGAGGTAATCAATGAGACAGATCAAAACCAACTTCTGCGTCATCTTGTCTACCACATAGCGATCCATGGGTATATCTTTTCAGGCAGGCGGATTACTAGTGATTTTATAAGGGTTCCTATTTTAATTTTTATGTAATGATCCTTAATTAATGGCAATAATGCACTTTATGTCTCAAGGTGATTAGTGAAATAGCAAGACGAATAATTTAGTTTTGGTTAACGTGTTTCAAATCTACGACCAGTAGGTAAGTACATACTCTTATTTTCCATTAGCCTACTCTTATTTGCGTGGGTATTTTGTCACAACGCGACATCATGATATTTTTGTGTCTCATAAAAGACTGAATTCATAACGCCGTGGTTGAATACCTACTTTACATACTACTTGTGTTTCCTAAAGAGGTTCGCTCATAGACATAGCAGATTTTAGTTGGATAAAGAAATGGTGAGAGTGAAAGCATATTTCTCGACGGATAAAACGAATAGATAGAGGTCTTTAATATAAACGAAGCAGACTTTACTTTAGTACTCTCGAAAAATGCAAGCGTGGCGGTTGGGTACACACTGAATTTTTAAAGCGCGGGGTTCTTTCTTTGCAGGTTTTCGTCTGCGTAATATTTGTGGTTTTTAAAAACATTATTTTCGGGAATAAACAATTATTGGGATTTTAAGACTTCTATGAAATAAATTTACGTGTAAATTGTTCTTATCATCGTTTGTTTAAGTTAATTATTTTTCGACTGATAATAATTATTATTTATCGCCCTTGATTGCTATGCTACATTATATGACAATTACTTAAAGGTGCACTGATAAGTACTTGATGCTTTAAAGAACAAACAAGAAGTCTTGCGTCTAAGGTACTTTGTGAGTGCCTTTACCACGGGGCCACTGATAGATTTATTAGAGAGCACAATATGCAATAGGAGCAGTGTAAGGCTTGGAATGGTGCTTCCCAGGGCGCCTAGAAACAGACTTTCTTGCTAAGTAACTTCCAAACACTTGTGATAGAATCTCGTCGAATCTCTAAACTCAAAACGGATTATTATTACAGATTTACAGCCTTTTAACTTAAGATGTATAGGGTATATTTTAAAAGACAGTGGTCTGTAGTACTCTGTAGGAAATCAGCAAGAAATACCTCTACCGAACTGCGTTGGATCAGCGTAATTCCACCACCACCACGTTTATTCTAGCTATATATATAGCTATATATAATATATAGCTAGAATAAACGTGGTCTCTAGTGGTCTTTACCCAAAATTGCGGAGGCCTGAGACTTACGCTGATCCAACCATATATATATATATATATATATATATATATATATATATATATACATTTCGAAAAGACCTACTAGTAATCAAGATTAAAATAAAGTAAAAATATGCATTCTGTGAGTGAATCGAAATCAATATGAATACCGAAAAGTCTGTACCTATTAATCAGGAAAATATTGCATATTATTATACTTACTATTGTTTATATTGTATGTGGAATCCTTTGTTCCGTAATAAATGTTATTGCAAGTCATGATTTTATGAGTACAAAAAGTACATCAAAAAATCGTTCTAGTGAAATGCGAGGGTCATTAGATAAGTTTGTAAAATAGTATCTCAAATCAATCGTAAATGTGTCTTGAGTGCTACAGAAAAAGTAAATGACTTGTGTCGTCGGTCGGTGCGGAACGGCTCTACATCGATCCTCAATATATCAACGTGGACAGGACGAAAATTGGACTGGACCCTTGTTAATGTCCCCACACTTAGAGCCCTTGTAGTAGTTCTTGATTATTTATTTAAAATATTTTGATGCGAGTTATGTGAGGCTGCAGAGGAAGGAGGCAAATTTTATATCGAACTTTCTCCTTTCTGGACCTAGAAATATGAAATGAGGTATATTAGTTTTCAATTACAATTTAAATTGATCTGTGTAGGTGGAAATGAAAAGAAAAGAGAAAAAAAGAAAAGAAAATAAAAGAAAATATTTTATTTGCACAACCATGGGTACCAAAAAAGGTTTGACAAAATATTTTGATCGCCATATTTACCCTTTATTACATTAACATTTAAAAAATATATTTTAAAAGTTATATTTTATGTTAAAATTAAGGTGGAATCTAAAGTAAAAATCTAGTGGAATAGACTAAATTCCCCCTAAAGGGGTAAAATGGGGAGGTAAAGTTAAGTGGAATTTTTTTTATTTCTAGACTTGGCAGTATGAAAATTTGTATAATAAAGAAAGGGCCCTGATTAGAAATAAAAATGATCTGATTTTTTTTGATAACCGTTTTACACGCGGGTGATATGGCGGGCGGGAATAAGTACTTGGTATTGGACACTTCACAACAAAATCAAAATGCATACCTAAGTCAGCTTGGAACGCAGGATAGTTCTTAATAATTCATTTTTTTGCATGATTTTTATTGCCTTTTAAATCAATAAAAATTTTGTCAATTGACGATAAAATTTTGTGACGCCATTAACAATTTTTTCATTTTCTCAAACAAAATATTAGGGGATGTCACATATTGACAGCTCATTAAACCGTAAGTATCTTATTTGATTTTGGGGTCCAAGACCGGATTTAGGAAAATATCGAAAACATAGTATCAGAATCTATTTTTATCTTTCATCAATTCTAATTTCCAACTCTTAGGCACGATTCTGCTTTAAAATGAGAACGATTACATAAGTACCTACGCAATGAAACATCATACAAAAATAAAAAATCTAATAAAATCACTTGAAAAAAAAGCCCAATTCCTTGTAAATATAATAATTTGGTTTCTTTAGTTTGCGAATAAGAAGTATACATTTTCATATATAAGTATTGAATAGAAATTTCTATTAAAACAAATCTGATAAAATCTCTTGGAACGCATTCTCCATACGCGTAAATATATTGATTTCGTTTCATTAAGTCTGTGAGGGAAAGATGTAATATCCTGTGTGTTGTTTCCGCCCGCCGCGCCGTTTGCTGAAACATTGACAATATTGTTTCTTCATATGGCTACATATAATATGGTGGCAATAGAGGGAATGTGAATAAACTGGCACTATATTGTTTAGCTCAGTCAATTAAATATTTGTTTACATATGTACATATACGAGTATATGCGTTTAGGTCGTAGCATTATTCTATATAATAATTAACTTCCTACACTACTGGACACGGGTCTCTGGATATAGCTGATTTCACATAATATGAGATTATGCAGTTAAAATGCAGTACCTATAGTAAATTTTATTGCACAATATTACTGATCATTCTTATTATTTTAACTATATTTATTTTTCATTTTTTAGTTCGATTTATTTTTAGAAATATTTTTTCCAAGCTCTTCAAATTAGATAAACTCATGAAATTACTGTGTTGTCACCGATTCTTGATAAGTGTCCAAAGTTTGAATTAAATCCGTCTGTTAAAGTAGGTCAAAATGAAGTCCAAAGGAGAGTTACAAACAAGCTCACAAACTCACAAACATACAGGTGAAGCTTATAAAAGCGTGTTAAAAAGATGTTTTCTCCTCACTTGTGAGGAGACCTATGCCCAGCAGGCATAGGTCTCCTCACAAGTGAGAGGACGTCATGCTTTCGAGAAATTATGAATTTCTCTCAGGCATGCACGGCGATGGAGAACATCGTAATCAATTAAATATCACGATATTTTCCATCACCGTGGAGCAGCGATAGATCCGCACATTACAAATTTCTTTGTAAGAGGTGCGCGCCGAGGTTTTGAACTCACGATCGGTCGCGTCGATGACCGTGGTTTTTTACCACTCGGCCATCGCTGCTCTATATCATATAGCTTCCATTAATTTCCAATATATACAATTATACTTGCATTATGTTGAAAAAAATGTACAAAATAAAACATGAAAATTGCAGTCAAATACGTCCTAATACAGCTGGATCTGAAGCTCTTTATCTGATCTTATTAAAGACGGCAGGAAGCGTTTATTCCGATCACGTAGACAATTATTCCAGTAAAGTGTGCGCGCTTGAATCACTAACCTCTGTGAACGGCCAACTTTTACAATAAATCCATCCTGGCCTCGACAGTTAATCAGTCCTCCGATAATAGCTTTAATCGGGAGTTAGAATACTTACGAAGGTGCGCACCACATTTTGCTCCCTTGACGTATTATTTATTGAAATTTATAAAGTGTATTCATAGCGACCTGATAAAATCAATGAAAATTAATATTAATTAGTAGTTTTATTAAAATATGTTCGTTAATTGCTTTATCAGCTAAATATCTATATTTATGTGCACTCTCCATAGTACTGGAGATCTTTTATAAAAAGTTTTATAGAGAATCTTGTCCGCTGAGCTGAGTGCGAACAAAGCGAGTTTCGTCGGAATGCGATCGAGTCTATTGTCGTTCGGCTCGAACTTATCCCTCTTTGCACGACAACTATTGGTGCTTGATGAAAGTTTCGCCTTCACTTATTTTTTACTAGCTTCCGCCAGCGGCTACGCCCGGGTGGACCCGTTTAAAGGTTCCCGTAGGATAAAAACCATTCCATGTTCTTTCCCAAGGTCCACTTTATCTGTGTTCCAAATTTCATTAAAATTGGTTCAGTAGTTTAAGCGGAAAAGCGTAGCAGGCAGGGTTACTTTCGAATTTATAATATTAGTAGGGATTGAAGTTATTTGTAGATATTTTCATAGTACGTTTTTAACCTTCGCACTGTCTTTATCTCTGTGCAAAACGTGAAAATATTGTAATAATAATACGTTGATTTTTATTCATTTTAAAAGATTTTAGCCTTCCAACGAAAACTTTAACCGGGAGTTTAAATATTCAAATATTTATTTATTTATTTATTTATTCATTACTTACAACTAACATAACAGGGTAGCCTAATGCGTTAGTGTAGAACATTTAAATTGCAATAAGTGGTTTTAATATACAAAATTAACTATAAAAATTATATTAAAACAAAAAACATTCAATAAAATTTAAAATAAAATATTTACGTCACATATATTTATATATTAATGTCAGATTTTAAATTATTCATATTAAGTCAGATACTATTCTAATAGTAATACCATTAAGATACATTGTCAGTAGTAAAAAAAAAATATAATAATAATAACAATACAATTTAATGTCTGAATAGTAAAAAATCCATATTCTATCAACCTATATTTCCATGTCCAAATAAAAAAAAATATAAATTGATAAATATAGTCAGCAATAAAAAATAATAATTCCTATAACAATTAATTGACATTATTTTCTGTGATAATTTCTGTGATATATTTTTATTTCACTGACGTGTTCTTGATTGTGATCCAACATTTAATTTATCCATAGCAGCCTGATCAACTAAACAAAAATTGATATTATGTCACTACGTAAGATTAAAAATGCTAGCATATTACCTACCATAATATTTAATTAGTTAATTACAGCTTTTTACATTTACTATTATATCCGTTAATTACATTAGGTAGGTACATAATATACTTTCTTGCGAGCATACGTTCCATTTGTTGATGAACGCGATGGAGTCTTCTGTCGTCGGCTCGAACTTATCTCTCTTTGCTGGAGAACTATTGGTGCTTGATGAAAGTTTCAACAACTTTCGCCTTCATGTATTTCTTTCTGATCCTATTTGTATATATTGAAATAGTATGCTTTGAACATTTCACTTGAAAGAGTGAAAAAAGGTTGAGTTCATGGGCGTACCCAGGTTCTTGGCCAGGGGGGGGCAAAATTTTGGCCAGGGGGGGGGGCAAAGTCTTGGCCAGGGGGGGCAAAGTCTTGGCCAGGAGGGGGCAAAATTTTGATCATTGGTGAATGTTTTGTCAGGGGGGGGGGAATTTTTAGGTTCTTGGTCAGGGGCGGGCAAATTTTTTCAAGCTGGGTACCGCGCGTATGCCTTTGACGTTATAGACCAATATACCCTTAAAGTTTTCAATGGAAAATTCTCACGTCAAATTATCTGCTTTTTTAACACGCTTTTATTAGCGTGATCTGTATGTATGTAACGGAATCTTTTAACTTCATTTTCACTTACTTCTAGGAGTCTGATTAACTTAAAAATTTGCACAGGGTTCAAAGGCCGATGACAATACAATAATCTCATAACTTTATGTAAAAGCCCTAACTAGGATCATCAGGATAAAAAAAATATACGAGGGGCGGCTGATAAGTTCGCGGCCTAAGGTACTTAATGAAACAAATATAAAGTTTTATATTTTTAACACGCTTATTAGCTTGACCTGTATGTATGTATGTAACGGAATCTTTTAACTTCATTTTCACCTACTTCTAAACATCGGATTAACTTGAAAATTTGCACAGGGGTCAAGGGCCGATGACAATGCAATAATATGAAAAAATAATCCAACTAAAAAATTAAAAACAAATAATGTACTTTAAAAAACTACAAAACACGCTTTTGTGAAAATACGAACTAAAAAGTAAAAAATAAGAAGAAAATGTATTTTACTGTAAAAAAAAAAAGACTGGAGAGCATGGTGCCAATAGCATCTTAAAAACCACCCCACGCTTTTTTTACAGTAAAATAGATTTTCTTCGTATTTTTACTTTTTAGTTCGTATTTTCAAAAAGAGTGTGTTTTTTAGTCTTTTAAAGTACATTTTTTATTTTTAATAATATACTATATTACAGTAAATGTTCTCAAGAAACAAATAGGTAATGAAGACTCGAATCCGAATTTCTTTTGAATCATTATGTGTACAATTTTGGGCAATTTATTAAAATGTATACTTAAATTACTCGAAAAACATAAGATTTTATGTTATATTGTGTACGTATATGTGTTTCGTAATTTTTTTCCTTTCATTTTTGTTATATTCTCTACCTTTTCCAATGGGTTTCATCTTACTATATTTTTTTTTTCACTTTTTACTATTTTCAATATTATCGACCCTGGTCTATTACACGAAGACACGCATACAAAATATACAATACAAAGGATATACAAAGGAAACAGCAGGAGGTAACATATTATCTAGTGTACTCTTTATAGGTTTTTTTTTTCGTTTAGGAGATCTTTTGGGATTTTTGAATCCCTGAATCTGGACCTTAGCTGCCCCCCCCTGCCCCCCTGGGTACGCCCATGGCTGAGTTTAATTTGGTTTAAAAGATAAATTGGCCCTTGAAAAAGCTCTCATTAGGAATTAGAATATTACTTTATTTAGCAGACGTGTGATGGTGATTCAAAATTTAGTCTTTCCACAGTAGCCTGATCAACTACAAAAACATTACATCTATTATGTAACTATGTAAGATTAACAATGCTAGCATATTACCATAAAATTCACTGCTTTCTTCATTTACATTTATATCCGTTAATCATAAATTTAAATCTATGCCGTTAATTACATTAGATACTTACTTTCGACCATACATTCCATTGTATCGGAGATCTTTTTAATTAAGTTTATTTCGGTTCTAAAGATTACTTCGTATGATTAGCATCGTCTATAAGTACCGATACTGTACAAATCATTATAGATTATTTATACAGTACCCCTACTAATAGACTAATTTCACGTTGATCATTCGCCAATTCAGGGCCCTACTTCTTTGTAAAAAGCATTTCTAAAATATCCTACTAAGATATGCTGAGCTGAGAGATGTACGAGCTGTGAAAAAATATAGACTCAAATAATTTTTTCAATGTTTTAAAGATTAAACTAAACAAACTTAAGCTCTAACAAAGTCATCTAATATTAAATATGTTGACACGCATGGTACGTATAATACAGTTTGTCTCTGCGTGACCTTGATGTCGAGCGCAACGCTTGTTGTCACACGTAACGACTTGCACTGTGAATAATTATAAACTCAGTCGCAATTAGAACGTGATAGGGGAAAGTGCTTGCATCTTTTATTTGTTATTTTAGAAGTTTGTAGTCATATGTTTGTGTTTTTAGTGGTCATTATATTTTAATTACCTTCGATGATGCCTCGCGGTAAACAATTAAGTGATATAGAAAAACAAAGAATTATCGATTTGAGAAGCTGTGGTAAAACTCAAAGACAAATAGCCAACATTATTGGTAGATCACAGAGTGTAGTAAAGAACTTTTTGAAGCTAGGAATTGAGAATTATGGCAAAAGTAAACGATCTGGCCGACCACCTAAATTTTCTTCTACCGTGAAACGCGCCATTCTAAGGGAATTGTCGAACACTGGAGCATCGTCATCGGCGCTGGTGCACAGATATAACTTAGACTGTGATCCGAGTCTTATTAGGAAGTGGGCAAAAGCATCCGGACATTTCAAATATCGGAAATATCTCAGTAAACCTGCTTTGACTGAGCATCACATTGCAGACCGACTTAGATTCGCTGAAAAATATTTAAAAAAAGGACAAGATTTTTGGCAACACGTTATATTCTGTGATGAAAAGAAGTTTAATTTTGATGGTCCCGACGGTTTCAAATATTACTGGCATGATTTAAGACACGACACAAAGATAATGTCACGTCGAGCACGCGGAGGTGGATCAGTCATGGTATGGGGCGGCATCTATGGCCATCTAAAGACAGAATTGGCGTTTTGTAATGGTCGAATGAACGCTGCTAAATATCAAGATCTGCTACATGATTACCTTTTACCTTTCATAACCGTGACTGAAGACGGAAACGTTATTTTTCAACAAGATAACGCTCCGATACATGTTGCCAAAAGTACAAAAAAGTGGTTGCATGATTTTGGTATATCGACATTAGAATGGCCAGCGTGTAGTCCGGACTTAAATCCGATAGAGAATATGTGGGGGATTCTAGCAAGGAAAGTTTACGACACAGAAAAGCCTCCTATAAATAATATTCAACAACTCAAACAGAGACTGCAATCTTCTTGGTCTGAAGTTTTGCCCACTGTAGTTAAGCAGTTAACTGATAGCGTACCTAACAGATTGATAGACGTTATTAAAAATAAGGGTAAATGGACAAAATATTAGCTAAATATAACATGCATTATGTACGCTGAGTTTATAATTTTTCACAACAAACATACATTTTTTTGTTATCATCAGGTTTTTTCTTCATCACACAGCAATATAATAACGTTCTATTTATATGAAGAGAGTATGACTTTGTAGCATTTACTTAATAAAACGATATTTAATAATTGGTACTTATTTTAAAATAAAAAATTGAAAATATTGTTGAGTCTATATTTTTTCACAGCTCCATAAGTCTTCTACACAGAACATATTAAAAGAGGGTCTACTACCTATCTATCTAGTTACATATCATATGTGTAGTATAATAAAATTGGAAATATTTTAGAAGTGAAGAAGTGAAGCTCTGTATTGGCGAGGCGAGGCAGCGAATGATCAACGTGATTCTACTTGCGTCGCGCCATGGATGGATAACTTGCTAACAGCGTTCTTCTTTTCGCAAAAACCTTTCTATTGTGGTATAATTCATAATTCCTTTATTGGGTATTTTTTTGGGTAACAAACAGGTCCTTATATATTAATACAATCAGTACTCCAAAAATAACAATGCCTGATAGGGCGTTCCAAGAATACGATGTCAAAATTCAAATGTATTATTGTTTTGAACATACATAATAAAAATTAAGATTATACAATAAAATCATGCAAAAATCTAAAACGAGTATGTCACTAAACAATAATCGAATATGTCTTATGTAAAACTTGTCTGTAAAATTTTAAGTACAAAAAAAATACATTCATTCATTCCAATTTTCATTTAAATAATCGTCATAGTTATAATAACATTTTGAAATTAATAATTGCTTAACTTTTTTACAGAAAATAATATCTTTTTTTAAACACTTTATCTCATTTGGTAGTTTATTATAAAATCTTATAGCCATACAGTATGTACCTTTGGCAAATAAACAAAGCTTTTTTCCACTCGGGTAAAGTAAGTTATAGTTTCTCCGAAAATTGTATTTATTATGGTCATTTGGAAGAAATAGCTGTTGGTTTTTTCTTGCAAACATTACCAGCTCAAAGATGTATATACAGGGTACGGTTAGAACTTTAAATTTAATGAACCAAGGCCTACAGCTTTCCATAATTCTTTTACCAGCTATTGCTCGTATACATTTTTTCTGGCAGATAAGCAAATCATGTATATTGGTAGAATTTCCCCAAATTATGATCCCATATTTGATCCAAGCAAACGCGTATGGGTAGTAGTATACGTATATTGGCATGGTTGCAATACTTAACTTCTATTTAAATAACTTCTATTTAACATCACGCCTCTAACTAAGCCGATATTGTAGTTTATAAAGTAGGTAAGTTATGTTGTTAACCGAAATGAAGTGAGCACACTTAAAACTTAAATAAAGGTGCCTACATAAGAATAAATAATAATTATATATCATATGGTGCCTATTTTTTTTCAATGAGCAAGTACCAGATTGATGAGTTTATTGAAAACGAATTAAATATAGCATCGGTATCCATCATCGGTCCACAATAAATCATGCTAAGGAATAATTATACATGCTGCAGTCTCCTATTATTCTGAGCTTGTTACCTTCCTTAGATCTCATTTGTTTCCAACCGTAAAGAGACTGATGCAATACCTTTTCAAAAATATCTTGCTAACCATGAATTCACCGTTTATTAGAGCCAACGGTACAATCATAGTAGTAGATGAGAGACGTGATTCAATTTGCATGGAGTGTTCAACGGATTACTTGCAGCGAGTAAATCAACCCTTTTAACGTAAATAGATCTCATGTTATTTAAGCAGAATACTTCGTAGTAAAACAGTGAAAAACTCCATACTATGAAATCTCACAACTACATATCTACATATGTCTTTACTGGGCAATGTTTTGACTTGATTCCGTTTGCTGCACATCCACTATTACAGCATCGAGGTACAGGTGTTATAGAAAAGTGGCAGGCAGGCACTACATCGATCAGTACCTTCAGCAAAAGTCAAGTAAGTACCTATATTACTTCTCCGCTTGTAAGAGGCAACGGTACAATAATGCGAGTAGATGAGAGACGTGATTCAATTTGCATGGCGCGTTAACTAAATTACTTGCAGTGAGAAATCTAGACTAGCTTAACGTAAAATAGATCTCATGTACGTCACACGTCTTTATTGCCAAATGCATATTTTTTCGTGTTTTTGTGTAAACAACAAAATCTTCATTTTGATTTATAAAACATTTCTTTCCTTGTTCTTCTTTCACGTCACAACGGAACTACGGATTGAGTTGAATTCTTGTATGGGGATAGTTTGCAGGTTAGAGTGATGAAGGCTACTTTTCACCCGCCGAAAATATTTTATTCCTATGGGGAAAACGTGTAGTCCATGCGGGCGGGGTCACGGGCGGAAAGCTAGTATATTATATGTATAAATAAAGAGACCAGCGTTGAAGAGCTAGTAAATTGAGATACCTACACGACCACGTACATCGACATTTGTCGTCAGCATCATCCCACTATTAACGCAACTACTATTTATCTGAGCGCAACTACTGAGATAAATAATTAGTCCATGAATTAAATCATTTAAAAAATTCGCATAGCGCGATCTGTTTATTACACATGAGTACGACCACGTACATCGACATTTGTCGTCAGCATCATCCAACTATTAACGCAACTACTATTTATCTGAGCGCAACTACTGAGATAAATAATAAGTAGTCCATTAATTAAATCATTTAAAAAATTCGCATAGCGCGATCTGCTTATTACACATGAGTACCTTGCTACACTTCATAAAAGCAATTAATTTTCGCTCTGTTTGAATAGAGGCATTTATTTTCAATGCAATTTCGTATCAGCGTTCTTCAAGTTTTCCATTTACAAACAAAATAAGAACTTCACTTCTTTCAGCCGTAATTAATATTCATTGTACGACAAAATTATTCATTATAACGACAAACAACTTTATATGTACCTACGTAAGGAAAATTCCTTTCTGCCATTTACATGTCCTATTTTTCCTATTATTGTAGTAAAGTTAACTTTTATTTGAAGTATAGATTGAGAAATAAACACACTAAGAATGATTGTAATAAATATTTCAAACATTGATTTATATATTAACTAGCATTCCGCCGCCGGCTCTACTCTTTTTAGGGTTCCGTAGCCAAATGGCAAAAAACGGAACCCTTATGGATTCGTGATATCTTGTCTGTCTGTCCGTATGTCACAGCCACTTTTTTCCGAAACTATAAGAACTATACTGTTGAAACTCGATACGTAGATGTATTCTGTGAACCACATTAAGATTTTCACACAAAAATAGAAAAAAGTAATAAATTTTGAGGGTTCCCCATACTTAGAACTGAAACTCAAAAATTTTTTTTTCATCAAACCCACGTGTGCGGTATCTATGGAAAGGTCTTCAAAAATGATATTGAGGTTTCTAATATAATTTTTTTCTAAACTGAATAGTTTGCGCGAGAAACACTTCCAAAGTGGTAAAATGTTTGTCCCCCCCCCTGTAACTTCTAAAATAAGAGAATCATTTAATTAAAAAAAATATATGATATATATTACGATGCGAACTTCCACCGAAAATTGGTTTGAACGAGATCTAGTAAGTAGTTTTTTTTAATACGTCATAAATCGTAAACCACAATTTACCTTTCATTCAATCTTAATGAAATGATTTCTATGGATAATCAAAGGCAATGATGTATTTTTGTTGCCGCTATGGTTACACAAATACTAAAAATAGAATAAAATAAATATTTAAGGGGCTCCCATACAATAAATGTGATTTTTTATAGATAATGGTACGGAACCCTTCGTGCGTGAGTCCGACTCGCACTTGGCCGGTTTTTTATAGATAATGGTACGGAACTCTTCGTGCGTGAGTCCGACTCGCACTTGGCCGGTTTTTTTCCAACAGAAATGAGACATTTTCTCTGAATGAAAAGTAGTTGATGTCACTATCCCATCCCCAAGCTATCTCTATACAAAAATCAGGTCAATCAGTTGGACCGCTCGACGTGAAATGAGAATAATAAATCACATTTTTGAACAACCCAACCCTGCCACGGGTGGTTCATTGCCCGCGTGATACTACCGCTCTGCACTATCGGTAGTGTCATATCATAAGCCATTTTAATTTCCCGTAGCACTACTCTTATACGCAGTAGTAGGTACGACGGGCAACAACGAAAACAACGAAAAAAATTTTTTTTGTACTTTTTAAATAGTACCTAATTTGACAATAATCCTCAATCTTTTACGGTGATAAGTATTACAAGAGAATTAAGAAGAAAAGAAACATTTCTTTAGGAACGTTAACTGCTTCACAATTCTATAACATTAACTTGATAAAAATAATATCGTTGAAATGAACAGAAAATTTCGTTTGCCTACGAAGCAGCTACCGATTTGTGTAATATCGGCTCAAAGTTAACGATATTAAATACAATCAAAGTAAATTGACTAGCGTGTTTGCTTGTTTAGGATTTGTGTAAACATCACAACTATCTCCCCGATTCGCAACATCGGGTTATCCTTTAACAGGTAAGTAAACCATAGCTCAAAATTGCAAATTTAACAAGCTTTGTATATTTAATAAAACCGAATAAGACAGTTCAGTTCAGGAAGTCTTTCGTCAGTTGTGTGAAATAATATAAAAATAATAAATATTAATACTTCACACTCATAGCCGGATTCCCTAAGTCGTAGACGCATTAGATATTACACAGAAAGGTACCCAATACAATACACAATCACCTGATAACAAACATTTATAGTTTCTGCCTCACTGGATATCGAACCCGGAACCCTCAATGCGCAATGGTATAGTAGGCATAGTTCACCGAGTCTCTGTAGCTTCGGGATTAAGAATAGAGCTATCCCCTGCATGATCGTAAGAGGCGACTAAAAGAGGGCTTCCGGGGTTGTGGGCGGTGAGAGTGGGAGCTCGTTCCGTCCAGCCAGTAGCCTCGGGAAGGGCGGCGGTGTGTGCGAGGCCGCATGTTGTCGTAAGCATCGGAAGGTCTAGGAGAGCACATCTGCTCTCCCGATGATGGGCCCGTTCTGGGGTGTCGCGCGTGGAGTACACCGGTGCGTTCCGTTGGAGATCCCGGAGTCCTCCTCAAGCGCAGAGGCAGCTACCGAAGGGGTTTTAGTGCGGTCAAATCCCATATAACCCGTTACCCTCTCCCAAGGTACCGGGTTTTTGAAGGTTTCCCCCGATACAAAAAAAAGGGATTGTTCACCGACCACAAAGATCACAAAAAAAAAACCGTAAAAATGTTATTAATTTCTTTGTGATGAAAATAAAAAAATCTTAGTTGTTAGAATTTCACTTGAGTACAGAATACTAACTATTGTTTGTGTATAAAAGTAGATTCTTGCCTAATTCTATGATTGTAGATCAGTGATATAAATACTTACCGCGTAGCTTTTCTATACTTTAAAATTTTATCGTTGAAGGAATTGCAGATGTATTAAAATATTTTTACAAAAACACGTTCTAGAAAACCTAATAAAAGGAATACATTCAGACGATCAAAGCAATCCGAGAAGTGTTTTTCTTCTAAAGTAATAATGACCTTCAATTTTTAGTTAAAGAAAAATTATTTTTATTGTGAGTTACTATAGTAACTTGACAGTCATAAGAAAAGTTATAATTCAGTTCTTCCTAGCAAATACATTGCAAACGAGGGAGGAGAAAATGTCGTTCTTAACATTACATGCCCCTCTGTATATTTATGATACCCGGGAACACTTTTAAACATTTCTTTTGTTGAGGAACAAAAAATTGTTCCATAGTTAAGACCCGCCGTCCTGTGTCGGTCCTAATGAAGGAGCTACTCTATTCTAAAGCAGGTATTACATGGCGATTTATGATGCCAAAAATAATATTTGTAATGTTAACTAATTAGCATAAAAAAACTTCAGTTCAACTTTTAATAAATATTCTAAGAAATCTATACATCTATACATATAATAAAACTGTAAGCAGGGTCAATTCTGTACATTGCATATAAATTTAAAAAAATACTTCTAGGGGTCTTTTTATAAGTAACAGAAGCTAAAAATATAAGTTTTGAAATTATTGTCTGTCTGTCTGTCTGTCTGTCTGTCTGTCTGTCTGTCTGTCTGTTGTTAGCTTTTCACGCAAAAACTACTGGACGGATTTTGATGAAATTTTTTTGTTTTATATATATTGGTCCTCGCTAACATTTAGGCTATAGATAATTTTAAAAATCACCCTTTAAGGGTGTGAAATGAGCGATGAAAATTTGTATGGAAAACTTGGATTTTTTCAATAGATTTTCTTGAAATTTGGTATAAATATTTTCTAACCAAAATAAAAGAATACGTGTTTCAGCATTTCCCGAAATTCGCCCTTTAAATGTCAATTTTCTTTGAAACTCTTTGAAAATTGAGTGTCGAAACTTGATGTACAGAATATTTTTGTGCAGAGTATTTTACTTATAATTTTGTATTTGTAATCTTTACTAATATAGTAAGAATTATATTTAAGCTTTTTTCAAAACTACCCCTCAATAGCAAATAAAATGGATTCGAAAGTTGGTATCTCAAGCGTACAATAATTAACCTAAACTTAATATTTCACTCTCAAATTCTTTTCCCTTCTTTGAATGATGTGTTTACTGATTTATTGTTGAATGAATTTCCGTAACATTAGTGTGTATTTCATATCAATCGGGTGATAAACAAAAAAGTTATATTCATTTACACAATACGCGACATAAACTTAAAAGGCACTTTGGGGAATTTGTATGAAAGTTTCGGTAACAGCCCATTCAAAACCATAAATAAAAGTTTAAATTTAAGTAAAATTATTTTGAACTCTCACTAATATTGTCGACTATATTAAATATACTTAGATCAGCTTACTATATTTTCTTTCGTTGGCCGAGTATGGCTAGACTATAGGTACCTAATAAGCGCATCGCGAGCCTCACAGGCTCCATTGAGTTAGTTGCTCAGCTTATTAGTCTTCTTTTGGGGTGGAAGATTATGAACAGGCTGCAGCTGAAACGACTGTTATCGTTACATTATATCAGGCTGCAACCTTTTTTAGCGTTCCACTGCTGGGCATGGAGCTCTCCCAATATTGAGGAGGCCTCAAGCTCCGACGAACCGAAATCCAAATCTTACAATCTCAATGCATCCAGCATTAAGGTTGTAAGATACGGAATCTAAACCTTCATACAGAATGTACAAAGCCTTAACAAAAGGAGACTACTGCAGACATCTAGGTGACGAATAGTAAAACTTTTAGTGAACCAACTGTTAATCTCAATATCTCTACCTATTTGGTAATTTGACATTCGATTTATCAACCACGAAGTTTACATACCATACGGTAGATGGCGTTATTGCGCAATATTCATTTCTTCTCCAAAGTGATTCGATGGAGATAATTTCAAATAAAAGCCTCAAAAGTCTAATAAAAGTAAGTACATAGTGTAAAAATAAACATAACATTTCACACGTATAGCCTCACATTAGGGTAGATATACCCTGTGTCGTGGGTGCCATGAACACACATAGAGACAGAAACACAACCACCCAGACCGAGACCAGTTTAAACTCATCATTGAAATTTCTGCTTCGCCCGGATTCTAACCCAGGACAGTTCGATTAGCAGTCCGGCATGGTAAACATTGCGCCACGTGGGTTGTCCCATCGTTAGGTAGGTATACGTATGATGCTGAACATTGTTAATTGGACCAATGATAACTTAACTCATTTTTTGCGTCTCTTTATTGCGTACGGGCTGAGGGCTCATCCACACACGTTGGTTGATAGAGATATTAAGGATTCTTTATAAAAATATTCTTTATTTCCAAATACAGATAGGACACTGTGTAGAGACCCTCCCTTCTGCTTTAGTTTTCACAATGTTATATGAGTTATGACTTATGACCAAACTGCTGTCCGCAAGTTTTAAACTTATAGTTTATTAATTGACCTTACAATTATTTTTCCGATTGTTTAATCCTAATCACGTATAAGTATGTTTAGAAATTTTATCTCCCAACTACAAGTACTTAGTTGTATAGTGCACCTCTTTTCTGCAGTAGGTTAAAGCTATGTACCTATATAGAATGAGTCTATACATTATTTGCAGTATAAATTCACCCAATTTACTAAAGATACTATTTTTAACATAAATGAAGCCACAGCAGTATCTCTTAACTTTAATAAACGAGGTATATATTTGTAAAGAGAATCTCGCGCGAGAAAAGCGATACGTGTGAAAAGTGGATAGTAAGATCAGTACAGTAAGCATTCCTTACTGTTTTAGGTTTGAAGGATTTAGAAAAAATACATTAGGTTTCTTCTGAACATATGAACATTGTATTATAAGTGATTTCACTATATGTAAGAATAATCTACCTACCACTTATTCAATGCAAATAAATAATCTTTAATTTTTAATCAATCCATTTTATAAAAGCCTTTATACACGCGGACGACGTCGCGGGCACAGCTATATTTCATAAAACGTATTCATTACCGACCCGGTGTATTAAGGTGTACTTAGACTAAGTAATGTTTTAGCTAGTAGAACATTACTTTGATTAGTTTAATACTGTGGCGAAACTTACAATCATACGAATACTTAAAAATTGAGTTAAGACACTTACTAGTGCACGTGCTCTGCGCTTCATGCTCTAGCGTTTAATGTGGGTAAATTTAATAAAATGTTTAGGTCAAAAATCGAAGTTATACGTCCGCATGTAAGAGCAGGAGAAAATACAGGCGCTAATGAAGCGCGCGATGAACATCGTAGTAAAGACTTTGGAGTGATCTTGGGGTGGATTTTTTGAGCGCACCTTCTTCGCTTGTTCATTAGTGTAATTAACTTATGCCGTAGTCTTCCACAATTCGTTTCGGTTCCCCGGCGTTATTAAATTGCTCCTTTGCTCTCGAAGATTACGTTAAATTTATATTTGGAGCCGAGAATTTTCCGTTCACACGAATAAATTGAAAAGTCATTAAATTATTTTTGAACTTCAGCTTTGGGTTTATTTTTAACACGGTTATGTATATATTAAACAAAACAGAATACACAATAAAGTCATTGATATTTATGTAAGTAAGTGAGAAATTTTAATTTTATCTCGCGAAAATATATTTATACACTCTAGTCTTTATAAAGATTAGAAAAAATGTTTATGAACTATATCATCATTTTGGAACAAAAACATTAAATGATGCCCAGGGTGGACTGGTAGACAATGCCAATTGGCATTAAGTTTTACCCTAAATAAATAAAATAATCTTTGTATGTTGAAATTATTAAGTGATATTTTTGATAACTAATAGCGGGTCTAGCCTCAAATCGTAGCCAATCCCAAATTTGACTGAGAATGAGATACATAAAATACTTCCATTGCAGACAAAAATAATAACTCGAGATTTTAAAATACATATAAAAGAATTATCAACGATAAGCTTAAATAACGCTACAAATTCATAGTCCCATTATGCCCCATAGGATTTCCTGTATCGAGTGTACAATGGACACACACAACAACATAAACACACACATCCAGAATAAGAACCATAACCATTGCCGTCGTCAGATTGTCGTCGATAGTAGTTTCTTCATTATATCTATTAGACCTATTACAGAATTTAATTAATAAATTACTATAGTAGCACATAACCTTGTAGCTTTTTGCCGTATCAACATTTGGGGTGAGAAAAGAGAAGATTTATAAGGCTAATCCTGTGCTCAGCCTCGCCGCAACGGCGCGTCTGGGCTTGGGACTTGCCACCTTCATAAATAAGTTATAAAGCTTAATTTATGAGCAATATATTAGACAGTAAAACACGGAAAGGTTTATCGTAATATCTATTAGCGTTTGTGCTATGTATTTTTTTAAAATCCTTTTTAAATTAATAACTTTTTTATATTTATAACTATTCCGCCATCTTGAATGTTCTGCCATATTGGATTTAGAATAATGTCACATTATTTTTTGACTTACCCTCAACAAACCCTTTCATTTGATACCCTATTGTAAAAATGCATTAAAAATAACTATTCCAACATCTTGGATTGTCCGCCATATTGGATTTAGAATGACGTCACATGGCTTATCGTGTATTGTCATCCAAACTAAACTTGTAAACAAAATTTCAGCTCAATCGGTTGAAGATATCTGCTTTAAAATTGAGTAGCAAGATTCCACCCGAACAAACATACAATGACATATTACTACATTGCAAGTTAAATAAAAGCTTTTAATAAAAATCTACGTTTTATTACGTTATAATAATCCTTACTCTAATTTAATAATAAATACTAAGTAACCTTTAGTAGATACTACGTAACTGTAATGAAGTATAGATTTTATTATTATTTACGCAGCCTCGAAGCCCCGTTTTAGAGGAGTCGTTCAGAAAATGCTATGCGGGGTCACGTATAGCGGCGTAGGTCACAATCCTGAAACATGATCTTGCATGGAGGACGCCTGTACAGTAGGCATCGTAGCTAAATATTTAATGTCGACCAGTTTCGCATAAATTTTCTATCGAAAAAATCATCTGTTTATCGCTATAGCAACAGATTTCGAAAAAACTATGTAAGGAAATTGCAAGTGTGAATGTGCTGATAAAGTAAATTGCCTCTATCTATGTTTTCCTTTTAAAACTTGATATGCGTCAAAATAAAAGTTAAAGAAATCTTTAAAAATAATTCATTGAAAGCCACACACTAGAATTTCCTGTCTCGTAGGTACTATGGATACACGCTAAGACAGAAACACAAATACCCAGGCCGAGAAATTAAAATAAAACTCATCATTTAATACTTTCTCAGGACTTTCCGTTCGGCACCCCCTCACGGTAACCATTGCATTTGTGGACAAAGTAGTCTAAAAGGTACTTTCGAATATTTCATTCATAATATCTGTTTTGCTTAAAAATATTTTAGCGTCATAAACCACACGAGAAAAGCTATATATTTTCTCTAGTATATACTCGTAGACGCTCTAGTTTCTGTGGGGCAGTTTATAATTGAACGATTCTTTGTCATTTGAGGCTGCGTCGTCTAATTCATCCACGGCGAGTCAATCAATACCAGGCCTCCAAGGTTTTCAAATTGCTCGTCTTTCACTTCATGCTTTCTATTGAATCTTGTCAATCCTCTTATCTATTTCGTATTGGCAGAAAGTCACATAGTGTATTTGGATCAAATAATTCTGGATATTATTTATTACAATGAAATTAAAGTTAATATTTTGATGTGCACTTCTAACTAAGAACTATTTTACGTGCATATTTATTACTTGATTTATAGTGAAATTATGATACCCGTGATCAATGATATTAAATGTCTGTGATAAACACGGTAATATTAAAGTTTAAAAAATTTCACAAAGACAAAAGGCGGTCAGCCAGGTTGACTATTACAGCTATTACCTCATTATTCACTTTAATAGCCGACCCATGTCCTGTCGTGGTACGTAAAAAGAGTCCTTAATGATTATAATGATCTGTACAACAGGCACAGCAAATTCTAAAATTGCTTCAGGGAAGAAAAGAGTGTAGAGTGGATATAACATTAATTCCTCCCTGGTCACATTGTACATGTACAAGAATTTTCACACACATGTAGTTATAAATAAGATAATTATAATAATATGCAAACGCGGCACGGCCCCCAGGTTCCCCGGTCCGGTTAAATGGCTCTTTACGCCGGAAATGCTTATGAGTGCGGCTTGCGGAAGACGCGTCATTACGCGGGCTCTTGTCGCTGAGCTGCCTGGAGACTTGGATACCGAAATAGTTAGTTACATACATATGTTTAAATCTATTTTAAGGTAGCTACCGTGTCGCAAAAGGTAAAAGAAACACTTGTAGATACGTTATTTTTTATAATTAAAATACTGATAGCTATCTATATTGTCTTAGACGCAAAGTAGGTAGGTATAAATAAACAGACACCGCTCATAGCGCTGTCTGGATAAGTCGTTTTTACGCCGGAACTGTGTATGAGTTACGGAGACACCGTATCCTTTCGTGCCTACTTGTCACTTGAATTTTTAGCCTTATCATATCTTCTAAAGCGCCATTAATTCGACGGCTAGTGAAGAATGTAAGTAAGATGAACAGCTATTTCAGACGCGCTCGGGAGTTGGATGAATGGTACATGTTCCGCATTTCCATAATAGTCTTAAAAGCTTGTTGGAGGCTTTATGGCCTGTTTGAAAACATCCAATAGTGAGTTTGTCATTGACCCGTATCTGTGCAATCCGCATTGAAGCAATCATCGAAGCGTGAAGAATACCTTTGCTCAGCAGTGGGATGGCTACAACAGGATTTTATTACATTATAAAATAACTGTGAAATGAAGGTCTGTAAATTCCAGTAAAAAATGTTAGGTTTAAATAAAGACACGTACAAACGCTGCTTTATCGTGTCCGCGCTGTCCGGAATAGTCGTTTTTACACCGGAACTACATATGAGTTACGGAGCTACCGCATCCTGTCCTATCGTACTTGTCGGTGGGATGTTGATTCTCAGCGTATCACTTCGTTTTAATGTTAGAGAACCTTTATGAAGCTTGAGATATTGCTTCAAGGTCGAACCTACTTACTCGCCTGGAGAAGTATCACCGCCATATGGGTATTGTATTATGTTTAGGTGGAAATTTAAGATTGACCTCCACATTTACATTAAGCGACAGTCATTTTTCTGTGCAGCTAGCACAGGTTCTTGATTTGTGATCTCAGAAAATACTAGCTTATTTTGATTCAACGTTGATTTTTTAGAGATACTTTTACACCGCGGCCTGCCTTTCAACAGCTACTTTTAAATTAAAATAAGCCTTCTTGTTGCTCTTATCTTCAGCTTAGCAATGCCTAATACCAGAGCAGACAAATATTATAATGTTCAATAAGACTGTAAAACAAAATCATACAGTGTATAAAACATTTTCATTTCAATTTCCACTTGCAATATTCAAAGCTTTCGTCCTTTCGCTGCACTACGTGCATATTTATATCATTAAGTTAACCTCATCAATATGGACATTGTTAAAAGCTTTTATTTCATTTATAAATCAGTCAATTGCTTCCCTAAGAAAATGATTCTATATTATATTTATGTAACCCGTTTATATTTTATGTACGTCGAGCAGCAATTGTAAAATATAAGCGTTATCTTTCAGTAGTTTATCGACTGGAATAAAACACAATAGTGTCCGACCGAAATTAGTTTTACGACCGAAACCGAAACCGAAAACGAATATCAGCAACGGTCTCTGTTTCGGCCGAAACCGAAACCGAAACTTCCTTACAAGCACGCATGCACGCATGCATTCATTACTAACTAGTTAATTAATGTTTGTTTACAAATAGCATTTGCGAAAGAGTAAAGCGAACCAAAAAAAAAATTAATAGGTTAGATTAAACTTTATTATACTTTTATCAGTCATATTGAATATTTTTTTGATGTTTATTACCCGCTCTTATGTTATAACGACATAAAACGAGATAAAACTTACCAAATTCAAAATAAATCACTCGAAAACTCGCCACCACAACAAAACAAAACAAACAGCAAACATACAAGCGAATCACGACATTGGCTCTGATGGGATTCATTCATTCATGCAACGCGCCGAACATGACCGATCACAGCGGGAAAACTCCCGAATGCACATTCGGTTTCGGTCGTAGTTTCGGCAAGTTTGCCGCCGAAATCGAAACTAAACCGAAACTCGTGTTTTTGCCGAAACTAAACCGAAAACGAAACAGAAACCGAACATTCGGTCGGACACTATAACACAATATTGCTAGTATCGGACGTGTTTAAATTTTGTTTCTAGTTATTTCGAGCATTTACGACTCTAGTACGATACGTACGAATAGGAGCCAATCGTGTGACCTGTTGACTTTAAGTCTTGCAGTTTAGGTATACTGTATCTAATAACAGTAAAACCGAAATCTGCTCTATCATGATTGGCAAATTTACGAGCTGGGTGTTTATAGGTCCAGTGAACGCCAGTTCCTTCCGGCACAATCAGTCACGTGAACAATAGCTAACAAAGGACTAGCGGGAATTAAGCGATAAGTCCTCACAATATTGTATTCAAGAATGGAGTCGCGAAGGAATGCTAGGAATTTCAATTTAAAAATACCCTCAGGACTGCATTAAGTCGGTAGAGGCAAAAATATACATATAAAATTATTAACGACGATTACTTTTGGGAAGCTTATTATTTTGTCTAAATGTCTGAAATGTTTGGGTTGTTCGTTTGTGGTTAAAAAAATAATTTTGTCTTTTTTTCTCATATTATATGTAAGTAAAATATATATACTTATAAATGAGTGTGCCTGTGCATTATTATGTGAACAAATCCGTTTTAGTTGTATCCTTACAATAGTATAAATAATCATTACACGGTACAATCGGTGCACATCGGTACAATGGTATAATCGTGTAACCTTTGCATTAAGCAGCGTTTCCACAATATTTTAAAGAGTATTTATTTATTTACCTACCATTAGCAGACGGAGAACCTAGATGGAGCATGGGGCCCAGACCCAGGAAAACTATTTTTATAACGTTTCACCCTCATAGACCCACAGTAGGGTAGATATAACCCGTGTCGTGGGTACCAGGACACATACAAAGACAGAAACACAAACACACAGACCGAAAACGGAAATTTGAACTCATCATTCTAATTTCTGCCGCGCAAATCGAACCCGGGACCCTCCAATCCGCAGTCCGGAATGGTAACCATTGCGCCACATGGTTCGTCGAATACTATTACGTATTAAATTTATATGAGCTTATTACCTATCTTTTACTCTGAGTATAATTTGTCTTAAAACATACCTATTTATTTTCATTAGGCACAACGTGTTATGCCGATCTTATTCCTTTTTATTGCAAAATATTTTAATTGAGTTATTTTTATTAGGAAGCGCGCATGGCTCGGCGGCGAGCGTAGAACGCAAGCGATCTATGCAGCTAAGCCAAACGGGCGCGGTCAGGTGTGAGATGGGTGACCGCTAGTGGCAAAAATTTCATGCGCGTTTCCGTGCTTCGGAGGGCACGTTAAGCCGTCGGTCCCGGTTGTTGTCGATAGATAACAGTCGTTAAACCTTGTCGGAGGCCTTATGGGCGGTTTGAAAACATCCGACAGCGGGTTGGCTACTAACCCGTATCTCCACCAACCCGCATTGGAGCAGCGTGGTGGAGTAAGCTCCAGGCCTCCCCAATATTGGGCAGAGACCCGTGCCCAGCAGTGGGACGCAAAAAGGGTTGCAGCCAATTTTATTAGAATTTTTGAGAAACGAGTAACGCCGGATGAAAATTGTCTTGTTTGAATAAACTGCTTCCAGTTTACACTGTTTCTAATAACCGTAAAACTGAAATCTGCTCTATTATGATTGGCAAACTTACGAGCTTAGTCTTCATCGGTCCAGTAAACTCCACTTCCTGGCACAATCAGCCCTGTGAACAATAACAAACAAAGGATTGGCGTGAATTAAGCGAAGAAGTCCTCACTATATTGTACTCGGGAACGGAGTCGCCCGAGGGAATGCTAAAAATTTTAATTTAAAAATACCCTCACGATTATAATATATTTCGCACATACCAACGAAAATAGACTGTATAATTAATAACGACAGTTATTTTTGTTATGCCAAATGTCGGAATATTTCGAATGGTAGCCTTGTGGTCGATAGATATCGTACGACGGTACAACTAATTTATTTTCTTATTCCTGCCTCTAAATAAAATGTTATTGTGTATCAATGTGAGCATAATGAAGTTCAATGGTTTTTGGGTTGATGAATGTAGGTGATAAAAATAATGTTTATGTAAAATGTAATTTTAAAAGGTGCAAACCTTTTAGATGACCAACTGATCGAAATCTTAGCATCGGATTAGAAATGATTTTTTCTTATATTACTTTTGGTTCTTATTCTGATAAAAGAAATAATAAAAGGCTCTATCAATATCTATCAATGAAACAGCGGACACGACTTAATGGGGAAAATGTTCACGCAATAAAGGCGGTAGGTAGGAGGGTTCCCGTAAAGGAATTTAATATTAGTGCCTACTGCAAAGGGACTGCGTGCATGCGACGGCTGATGATTACGAAAGAGACAAATTAGATGCGACTTTATTAAGCAACGAGTGAGGGTGCCTAATTGTCTTTATATTTATTATGTGGGACGGGATCGGGTTAAATGTGCTGCGATTTAATGCCTGTGTGTTAATTAACTTTTCTTTAGACCAGCTTTTATTTAATATGGAAAAGCTTGTTCCTTGTCCGTAAGAGGTTTCGTCGTTTTTACAAAAAAAAAAAATTTACCCTCTCACTCCTACATTAGGATTCCCTGTGTCGTGGACGTATGTACATGCACACGCAGAGACAAAACACAAAACCGAGAACCGACCGAGAACAAAAATTAAAACTCATTAAAATTTCTGCCTTGCCGGGCATCTAACCCGGGATCCATTCCAATACGCCATACGTTTCATTAAAATAAAAGCGCTTACATGGTTGAAACTCTTATTTTTCTTTAAGATGCCTTAATGCCTATCCATTACTATGAAGTGAATATCAGCAAGTTCCTCTTAGTACGTGGATGTTTAGTCCTTACTCGATGTTAAAGTTTATAAGTAGTTTACTATGATACGTGAGTTCAGAGCTAATCCAAAGTAAGTAGGTCCAAGAAAAGTTTTAAAAAGGTGTTCTAAATTTAAGCATAATACCTATACTTAAAAAAGTCTAGGTGCAGACAATGGGTATTAAGAGGTACATACCTACATATATTCTCTATAAAAAGTGTTCGACGTCAAAGAAATGTAAAAATTAATGTTAAAAAAAATATTCATTTACCATTTTTAGTTCTATTTATTGTTAATATTTTTTCAGTTTTCGGAATTCGATAAACACATGAAATTGTTGTAAGTATTGCCACCGGTTTTTGATTAGTGTCCAAAGTTTGAATTAAATCTGTCCTTTGAAAGTGGGTCAAAATCGAGTCCAAAGGAGAGTCACAACAAGCTCACAAAGTCATAAACATACAGGTGAAGCTAATAAAAGCGTGTTAAAAAATAAGCAGATACATAATAGCGTAATATCGTATTATGTTAAAAATACAACTTGGGCATGGCCTTTTTTACGTTCCGGTTCCGGTCATTTGTGTAAATACGTATCTGTGGCGGAAAAAGTCGTGGCTGGATTAAGTTGCTCGTCGTACATTATGAGAATACCCGCATTATATTTCACTGAGTGGCATGAATTATGTGTTGCAGGCCGGTATAAAGTTTCCTTGAATCAGGCGATGGAAATTCCATTTTATGCGATTAAAATATTTTTTATGCTACACTTCTTATTTATTGATATCTACTATATAAAAATAAGTCGGGTTTTCCTTCCTGACGCTATAACTCCAGAACGCACGAACCGATTTCCACGGTTTTGCATTCGTTGGAAAGGTCTCGGGCTGCGTGAGGTTTATAGTAAAGAAAATTCAGGAAAAATTTCAACAGAAAAGCGGGAAATCCTGGAATAGCACATAGGCTATTTTTCATCCTACGGGGACCCATTAAACGGGTCTACGCGGGCGAAGCCGCTGGCGGAAGGCTAGTGATTAATAGAAATATTGAGACTGCACAACTCACCCGAGTATTTGAAACGCGCTCAAGGCTGCTGTAGAACGCAAGCGACTACGCAGCTAAGTAAAACGAGCGCGGTCGCATAATGGGTGACCACTAGTGGCAAAAAAAATATTCATGTACGTTGCCGTACTATAGAGAGCTGTTAAATCCTTGGTAAAGATTGTTATCTATACATAACAGTCGTTAAACCTTGTCGGAGGCCTTATGAGCAGTTTGAAAATATTCGACAGCGGGTTGACCATAAACCCGTATCTCCACCAACGCATATTGGACCAGCATGGTGAAGTAAGCTCCAGGCCTCCACAATAATGCGAAAAAATTTTTATTTATTTCATATAATATTAACACATAATATTGTGTGCTTAATGAATGTCATTTTTTCCCGGTCATCACCTTTAGGAGACCGAGACCCGTGCCCATCAGCTGGACACAAAAAAGGTTGCAGCAGCATACAACTCATCCGGGTATGAATATTATATTATTATACTCAACAATTCTGTCAGATCTGTAGTAGTCAGTAAAAGCGTTGGTTTATTTTGTTCTTTGGGTAAATTTGTTTTGTCTATAATAAGAAATGCAAACTGGCGAGCGTCTAGTTGATACTTCTTTAAGCAAGTTTATAATATCGCTCGCTTATTGTGACTTTTGCAGAAAACTAGTGATGCTCAGAATACGATAATAGTCAAATCCGTGGAGACCAATATGATACAAACAATATTGGAGTCGATCCCAGTCAACCCTCATTTCATATTCAGGTTATCGCATAAGATCTTTGAAATAGTTGCCTATGTCCGAAATGGTTCTGTTTAAAGCGTGTAAGCAAAATATCATGCTTAGGACTTGGAACTTATCGAAGCAGATTCCTATAAATAAACCTACCGAAATATTTCAATGTCGAAAATATTAGAGAATTATATTTGGCCATTTTGGCCACCAACCCGTATCTCTACTCGTACCTGGTATGGCATGCGTGGAGAAAGCTGTATAACTCCTCTATCTAAATTGCAGTCTAAATTTGCTTTTTTATTTTCAGTAACAATAATACATCTGGCTCTAGAGAAACAAAGTGTGGGGCATATGCAACAACAATAAAACAGGTTTCAGCGGTTCTCGTTACCGCGCCAACGTAAATTGTAAAATTCGGTGCAATTCTTGTTAATTGTACACTTTAATTTAATTAGTCGTGTTTTAAACAATTAAGTGTGATAGGGGTAAATTGTAGTACATAGAGTGCCTTGGTTAGTTTGAAAATGTGGGTAGTATGGGTTTGTAGTATCTGTGTGTTAAAATTAAATCATCATCATATTTTTACTAATTGTAAACTCTGTGCATATTGCCAGCATTAAGTAAGTATAATTTTTGCATCACTTAGTAGTCATAGAATTTAATTTTTTTTTAACTTTGTCACAGGAATATCTATATTTATTCAAACCTATGTGGTATCTTAGTAATTTACAAATATATAAAAAAGGAAAAAATTATATACATATCACTAATTGTTGAAGATATGATGTGTAATGATGCCAAAGGACAATAGCATAGCCGTTCTTGAAATAAAGTTATTAAGAGGAACAGTTGGGGTATAGACGGGACAGTTACGTTTAATTAGTTTAGCTACTTTACTATCAAATCTATCAAAACCGTAATGGATTAGATTTTTTTGGAAGGTGTGTAAAGTTTTTATTTAGTTATATTTAGGTATATGGCTGTAACCCTTTTTGCGTCCCACTGCTGGGCACGGTTCTCTCCCCATTATTGTGGAGGCCTGGAGCTTACTCCACCACGCTGCTCCAATGGGCCATGGTTAGTGACCCATTGGAGTCGCTGTCTGAACCCGCTGTCGGATGTTTTCAAACCGCCCATAAAGCCTCCGACAAGGTTTAACGACTGTTATCTATCGACAACAACCGGGATCGACGGCTTAACGTACCCTCCGAAGCACGGAAACGCGCATGAAATTTTTTGCCACTAGCAGTCACCCATCTCTCACCCGACCGCGCCCGTATGGCTTAGTTGTATAGATCTTTTGCGTTCTACGCTAACAGCCGGGCCATGCTTCATTCAGGTATATAGCGCGATTTAAAAGTGATTCTGATGCAAAGGTTACCTATCTTCCTATATTCCTTTCCGTACTATAGGAGTAATATACGAGTATGTATAAAAAGATATATGAAACTACACCGTCATTTATTCTATAGAATAATATCTAATATATTTGTTATTGCGGTCGAGAAATCGCATTCATTTAAATTTCTTTCAAATTCAAAATTCATTTATATATCAATTAAATTTCTTTTGATGTTTTGATTAAAAAAATAAACGTGTATTAGAGATGTACAGATTCCAACTAAGTATAACTTTTAGCTCTAAATATTTTCTGAGACTTTGAAAATACAGGAGACCGAAACTCGAAAACCGAAACTGCAGTCCTATTTAAAATGTTTAAGTTTAACATATTTTTTTTGGAAGTGGCTACTTTTAATTTCATATTACTTACAAATAGAAATAAAGCAATTTGTTTTAGATTTGAGTAAAAGGGCATAGAAATGGGCTGAAAAGGGATGAAGTGGGGTCATTCACAGGTGCGCAACCTTTTAGGAGCCAGTTGGAGAGAGTCGTGTGGCCGTCTGTGAAAATTTATGTAAATATATCCAAATATATTGTAGAATTTCTCTGATTTAAACGGTGTAATGAAGCGGTGAGTTGTAAAAAGTGCTTGTAGCGCGGTTACGAGATACGTGCACGTTGTTTGTTAAATAAATCTGTATGCATGTGGCGAGGTTTAAAGTGGCTACCGCAACCAGTGCAAGTATAACCACTGCGCTTATTTTTCTACTTTAAACGCTGCGTTACAGAATAACTACTTATTTATCTTTTTGAAAATTTAAATGCTTTTTGGATTCCGTCGTTTTTCGTCTGTCATTTTTAACATAAAATATGGTGGTAGGTTGATACCTACTACGGTAGCAATTTCTTGAAGCAAACTTCTAATACAAAAGAATCAAAAGGATGGAACCATTTAAGGGGGTATTTCGTTTATTTTCAAAACAAATGATAGACCTTTGTTAATAGTGGAACAGTTTACACTGCTCTATGATCTATTACGATCATTGATGGGTAGCAGTAGCGGTCCTCTCTAGTCGAACCATTAGTTCTGCAACTCTGGATTTTATTCATTTATAATACGTAGGAATGTTATATTTTCCGTTGTCATAAGATCTTATTAATACTTTTTACGGTTCTTTATTTTATCCTCCGAAATGTTATTCGAAATGTTGACAAGGATTATTTTCTTTGGCATTATATTTTATCCTTATTGATCTTTCCGCAATTTCGTAGAGGATCATGTTACAACCTCATGTTACAACGAGAAAAAGACAGAGGAAAATACTCACCAATACACATTTTGGTCTAATTTGGTACACGTGTTTTAGATACTAATTACGTGTATTGAGGATATTAATTCGTAAGTAGTTATGTTCATTAGATACATGAATATTATAAGCTCCGTCCATATTAATTAAAGACACTGATCGAAAAGTTTTTTTAAACATCCTTTTTAGTGCTTTACAAATTCAAATATATTTATTAATCACAGAACAGATACAAACACATTTGTCTCTGGAATTCCTGACTTCCGCTTTAGTTAATAAGAACTGTGTTGCAGAAGTCAGTGACTCTTATACATTACTACAAACTAATTATTACAAACATAATTTAAAATGGAGAATAAAAAAGAAAATTAGTAAATGAGCAGCAGCAATGAGTTCTCTGCTCTGGTTTAAGACACTAGAACAATTTATATTTTGTTAAACAAATTAAATATTCTCTATTTCTATGCCCGGATGTTTCAGCATTCAAAAAGATGATTTAACTGGATCTTTACCATCACCGTGTCTGTCTTATATGCCTGTGTTCTATCTTCATGTGCGTTTTTTGTGTCAGAGGGTTAACCTTTAAACGAAACTCGACAACTTAGGAGATATATCGGGTAATGTGGGATTTTTATTGCACTTAAACCTCTTTGTCGGCCTGCCTCAGCGCTTGGCAAAAGCTCTAGGATCTCCAGAGGAAAGCATCGGTGTCGTCAATGCGCGGCGTCCTAAAACGGGCTCATTATCCGCAGAGCGATAGAGTTCTCCTGCAGCTTCCAGTGCTTGCGACTGCATAAGTTTGGTTAGAGATTATGTTGTTTTAATATATTTTTGCAGATCTATTAGTCCAGATTAACCCTTAAGTGTGTTGCTGCGCAAAAATCCAATTCATTCAATCTCTTTCCTAAAGCCGAAATAAATCAATTTTAGAAATTTGCGAAGGTTAAAAAATAAATCAAAAATCTGTTTACGACACGTGAATCTTAATTTTCCTGCTGACTGAGGCGTGTGATGTATTTAACTGCTTATGATAAGAAGTAAGGTACAGAGCAAAACATAGGTACACACATACATAGTTTTATATATATATTGCAAAGTCTCATAATAAACCTATGGGTACACATGTCTTGCAGTTATGAGGATATTACCGCATATTTGGAGCTACCGTAAAATCGTATAAATTTCGCAGAGAGCAATAACCCTCTCGACCCTCGCGATTTAATTTTTAAATCTGTAAACACAATAGGTAGGTATGTCTTTTTACTTATCATAATAGAGTATACATATATTCCTTTGCCTTGTTGTTAAATTGTACATGTAATCTGGAAAACAAGGTCGCGTGGTGAACGATCACCGCAGCTTACGGAAACGGACAAGTATTGAGGGAAAGTTTTTTACTATTTTATTTAGAACCCTATATGAGACCAATGGACTCACCATTAGAATGCTTTAGCAGGAATGTTGTTTCAACATTTACGTACCGGTGGCGGAGAGGAGGGCGCCAGGCGGAATGTAGAGAGGACCGATGATTAGAATCTTATTCATCCTTTACATAGCGGTAAAATCAGCGAGGTGGAGTAAGTTCCAGGCCTTCTCAATTATAGGAAGAGACCCGTGCCCATCAGCAGGACACAAAAGGGTTGCAGCCATGGTGGTAAAATAATTTAATGATGTGTTATGTATTATGTAGTTTCTTTAAACCGGGTTGACCTACTCATGAATATACTGAAAGGTATCGTTTAGAATATCACATGACGTATCAAAAGGAAAGGGCAGAAAAGAGAAAATAGGTTATATCGTAGGAGTTGTAGGCGTTGAGATTAAGCTAACTGTGCATGATAGGATGGATGCAATAAGTAACATACTGTTTGTTACTAAATAATTACGTACGGCTGCGGTGTAGAGCCTAAGTGAAGTGCGCAGATATTTTCTGTAGGTGGTAGAACTATTATGGTTCGCGCGGGGAAGTACCACCGCTGTACCCACTTCTACCATGAACCAATTCTATTGTGTATCGGTGGAAAGGTGCAGTTGCCGGCCACACTTACATGAGGCGACCACCAGCCTCCGGAGTACCAGCGCAACTGCATACGACCTCAGACAAGACTTACCTTTGCTTGCTTGAGGTTGTATGTAGATGTCCATGGGCTGCAGCGACCACTTAACCCCACGTGGCCTGCATGCTCGTCTGCTACTCCATTCAAATAAAAAAAGCAGAACGGGCACGGTCGGTGTTAGATAGGGAACCACTAGAAGCAAAAAAATTCATGCACGTTTCCGTGTTTCCCGGTAACAGTCGTTAAACTTGAGGGCTTATGAAAGCGGGTTGAACCCCGAACCCGCATCCTCACAAGTTCGCATTGGAGTAGCGTGGTCGAGGTAAGGCCTCTCCAAGTTTGGAAGGTGAGTTCTGTAGTGCAGTTGGACCAAACTATGAGTTGGACGCAAAAAGGATAACGCCATGCTAAAAAGATTTTCATGGGCACACGCTGACAGCTTTAGAAAAATTTCAGCGCTCTAGCTGTAATTTGCTATAGATAAATAAATACCTTAAGCTTTAATATTAAATCGTATGAATATTTTTTCATTTCTATTGGATTCGACTCGAGCATTACAACTAATATTGCCTTCATTACTAAAGAATTCGATGGATATTAAGTTCGCTACGAATTAATTTTTATAATATCTATATTTACAAACGAAATAAATAATAACTTATGTAACTTTTATAAAGGTTGGATTCTTTCGTTGAAAGAATGTCCCTACAAATATTAACTTAATAATGTTTTTACTAACTTTTTGCAGATCACGCATCAGCTACTTAATTCACTGCCCAATTAATAAATACTAGCCTTCCGCCAGCGGCTTCGCCCGCGTGGACCCGTTTAATGTAGTAGGACCCGTAGGACAAAAATAGCATATGTGCTTTTCCAGGCTTTATTGCTATATTAAAATCATAGGCGTTTAGCCAGTTGCTTTAACCGTGTTGACCCTGTTACCCGTTTTCAGGTAGGAACGAAGAATTTTTCCCGCGGTAAAAAGTAGCCTATGTTACTCAGGGTGAATGTAGCTTTCTAATGGTAAAAGAATCTTTGAAATCGGAACAGTAGTTTTTGAGTTTATTCATTACAAACATACAAAAATACAAATCTTTCCTCTTTATAATATTAGTATAGATCACATGTTTGCAACAATATTTCTGTTTATGAAGTACCGTGATAAAAAACCAAAATCTACTGAGTATGTGTATAGTTCTGTGCACAGTTCTCCCCCTATATTAGGAATGCCACGAGTTTACCATACTGCTTTACAATGCGGATAGGTATATATGTAGTATTCATCTAACAAAGTACAACAACTGTGATTTGTGCTGTCTAAAGCACGCTTTTACTCATCCAAATTTCAACCGCACTCGACATTGCTTAGCTGCCCAATTGGCAGTATACCTACACCATGCGCCGAATTATGCTATGTACAGTATTAGCCTCAGCTTTTATAAAAAAATACAGAAGCGTAACGAAGACTGATGAAACGTGCTTTCCCAAAATAACTGTCTTAGTTTTTCCCAACCGAAGGACAGCCAGGAAGTGATTTGTCAAAATTTGTCTGTGTAATAAATTTAATGGTCGGCCAATTATTTACTTTGTGACGGGTAACTGAGACTCTCCTCTGGAGTACGCTTTAATTTATGAACATTTTTGCTGTGTGACTACTTCCCGGTTGCTTAGTATATAAACGGATTTTTAGTCGAGAAAAGTGGGTCAGTAAGTGTTCCTTTTTTATAAAGTTAATGTCAGTTATGTTAAAGATTATCATTTTTAATCTTACTCTCGATCTTTTAGGATCACTGCGTTGTTTGTCAAGTGCTTCTGTCGGTCTATCTGTCAGTTTGTCCTTATCTCAAAAACGCATGGCGTTATTAAATTTATGTCTAATGATATGTTATGCAATCTGTTAATTTTGTAAAAAAAAAACTAATGTTTCTGACCCTTTATAATAGAGTATAGATAAATATTATATAAGTATATGGCTAAGAATATAAACAAAATGTAAGTTCTGACATCTTACACAATGTTGGAGACTCATAATTTGTGTAAACGAGTTATAATGAATTTTATTCTGTTCCCCAAAAATGGTTGTAACAAAAAAAATAATTCATAAATATCGTACAACACAGGTAATATTGCAGGAAAAATACGATCATTTCCCAAGTTATGTAATTAATGGGAAACTGCTCGACTGACCTTCTCTATAAAAGCTTTCTGAGGAAATAATGGGGTAGTGTTGTAGTCCCTGATTTCATAAAACATGGCAACAGACGTAAACTACAGGACCAATTGAGGGTTTTCCATTTTTTGTTCAGTCATTTAGAATGTGATACAGGCACCAATGAGTAAAGTTAAAATGTGGGCGGCTTTTTCTTTACACAATCTAGATATTCTCTCTGTTTCTTTTTGGTTTATAACACTATAACAATATTTGTTACACAAAAAATCTACTAACTACTTCTATACCCCTATGTTTCATTTCCATTCCTTTGTATTTAAATTCGAGATACGTATAATCAACTACCTTGTAATAAATCTGAACGCCGACTACATATTAAATACACGTACCTATGTTGCAAGATAAATACGATCCTTTCCCAAATTGTGTAATTCATGGGCAACTGCCCGATTGACCTTCTCTACAGAGGCTTTTGGAGGAAATAATGGGGAGGTTCCCTGATCCCTGATTTCATAAAAAAATGGCAACAGACGTAATATACGGAAAATATTTCAGGGCTTCCACTTGTTTACGTAAGTAAGAAGGTGGTATAGGTACTTAGGTAGATATTATAATTACTAATTACTACATTCTACCACTTAATAAACATCTTCACTATTTTGTAGTTTCTAGTTTCTCATCTTCTATTACTACAAACTGTGTGTTACTGTGTCCACAAACAAATTGTCTCTCATATCAGTAATCGTGCATCGCATATGGGTCTCTGCGAGCCTAAATTGCATTTTCCGGTTGTTATCGTGACTCAATAGCCACAAAGACTTGTCAAAACCTATCATGCTTGCTAGCTGGGCCCAAGTTAGAGGACAATCATGAAGGGTCTGAGTTTTTCCGCTATCTGAAGTGACCTGTCTTGATATGATCTTGGATTGTTTTTATTAGTTACCGTGATCTTCAATTGTTTATGCATAAAAGATTAATCTTTCACTCATAGATTTTACGCCTTAGATTTCTTTAAACGAAAGAATCCGTACTATGTGTGTACATTTATCCATAAGCATCGCGGAATCATTGTCCTCGCGTTTTAAATTTATGCTGCGTTACCATTACCACCTCAATTAAATATTTTTTGGAATGCTTACTTAAAATACTGTAGTCTACGAGTATATTAGATACGTGAAAAAATTCAAAATAATAGGGTAATCTAAATGTGGTTTTTTATGATCCTTAAAATTTGTATCGAACCTTACGATACAGTGTCTTTGTACGTCAAAAAAAAAATATGGAGAATAATCGCCAAGCTCTTGCCTGGGTTTTATGTTACGTTTTTAACGATAAATGTAGTTAAATACTTATTTAATACAAGAATGTAGTCTATTTAACACTTTCAAACTTTCTGTACATTTTCAATATATTTTTCTTTATCACCAATAACAGCTCTTTTATAATACAGAATTAATTAATGCTGGTTTATAATAGTCGTGGTAGTGTGTGCACATGCTACTTGTATCTGTATATGTCATATATCTAAGAGGTTTTACATACTGGTCAAGTAACTATAACTGTAGTAAACAACACCACTATGTAAAGCCGGCATTCGTAAGATAAAAGGACACATGATTGAGACAAATGTACAAATGTTTTAGGTAGTTTTGTATCGCTTTGTAAAAAGCCGGGTACAGCTTTGAACCATGCGGGTAATCGTAACAGTGAATCATCAGTGCAAAGGGCGCCCTGCCCATGCGGTGCTTCATCGTGAAATTATGACTTTGCTACGTGCCCGATGTTTCAATGAGATACGGATACCGTTTTATGTTTATTCCTGTCACAAAAGGCCAAATTACTGCAAATGTTGTGATGAATGTGTAGCTAAAATTCAAGGGAAAATTTCCATTGTGTTTGAAAATACATTTCATGGTTACTGTTATTATGCACCCCGATTCATGGTTATCACATTTTTAAGAATTTTTCATGAAACTCTAAGATTTATACCTTTTATTCACTTACAGAAATTGTCTTACAGAAAGTTATTGGATTAAATCTGATTTTCTTAACGAATTTCATTTTACGACGACGACGTTCGCGGCAGTCGAGATTGAGTAAGTATTATAATTTTACTTTCAGCTCAAAAAATAATTTTAAGATTCATGATCGAGTCAGTTTTCAGTTAATACATAATTTTTGAAATGATTGCAAGAATCTTTTGCTTATATTCCACAAAAAAAACTTAAGAACATTTAACCATTTGGTGTATAACGCTCGTCCAAATATAAGTGAACCTACACTAAATACTTAGTACCTTAGTCCTTGTTATAAAGGTACTAGAGATGAAATAAGGTGACTAGAATATATAGTCCCTATTTAACAACTGGTAGCCTGGTACTTTCAGTAAAGGGACATCAGCGTAACATGCCGCTGTTCTCCCTTTAAAATGACCAACGTCAAACGATTTATAATAAGTTAGATACCAATATTTTAAAAAATACGTCGGGGACGATAAAAACACAACACCGGTGAAAAGCTCATACCCTGTTAAAATTTCAGAGATGGAATGCATTCGAATCGAATAATCAAATTGAAAGTTAGTTCTTGGGAGAACTTCTTTTTATGTTTGTGTTCTAGAATTCAGACTGTAATAGGAGATCACTTATAAAATGTTATGTGTTGAAAAGACCCGAGAACACTGTAATTATATTGCCTTATTTAAAGACCTGTTAAAAAATTCTCAGACTTTTCAGATTACTAATGTCTAGCATTAAGGTCATGGCTCCGCCTGCTTACCGGTCACGGCTCCGCCCTGCCATGGTTTTGCCCGCCTGGTTGATACTTATTCCCATACAAATCAGAGATTTTCACCTGCTAAATGGTCTATTTCTATCTCCAATTATCTCTATACAAACAGCAGGAAAAACAAACAAACTCACTATTATATTTTATGAATTGGTAGTATGGATATCGATTCCTCAGTAATGAGGACTAGGTATGATTTAGTATCTACTGACTTTCGAACTTAGCTATTAAATTTATTATACTATATTATTGTTATACTTACGTTCTAGATAGTTATGACAATGAGAAGGGGACAATACGTTATATTTCGAAGAAAGCTTTTTTTTATAAGAATGGAGTAGCAGACGAGCATACAGGCCACGTGGTGCGCAGTTGCGCTGCTACTCCGGAGGCTGGTGGTCGCCTCATGTAAGTGTGGCCGGCAACTGCACCTTTCCACTGAAACACAACAGAATTGGTTCACGGCAGAAGTGAAGGCTTCAAAACATATCGACATTAAATGAGTTTACTTATATGATAATAGTCTTGACGGAACGCAAGGTACTAGAAAACTGAAAATAAAAATATGTCCATGAATTTCGTGCTCTCCAATTTGAATATTTAATTTACTTAGACCTGGTTGAAATTCTTATCCGTAGCAAGGCGATATAAAATTGTAACTCGTCTGGGAATGATTTCAGAGAGAAACGTCGCTGTTTTACTGTTTAGTTTGTTCTGTGAATAAGTAAGGAGTGGGAGGGGTGCCGAAGGAGCAGGGGCAGTAAACAAGAGGATTTAATGGTTATGTAGCAGTCGGTGGCCCTAAGTGAAAATGAAAGTGATACCCGAGAGGCCGTTTTCTTGCCAAGATTATGACGAAAATTCTTTTACATTCACGTATCTTTTAGCTTCTAATTGTTACTTAGTATTACCGCAATATTTACTGTTGTCACGTGACGTGATTTCGTTTATAAAATTAACTTATAAAGTTGTAAAAGTTCGCGTTATTATAATTAGTAAGGCCAACAAGCACTTAGCTAAATTAGTGTACCTACATGTCTTCAATTTTATTTCTGTCACAGTCTACTAATAAGTTTCTTCGAAGAACACTTATCAGTAAATGATGCACAAAGCAGTTTGTTTTTAAAATAAACATTGAGTAAATCTTTACTTACAAATTATGTTCAGTTGTATTAAATGCACACAGCAGTAAAGGCCTTAATGTCAAGTTCATTTAAAATATACACGTATATATATGTGTTATAGGCCATAGACAAAAGTGACCTAAATACTTTTAAAAATATTAATTAATTGTATACATAACTGCAACCATTTTTAAACGATATTATTGGGGACAGGTGCGTTCTCGTAGCTGGAGAGACCCCGTATGTATAAATGTTCTCTTTGTGGAGTGGCCTGGAGGCTTGCGTATTTAAGAGTGCGTAGTGCTATTTGTACAAACTCGTATATTATTGCAAATATGCCAGAATTTCCTGGCACCTAATTCTAAATTTGAATGCCCCTTGATAACGAGCATATTTGTACAAAATGAAAGCGAATTGTTATTTGTTTATTTAATTTATATACAAATAAGTGGTTGTAAGAGATGAGTTGAACAAATATCATTTATACAAAGGCGATACTTATTCCACTCTAAAATATCTTCAAATAGATATGGTAAAGTGAACTTAGTACATGCGTCTCTGTAGTGGTAGAATGATTCAAGTACATGTATGTAAGTAGCTTTTTATATTTATTTTGTATTCTAATATTTTTATATTTTTAAGAAATGTTGGTCTTCTTAATGTACACTGCAATCGGATTGGGTACTGAGTTGTGAATAGCCATTATTGCAAATACGTCCTTGGAGTTATTTGAGCAGTTGTATGGGTTCCTTGTTCTTGTTTCATCCCTTCAGTATTTTTTGCCTTTATATACTCGTATCCTTAAGTATACGTATAAATTTTATTGAAATTAACAACATGAAATCACTTTCACTTTGATAGTATGCTGGATTTTATTCAGTAAGCAATTTTTTATAGACTGGTAAATAAATAATATCTATGGGTTGAAAGGCTTTATAAATCATAATTTAACTTATATCGGTGACATATATACTAAGTAATTATTCTGATTTTCTTATTCTGGCTTACTATGAAGGGCACTAAAATAAACTTAAGTGATATTTTAATAATTTATTATTTACTATTAGTATATTTTTTATAAAAACAGTGTTGAACAAACTCTCGGCGTGCACTGTAATAAGCTAGAGTAATGGTATTTGTGAACAGAGATTGTTGCAAATACGTCCCTGGAGTTACCGCAAAGCGTCCCAACGTTACGTTACTTTCCTTCAGTCAGGTTTATGAATAATAATACATATAATGTTACTTTGAAAGAATTCAATCATTCAGACAGGCAGTCAATGAGTTGTTATGTTTAAAAGTTTAAATTTGTTTGTGTAAAAGTACTTTATACTTTCGAACAAAATTAGCGTAGGTGGATAATCTAAATTTTGTATCGAACATTTTAAAGTTATATCCAAAGATCACTGTTACTCGTATATGTATTAATTTAGGTGTTTACTCCAGCAGATAAACCGATATGTCATTTTATGGGCATAATATATCGCTTGCAGAAAATTAAGACTGCACCCTGAACGTGCACTAATAAATTTACGTAAGCTAGCGTTACTTTGGCTGCAACCCTTTTTGCGTCCCACTGCTGGACATGGGTCTCTCCCCATTATTGGGGAGGCCTGGAGCTTACTCCACCACGCTGCTCCAATGCGGGTTGGTGGAGATGCAGGTTAGTGGCCAACCCGCTGTCGGATGTTTTCAAACCGCCCATAAGGCATCCGACAATGTTTAACGACTGTTATCTATCGACAACAATCGGGACCGACGGCTTAATGTGCCCTCCACAGCACGGAAACGCGCATGAAATTTTTGCCACTAGTGGCAATAAATCCCACCCGTCTCACACCCGACCGCGCCCGTTTGGCTTAGTTATCTACATAGATCGTTTGCGTTCTACGCTAACCGCCGGGCCATGCGCGCTTCTTTAAATAATACGCTTCTTTAAATAAGCGTTACTTGAAGTAATAAAAATAAATTAAATTTTGATATTTTTAGAGTTCTAATGAAATAAGCACAAACACCATATTATAATCGAGCTTAATTGTGGACCTTCTATTTTTGGAAATTGCCATATATAAAGACATTTCCGTAAACTTAAATCAATATGATATTTCTTGTAGGTACTCACAGGGAAATAGTGAAAAAAAAATATATTTTTTGTCTTAAAAAGTGTTTAAAGATATTGCAGATCAATGCCAGTTTATTTAAGTTTTGTGAATTAATAGCCAACTACGGTAGTTGAGTCAGATAATATTAAGCATAAATTATAAAGACTTTAGGTACTGTTTAGAAATTCTGTTACCGCTTTCCTTAAAATAAAACTATTTTGCATAAACATGGTCCGCTCGAGACAAATTACCTGCTGTTATTTTGGCGATTTGCATAATTATTATTCTAAAAGATGGTTTTAATTAGTTAGCTAGCTTTATTGTTAGATTCGCTTGAAAATTTTGTGAAACTCAAGCTTCAATATTGAGGTAAAGTTGGTTGCTACATCTATTTTGGAAATATCACTTAAACCTTACAGATGACTTACTACGACGGCCATGACTAACCATACTACTTTGGCAGTTGGCACGCCTTGAAAGCCGAACTATTAACTCGAGTGCCAGCTACAGCCTAGTGTTGCTGCTCCAAATGAAAATACATCAATGTAAATATGATCAAAATGAAAAATCAAAATCAAAAATATTTATTTTATATTAGGAATACAAAATATTCGCTTAATGAATGTCATTTTTCCCGATGGCTGATTTTGTAACTTTGAAAGAAATGATTTCATTTACTTTGATTGAAATAATTTCTGTCAGAATTAAAAATCAGCCAATCGCGGCCCAATTTTGTAATTCTGATAGAAATTATTTCATTCAAAGTAATTGAAATAATATCTGTCAGAATTACAAAATCAGCCCTCCGGTCATCGCCTTTAGGTGCCCGTTTGGGCTAGATGTTGAGCTGAGAGAAAAAAGGTGGCGGAAAAAAACTTCCAGTTTAAAAAAAATACATATACGAGTATAATTGAGATAACAGTATGGCCACAATATACATATAAGTATACAGTAAAGTAACTTCATACTATCGGCCGAATTGACACACGCACAAAGACAACTGTCATTTACACGGCCGCTAAGTAATCTAAGTAAGGTAATAGTACGCAATGCCACATTGCGCTATGGACTGAAAATCGAGTTTCATAAATTCATCTTTTGGAACGAGGTTCCTTATCGCGCGTTGCGAAAGGGGGCTAGACGGAAAAAATTAAGACGAAAAGTTGTAACGACACTTTTTGCTATAGTTGTAAGAAGTGCGGCTTACAACTATAGCAACTGCACTCGACATTGCTTTACTTTGTTGACTCCCATCTTTCTTATGACCGCACTTGATGTTGCTTAGTGGCCACTATTGGCCACCCATCCTATTTTTGACCGCACTTGACATTGCTTAACTTTGTTGACACCCATCCTTTTTATAACCGCTCTAGATGTTGCTTAATAGCCACCCATCCTACTTTTGACCGCACTTGACATTGCTTAACTTTGTTGACACCCAAACCTAAAACTAATGCATAAAAAAGGAAAAAAACATTATTAGGCGCAAAAATTAAAAAAGCAAGAAAGTAAAAAAATACAACTTCGTTCCATCCGGGTGTCCCTTGACACCTCAGTTTTTTCTTAAATTTTCAAGTGCCGTTTTTTTACAATAGTCTTTTTTCACCATTATTATTAGACTGATGAATTATTATTATACTATTACCAGACCATTAATATTAGACTGATGAATAAAGGCGATGAAGCGATCACCGCCGCCTACGGGCAACTACATGGGGAGCCTTCTGAGCATTGCTGCCCGTGAAGGAGAGCATTTTTATGAATAGTTTATTTAGTAGTAAAATGGGTGATTTATGATTTTTTAAAGGTATATATAGACCAGCCGCAGAATTATTTATTTGATATTGACCTGTTTTTATTTATTTATTTTTTAAGGTTTTATTATCATTTTCTTGGTATATTTTTGAATTATGTTATAAAAAAGAGCTATCTGACATTGTGTGGTAACGGCAAACTTAATCGGATTTTAATTGTTATTATGGCTAGTTGTAATCTACTAGGTAAGCGATTTGACACCATACCGTATGGTATTCTGCAAGTTAGTCGCTTTCATTGATATAGGTGTTGGGTGTATATTGTATAAAAATAAGCAACCCATCATTTTGTAGGTACCAACCCCAGCACTACGCGCAGTCATTTGTTCAAATTTTAAAAATCGGGCTGAGTTACGCTACTGTCAAGAAAGGCAGGCGCTCCTTGTATTGTGGTATGGCTATGGGTCCATAATGGGCACACGTGACAGCTGATCGTGTGATCATGTTACGAACTTATATTTATAGCCTGTAATCAAAGAATGCAAGAAGACTAAAATATTACTGAATATTATTACTAAACAAGCCTTACGCCAGCGGCTTCCTACTAGTTTTATAGGTTCCCGTAGGATAAAAAATTATCATATGTACTTTCCCAAGGTCCAATCTATCTGTGTTCCAAATTTTATTAAAATTGGTTTAGTAGTTTAAGCAGGCAAGCGTAACAGACAGAAAGACAGACAGAGTTATTTTCGAATTTATAATATTAAAATAATTATAATATTATAAAAGTAGTAAATATGTATTCCTATTTTTGTGAATGAATCATGAATTTGCGTGGGCGCAGCCTCCATTTGAACGCGAGTTTATTGTTTGAAACGAACGAACGAGTAACTTTCCCACGCTTGCTACAGAACCGTTACAAATTCTGTGATTAAACGATTTGTAACCATCCGTCGATCACGGCTTTGACATGTAAAAAATATTATGCTCATATTATAAGGAATATGGTAGTTATTTTTATGATTTATACAGATACATTAACAGACACTGAAACTCGAAACCCTTTGGGAGTTTTTTCATAAGATCATGTTTGGATCTAATTTTTAAGTTCTCCTACTTTTAAACGTAAAATTGTCATAATTAAAGAAGGTACGAAGTTGTGATTTATATTACCAGTAGAAAAAAAATAGATTATAAATTATTTTTAAGTCAAGGTAACTAAAAATGTATAAAGAAAATTAAGTTTTTAACAAAAAAATAGAACCGACTTCAAACGGTAAAAAATAAAACTGTTCAGTACCTACTTCTTCTTGCTTATGGTAATGACTCTTAAAACTATTTCTGGAGTCGGGCCCTTAGTAAATGTCGTACCATTCGTTCTAAATTGGCACCGACAGCCGACAGTACAGACAGTGGGAACTATATTGGAGTCGGTGCCCATTCAGAACGAAAGGTACACTATATTTACTAAGACAGGACATTTCACTAAGGGCCCGACTTCAAAAATAGTTTTAAGAGTCATTACCATAAGCAAGAAGAAGTAGGTACTGAACAGTTTTATTTTTTACCGTTTGAAGTCGGTTCTATTTTTTTGTTAAAAACTTAATTTATTTCACTCTTTTTAGTAATTTTAATAATTCATCATTTAATAATTCATAATTGGAAAAATTTTCACTTAACTTCTAAACTTTAAACAGATTTACCTTTTATAATCATATTTATCTAATAGCCATCTAAAAGACATAGGTACTATCAGTCCACCTGAACGTATAAATTAAAGAAAGAATTTGCTCTCAGCTCCTAAACGTTGAGGAGTTGTACCTTCAATCAACGTAATCAAAGCAACAGCAGGTGATAATTACCAGACATAAATATTTGTATTATGTTAAAAATATGACTAAAAGCATGTGTGTGCCTATTAAGTTTCAGTTTTTCCCTCGATTTCCCTAATATCACATCATCAGATTTTGACATGGTGACAGTTGGACCACCTCAGGAATGTAAGATTTCGAACAAAAAACCATTTATTGAAAGAATTTGCTCTCAACTCCTAACCGTCGTAGTACCTTCCATCATCAGTTCAGCAACATGATATGACGATAATTATACACAAATGTCTGTTTTGCTTTGTAAAAATATGAAAATCATTTGTTGTGCTATAAAATTTGAATGTTCCCTTCGATTTCTCTAGGATCCCCTCATCAGACTTTGACTTGGTGACAGTTGGACCATCTCGGGAATGTAAGATTTCGAATAAAAAACTATTTATTGAAAGAATTTGCTCTCAACTCCTCACTGTCGCAGTACCTTCCATCATCAGCTCAGCAACATGAGATGATGATTTCTATGCGTAAATATCTCTTATGCTTCAGAAACTATAAGAAAATCAATGTGTGTGCCTATAAAATTTGAGAGTTCCCCTCGATTTCCCTGGGATCCCATCATCAGATCCTGATTTGGTGACAATGGGACCACCTCGGGAGTATAAGCATACGAACAAAAAAAGAATTTTGAAAATCAGTCCACAAACGGCGGAGTAATCGGTGAACATATATAAAAAAAAAAAACATACAACCGAATACAGTACCTCCTTCTTTTGGAAGTCGGTAAAAATAGCTCTGACTGTGCTAGAAATATGAATTTAGTTAACAAGCAATTATCTCGTCTAGCCGCTATGGAAGCACCATTGGATCAAACGTAAAAGGCCATAACCGGAAATTAAATGAACAGTTACGCAATAAAAAATCTAATCTATTCCTAAATAATTAATTTCTTAATTTAATAAAGCTTTTACGGAACCGTCGGAGCACAGGTCGAACTCACGCTAAACCGAGTTTTTTCGTAGCCCGAAATTTTAGTATTTGAATAAAGAACGATATTAAGTCTACTTTGCCTTGGTAATAGTGGAGCGGTTCATATTAATGCGAGCTTCCCAAATACTTTAATCTGGTGACCAAGAGTCAGCGTTCTGCGGGATACAGAGACACTAAAGTTGCATTAAAAGAACTGCGACATAATTGCACAGCGGAGATTGCACATTTCTTTCAGTTCTTTTTAAGAAGTAGGATCAAGCTTAATGTCTTTAGCTACGAGTTAAGCGTAAGTTTAAATACCGTTTTAGAAAGAAGTTAAACAACTTGCTTTGTTGGTGAGTTTTATAACAGTTGAAAGGTAGATAAACAACTTAAGAATAAGTTTAAAGTTGATTATATTTCGACATTATAACAGAGAGATAAAATTGAAGTAGCTACTCGTATTTGGACTGAAAAGACGATTTGAGATAGATATTTGAATTTCCGAGACAGTATCCGAGAAAAATCGATAATACCTAATGGCCAGACTGCACTAGTTACTTTTAGCTTTGGTGATCGACGATTCAGCCGCTAAACGCAGCGATTCAGCAACCGAAACGCGCGATTTCGACGCCGAGTCCAAGTGCCAAGTGCCAAAACGCGATGCAGTACACGTAAATAGCTATTCGCCGATGCTAAAAGAGTCTAGTGGTCTAGCCGTCAATGTATTTACGACCTATTTAATTATATTTGACATAAACACAGTAGTCACCGAGTCTACATAATTATCACGATTTTGATTTTTTTACACGAATCTATATTGCGTCTAAAAGAAAATATTAGAACACACAATTTTCTCTCATTAACCCTCATTAATCAACTTTTCCAAGAAATATCATTCGGTTTTTTTCGGAATTAGGTACTTCTCGGCAGTAAAACGTAAAAATACAGAGTAGTTAATAACAAAAACATAATATTAATCAAGTTTAATAATAGGTATGTTATGCCCAACGTTATGCAGACAATTTTATTTGACGCTAGAATAAAAATCGTTGCGATACTATGACGTGGAGCGTAGATCGTACGACCATTTCTTTAATTTCTTTTTAAGCAGAAGGATGATACTTATTGCTTGCAGCCAGAATTAAATGCAGTTTTAATGTTTTCATCTAAGTGTAGAATAATTTTAGTGGGACGAGGAATATCTTAGTGAAACTTTATTACTATTTATTTCTTTTTGAATAAGGGTTCGTTCCATTTCACATTATGGAGAATATTTTGGATACAAATGTGGTTATAATATTTAAAAGAATTTTTTATCGCGTTCAGTAGTTATAGGTTTAAGGTAGGAAAGTAGAAATTCCATATTATCAAATCAGTTAAATATCCAGCTTATTAATTTATCCTAAACTAGCCGTAACCTGCGGTTTCATCCGCAATAAGAAGGATCATTACCACCATGTAAATACCATCTGGAGATTTCAAAGGTTTTATTTCCAGTTATTTAGCTGCATGTAGGTATGGATGTACAAACAAACAATAAAAAACTCTTTCTGCTTTATAATATTAGATAGTACAGATCTCTCGCAGTCTTTTGTCTCATTCATTCACTCACTTTTCATACTGAAAGAATTTTTGTATAATCTAAGAGAGGAGAGGAGTCAAACGCCTAAACTTAATTTCATGAAATCCAGGTTTGACCAGACCTCGATCACATATCAGGTACCTATTAGATCGGATTAGGCACCTATATTTATTTGTGCTGCTGATCTGACCAGAAAGCAATGATAATTTCACTAATGTTGATAAAACCCATATGCATTTGGTAATCAAGAAGGTAGGTATTTTCTTTAAAAGGTTAATCTTAGTTGCCTTTTGAGGTTTCGAACCCACTGACGTAGTAAATGTATAACGACTGTTAAATGAGAAAAGGAATCAGGATTTAAATAATGTAAGCCCCTCAAATTATCCCTATGATGATGAGTATTTTATGATACGTAAATTACGGCAATTAATATAATTAGGCGCATTGTTTGTTCACCCAAAAGATTAGGCAATATTATATTCCGGATGAGTGTTAATTTTTTGGTTCGTGGTCTGGTAAAGGTACCTCACGTCATTACAGTCATCAGAGAAAAAAACTTTTGCCACTGTATTATTGTTCACCAACATTCGGCCCCTTCAGGTAACAAACGGGCAGGTATGTTTAGTGAATGAATAATGATACAATTTAAGTGAGAAGATCCCGGTCGCTTCGACTGTCTGGGATATGTATGAAACAGTAGCGATCAAAATCCTAAACGTCTTATTATTTGATAAGATCGCGGTCCAAGCTTGTCTATTTTCTATACATATGAAATTACTTGTTTCCATATTTATTATGTATTGTAGAATCTATATATGTATTATTATGTACTACTGAAGTTAGTAACATATTTTGCACAGAGTCAGGGTGATGTAGGTAGGTACATATTTCAGCCTCAACGATTTTAAATAGGGATTTTAATTCTTTGCTAGATGATGCAACACCTGGTTCATAATTTTTGGAAACTGTTACTCAACCCAGCGATTGAATATGAGGATGAAAGTGGGTATGCGACAAATAACTAAATCGGTGACCCACCATAATTTATTTCCTTGTAATGATAATTTTAAACGAAGATGAAACCGTGAGGCACAGCTACATAAATAAATATACTGTCACGAGTTACTGAAGGATAAACCATAGCTTACAAACTACATTTAAACTTCATACAAAAGAGTTCTTACAATGGTTAGAATAAAATATTTAAACAAACAAAACTAAGGAGAATAAAAAGGAGTAGAGCAGCGGTTGCTGAAATCGAGAAGAAAAATGCTTGCCTCAGTCGGAGGCTTTGACCGGCCATTCGTGCGACTCCAACTTTAAGAACTTTTCTATTTAATGTTGTTCACCTATAAAATTGCCGGGTAAAGTTACTTGCAGTGAGTACCAGCTCAATTTGCTTAACAGTCTGGAGTTTTGTAACGAAGGAAAACTATCGACTATATCGGATTTTTTGAGCGATGTTTTTTATTTGAGCGTTTCTTTTGGTACTTCATTAACTACTACCGCAAACAGTTCTAAATAAACTGAAGTTTGAAATTGATTTGATCTACTTTGTTAGCACATAAGCATATAAATACACACTTTTGAAAGCAATAATAAGGAACTTTCATGATTTTTGAAGTGAAAACTTCTTTAGCGGCGCGGCGTTGTGCACTTTTTTTGGTATAGGTTAAAAATGTTAAACTCGCGTCAACTACACGTGGCCTGATCGACATTTCGTAAGACGGAGGGGTGACAGCTGATGACGGCTCGACTGTCCATACTTGTAAGATTCGTTTATATCAAGTATTTAAAATATGGACATTGAACAAAATGCATCTATTAATGAAAAATGTGACGAAGAAGTAGTGAAAAAAATGAGTGAGTACTTTATAAAAATGCTAAATGAAAACCTACTGAAAATACTAGATGAAAAATAATACTGATAATAAAAGCAATTCGTGCGAAATTATTCCCTAACCATTCTAAAATATCAAAAATGCACAACGTTAATGTTCAAGTTTTCACTTCTGTCGGCAGTACCGGAGTGCAACCCGTTTTTTTATTGTATCAATCCTATTTGGCATAGGGATCAAGTGTTCTTAAAGAACCACGTCGATTTGAGCACCCCGAAAGGCAGAATACGAGCCAAAGCTAAACCTTACCGCGTAGCGTTGAAAACGGTCCATACTGACGAAGCGGGTGAACAGATTATGACGTCACCGTCCGAGAACGCAGTAGTCGCAGTATCAAAAATTATGGGAAAAACAAGTGATTTGCAATTTTAATTTTAATTATAATTTTCCTCCGTGGCGTAGTGGGTGATGAGCCGACTGCGAAACGGGAGATCGTGGGTTCGATTCCCACCCAGGACAAATATTTGTGTGATGAACATGACTATTTGTTCTGTGTCTGGGTGTTAATTTATCTATTTAAGTATGTATTTAGAATTATATAAGTATGTTTATCAGCTTTCTGATTACTATAGTACAAGCTCTGCTTAGTTTGGAATCAGATGGTGTTGTGTGAATTGTCCAAAGATATTTATTTATTTATTTATTTATTTATTAATTTTATACTACGTTTAAGTATATAGTTGTTATATAATTTTTCTTATTAAGTTACAAGGATTCTGAAAAAATATTAAAAATATTATTGGATAAAATAAAATAACTAATTTTTTATTTCAAATTTCGCTATTTACTAGTTTCGATTTTTTTTATTTTAATTTAATTCTAATATACATTTTACGTTAAAACAAAATTTATGCATATTCCTTATTATGCTATGGATGATTATGTTTATACGATGAGATAATTAACATTCACGCTAATTTAGTGTTATAAGAAGACATTGTGCATAGGTTTATTATGACTGACTACGTCAATATAAAAAATATTGTGCATGCATTGTGTTATATACAATACTAGCAAACCGGGCAGACTTTGTCCTGCCTTAAAATATCAGAAATAAATTAATATTGCGACTATAAATTGAGATATAAGCTATCCTATCTTTCAAGTTGGATCAAACTGCACACGGTGTGCAAATTTTATTAAAATCGGTTAAGTAGTTTAGGAGTCCATCGCGGACAAACAACGTGACACGTGATTTATATGTATTAAGATGGTAAATTTTTAGGGGGCTTGCAAACATACGACAATTTGGCCATTCACCCGCATTGGAATAGCGTGGTTGAGTAAGCTTCAGGCCGTCACCAGGCCTGATATCCATGCCCAGCAGTGGCAGCAAAAAGTTTGCAATCCACAGATATTACTTAATTTATTAAAATTATAAAGATAACATCAAAGTTAGATTTACGAATCAGTACAATATTACCAATAACGGAAGCATATTTTGTTTGCGATAACGGATTTGATGGTAGATGGGTGCCGGTGGATTCCAATCTTGCGTCAAACGGTGGGACATGAGGGCTGCCAACATTTTCTTAGGTCTCTACCGTAATAAAGTCATAAGAATTGTGATTGTTGTAGAACGCAAATTTTGTCTAGCTTGAGATGTCTGCAAGGGTTTATATGGGTACAATACCTAAGGGAGAAAATTTGTAAATGATGAATTAGAGCCTCTTATTCATCATTTACAAATTTTCGCTAATTTAGAGGGAAATATATTTATGTAACGAATGTATATTTATGTTGGGTGCTGCAGTAAGTTGCCCATTAACGGCATCATAGTACTTTTTATACTCACGAAATGAGGTCGACAAGTCAATTAATTTCTCAACTTTTGATAACAGCACAGTGGAAGTATGCCTTCTTACAAAAGACACCAAGGTAGTACAAATGAGTATGAGGGCTAATAGCTTATTTAATTATATTGATATAAGTGAACCAACCATGCGGCTTACTCTTAAAAAGCCATAACAATTCCTCTGTCATGTAAAATCTTTATTAAAAGAGTTCCGTTATTATGTATTTATAACACAAACATTTAGAATTACCATTTTGATATTTACTAATCCTTGATCTACGCTATTACTTTTTTTTTCTCAAATGCAGCATTGGCAGCCCTAATCGAGCCTGCCGCCTCACCCCTAAGCCTCCCCCCTCTGCCGGTTCATTATGCAGCCGCCCACGCCACGCGCCAATCACTAGCAACGCTGCGATATTGCTCAGAGCTAGAGATTTCACTCATGTTTGTCGACAGTATTACAGATCATATTAAATCAAACATTTGACATTTGGACGTGAAAAGGTTTTTGGGTTGGAGCGACACCTTTACTATAGGCTTCTTGTAAAGCTCAAAGTCTGTCGGTTCCAATTATTTATTGACGTCAAATCAGTCGCCATGAAATTATGTGTAATTCTATGAAATAATAAAAAAATTTTTATGTTCAAATTACATTTTTGAAATGCTGATTGTATTGTTTAAAAATGTAAGTGTCTGTTTCTCCACCAATCCACATTGGAGCAGCGTGGTGGAGTATGGTCCAGGCCGTCCCAATAGTAGGAAGAGACCTGTGCCCAGCAGGGGGTCGCAAAAACAGCTGCAGCCTTATAGAAACTTCGCTAAAAAAGTTTTTTCCTCTTAATAGTGAAATACACCCCATGAACTTTTCTCAAGAAAATTACACGTCAAAGAAATATATTGAGTGTAGGAATAAGGTTTAAAAAAAGGAAGCTTCGCCGTGAAGGTATGGAAGAATCACTGTCTGTATTTATTAAATAATAAAAAAACAGCAAAACCTACGATTTTTCGGGACTCGGGATTGTTATAAAAACTAGGAATTCTAATAAGCAATGTAAAAGGATCAGATTTTTTTCTATCGTGTTAAAAAACCTCACGTCGTGTCCACAATCACAATCCACTGGTAAGTCATGGGCGATAAATAATCTTCTCTCAAAACATCCCATTTACACTTGTCACAAACATCAAAATTAATTAATTGAGTGTTCTATTAAATCGGTCTATAGGAACATCCTTCAACTAACCACAAATAGTTTGGTTATGACGTCACATCCGTGTATGCAAATGCGGTATTGTCGATAGAAGAATGTGAGTGGGCGCAGCGCAGCACTTGTAATATTACCTGTTCCCAGCATAAAGAATAATCCGGGCCCGCCGTCATTGTACGCCGCCAGACTATCATGGTATTCCGAGAGACGAGCTATCAAAAATTGCTAGCTTTATCTAATGAGCGCCATCTATAGCTAGACGACTTTATCTTTTGTCGTAAGGTTGTATTTTTTTTAAATTTTCAATAATCTAATGGGGTCTTGGATATAATGCACAAAAAAACATCTAAATGCATACCTTAAAAAGGTTACATTCAACCAGCGTGGTTGACCACGCAAATTTATTTTATAAGTACATTATTCTATTGCCATTTAAATAAATAAAAATGTCAATTCAATATACAATATAATTATACAATGAACAATGATTTGTGAAATCATTGTTCATTGTATAAGGATGTCACGTTTTTACAGCTCTGTTACTAATACATTATCTATTACGGTTTTGGTAGTTTATGAAAATGAATAACGTGTGTAATAAAATAAACAATAAATATTTTTTAGGATTGTTCGTCATGTAAAAATCAGTTGATACGCGAGCAAATATCCTCCAAAATGTATACTCTACTACCATAAAATACGACTTTTCTATGACTGAAGATCTTCCAGTCATAAGAAAGTAATTGTATTATGTATATTTTATTACGAAATAAAACCACATCTGAGCCAAACTCTACTTTTCTACTGCATAAATGTGAGATTATAATATTCATGATCACTTAATAAATTATAATGAAAATCAGCCTTTTGCACAACACCAAATACTTGCAGTTTAATACTAGCAGTTTTTGGTAGTTAGCCTCTCGACATAGAGCTCGTACAACGTCTTCTTGTACGGCTTGACGAGTCTGTTCCAAGTGTTTTTTATAGCCTCAAGACAGCCACGGCTTTGCCTGAATGTATAATGTAGCTCTGACTGCAACGCACCGTGTCTGATAAGTTATTTCCGTCACTTTGAGGCGACACCCCTCCGGGATATTTTATTTGCTTTTAATTCGTTGTTGATGGTATTGAACTGGCGCACGCAATTGTAAGTAGGTACACTAGCTGTATCTGTGTCGTCGTCCTAGTGGATAGAGACTTGTAAATCAGAGATGTAATTTAATAATTCGAAAAGCTTGAAAGTCGCAACGCTCTGAACATTATTTTGCTGCGAATCATTTTAAAATTTTCTTATCTCCTAACTAAGGTACTCAAACTTCATTAAATTAAATGATGTAAAGGGAAATTTTGTTCAAAATTAAACTGTAATTAACTTGTGATTTATAACGTATTTTTTATAAGTATTAAAACCACGTTTATCAACACATCTTCGTAAAGAAATGAATTAGTTTAGGACAAATTTTATAAAGATAAATTATGGTTTTTAGCAAGTCTACCTTAATACGAGTAGGTAGATATGTACCTACTAGAGTATCTCTCGTATTTGCAACATATTTATGAATGATTTTATTGGCATACCTAATTTATTTTCATTTTTGGAGCGCAAATATAATCTTATAAGCGAATTTTGTAATTATAATAATAAGAATAGGAGCGGTTTCAAAAATTACGCGCAAGTAAGCGCGTTTGCCGAATCGACCGTACCTTTACGGCGCCGAAAAATACGCTAGTTTCAAACCGCTCAAATATATTATGTATAATATTTATTATAAAAATATTTAATTACAATACATTCTGGCAAAGGTTAAAAGATTTTTTTGCGTCGCCTGGTTAAAAGTAGTACATAGGTACTTAAGAGGACATAATATAATATACGAAATTTTGCCGATTTCGTTGGTTTAGCTTATTTTATATAGGAGATTTTGCAGTTAAAATATAAGTATTTCCATAACTTTGATTGCACAATATGACAGATCACTTCAATAATAAACTAATAAATGAACCATTTTTTTCATTTTTATAACGTTGTTTTGCTCAATAGACCTGAAGACGGTGATAGTTTTGTGAATTTTACCGTAATAGATATAGAATATTTCATATTTCCGGATCATTTTAAAATCTAAACAGATCGAAAAAAATGCCATGTATTGCTGTAAAAGTCGCATACATAGTAAATTTCGTACAAAAAATATTAGTGAAAAACATTGAGAGTCAATTTTGGGAGAAAATGAGCCAGAAATTGCATTTGATTTCGGCAAATTGGAATGATATTTTATAAAATTTATTTGACATAAATACACTTCAGTTTATAATCAATCAGTTACCTGAAAAAAAAAATTACGAAAATTTGGCATTAAAAATCTTTTAAAGTACCTACCATAAATCTCGCATTATAATTCTTGACGCTAAAAAAGTGGCTAATATATTAGATTATTAATAAAATGACCAGTTACCGATATTGTGCAATGAAACTTACGGAAATACTGTAATTTAACTGCAAAATCTCATGTGTGAAAATTAAATAAGGTAAATCAGCGAAATCGGCAAAATTTCGTATACAGCCTCTTAAGGCTTCCAAAAGAATTTTACGTGAAGATTCCTACGAACTAGTTGAAGAAAACTTCTTTTGGAATTTCATGTGAACCCTTAACAAGTTCTATATAAACTGTACTTAGGTATAACTGAGCAAGTTGTGACAAGATTTGGCCTCAGTTCCGTAAGCGATTTTTTTCTAAGAACCGCATCCTTTGTTAACGTAAAGTATTTTAAGCTTTGCTAAATTTCAGTTGCAGGTAAAGAATTAATGTAACGAGGAAAAAACATATTTTATTTGGTCTATGAATGGAGAAACAAGATGGGAGAGCTCTGTTACATTATAACTGAACCTCGAAAGAAGCGACAGAGGGTTTATATTTATTTTGAAATAAATTTGTCACTTGGCAATCACAATTATTCCTAGTTCGAGAATATATGTAAGTACAAATAAATTACAATTTAACTTTTGGGTGCTCATTAGATATGAGCGCCGATGGGTGGGAGGTCGGCGGCGGCGCGCCGACTTTTTGGAGTCGGCGGCGGCGGCGTCGTCGGCGGCGTGACCTCCAAAGGATTTTTAGATGTTGGCAGATAAAAAATAAAATAAACAAAACACGTTGTTTATCGATAAAAATACTAACATTTATTAAAACTTAAAAATAATGCCCGAATGGTTGGGATCCAGAATCACCGACTTTGCTGGCAGGGCCGCTTACAACCTCTCCTTGGCATATGGGTTGACGCAGGTGGTACACACTTTCGGGCGGGACCTCTCGCTCCCCAGCGTTGTGAGCGCAATGCTGGGGAGCGAGGGGGCGTGGGCGGCGGTTGCCTCCTTCTGCGAATCCGTCATGTCGCAGAAGGAGGCAGCGGAGCGCGCGCGAGAGGAAGACCCTCTTGCGCCGGCGCTCCGGAAGCGGCGAAGGGCACGGAGGAGGCGGGCGTATGACCGCCTTCACCTTCCCGATGGTGAGCAGCGGGCGAAACCGCATTGCACCGCTCACCATCAGTGGATACGGGGACGATCGCGCACTCTCGACCGTCCCCGTTGCCCCACCCATCATAAGGGGGGGGGGGCGCGAAGGGCTCGCCGGAGGGGGACTGGACGCAAAGGCTCTGTCGGATTCCCAGACCCTCTCCAAGAGGCGAAGACGGAGTGCCGCTGGGGGTTTTAGTGGGTATACCAGGGGGTATTGCCCCTGGGGAGTCCCACATACCCCTCTGCGGGAGGGGATGCGTAACGCATTTCCCCCAGCGAAACCAAAAAAAAAAAGGTGGTACACACTTTCACCAGAGTACCAGATATTGAGATCCATACTGCCTCTCTGCTGGACCTTCTGCTGACCACCCATCCATCTAACTACCGGGTGAAGGTTGGGGCCCCACTTGGGACTTCTGACCATTGCCTGGTAGATTCTGCCGTACCATTGCCGCCCCCAGAAGGTTCTCGACCCAATGGGAAGCGTCAAATCTGGCATTACGGGTCAGCGGACTGGGATGGACTCAGGGAATTCCTGGCTTCCTACCCGTGGAGGCAGCTGTGCTTCACCTCGGGTGATCCTAGCACGTGTGCGGAATCGATAGCCGATGTGATACGACAGGGCATTATTGGTTTTATTCCCAACTCTGTAGTATCCATTGGCGGGCGAAACAAGCCCTGGTTTAATGGTTCTTGCGCTAAGGCTTCTAGCCTTAAGCAAGAAGCTTTTAAAATCCTGGGCTGATGCGCACACGCGCAAGGACCCCGAATCGTCTAAGCTTCGGAAAAAATTCAACGCTGCCTCCCGTTCGGCAAAGAAGCAAATAGCCAAGGCGAAGTTTAGGCACGTCGGCAGAATTGGCCAGCGTCTATCAAGCTACCCTTGCGGGAGTCTAGCTTTTTGGTCGCTTGCCAAGCCTGTCGAAGGTAACTTCTGTCGGTCGTCTCTACATCTTTACGCAAACCGGACGATACTCTGGCTCACACGGCAAAAGGGAAAGCCGATCTCCTGGGTACCCTGTTTGCCTCAAACTCGACTCTGGACGACGGAGGTGCCACACCGCCGACCATGAAGCAGTGTGAGAGCTCGACGAAAGACGTGCGATTCACTCAAAAGGCCGTCAGACAAGCTCTGCTAGCCCTCGATGTCAAGAAGTCGAGCGGGTTGGATGATATCCCCGCGATCGTATTAAAGACGTGCGCTCCCGAGTTGGCTCCCGTCTTAACGCGCTTCTTCTCGCTTTCCTACACCACTAGTAAAGTACCGTCTTCGTGGAAGGTAGCCCTAGTACACCCAATCCCGAAAAAGGACCCGTCCAACTACAGGCCCATTGCGATAACCTCCCTGCTCTCTAAGGTGATGGAGCGTGTTATAAATACGCAGCTCCTTAGGTACCTCGAGAAGCACCGGTTGATTAGCGATCGTCAGTATGGCTTTCGCCAGGGCCGGTCGGCCGGTGATCTCTTGGTATACCTCACACACCGCTGGGCTGAAGCCGTCGAGGGCAACGGGGAGGCTCTGGCAGTCAGCTTGGATATCGCAAAGGCCTTTGACCGGGTCTGGCATAGGGCCCTTCTCGCGAAGCTTCCATCTTACGGTCTTCCCCTGAGGCTATGCAACTGGGTGGCAAACTTTCTGTCTGAGCGGCAGATTAAAGTCGTTGTTGACAGATGCTGCTCAGATATGAAGCCCATTAATGCCGGTGTTCCCCAAGGCTCATCGTTGCTGCAACAATCACGCAGTATACATTGCTATGCAGATGATAGTACGGTGGACGCACCTGTCGAGCCAATGCCTCTAGGTTACAAGTGGAGGAAAGTAGAATCAAACTTGTGTCTGAAGTCGAGAACTCTCTGGAGCGGGTCTCGGAATGGGGTCGACTTAACCTTGTCGAGTTTAACCTCACGAAGACACAAGTTTGCGCGTTTACCGGTTAAAAAAACCCCATTTGTTATAGCGCCCAAGTTCCAGGGTACCGCGCTCACCTTCGGTGAAAGTTTCGGTATTTTGGGAGTTGACATTACGAGTAAAGTGCAGTACCGGAGTCATTTGGAGCACAAAGCCAAATTGGCGTCCAAAAAGCTTGGTGTCCTCAATAGGGCGAGGCAGTACTTCATTGCGGGGCAACTCCTGACGCTGTACAAAGCCCAGGTCAGACCCCATATGGAGTACTGCTCTCATCTCTGGGCAGGAGCACCAAAATACCAGCTACACCCATTTGACTCCGTTGAAAAGCGCGTAGTCCGAATCGTCAACGACCCAAGATTGACTGACAGGCTAGAACCGCTCAGCTTGCGAAGAGACATAGGCTCGCTCTGCGTGTTCTACCGACTTTACTATGGTGAGTGCTCCGAGGAACTTTTCAAACTAATGCCTACATCACCATTCCGTGATTATACCACCAGACGAAGGTTAAAGTTCCACAGGCACCATCTAGACTAGTGGCGGTCCTCCACAGTCCGCTTTGCACGCTCCTTCTTACCACGGACGTGTAGGTTATGGGACAACCTTCCAGCTGAGGCATTCCCAGTGGACTATAACTTGGGGTTCTTCAAGAAAGCTGTAAAAAAAGCCCTCCTCCAAAGCCGGCAATGCTCGGGTGGCTCCCCTGGGGTTGCCCGTGTCCATAGGCGACGGTGATCGCTTAACACCACGCGGCCCGTCTGCCTTTTATATCTGCCTGCCTCTTATAGTGACCGATTCAACTATCTCTCTCGCTCACTCGGCGCGCCGTTTCCTTTTCGCGGCGGCGGCGGCGCGGCGAAATCTGCGGCGGCGGCGGCGCGCCGGCGCGGCGCTCATATCTAGTGCTCATATATCTTATCTGTCATATTTATAGTATTTTCGGTATTAAAATGTACTGGTAAGTCTAGAAATCGTGTCACAAAAATAAAATCTAAAACCAACATAAAAATTCGTTGGTCTATTTGTGAATTTAAGTTTTCCCTTATCTCTATTTTTAAAAGGATACCTATATAACATTTAGTCGAATAAAGAGGCGTTATTTAGGCTGTTCTTATACGAATTATTGTCTTTATTTACATTCGACACACACCGGTTTCCTGTCGTTGGAGCCCTGAATGGGACTTGTCGCCGTAGACGGCATTCCAACACAACTTCCCTTTTAACTTCGGCTGGGTTCGACTCTATTTTATCATCGACTGATATCAGATTTTAAGGATCTGAGAAAATAAACCACCTATCAAGTATTTTATTAGGCCACACAGAGGATTTTGAGAAAAGATAACGTTCCAATTCTAATTAATGGGTGCGTGTGGAGCAATGGTTACCATGCCGGACTGCCAATCGAAGGGTCCCGGGTTCAAATCCCAGCGAAGCAGAAATTTGAATGATGAGTTTAAATTTCTGTTCTCGGTCTGGGTGTTTTTGTTTCTGTCTTTGTATGTGTACATGGTACCCACGACACAGGGTATATCTACCTTACTGTGGGTCTATGCATAAAGCGTTATAGGGTTTTGCAGGAGCTGTCAAAACAAAACAATAAAATTACCAAAGGCCAATCTACTATACTGGACATTATTGCAGGCCAGCCTCTTTAAAAAGTAAGGATGGTTAGACCAATTTTTTTTAGTTTACACAATTAGGTATGTATTTAATTTAAAGTACTTATCTAATATCGCATGGAGTAACAACATCCGCTTTTGATTTCTCTATGATTATAAATAAGAAGTTAAAAGTTAACTAGCTGTTATGACTTTATCATGAAAATAAATTTCCTTGTATAAAGATATCAGTACCTTTAAATAAGATGAAGAGTTTTCTGTTTCTTATCGTGTTAGTATTTCATCATACTATTCATGATTTGCCATGCTCGAACATGTTTCGACTTGTCTATTCATTCTTGCATTTTGCCGTTCCGTCTGACTCATAAGTAGGGTGACTACAGTTTGTCATCGTTACACATTAATATATTATATCGTCTCATATAATACTAAATAGTAATCATGGTGTCCATCAAAATATATGTTTCCTGAAAAGGGTCTGAGGTGCATTCCTGACACATACTTGCGCTTAACAATCATAGTCGAGTCGGTACGACATCTTAAGACCTTAGACTATAGCGAAATTAATTATTTATTTTATTTCATTTTAAAAGGAAAATCTGTAGTGTTCAGTTTTCACTGGAAGATTGTTCAAGCTGATGGAGTGGAACGGGCTGGGTAACATCAATGGTGAACACTTCACAAACCTTCAATTTGCTGATGATATAGTCATCCTGGCGGAGAATCTGGAAGAACTCAGCACTATGCTAGGGTCTTAAGATGAACATGGACAAGACGAAGATCATATCTAACGCCCATGTCACACATATAACGGTCGTGGTTGATAGCGCTACTCTCGAAATGTCGACGACTACATCTACCTGGGATAAGCGATCCGTATGGGTAAGTCCAGCTTCGAGAGAGAGGTAGCTCGTAGAATTCAATTCGGTTGGGCATCGTTCGGGAAATTAAAAAAGTAAGTAATAAAAAAATAAATAAAACAAGTCTCGTCCAGTGATGATTTACAGTTAGTTTTTTCCATAAGATCAGGGTCGCTCAGCGAGCAATACCGAGCAGCGGCTATGCTTGGTATTTCTCTACGTGACAGAATCCGTAACGATGAAATCTGTAGAAGAGTTGAAGGTTACCGATATAGCTCTCATAATCTGCAAGTTGAAGTGGCAATGGGCAGGCTATATTGTTAGGAGGACCGACAACCGATGGGAAAGAAAGGTCCTTGAATGGTGACCACGTCCGTGCCTGAAGTAGAAGATAGCGGGTAGTCGCTGGATTCAGGATTCAGGCCCAGGACCGGGAGGAGTGGCGAACGATAGGGGAGGTCTATGTTCAGCAGTGGACTATAAAGGACTTATAAAAGGCTGATGGATGGAAGAGTATAAGAAATAAACACATAAACACAACACGACGTCTCGTAGTGGTTCAAAAATCGACTTTCATGTGTAGCGACCTTCCGCTACTCATCAAGAGATGGAGCCACGGGTATTCCTGAATCACGCTATCGAAGTTTTCTGAATATCCGAGCATATATACAAGCTCCGAATTGAGTCAGTTGGAGCGCGGCCGCTCCCCGGGCATGATCACCTCGCCCGGCGGGAGATCTCCCTTTGCCAAACATGGACTGTTTAAAACTTCAATTTTTCACTAACGTCGCTGTAATGGTAAATAAAAACTATATGCCAAAAGAATATCTATGTCTATTAAATTTGATTTTTAGCCCACAAAGCGTCGTGTCGGCGTGTCATGGAAATCAACGATGACCATGTTTATTTAACTCTTTATTGTTCACCGTAACATAAAGATAATTTTTTACATAACAGGTTAGCAGATAAAGACAGAAAGAAGAAGATGAAGAGCTATGTTTACAAGCAACTTCAAGCAAGGATAGAAATAGCAATATTATATGGCACGAAGTAGTGCTATAATCAATAAATCGCTATTGAATATTGGGTAACATTTCCAAGGCGATTTTAAAACGACATCGGTACATTAAATTGATAGACATGGCGGTGAAAATTAAAAAAAATATGCTGCTCATTTTAGATTTCCTAACACGATATCGTATCTTGTCTTGGCATAATTTCACGGCCCAACGTCGCATCATGTTCATGTGTATTAGTCCTAACGTCTAGGAGCCCAGGATTGAGAAATTAGTTCTCGATTAAAAACGGAATGTGTGGTCACAGCAAAATCCACTTTGATTAAATGTTGCTAGCGAAGATATTTAAAGCCTAACAGTGGTTCGTTTTTTATCTGACGTAACACTGTGCTAACCTTCATTGTATGTACACAAGTGCCTTACCTACTTCAACTTACTAAAAAAAACGGCAAATTGTTTGTAAAGTAGGTTTACGATCGAGATGTTTACGTGATAACGTCCGCACGAGAAAATCTCCATTCGTTTGTATGCCGCTAGAGTGAGAGAGACGGAAGATCGGTCCACTCACTCGAACGTTATGCCAGCCTCCGCTCGTGAGGATTCCGCGTGACAAGTTTCACGGAATGACTTGCAGCGCTCGAGATGAGACGGGAGATCGGTCCGTCTCTCTCTCGTTATACCTGCGATCGCGCTCGTGAGGTTTTGGTGTGACACAAGTTTCTGAACATGTCACCCGACTAAAACGATTTTAAAGACGTTATCACGTCAAAAATAACGTTGATAGAATGTAGAACTCCTGAACTTAATCGAACGAACGAAAAATTAGAAGAATAATTAATTTTCGAGAAAAAATGATGACATAGGTTTGAATAAATCTGAATTCCACACACCGATGACCCTGTTTCGATTCCGAGACGCGTCTTTCAAAAAAATAGCATTTCAGCGACTTTACAAATTTACTTTATTATGTCTGATAATTTAGCTGTAGACCCTAGTCCAGTAGCCCCTCTGTAGGGTATCAAGTAGATAGTTGAAACGAACTAAACAAGGTATCCAATTTAGCAACGATATAGGCCATGGCATGAATGTCCATGATGCATCGGTTAGTAGAACTGCGACACATGTTTCGCTCCGTAACAGATTGAACTACTGACTCTACCAAATGACTCGTAATATGTAGCTAATAATTACATAGTACCTGGTATTTAGTCTACGAGCTTTACGACTATCCATCTTGTAGCTTATCTTATTAAGGATTTACTAAATGATAAATATTATGCGTACACCACGACATTTTAAGTGCAATATTTCATATAAATTCATAGATGATTCTTATCGGCCATGTTTTAATAAATAATGATAAGTATAAATAAATAAATAAATAATAAACGAATACATGTTGACTCGACAAACTGCTATTTATGCAAGCTATTTTTGTTGTATCGGGGCAGACCCGTACCTAGCAGAGGGTCGCAATAAGGGTTGGAACCGGGTTATTTGAAACTGAAGTATCCAAAATTTCTATGGTTCGAAGGGTTCCCCCTTGTATTGGTAGGTACTTCTCCTGTCTATATCTGCCGTAAAAAAATGATCTTGTGTTATAGTGGACGCGTAGGCTTCGTTACTATATAATTTTACCCGAACGGACCCTTAGATTCCGGAGAAACATAGCGACTGTGTGGATCAACTTTGCCTTAGATTGCGTGTAGTCCATGGTATGTGCGACATACAACCACGTCTATTATATAAAAATATTTTACATTTTACTTTTATTTCTACGTCTTAGGTTTAAATTGGATAGTTAATGAGCTAGAACATTTAGCTAGCTAGAGCATTTATCACTACAAAGTTTTCGCAAGCCATTTTCATCTTTCAAATACATAGAAATAATAAATAAGTATACGAATCGAAATATGTCAACTTTATTGCGCCATTCTGTTAAGACGTTTAAGACCTTCCGATTTCAGAAACGAGGAATACAAATGACTTCTTAATCTCTATTTACTTGTGCGATAAGTCTACTTCAGTGTTGAACAAACATCACCTGGGGGTAACAATCAGGAGCCATTTTATGATATGATATTGCAAAGTCGACTGTATGCCCAGCTCTTACGGTTGTATTATTAAAGTAGCGAATAAAGTGCTTCGAAGAGAATTCGAGTCTTATGGAGTTGCGATATCATTTTCGCTTTAAGTTGCGCTGCAGGCCAATTTACGGAAGAGCAAGACTTCACTTTAATAAAACTTGCCGAATCATCTGCATTACGAATAAATTTTCTACATTCAGTCAGTACAATAGTCTTTAAAATTTCATACTCATAATGTTTTTCATGCATAGTATAAGGAATTGGTATACGTAATTGGGTGTTACTGGTATTACATTTGCAACACGCTTTTATTAACTTGACCATACATGTATATATGCATGTATGTAACGGAATCTTTTCACTTCATTTTCACTTACTTCTAGGAGTCTGTTTAACTTGTAAATTTGCACAGGGGTCAAAGGCAATACAATAATCTCATAACTTTATATTAAAGTCCTAACTAGGATCATCAGGATAAAAAATATATATACGAGGAGCGGCTGACAAGTTCATGGCCTAAGGTATTTAATGAAACAAATATTATAAAGTTTTATATTTTTAACACGTCTAAGCGTACGATTAACTTGAAAATTTGCACAGGGGTCAAGGGCCGATGACAATGCAATAATATGAGAATAAAAATCGAACTAAAAAATTAAAAATAAATACATAATGTAGTTTAAAAAACTAAAAAACACGCTTTTGTGAAAATACGAACTAAAAAGTAAAAAAATAAGAAGAAAATGTAATTTACTGTAAATAAGCGTTGGGTGTGGTTTTTAAGATACTATTCATACCATGCACCCCACGCTTTTTAACAGTAAAATGAATTTTCTTCTTATTTTTTTACTTTTTAGTTCGTATTTTCACAAAAGCGTGTTTTTTAGTTTTTTAAACTACTTACATTATTTTTACTTTATTGTTCGTATTTTCATAAAAGCGTGTTTTATAGTTTTTTAAACTGCATTATTTATTTATCTGCTAAATTCTTCTGAACATCGAATCAGGTTTCAAAATTGTTTCTACAATGACGGTACTTAATGTATTAGGGGCTATCCATAAATTATGTCACATGAAAATCGTGATTTATAGACCCCTACCCAGTCCTTGTCACAGTTGGTCACTATTGAGAAACTCCCCCTTTCCCCTCCCCAGTGTTACATCACACATTAATCATTTTACATCTATAAATTATTAAATTAAAGAAAAATCATTTTATATCTATGAACTTTTAATATTTATCTAGATATTTTAAATTTTGTAATGTATCGTCACGAATTTGAAGATCCCTCTCACCCATCGTCATACATGTTACACTTGTTCAACCCCTTTCATGAAGTGCGACATAATTTACTGATGGACCCTTATGTGTGTGCAAACATTAAAACATGTTAAAACTTACTTTCTTATGATGTTCTGATATAGTTCCTAAATTAGATAGATATTTTAAATTTTGTAATGTATCGTCACGAATTTGAAGACCCCTCTCACCCATCGTTATACATGTTACACTTGTTCAACCCCTCTTATGAAGTGCGACATAATTTATTGATGGACCCTTATGTGTGTGCAAACATTAAAACATGGTAAAACTTACTTTCTTAAGATGTTCTGATATAGTTCCTAAAAATCTTATGGATGATATTAAGAATACTAGTTAATTCGTAATAAAACGTGGGTTGCTCAAATAAAATCACAAAATAATCAAAATTACCTTTCACTGGCTGTAGCCCTTTTTGCGACCCACTGCTGGGCACGGGTCTTTTCTCATTATTGGGGAGACCGGGAGCTTAATCCACCAAGCTGCTCCAATGGGGTTTAGTGGCCGACCCGCTGTCGGATGTTTTCAAACCACCCATAAGTCCTCCGACAAGGCTTAAAGACTGTTATCTATCGACAACAACCGGGACCGTCGGCTTAACGTGCCCTCCGAAGTACGGAAACGCGCATGAAATTTTTTGCCAATAGCGGTCACCTATCTCACACCCGACCGCGCCCGTTTGGCTTAGTTGCATAGATCGTTTACGTCGAATCGATCGAACATCGTTAATTAATTTTAACCCAAGATGTACGACTTAAGGTATCCTCTGTTCGCCTTTACAGGCAACGTCCGTCGAGATTGCTGAAGGAGTTTAAATCTTGATCCAGATCCAGATCCTGGATCAAGGTCCATAATCAAGGATTCAAAAATCCCAAAAGATCTTCCAAACGAAAAAATAAACCTATAAAGAATAAGCTAGACTTGCTACCTCCCGCTGTTTCCTTTGTATATTTAACATTTTGTGCGCGTGAAACTAAAAACCTAACCAAGAACTGGAACCAAGAACTGGGCACTGGGCAGGCCATGAATGTACCTGTTATCTCTCCTAAGAATCAGATACTAGGGCACATTTTGAAGGTTTCCATCCGGAACCAAAAAGCGGTGTTATACTGTACTTTTATGTTTCATTTTACCTACATAGAGAGGATACAAGTTAATCTAGCGTAAATAATGTACCTTTCTATCAATATAACAATAAGGTAACTCAAAGAAATTATGTAGGAAATTTCATATAAAAACTGTTCAAACATATCAAATACAGAATAATGCAGTAGGTATACGGATACTACTCATCAAACATTTAAAAAAAGTATCTCTTATATGGTTTTAGAAAAACATTTTTTTTAACATTGAAACGATACCTATTTTGTGAAGCCAACTTAATTTTATACATATATTATATATAACACAGTATATTTTATATATATACACAGTTGATGCTAAATATATACACAAATATACATATTTGCGTGGGTGCCCCAAGTATGTTTTTGTTACTAAAACCATACACGCCATGCTACGGATTGGATACAAAAAAGCGAACAAAAGAGGCACCATGTCAACGTCACCTGCCGTATCTATATATTTTGATGCGACGCTCAATAACAAAAGATAGCTCTTAAGCGACGTCTCGCCCGAGCCTTGTTATGCATGAGTACTCTCGCTCGTACCTTACCTTGTATTGTACCAAACACAGAACTACAGTTTTAGAGCATGTAAATTAAAGAAGTTATACAACTAGACGCGGTGTGGAGTTGCGGCGAACGAGGATAAAGTAGAGCTTAAGTTGTTTTCGGTGCAGCAAATACTAAATGTAACTATGTTTGTATGCTATCGTATACAGCCAAGTATGTCTTGATATACATAAATGTAATTAGTAAACAAAAACGGAAAAGTGCTAGTCTGACTGGCGTATTGAGGAGTCAGAACTACCTTGTATGATAAATACCTACAGATACATTGTACTCGAAGATTCGTAATTTTTATAAATAAAAACGTTAAAAATTAAACGGTCTATACTTGTACCTAATTGATAGATAACCGCTTTGAACGTGGGCCTACTTGTTACGTTGTGAAATATTTATTAGTCTAAACTGAGCATAATGTTCGTTCAGCACGAAGGTGGTTAAATCCCCGGTATACATTTAAGTTGGGCATACAAAAGAATCCTTTGAAAACGCTTAATTCCTTTTATTAACCTTCGAGGGAAAACCAACAAAAAGCAGGAAGCGAATGCGGGATTATAAATACGTGACGTGAGGTGGAGGATGTTGATTTTGCTCCCTGCAGTGTTCGTCGCAGTCTTTTGTTCGAACGGAGAATCGCAAACATTCAACCGAAACGTATTCAAGATAACGCTTTTACCTAATTTTATTTCAATGTCAACGTCACGTCCCTTCGGAGCAGAGCGTTCGACGCTGCCTCGCTGTCTTTATTGCCTGCTTGCTCTGACTTCCATATTGTTAGATGAAAGATTTTTTTATCATCACTAAGTAGGTTAAGATGCTTGGTGGTATTGGATTTTAGACGGGAAGGTATTTATATTTTACTGGTACCAAAGGAACAAAAGACAAAAGGCAATTGACGAAAATACATCAAATCCTATCCTACCTATCTGAAAAATGATAAAATTGAGATGTTGACTGTTCGACTCGTCTTCTTAAAATGCAGTTACCTATGACATTTTATATATGACACTTTATTTTGAGTTTTATTTGTGCCCAGGAGTGAGCTCTTTAGGAGTTTACTAATGTTATTTTGCTAAGGTACATGTTAATAAGACTGCTACAAGTTTTGTCTCTGTCATTACATGTGCTATGTAACCCGCAGTATTGACTAATACGACTTCTACTTGTCTACGACTATAATCATTTCAGGTTCCCCTAATATTTCGAGTTGTTATAATTTCGTACTAAGCCCGATATGAAACTTTAATATGTTTTCCTACAGATTTCCCTAGAGGGAACCCTTTAGTAATTTACTAATGTTATTTTGCTGTGAGATTGCTATTTTGGTACTAATACATTTTTCTTGTATAAAAATCAAAAGCAATCTTCTCATTTTATGATAATAATTTATCGCCATACAATGCCAGTTATGAAACATTATGTCTTTAATAAATCTTGCACCTTTCTACCAAACTTAATAAATATTTTCTTTTGTCTTTGAGGTTATTTAAGCGTTATTGTATCGTGTGTGAATTTCTCAGCATGAATTCTTTAGAAATTTACTGAAGTAATTTTGCAGTTATAAGCAGTAGGCAAAATTGATTATCAGGCGGTACCACGTTTTTTCTTCACATAAAGACAATAAAGCTGACTATACAATGAGGCTACCATGAGATTTTTTGGCTATTAAAGAAGGTATAAGATTACATTATTATGATGAACTTGTTAATAAATGCCAATTACATCTTGGAGATTTGGATTTGGTAGAACTTGCTTGGTTGGAGCGGAGTAACGTAGTTGTTTGTGGTTTGGTATTAAGCTTTAGCCCTCGCAATTATATCGACTCACGAAGACCTGAAACGTTGAAGGGAAACCATTTTCCAATATCTTTGAGGGAAACCATTCAGAGAGGTAAATCCAAGCTTTGTGAAAAATAGTTCCTACATGCTACATACAGAAGTGCACTGATGACGGAACACAACACTTAAGAAAGGCGTGAGACTGTGACAGAAATATAGAAGGTATTTGAACACAGGAGGGCGACGGACTGGATAAGAGAAGACGATTTATTTTGTTCATGCTTGTATATTGGTCCCTATCAAAGTTCTTAGGGCCTAGTTCACCATCTCCAAGTAAAGTGTTGATTAGTTAAGTTTCAAGTAAAGTTGATTGGCAAGTAAAAGATATGAATACGGGTCAGTTTATCATATTATTATAAATAGTGCTACTCGAACGGACGTTCCAGTGGTTATGCTACGTTACGGGTGACTTTAACCGTTATTGTCACTTTACTTGAAGCCCTTAGCCAAACACAAAACTTATTATGTAACTTGGACCCTTCCGCAATTTACTAATATTGGTATAATGATATAAATACATATTTGATAAAGGACGGCAACAAGTAATTTTCTTCACAAATAATCATAAAGGCTACGCGTGTGACTACAGTTAAAGCTTGGCAACAACGGATTACCAGTACGTCAAAAGAGAGAGAGTTGATTCATACTATTATTATAAAGAGGAAAGAATTTTGTTGTTGTTGTTGTTGTATTTTTTATAATTTACGTAGTTTTATTGAGTATGTTCATTTTTTTATTAATTATGTACCTATACCACATGCCTTTGTGACAAATAAAGTTATCTTTCTTTCTTCTTTCTTTCTTTCTTTATTGAATTATACAAAAAACAACGAGACTCATTAAAAATATAGTTGCCCTTAGAATAATTACAATTACATTATAGAAACCAAGTTCGCGCGCCTAAATTGAAGCATGATGATTGGTGCCATTAATAGCACTAAACGCCGGGCCGCTCGGTAAGACGTAAAGTAGAATTTTATCACAACGCTTTTTGAAAACAAAAGAAGTCTAATAAAATAACTTTCCACAGTGTTTTCAATATTTTGTAGTATTTTATAGTTAATTTGGTCAAAAATAAAAATATTTTGTTAGTCAGATTTGACAGCTGTAGGAATCTATTTAGTGCTTCAATTTTGACAGTGCGCTTGTATGAAGACACTCATTCTATACGTATTTATTCTAAGTAGTTACCAAATAAATATCGGCGGGTAAATTGCACTATGTTTCGCTTAAAATAAATTTGGATTTTCTCGACTATGCTATAGCTATGTAAAGAGAAAATAATGTTTTGCGACATGTCAAAATTACATGGTCATAGACGTGGAGATCTCTGCTACTCATGGTCTGTACACAACCTCAAACAAGTAGTGCCTGAAATGCTTCACAGCTGTTTCTCTGTTATTTCGTGTCATTAGTCACGTAATGTAATTCTGGCCGGCAACCACATATCTTTCCACAGCATAACAGACTCCACCTATTAACATTAAAAAATAAACGTATGAATACAATAAATAGTATCAGAATGAATCTATAACATATGAATCCAAAAGATAGGCCTAAATGTTTTTTTAAAAATTAAACATAAACTATATCTACCATTACGGGCATCCTAATTCGATAGAGTAGTGAGACATATTATAATAAGACATATAAATATTATGAAAGAAAAATGTATGGACTCCTAGCTCGCACTCATAAATTAAAAATTCCTTTGTAGATAGTGAACACGAAACATTTGCAAAATATACATTTGTTATGTTCAAATGTTCCACATATTTTCAGATAAATGTGATGTATTAAGTACCCGATATAACATGAGTAGGTGTATGTTAATGAGCTTTACATGTACTTTATTTATAAATGTGAGAAGACAAATTATTTTAAACTGAATATAAAAGGATTTTTCTTCACTTTATTCATTTTATAATTATATTTCGTACATATGGTTATAGCAGGAATTGTTATAGCGGCCGCCCGCGACTTCGTCCGCATGGACTTTGGTATTCCTCAATATAGATGTTACATGTACTATCAAATACTAAAAGAACTTTTCAATTCGAACCAGTAGTTCTGAGATTAGCGCGTTCAAACAATCAAACTCTTCAGCTTTATATATTAGCATAGATATGTGTATTTGTCGCTGCTCCGCGGTGAGGGATAACATTGTGATATTTACTCTTTACGATTTTTTGTAGTTTATAAAGTAATATTTGATATTTAATATACGTGCTGTTAATCAATTCACGTACTGTTTGTGAACGTGGGAGATTTATTAATAGCGTTTCGCTTTCATTGTAACCGAGAAATATTTGTTAAAGGCTTTGTTCACACTGCTTCGGACGAGGCGCAAACAAATGCTGTAGCCTATATGTTATAATAGCTGCAGGCAACTACTGACGTATTGACTTTTCAAAAATATTTTTACATATATTTACCTTACTTCTTGAAAATGTAGGCATATGCGGTTAAAATGTGTAGAAACATGGAAGTTTCAAATGGAAGTGTATTGTGCGGTTTCTGCTACGTTTAATTAAATTTGTTCGCTCGAGCCTAACATTTGTTTTCAAGTTGCCTAGCTGCCTATATCAGAGATATATTTTAGTTCAATACCTCAGAAACTTTGACGGATATTTATCTACAGGATTAATGAAGGGACAGGCCTATATAGGAATTCATATTAAAGTTAAAATTAAAACAATATTCGCCCTTATAACGCTTTAGACATTTTAGATAAAAATACCCGTAATTTGTGCCTACAACATGTTAATATAAATAGTCTGAATAAACATCATAGATATATGTACTCTGATTTTGTTTTATTCAGAATTTCAAGAATCCCCTGTAAGTATGTACTCGTATGTTAAGAAACTCGTAACAAGAAAAGTGAGATCGTTATGCCCGGGTTCGTCCCGTTTAGTTTTGAAAACTTTCTTTACCGTTTGCCGGAACTGAAGATTTAAATACCGAACGGTTGAAGGTATTGGCGTTTGTTTGTCAGTCTATCCATTGGTTTTTTGTGCACTGCTCAATAAGATCTTACTATGGAAACGCAGCAGTTTTAGAAAGAGTGAGCATTTGCATTGTGAAATCTTTATGAATACTTTAGGACGTGACTACGTTCCTCCTAAGACCCCTTTTACAAATTTTTGCACAAAATGAATGTCGTCATTCAGTCCCGGAAAGATTGCAACCTCCATAGTGGTGTGGTCCCAGCGTACAAAATTTTGTACATATTTTTAAATTGACCCGCACTTCTTTTTTTGAAATCAGTAGACAAAATTTGACAGCTACGCGTCTATGGATAAGTTTGATGTTTCGTTTCGCAATGCAACCAACATAAAAAAAAACAAAGCTGTCAAAATCATTTGTGGTTGTCTGTTGAAGATGGCGCATGGACAGCGAAGAAGTAAGTTTCAATCAAGATTTACCTATGCAATCGTGATTTTTTTGCTAAGATATTTATTCATTTTGCTTTTTAAAATATCCAACTAATTATTTTGAGTTGTTATTTCATGGGAAGCTTCTAAATAAGAAAATAAAACTGTCATATTTTATTATGTACAATTTTTTGCACTCCAGGCCTTAGTTCATAGATAACATTAATTTAATTTGTGCAAATTTTTGCACTTTCGGTCTTTACCCTATTAGATCTAATTGGTGGTTGGTGCTGATGGCTAATGCTTTTTTTTTGTTCATGCTTCACAGATCTCCGTGACAAAGAAATATTATCTTAACTAATTGGAATTTGAATATGACAGCGATGATGAATATTTCGTAGATCCCGTTGCTTTTCAAAGCAATTTTTCTAGTTCTTAATCTTCAGACTAAAAGATCGTACATGAAGATCTAGCACCACCAAGACTTCCAAATCGACCAATACGTGGTAGGGTGCAAAGTACTGCAAAGCAACAGAGGACGGAGTTCATCAAGAAGACGTTACCGAGCATGTGGCGGGAATCCAAGAAGAATAAGTAAATAAAAGCCTGATCAAAATGTTATTTTATCTATAAGATGCTGCTTATTACGAAGTTTATTTTAGAAGAGTTTATTGATTCATAAGTTCCTTTTTTGTGATTATTACTTAAAAGACTGTTTCTAGAAGTTTTAATTGTAAACGTTCATATTTCGAATTAAAAAATATTGAAAAATGTTGAATTTATTATTTATTGCGCTTAAAGTTTTATGATAGATTGAAACCGAATGTGCAATTTTTTGAACAAAAGATGGCTGCTTTAAACCTTTGTCAAAAGACATATAAAATTTATAAAAAACATCAAATAATCAAAATTTTTAGTGTAAAATAATATGTATCAAAAACAATGTCTGGGACTGAAGGCCAATATTTAATTTGTGCAAAATTTTGTACAGTGGGACTTAATTACTACGATTAAATTTTTTATCTGGGTCTTAGGAGGCTAGATATTCTTTTTTACAATTTTCTTTCCTGCAGCGGCATCGGCATTCAGATTTATTTTCCGATGGTAAGGTGAATTTGTCTTTTGTTGACGACATCTATATCACTCAGCTCAAGTATACCAAAAAAAAATTGTTACTAAACTTATATGTACTAATTAGTAAATGTGGCAGTTTTGTGGCGGCTTACTCGTATGTATAAAGCTTCTGCTACTTTCTCCTTTATATATGTCACTAGAACAATAGTCGTTTTCAACCATAACAGAAATCTACTTGTATTATTACGATAAGCATGGCCCAATTCTAAAACTTCCAAAAATGGGGGCACGATTCAATTTTGTTTTAATAATTCAGAAAATGATTTTTCATTATCTCTTGTAGAAGAAGGGAAACAATCGAGAGCCAGAAATCAAGATATTCCGACCATTTCACCTAAAATATTCAACGTGAACTGTCGTTGTCCTTATGGTATCTGAGTGCTTGCCGAGGGAGAACGATAGTATACAAATAATATTTGCAATAATCTTGAATTTTTTTAATAGATTCTGTTGCTATTGCCCCTTAAAAGTATGATTATGATAACACATTTTTATGCTGATTCGTCTGTAAAACATTATTGAACAGATGACACACTTACAAGGATGTCCTTTTAAATTTTTGGTTAATGGCCGTGCTGTGGAACAGCATGCGTCATCTTAATATAACGTAACTCTACTTAATTTGGCACTCGCGAATTCGACGAATTGAGTCATGAAATGCTTGTTTTAGACGTTAGTAATATTCAAAATGATGCAATAGGCACATCATGTGTGTACTTTCTTAACAATAGGGTACCGTAGGATCCTTGGGTATTTTACTCACATTGCCCATTGAGAAACCGGGAAATCTACACACAACCTCAAGCAAACCCAATTCTTGCCCGTCATCTTATGTGGTCTGATGGTCGTCTCCCGTAAGTGTGTTCGGCAAGTTAACCGTTAGTTCTATTATCCACTGTTCTGCTTATAACAACTGCCTAAAAAAGGTCGGAAACGGGATGAAATCGAAACGAATAATTCACAAAGTCATGAAGAACTTTCATGGACACCATCTCCAGAAATAAAAAAGCGATTAAGGAAAGTGAGGAGTGTATACTTTAGAAAGCATGCATGCATGACTAATCACAATAAAACACCCACATCACTTCTAAAAACTCTGAGAAATTCAATCTGAGTATAACGTTGCTCGTTACTAAGTTTATTGTTGATATTACCAAGTTTACGGCAGCATTAATCATCGTAACTCATCTAATAGACACTGGGATCGTTATCATAATCGTTTCAATGCCGATAATGATAACCGTATCGATAACCATAACGATTATAATACGAGAAAATGTAAATGCCCGGCACAATTCCATAGCCGTAGACGACCGAGGTAGGACTGTGCTATTTAGGGATCCGTTTCGTCAATGAAAATAGAATATAGGATAAATTCATTGTACGTCCGTACGTAAGTCTGTCTGGCTGGAGCGGGTAGAAGTTTCAAGTTAAAATTAAAATGTCCTTTTTTAGGTTTGCAAATTTAAGCGAAAAACGTTATAATTTTGTTTTAACGCAATTAAAATATACGTTCAGTTAAACTATAAAACATATTTCATACAACATGTTTTCTGTAAACCTGAAAACATAGAATCATGACACTGGTAAGAAGCGATATATAATAAAATAAATTAAGAGTCCTTTGGCAATTGTAAATTAATACTTACATTACAAAAAGTTGTTGTCCTTGTAAAAATTTATATTATTATGAAGATGGTTTAAAGACATTTGCCAATTTTTTTTACTTTAACCAAGTGAAAAGACCCATCGAATGTAAAGTTGCTCTTATGTGTGTAGATTCAGATTGTGTATTGTAAGACATCTAGAGTAATGATCAAAGATTGCTGAACGATGTTACATAAGTTCATACGGTACCCATAGTGCAGTACAGACTTGTACCTGGACAGGACTGTTTTCTTATTTTACCGCCTGGTACTGTTATCAACTTTATTGCTCAGATGCTTCTTATCGAAAATAGGTGGGATCTTTTAAAATGTTCCTATTTAGGTATATCCGCAGAGGATGCGGCCGAATCTGGAATTATGGAATGTAAAGCGCTGAGTAGCTAATACTTGACGGTGTTGAGGTGTGAGTTCAGATCTTCCAACTTCCAAAGACATCTTTAATAGGATTCATAACCTCTGCCATTGAATTTATATATACGTATATAATTATATTATTGTTATTATATTTTTATAAGTATATAATTTATAAATATATACGTCTCTTAAATTTTCTTCCAATCATAGACATTTTCAGAACTATTTATTTGTTTATTCATTTTCATAGTGTTTAAACTCATACATGACGAAGAAGTTTACTGTGTAATGTTGAATTTAGAAATTCGTCTTCTCGATTCAAGGGCCCTGATAATGTACAGTAAGGTGCAGAAGTGGTGAAGCACTGTTAATAAACTGTCGCGCGAACTTGTTGGTCGCACATACGACCTTCTTCCATCACACACGCTAAGAACGAAGATAAGAATGCTTGTATAGTGGAGGCGAAAATCGACCAATAGAAGCTATACCACTTGGTGGTTTCAAATCGATTCCTGACATCGACAAACGATATCCTTAGTTTATACGGAACTCACGGTGCAGCATTAACTTGGACTTGCCCAGTTTTTTAATTCACCGAGTGGCGCCATTATCGACCTTATCGCGCAGATGCCTTCCATCGAAAATAAGTGGGGTGTTTTAAAATTGCTCCTATGTTGGTATTAGGTATGGGTTCCCCCGCTGTGGATTGTATGAAATGTAAAGCCCTGAAGATGCCCCTTTATTCTGGGTGATCAAGTATAATTAATAAACGTTTGGCGCTATAAAGAATGAAATATTTTGCTTTATGAGATATATTTTTGGATATCTAGTGAAATAGAAAGATTAGTATAGATTAGCCATTTATAAACTAGATCAAACAAAGTGGTAAGTTTATTTTTATCAAAATAGCAAACAGGTGATCTGGCTTGGCTTCGCTGGTGTAATTTGAATTTACATGAAATTACCTCTCTCAAGGTCCATTCCAGGCGTGGTCTGGCGGGGAGGAGGGGGGGGGGTACATGATCCCCAAAATCCATCAGTCATGCGTAGATGGAAGGCGAAACAAGCCAAGTTGGGACACCTGTTTCCCCAAATCTCTTAGTGATCTCCCCCCCAAAATTTATTAGTGACACCTCCCCCCAATTGAAGGCTGCGACGCTGTGATCGCACATGATTCTATCTATGTACCAAATTTAATTAAAATTTGTAAGCTAAGTGAGGTGTTTTAAAATTGCCCCTATACGGTTAATGGCATAGATTCCGCCTCTGAGGATCGTATGGAATGTTGAGCGGTGAGCAGCGAATACTTGGGAGATTTGGGTTTATTTGATTATACTCACTCACCCACCCACGAGAACAGTATTTGACGACCCGTGTGGCGTAATGGTTATCATGCCGGACTGCCAATCAGAGGGTCCCGGGTTCTATTTCCGGCGAAACAGAAGTTTGAATGATGAGTTTAAATTTCTGTTCTCGGTCTGGGTGTTTGTGTTTCTGTCTTTGTATGTGTCCATGGTACTCACGAGACAGGGTATAACTACCCTATTGTGGGGCAAGAGTGTGAAACGTTATTATTAGTATATTTATCCGGGATAAAAACTATGCTAGGGCCAACTAACTAGCACCAAGGTCCACTCTATAGGTATGTGTACCAAATTTCATAAAATTGTTTCTGTAAACAATTTTATGAGCTTAGGTGTGAAATCGTAACAGACAAATACACACTTACACACACATTTATAATATTATCGAAAATAAACGGGACTGCTTGTCACAAGTATAAAACTATTTATGCTTACTAGGTAGTTTCTACTATTGTTTAGCATTCTATCATAAATTGTGGACTAAATAAAGTTTTTTGAATAAAAACAATAAAAAATGGGTATTTTAAAATTGCTCCTATTTAGGTATTAGGTATTAATTCCAACGATTTGAATTGTGTGGAATGTAGAGCGGCGAGCATCCAGTACTTGGGAGATTTGGAGGTATCCTGGCGATGCGTCTAAATTCTGAATGATCAAGTATAATATACTTGGCGCTGCAAAGTATGAAATAATTTGTTTTATGAGATATTTGGTTGACAGGAATATCTAGTGAAGTAGACCGAACAGTAGTCAAAGTGGTAATTTTATTTTTATCAATATTGCAAATAAACATATTAATAAATATTTCGTCCCTATTGGTGGTTATTATTTTTTTCAGTACAAAATAAGGTAATTTATACACATGTTATGTGAATTGCGTACACACTGTCAACCATTGCAATCCAGCTCTCCCAGTCAAAGGTTTGCCGGAAGAAATTTCTGTAGTAACAAGCAGCTTCTGTATACAACATCTCATTTAATGCACTTTTATGTGTACGAAAATTATAATTAAATAAATATATTTAGTTAAAAATTAAAAAACACGTTTTTCAAATCAAATAAAAAAAAGTGAAAAATAATCCTTAATATAAGCAGAAAATAATAATGAACAAAAAATACTAGAAGTATTGTGAAAAAAGTGTGGGTCGCTCGATATACGAAAAATATGCCACAGGGCGCCCCACGCTTTCAAAATAATACTAATTTTTTAGTTTGATGTGCTTTAAACGCGTGTTTTTCTAACTATATTTATTTTTAATTTTTATTTCAAATTATTCTTAAAAATATTTTTTTCAAGTTCTCGGAATTAGATAAACTCATAAAATTATTGTATTGCCACCGATTCTTGATAAGTGTCCAAAGTTTGCATTAAATGACAGCCTCCGTGGCGTAGTGGGTGATGAGCCGACTGCGAAGCGTGAGGTCGTGGGTTCGATTCCCACCCAGGACAAATATTTGTGTGATGAACATGACTATTTGTGCTGTGTCTGGGTGTTAATTTATCTATATAAGTATGTATTTAGAATTATATAAGTATGTTTATCAGCTTTCTGATTACCATAATACAAGCTCTGCTTAGTTTGGAATCAGATGGTGTTGTGTGAATTGTCCAAAGATATTTATTATTTATTTATTTATAATCTGTCCGCTGAAAGCGGGTCAAAATCGAGTCCAAAGGACAAACAAGCTTACAAACTCACAGTTACAAACATTACAGGTGAAGCTAATATAATCGTGTAAAAAATAAGTAATAAACGAGCACGAGTGACACATGGTGGTAAGTGTTATTTGCAACATGTATGATTAAAACACAAAAGAATTAATTAGTTTACGTCGGATATTTGTGCTTGGCGAAATTTCCTGGTAAAACTATGCAAGTTAGAATGTAATGGAAGTAACGAAACTAAAGCTTTGTATTTTGGAAAGCATATGCGATATACTTATAGGAGAAGAACGATAACTACTTTTAAACAGTTGAGCGTAAACAGAGTGGGTTGGTCGAAAGGTCAGGTGGAGTAATTATTTCACATCTCAAGCAGCTAGCAGGGGTCAAATGGGAGTTTGCAAACAAGGAACAGCGTCGCTTTGAGAATGTTTCCACAGACAATATTATGCAGAGAAACCGTACTACAATATTTGAATACTTACTTTAATTTTCATTCGATATACACAAGGTTAGCTAGTATACACTGGAAAGCGTAACGGGTATTTATTATATTTTCTTTATTTGCTTTGGTTGGCACATGAATGGCATATAATTATACATAGTTACATCAACCTGTACTGTACCTGCGCGGTGGAATAGGAGAGAGTCAATTACGGAGCTTTAGTTATTTAAAAAAAATGAGATTTGCATTATGTGTATCGTGATTTTTATGGATCCATAATAAACACAAAAAAAAACCAGTTGGAAATTGTGAAAAAAAATAATCAAACGATATTAATTACTGTCACTTGCTAGAATTCTCAGATCAAATAAAAAGTAGATGTAACTTTGCCATTATGAATGCAACTTAGAATGTAACTTTGCCCTTTCACAACACATGTGAGTGAAATTCGGATTTTTTTCTAGTGAATTGAATTGAATTGATAATTGAACTTTGATGTGTGTGTGTGATGTGTAAATACATTAGGTGCAGTTTAAATCGGCCTCACTTTGTTGATCGTAGAATTCTGTTTAGTTTTTTGAATTGAGCTTGCCATTCTTTTGGAGATCAAGCTTGTTTTCCAGTTTTCATTTTGACCATTAGGAACATATTTATTTATCATTTTTGGAACACTAAACGCATGGTGGTCGTGGAAACAGTTTCTCAGCTGACCACCGGAACTAGCTCATAACACTAAATTGGGGCGCGCGTCAGTTAATTGTTATTTCTGAAGCTAGTGGCTTGTTGATCATTAAAACTTGGGAAAAACATAGAACATCATGTTTTAAATGTAACTCACTTTAGTGACATTGTGAACACATAAATGGCGGTCCACCTCAAACTTTTATTTAACTACTTATTATTTTCATTCTGAAATATCGCTGATGCTGTTCCGTAATTTCTATCAAGAAACATAGTTTGAGGTGAATCTGTCAAACATAAAAGGTTTTCATAATAAAGTTATATGTATTTCATTCATTATTTCACCCCTCACGTTTTTTTTATAGCGCTTCACACTCATAGCCCCACAGTAGGGTACATATACCATGTGTCGTGGGTGCCATGGACACACACAAAGATTGAAACACAAACACCCGGATTGAGAATAGAAATTTCAAACTCATCATTCAAATTTCTGCTTCGGATCCGGAACCCTCCGATCGGCAGTCCAGCATGGTAATTACGCTACGTGGGTCGTCAATGATAAAGTGGATCATGAAAGTATGCTTTTTAGGGCCTTTATACATTTTAAATCATTACATTATTAGTTAAGAATTCCAGTGTGGGATTACCACCGAAGCATCCATTTCTGCCATGAAACAAATCTATTGAGTTTAGTGGCGACTATCACCCTTCGATATATAAATGCAAACAAGACTAGTTTTCTTTGAGGTTGCGTGAAGATGTGCGCCGCCATGGACATCTAATCAAATCATACACCTAATAAAAAAAATAAGAGATCCGTGTATATATTCTATTGTACTATTGTACACTACCAGTTCCTTTCTGGTCAAGAATACGTTTTTCTTTCATATCCTTTTCATTTCAACGAGCACAATAATAAAATATTTTAAAAGAAAAGTGAGAAACGTATATACCAAAGTAGTTAAAGCGATCAATGTGATGATTACGAATGGAGCGTTTTAAATTTGTGTTTCCGGTTGATGAATATTATCATTAATACGAGTATGTATTATTTAAACAAGTTGTTCAAGAGCGAACCGCACTCAGGTTGTTACAGAAATGTTCTTTATCGGCAGGAAACCAGTTAATTGCGTTACAGTATTTATATGTATATGTTTCGTGAATCACTCATTCAGCACTGTGAGCTCTGTACAAACGTAGTAAAATCGGAGTAGTGGCGATAATCAATATACGTTTTTTTTCTTGTAGATGTAAATCTTATTGATGGTTTTAGAATTTTTTATTTATTTTAGATTTTTATTTATATAATATAAGCATTCTCTTGAGAGTGATAATGATAAAATTCTCTGAATAAACTGCCACATACGGTAATTTATTCCGAGAGTAAAAAATCAAATGACTACGTTTAATTTTTCATAATTACCTACGGCTTAACAATTATATATGTTGTCTCGAGAAAAAAGATTCGAATAGATAGGCAGACCAAAAAAATACTGGATTTCTAATATCCTTACGTGGGAAGAAACTGCAAAAATAAGACGAGCCAGTCGTTTACATTTTTTTTAAATGTATTTAGAACAACGTAAGTATTTTCCTTTTGTATCATTCCCAGTGCAGCTGTAGATTGCATGGTTTTATTTTAAGAGATCGAAAGTTAAAATGATTACTTGCGCTATTCTGGGATCAGCATTATTTGCGAGTAAGTAAGTGCAATGCATTATCGTTAGGTATAGATAAGCGCGCATGGCAGGAGGTTAGCGTAGAACGCAAACGATCTATGCAACAAAGGTAAACGGGCGTGGTCGGGTGTGAGATGGGTGACCGCTAGGGGCAAAAAAAATCATGCGCGTTTCTGTGCTTTGGAGGGCACGCTAAGCCGTCGATCGCGGTTGTTGACGCTAGATAACAGTCGTTAAACCTTGTCGGAGGCCTTATGGGCGGTATGAAAACATCCGACAGTGGGTTGGCCACGAACCCGTATCTCCACCAACCCGCATTTTACCAGCGTGGTGGAGTAAGCTCCAGGCCTCCCCAATAATGGGGAGAGATCCGTGCCCAGCAGTGGGACGCAAAATAGGTTGCAGCCAATATGATAAGCAAGGAACAACAATTTAACGACATTTTCGTACTTTTTGGTGTACCAATACCGACTTGGCAAGCTTGACGTGGTATAGCCTAAATTCTATTCAATTTCGCAGGCGACATGTTTGTAGCAATGAGACATTACTTAGGGTTAAAAAAAACATAGAACTTTAAAAGGAGCTTTTACATTATGTTATGAGGATTTAACAGTGTATGCTTTTCAATTAGGAAGGCATCTCAAATGCATTTATTTGGTTCATTAGGATATTGCAGTGTTTTTTTAATTACCGGCTAATTTGATAATATTACCGTTAAGTAGAATTGGGCATGTTGAACCTATTGAGCTTTGTTATTTAAACTAAGTGTCTACAAAACCGGTCTTCTGTAAGAAATACGATAGGCACATAGTTTTATTGATGGCCGAATCAACGAACCAGAACATCACACGGTATACTTTGCTGGTGGTTGAGAGGCGATCATGAACCAACCACAATTTTTTTCTATAACAAAGAGATAGAGCTCCTATGATTTAAAAAAGAGAATACCAGCACCACAACCCACCATTGCCGCAGTCATATCTATTACGTATAAAACTTTTTTTGGTTTTAATAAAAAAATGTACGATATAAGTACCTATTTAGCTTTTTCTATGTTTAATAGTTTTTAGTGAACAATGTTAGTTTTTATTGAAATATAAACTTAAAAAATCAAGCGAAAATAACTTTTGACATTCAAAATCTACATTATTCTACATCGCACAACATCAGCCTGTTCACTATTAAAACTTGGCTCTCATCATCACCTTAGGTCGACTGGAAGATAATGCCAACCCTTCGTGACTCGGTGACAAAAGTGATGTTACATAAATGAATATAAAAAATAATGTCAGATAAATATATAGATGTAGGAATTAAAGAAACGATCTGATGTTTATAAAATATAACTGAAAACACGTTTTTCTCTTTTACATAATTTGTGGTTAAATTCGTTCCCCTACCTGATTCTTTTTTTTAATATGGCTATCTGCGTTTTCGCAATTCCGCCAACTTCACGTAGTAGAGAGAGAGAGTACACGATGGAGACGATTGTACGGTAATTGATTCAATTGACTCCGAAGGGAGATCTGTAGGGAAAAAGCTTGACATCACAATACTATCACAACATATAATAAAAATATAATAAAATAATTTAATTTTATAGTTTTATATTGTTTACCGATATAAAACGCAACCCTACTATACCTGATTCACCTCCGCGTCTAAAGCGAAGGAAATAATATTTTTGACGTGGAACACAATGTGACTTAACTTTAAAAACGAACCAAGAAAACAGAATTTTTGGCGGGAAGTCTGAAGGGACAAGTTGTGCTCTTGTTTTTTTTTTCATTTTCTTTGTGTATTTTTGAGTTATATCGGATAAAGTTGATGGCATTTTGTTCGATATAGGTTATTGACTGTGCACGAGTGTTGTGAAATACAATAACAGTGCGAAAACATGTTTTTTCGGCTTGTCTCCAAAACTCCATCGGACACGTTCTCGTAAAGTAGCCATCACTTTACTTGAACATCTGACTGACTAGACTGACCGATACCAGACGATTTACTGATTTTTTCTAAGACTACCAAGTGATGCAAAAATTATACATGACGCTGGCAATATGCACAGAGTTTGCGATGCCATTATTAAAAATGAAAAAAAAACCAGTTTCAGATTTTGGTAGCTTGATTTGCGGAATGTAATTACAATCCTTGAATTACGTTGTAAAAATCTGTATTGTGACCTATATACCTAGTGAACTTCTGTAGGTATATGTGGTTTGACCGGCAATAAATGGAGTAAGTCTTCATGCAGATGTATCTAGGTCCTAAAAACCTAGTAATTAATATCCTAAAACACCCTTCAGAAGCCATATAATGAAGCCATTGCCAGTAGATATTTAACTGTTTACAGGATGTACTACGCAGGTGGGTGAGTGATCATAGGTTTAAGTACGAGTAGTTGTTATTTCGTTTTTGCCATGGAAGCCATCTAACGGAGCATGTGGACGACAGGCGGGTGCCACGCGCAGGGTCCAGGTGTGGGCGCAGCTGCCCACGACACATGGCGGAGCGTGCCTGCCGCGTGCCTCTGCCACTGTCTGTCACCCCATCTCATTTAAGTGTTAACGACAGTTATGTTTTTACAACATTAATATTATAAATAGGACGCGCGCAATTTGATGGATGTGTGTTAATGTATTCGATAAATTTATTGGTTTAGTAATATTGAACTGCGTCGATAAATATTGACGAACCGTTTGACACAGTAGTCACAAGGTGCAGGAGTGAGGCATTGGATTTGATTTCTAACGAGAGTGATATATAAATAATTGATGAATTTGAAGTATTTTCCTTGTGTTTGTGTTCTTGTCTTTATTTGTATCCATGGCACCTACGACACAGAGACTAACGGTGAGACTGAGCAGCAGGTTTAGTAAGCAACATTTCTTTGTTTTTCAATCAATTTTGTAGTAGTAGATATAGGTAGTTTGGTTTGACCATCTTTGAGGTTAAGTGCAGAGTTTTGATAGTCTATTAGTCAATCTTTGCAGGTCACCTAGTTGTACACATGTTGTACATCGTGGCTTGTGAGAATATTTCCTATTTATTAACACACTTTTATTATTAGCTTGACCTGTATGTACATACATATGTATGTAACGGAATATTTTAACTTCATTTTCACCTACTTCTAAGGGTCTGTTTAACTTGAAAAATTGCACAGGGCTCAAGGGCCGATGACAATGCAATAATATGAAAAAAAATCCAACTAAAAATAAATAAATAATGTAGTTTAAAAAACTAAAAAACACGCTTTTGTGAAAATACGAACTAAAAAGTAAAAAATAAGAAGAAAATGTATTTTACTTTAAAAAAAGCGTGGGGTGGATTTTAAGATACTATTGACACCATGCACCCCACTTTTTTTTACAGTAAAAAACATTTTCTCCTTATTTTTTACTTTTTAGTTCGTATTTTCACAAAAGCGTGTTTTTTAGTTTTTTAAACTACATACATTATTTAATTTTATTTAGTTAAAGGAAGTCGAACGATCAGTCACGCAAAAGTGGTCGTTTCTACGCGGCAGCAGATGGTCGCCGTTGAAACTATTTTCACAACGTTTTTACCCCCATTAGGGTAATGTTAAGGAATCAATGTCGAAATTTCTCGACACTACTCAAGAATATTTGACGTTGCGGGTATACTTTAATGAGCTGCAGTGACAATTTACTTAACACTTCATATCCTAACGCCCAATACCAACACACTATCCACAGTTTAAGATAACCTGATAACCTGAAGATCTGTAAACTTTGTGTCAATATAGTGTAACTATGAAGCGAATGAGGAAGAAAGAGCAGAATTCATTTTCAACGATTTTTTTCTTGTGTACCTACTACGAATGATTAAACCCTTACCGTGCACAATTCTGTTAATTTATTAAATGCGTATACCGCTGCTCTCTTTACTTTTGCAACAATACCTATTAAATGTTATCATACTAAATAACTACAAGAAAAATATAAAATGGGAGCAATAAAAATAGATAGAGCAAGGGTAACACAATTATTAGGTTTTAAATTAAGTATTAGTCATAGCATGATGTTATAGAACCTATAGCCTTCCCCAATAAATGGAACCCAAAAATATTTTTTCAATTCGAACCAGTATTTCTTGAGATAAGCGCGTTCAAACAAACAAACTCTTCAACTATATATAAATTTATGAAAAATAAAACTCTTCTAAGAATTATTTTCAAGGTTTTGCTTTTAATTTAGAGAAGTTATAAATATTTTTTTATTTACTTCTCAGATGGATAAAAAGGAAAATGAAATAGGTACATAATTAAAATATTCTTATTATTATTAACCTCTCTACCGCGGTACGGTACCTACTTTATTTTTCTATTAAAAATTTATCTTGTACGAAATAACGGTTAGTCGCAACTTAATAAAACAATTTGCATAAAAACTGTTGAAAAATTAAAAGAGTATTTGATATATTTAAAATTAAAATACATAATATGTAACAACAAATTGCTTTTGACAAGAAAAATGTTTTTGTGTCTAATACAGGAGACAGCTTCGCTCAAGTGGAATCTGTTTAACTGAAGATCAAGAATGGAGGCCATCTGTTATTACGTCGGTGATTCACTTTAAAAACATCAATTACTTTTAATTCGTTCACAGAAATATATGAATGAAACCCGTAAAAGCCATTGTATATACATCCTGTTTTACGTATTTTCTTGTTACCTGTCGTCCCTTTCGGCTTACTATAAATAATTAGTTTTCTACCTGGTCCACTGTCTCGACGTGATCTTTACAAAAAAAAAATGTGCCACAACAATCGAAGTGTTTGCGTCGCGTAGGCGAGCGGGAATCACATTGTTACAGTCTCCATGTATCGAAACCATCGCTCCCACCGCCCCGTCGATTCAGGTATTTATGAATGAACGTGACGGTCCAGCGAGCGGAATTGTCGGCCGCGGCCACAGTCAGGTAGAAAATTACACTTTTGGAATTCTTTCAACACGTCGAGGAGGGCTACTCAACTTGGTGGCCGAGGATAAGCCGCAGAGCGGGGCGCGGGGAACCGGCAACGCGCATGCGTCGAGCTCTTTTACTGAGACGATCCCTCCCTCTCAGTTGACTTACAGCCGTGGCGAGTGTGCACCGTGCCGTCATGTGTCGTTCGCCAACTTTCACGAGTAGTGATGTGGTTCGGTATGAAAATATAGAGCCATAATTTTGGACCATTAACATTACGAACTTTCGTTCCGCGGATTCAATGCGAATGAAAAGTGAGTTTGATAGACATGTTTTATTAAAGTTTGGACAGCATAAGACCGAAATCAAAATGAAGTGGCCGGTAGTGTTAGTGACTGTGGTGATTATCAAAACAGTTATAGGCGAAGTCGCGCCTCCAGGATCTTGCCCTGCAGTGTGTATGTGTAAATGGAAAGGTGGCAAACAAACTGTCGAGTGTGTTGATCGAGCTTTGATCACCGTGCCGGAACCTGTCGATCCTGCAACGCAAGTACTGGATCTTTCAGGCAACAATTTACAAATTCTTCCTCAAGAAGCTTTTGCTAGGACTGGACTGGTGAACTTACAAAGAGTATACCTGCGTAATTGTAATATTGGTCAGATACATGATCGGGCTTTCAAGGGCCTGACAAATCTAGTTGAACTGGATCTCTCACATAATTTACTAACCCAGATACCCTCAAATAGTTTTAAGGACGCTCCGTTTCTAAGAGATCTTACATTGGCAAGCAACCCTATTTTAAAAATTCATTCTGACGCTTTAAGTAATTTAGGAAGCGTCGTTAAGCTTGATTTGTCGAGATGTGACATAAGAGATATCGCTTCTGATGTTTTTAGAAACTTACGTGCGTTAGAATCTCTTAAACTCAACCATAACAAGCTACGTGATTTACCTTTAACTTCATTAGAAAGAGTGGAAAAGTTACGAGTTATTGATTTGTCTGATAACCCTTGGACATGTGACTGTCGACTGCGAGATCTTAAGCAATGGCTATCCAAACACAAATTATTTTCATCTCCGAGCTGTGCGTCACCTACTCGCTTAGCCAACAGGCCCTTTTCAGAGCTTTCGATCGAAGAATTTGCTTGTAAACCAGAAATATTACCTGTCAGTCGATTTGTTGAAGTTGCTGTAGGAAATAATGTAACTGTCGTATGTAGAACAGAGGCAGTTCCTAGTCCAAATGTAAATTGGTATTGGAATGGACGGCTTCTTCAAAATGGAAGTAATTTCAACAGTCAACAGAGAATAATAATTTATGAGGAAGGCGAAATAAAAAAGAAGTCTATTTTAATATTGACAAATGCACAAGAATCAGAGGCAATCGAGTTTTATTGCGTCGCTGAAAATAAAGGTGGAAATGCAGAGGCTAACTTTACAGTTCACGTAACACAGAGGGCAGTTGGAGTGGCATTTTTGGGAAGTGCACAAATAGCCAGTCTGGGAGCTGCGTTATTCCTGGTTATTATTGTTATCTCATTGGCACTACTTATTACATTTGTACGGTTCAAACCAACTCCAGCTTGTGAAAGCAAAACTCCGAACACTATTGACAGAGTTGTATCTGGCAATGAAGTGCACCCCACAGTCACAGATCGACCTCATGTCGCAGTTCTGGTGGATAGACAGGAATCTCCAAATTATGAAGATGGTAAATGTAATCCAGTTTTAAAACCACCAAGAACAAGCGATATTCCATATACGACAAACCACTATGAAGGTAGAGGCAGCATTGTTACTGCGGGTGGTCCCGTAGTAGTATCTCCAACAGTATCCGGAGGCATCGATCCCGATTTAATCAATGACACTCGGCCGGATAGCGCCGCTAGGCCAGGGAGCGGAGAATACGCACGCGAGACATCAGATTCCTTGTATCCATCTGGTTTATGGGATCAAATCAAAATGAATCAAGCCAATAATTTGGCAAGAGCTGTGAGTTCTGCTATTCCAGCATATTATAATGATCGAACGCCGATTATTGAGAATAGCAGCGTCAATGGATCACAAGAGGAGCTGGGATACATGAGTCGTACGTTTCCACGTTCTCATGCGACGCCAGCAGTTACAACTGCACCAGGGGACGCTCCTTATCCGCCCGACTATGGGCTTCCAGTGGGAACAGCGCGCACGCTGCGTGTCTGGCAGCGGGCACCACCGGTGCTGCCTCCAGTGTCAACACTCAAACGTGTTCTAACCATTACGAGGCCTTCCACAGAGGATGGCTATCAGGATGGCTGTGCTACTGACGTTTAGTTTCATGTGTAGACGTGTTGTTACAAGTGTCGATGATGTTAATAATGTAAATATGTGTATAATCAATATCCGGTATGTATAAATAAGCATGCCTATACGGTTAAATATTAAATAGATTTTGTATAATAATAATATAATTTATTTAGATAAGTAGTGGAAAGTTAATATGGATCCAAATGAGAGGGTCCACGACTGATTAGTTGAAGGGAATAAGTGTAAATTATTTCGTGATATGGAACGGTATTATCTATGATCGCCAAATAATTATGATACTGATAAATTTATATCCTGAATGTTGAAACTCTTATAGATGTAAAGTAAATGAAAAATAGTTAATAAACTCAGGTTAGGAGTTACACGAACTCAAAGTATCCAAAGATATTTCGTCATGAAAGTAATAAAGTAAATGACCATGTATTATTATTGTAATGCACGGTGAATGTTATTGATGTTCGACGATGTATGTGATTATTTTACGATAAAGAGAAAAAGACGTTTAGAGATAAACATGATCAGATAATAAACAAGGCGATTTAAAGTAAATTGAATTTGTATAATTTCTTCTATCCTCACACACAGCCTCACCAACATTAATAACATATACACGGCCCAATAGGTATGAACCTACTTTGATGATCGCAAGCTCTGCCCCGGGTCGGAAGGAGGTAAAGGAAAAAGGATTATCCATTATAGCTGTGCCCGCGACGTCGTCCGCGTGTATAAAGACTTTTATAAAATGGATTGATTAAAAAATAAAGATTATTTATTTGCATTGAATAAGTAGCAGGGAGATTATTCTTACATATAGTGAAATCAATTATAATACAATGTTCATATGTTCAGAAGAAACCTAATGTATTTTTCCTAAATCCTTCAAACCTAAAACAGTAAGGAATGCTTACTGTACTGATCTTACTATCCACTTTCTCACGTTTCGCTTTTCTCGCGCAATCAGATTCTCTTTACAAATATGTACCTCGTTTATTAAAGTTAAGAGATACTGCTGTGCCCGTGGCTTCATCTATGTTAAAAATAGTATCTTTAGTAAATTGGGTGAATTTATACAGCAAAGAATGTATAGACTCATTCTATATACATAGCTTTAACCTACTGCAGAAAAGAGGTGCACTATACAACTACTTGTACTTGGGAGATAAAATTTCTAAACATACACGTGCTTAGGATTAAACAATCAGAAAAATAATTGTAAGGTCAATTAATAAACTATAGGTTTAAAACTTGCGGACAGCAGTTTGGTCATAAGTCATAACTCATATAACATTGTGAAAACTAAAGCAGAAGGCAGGGTCTCTACACATTGTGCTATCTGTATTTGGAAATAAAGAATATTTTTATAAAGAATCTTTAAAGAATCCTTAATATCTCCATCAATCAACGTGTGTGGATGAGCCCTCAGCCCGTATGCAATAAAGAGACGCAAAAAATGAGTTAAGTTATCATTGGTCCAATTAACAATGTTCAGCATCATACGTATACCTACCCAACGATGGGACAACCCGCGTGGTGCAATGTTTACCATGGCGGACTGCTAATCGAACTGTCCCGGGTTAGAATCCGGCATCAAATCCGGCAGAAATTTCAATGATGAGTTTAAACTGTTCTCGGTCTGGGTGGTTGTGTTTCTGTCTCTATGTGTGTTCATGGCACCCACGACACAGGGTATATCTACCCTAATGTGAGGCTATACGTGTGAAATGTTATTTTTTATTTTTTTTACACTATGTACTTACTTTTATTAGACTTAAGGCTTTTATTTGAAATTATCTCCATCGATTCACTTTGGAGAAGAAATGAATATTGGTCAATAACGCCATCTACCGTATGGCATGTAAACTTTGTGGTTGATAAATCGAATGTCAAATTATGAGATTAACAGTTGGTTCACTAAAAGTTTAACTATTCGTCACCTAGATGTCTGCAGTAGTCTCGTTTTGTTAAGGCTTTGTACATTCTGTATGAAGGTTTAGATTCCGTATCTTACAACCTTAATGCTGGATGCATTGAGATTGTAAGATTTGGATTTCGGTTCATCGGAGTTTGAGGCCTCCTCAATATTGGGAGAACTCCATGCTCAGCAGTGGAATGCTAAAAAGGTTGCAGCTTGATATAATGTAGCGATAATAATCGTTTCAGCTGCAGCCTGTTCATAATCTTCCACCCCAAAAGAATACTAATAAGCTGAGCAACTAACTCAATGGAGCCTGTGATAGGTTCGGCGGCGGTAAGGCTCGCGATGCGCTTATTAGGTACCTATAGTCTAGCCATACTCGGCCAACGAAAGAAAATACAGTAAGCTAAGTATATTTAATATAGTCGACAATATTAGTGAGAGTTCAAAATAATTTTACTTAAATTTAAACTTTTATTTATGGTTTTGAATGGGCTGTTATCGAAACTTTCATACAAATTCCCCAAAGTGCCTTATAAGTTTAGGTCGCGTATTGTGTAAATGAACATAACTTCTTTGTTTATCACCCGATTGATATGAAATACACACTAATGTTACGGAAATTCATTCAACAATATATCAGTAAACACATCATTCAAAGAAAGGAAAAGAATTTGAGAATGAAATATTAAGTTAAGGTTAATTATTGTACGCTTGAGATACCAACTTTTGAATCCATTTTATTTGCTATTGAGGGGTAGTTTTGAAAAAAGCTTAAATAGAATTCTTACTATGTTAGTAAAGATTACAAATACAAAATTATAAGTATATTACTCTGCACAAAAATATTCTGTACATCATGTTTCGACATTCAATTTTCAAAGAGTTTCAAAGAAAATTGACATTTAAAGGGTGAATTTCGGGAAATGCTGAAACAAGTATTCTTTTATTTTGGTTAGAAAATATGTATACCAAATTTCAAGAAAATCTATTGAAAAAATCCAAGTTTTCCATACAAACTTTCATCGCTCATTTCACACCCTTAAAGGGTGATTTTTAAAATTATCTATAGCCTAAATGTTAGCGAGGACCAATATATATAAAACAAAAAAGTTTCATCAAAATCCGTCCAGTAGTTTTTGCGTGAAAAGCTAACAACAGACAGACAGACAGACAGACAGACAGACAGACAGACAATAATTTCAAAACTTATATTTTTAGCTTCTGTTACTTATAAAAAGACCCCTAGAAGTATTTTTTTAAATTTATATGCAATGTACAGAATTGACCCTGCTTACAGTTTTATTATATGTATAGATATATGACTGATGATCCTCAGATCCGTTGTACCTGTAAAATGTTCGAGCTTATTAGTTATTTATCTTGTTACCAAAATACGTAACGTGATTACGGTGATTGTTACTGACATTTAAAAAGTTTTAAAGGTTACGTTGATGTTTGCTTCCCACATTGCTTTCGAAGTGGTTTTATAACACCGTAAAAACTATTTAGTTGCTCGCTTCGTGCTACATGGTGCTAGTCAGGAAGACATTGACACCGGAAACGGCGAGTAGATAAGACATCCGTTTATATAGACCTCTACATGTAGAGACAAGTTGTGAACGCTATTACCGACCATAGATTAACTTTTTTATGTTAGATTTTATACGCCTCAAGCTAGTTGTATGCCTACAGTTAAATGCCACACGCTGTAATAAATAATAATAAACGCTTCACACTCATAGCCCCACAGTAGGGTAGATACTGTGTCATGAGTACCATGGACACACACAAAGACAGAAACACACATTACTGTGTGTGACACATAACATAAGTTTAGTTTGCCGGCTTCCAGAAAAAATATACGTTGAATATACAATGGAACCTGGACAAACAATCGTACAAAAACAAACCGACACGAAGCGCCAGCGAAGTATCAATACTACAAAGATAGTTTTAGAATTTTTGTCTGTGCGCGACATTCAATACATGGCAGTAGTTGCAGAGCAGTGATTGATCTGATGCAGTCATTTGTCCTGAAATGTAATGAAATGATATATTTTTATATAGTTATGGGCAAAGAAAGCTTTTAGAAAAAACTTTTAGATTTAATTTTATTTAGACAACATATAAATTTTAATTTAGTATTATGGTCAATATTTACAAAAAGGGTAATAAAAACTAATTTTACTAAATGAATACATATATTAAAATTAATTAAAATTCTGTTCATTAAAAATATTTTTATTTTAGGCCTGGCGGGTCCACGTCATCATCAGCTTTGGACCCGCAACAAAAAGCGTTTTTTGACACTAAGACAAAAAAGCTGGCAGAAAATACCTGTTTGTTTTTTAACTTTATTCGTTGGTGAAACATTTTCTCCTTTATAACTAACTTCATTTATTTTTTTAAACCGACGATATTCCTGAAGATTATCCATGGTACATATAAATATAATAGATTATCCATCCATGTATAAATCCAAGATTCTTTAGTCCATTGTCAAGCAACCGGATCCCTTTGGCTTAGCGACAAAAAATAATAAAATGCGCGCTCACCGGCCACGGCACCGAAGAAAAACCGGTTAGCGTTATTTCATTTCCGCTCAATTCAGTTTTTTATTAGAACCAAACCCTAAACGGGTTCAATGGAGCCGGGATGGAAGCGTGAAGTCTGTGACGAAATAAAGCAAAACGATTTAAAAATGGAAATAACAATTCACTTCCAGCATATTCACAATGAAGGTAAGTTTAGAATAATTATTGTTCTGCATCTTCATTTCCGCCAGTCGTCTGTCGTTTGCATGTTTTTAGAATGGATATTTTATGCCGTTTTTACGATTAGTTTTTTTTTCAGTTTTTAATGTCCCATTGCTGAACACGGGTCTTTTTTGAAAAAGATTTAGAGAATAGTCTACCGCGGTGGCCAAGTCAATTTTGATAGATATAACTGCCCTTTAGAAAATTTGTGTGACTTTCAGGCATTTACGAGTACGCTATTAAAACATTAACGTTATAAAATAGTGCAAATTTTACCCTAAAGTAGCGGTAAATACCCACATTTCTTAGGTAGAGGTGCGCGATGGGGTCTGAGTTCGGGACCTCCCACGTGGGAGACCGGTGTCTTAATCACTCCGCACTCGGGTAATTGCTGTTTAAGTTATCAGGTACTTTAGATACGACGTTAAATTCAGTTTATTCTTTGCTATATTCGTATTCTTTATTAGGTATATACATATCTTGTATAGTCTTTAGTTTTTCTGTTAATCAGATACTATTGAAGGTAAAATGTAACAGGTTGTAGAGTCATTTTTATAAGTAATTATATAATCTCAATAAATAATAATTATAAAATCTTCAAGCATATCTGTTTCTCTTATATGGTGAGTAATAGAGCTATCTGAAACACTGTTTCCGTCCAAAGAAAAATTACCGACTTTTCTGTTGACTTTAAATATATTTGCGATATTTCTTGAATGCGTTCGCGGCTTTATAACTACTAGCAATGTGCTTAATATAACTTATGATTAATTCCATTAGTGAAATTTCAATGTTGCATCATCTAAAAATCTTAAATGGGAACATTTTCATTACGACGTGAAATAATGCGAGAGAAATTGTTAGAATGATGGTCGTGTTTACTTACCTGCTATTATCTTCCGGTGGCTTTGCGCTTTCTTCTCGTGTAAGACTTTCGCTGACAATAATAAAATGTTTTGGCGTAACAATGGGAATTCTCGGCGACGCCAACGGTCGGAATGACTCGAATACGGGCTAAATTTTATTCCGGCTCTAGGATTCAAGTGCAAAATTTGCCCGCGGTCGTGATCATGTAGAGTCAATGAAAATCTGTGTCAACACGTCCTAATTACGCGCACTGGAATTTAATTTCATCTGTGTCTTTCCTACTAAGCTTTTCATTCTTGAAAATTAAACAGAAGACGAAATCAAGTCTTATGTCAACATTGAATTTATGTAATACATATTTTGAACAGCCCCTGTGCTTCTTTGAATTTATGTATTATAAAATAACATTCTGAAATGACAAATCAATGTGAAAATCGCCTGGTTTAATTATATGAATTGCACAAATTATTCAAGCTCGAGAGAATATTGCAACGCACGTATCCCCGCTTTCTCTACTCTTTTTCTGGATGGCGCCACTAGTCTTTACGTCCAGACTTGCACCACAGGAGATAGCCTCGTTAACAGCATAAGAATAAATAATACTACGTAGAACGGAAACTCCCGCTCAAAACGGGCTCAAGGTCACGATATTAGCCTACACTTTAATTTCGGCTAAACCGACTACTGAAGGCGGGCTGTCTCGGACGGGCGCGTCAATTACAATAACGGCGCCCAGTTAATGTGGTGTGTTTGGTTGTACAAACAATTCTAAAACAATGCCAAACTTAAGTTTTTTTAGTTTGCCCAAAGATGATGCGAGATAAGTAATATTTTTTAAATATTATTCCTTTTCCGTACCTAATTTATCAAAAGGATGTGACCAGTTCTTTTTGTGTAGCCAATTGTTTCACTTTCACTCAATTATAAAAAAATGTTAGATAACTACAGCATTTTAACATGTCGCCAAAATATTTTTTAATAGCCCCCGCCATCGATCATTGAACCTTTCTCGATTGTTTTGCCTCGCGATTGCGGCGCCGCGGCACTGGCGCACGCACGTTATACTAAACTAGCTGTGCCCCGCGGTTTCACCCGCGTTAGAGAGGATCATTAGCATAAAGTGAAGTCCCTTCTGAAGTACCGTGGACCGGCTTTTTTGTAGGACTATATAAGATAAACATTAACATCATACATTACATAGGTGTACCTCTAGCGGTTTTGGCGGCGCATGCCAGAATAGCTCGCAGATGGTAGATTTTTTCCTACTTACTTGACACTTATCGTCATATTTTGGACAATTCACACAATATCTTTATAAATTGTAGCCTATATGTTATTCTGATGTTTAAGCTATATTGTGGTAAAGTTTCATTCAAATCCATTCAGTAGTTTTTACGTGAAAGAGTAACAAACATCCATACATCCATACTTACAAACTTTCGCCTTTATAATAGTAGTAGGATATGTAATTCGTTTATTTTAAACCTACACTACGTAAGTAATTACACCTATGTAGGTAAGTAATACTTACTTAAATGGCTTCATTTGGTATGGTACTCATAATAATTTATTATTCATGAGCAGGTATTTATAGTGTAGGTAAGTATTTATAATTCTCATACTTTGTAATACTAAACTAAAATAATGATTTTTAAGTAAAGGAAAACTTATATTTTAGCTACCTATATTAACTATAAAAAAGCAGTATTAACAGTTGACAACCCTGTCAACACGCCTGGGCGACAGAGGGGCGTAACGAGGTGAAGGGGGAAGTAGGTATAAAAATAGCGGCGTTTTCCACCCGGTCAAAGGAGATTCCGTTCTATGTAATTATTATTTATTCTTATGTTAACAGTACATAGAGTTTTCATTTGTATAATCAATTTTAGGTCAATTTGAAATTTGAAACTTCATAACACTTATAATTAACCTTTTTTTTATTATAAGTACATAAATATCTTTTTGCAAAATTATTTTTCTTAATTTAAAAATGAAAAATTTTATTTTCATGATCTTCTAACGTTTTACAGTGGCCATAATAATACACAATTCAATTAAATAAGGGAAAAAATTCCTATGTGCCGGCCTTTTAGCTTATCCGTGTCATATTTATTTTCAGTAAAATGTGCGTATCTCTATGTATTTTCAATAAATTCAATGAAATGTAAAGTAATTTTGATTTAAAAATAATTCAATAGATGACGTGTTTAATTTTATATTATCTAAAGTAAAAAGTACACTGATGGTCAAACTGCGCATTAGGCGATTTATCGGACTATTTGGTGGTATGAGGTTTTCAATACTCTACCGTTAACTAATATATGAGAAGTCACGAGCGAAAGGTTAATTCAAAAAATAAAACCATAGGCCTAGACTTTCGTGTACGTGGTCGTGTACCCATGCGAAAACATACTCTCCCCACTTTCTTCCAGCGTTCTTTTTACATGACCCAACCTGTGCAGTGGATATGAATATCCTTTTTAGTATCGTTAGGGTAGTCAATGAAGTATCAAAATAATTTGAAGTACGAAGTTTGTTCAGTCACAAATTGTATTGTTAGATAATTTTCGACCTTCAGTTATGTTTGAAGTAGAAGCAAAATAAAAGTGTATTTTTACTATAATAATATCGTGCTGTATTATAAATTTTCTGAATAAATAATTATTAACAATACATCCATCAAAATGCCTTTTAATCGGAAGTGATAATCCAAAACCATGTTGCAAAGAAGCAGGAACAGTAAACATCTACTTATCGCGGTGGAAGCTGATGCCAAGATGGTCGGGGAGCGAGATAACAGTAAAGAGACGCCTTCCGTGAAAAGCGTGCCTCATCTCAGATCACATAGCCACTTCCTACCCGGCGAAACTGTACACAAACGTAATCATGTCTCCCTGTGGACGTAATCTTATACGTCAATTTTGCGTACCATTTCAATGGCATAGCTATTCGTGAACCATATCGATCGTTCAGAATAGGCAGCTACTTGAGGCAGGTATTGCCCAAACGAATAGCGAAATTTTATGTTGCACGAATAATACCTATTCGTTGTTCGCCTTAAGTGGCAATGCGGGTTGAAAGACTTTTTTTTAATAATGCCTATTAAAAATATTCATTTAATATATTGAACAAAAAAAAAATACGAATTCGCGTTCTCTTTTCTTTCTTCAAATCGGGCCAGTAAAAAAAATTCGAATTATACTATTATTTCATATTTTGTTTTGGTTAAACAAATCATTGATCTGATGTTATAAAGCAACATAAAGTAAACCTACTGATAAATTAGAACGAATAAAGGCAAGGACGTTTGTATGGACAAAAGGCTGACCTAATTTCGGCAAAATAATTTGAAAGCTATTTAGCTTTCAACCGCTGTAAGAACCACCGGTTAGGCACATACGTAGTTAATGGTAATGGTAAATTGCATAATACTGTTTGTATCTGTAAATGCAACATATAGACATTGTTGGAACGGAATTCATCCGCTAAATACATTAGCACCAGGATTGACATTCCTTGTCAGAGCTTGAAATTAGGTATTCGGACAATTTCCAATTCCAAATTTTAAATTTAAATGTGGTGGCGGGCATTTATAAAATTTGAATATTGAATCTATTTTTGAATTGCATTATAATAGGCTAGTTGAAACGACGTCCAAAAAAATTCATAATTCATACCTAAGATGGTTGCACTAAACTGCACTTGTAACGCTGAATAATTATAATAATAATATATTTTTATGATTCGAATCTTAAATAATTAGTTTCCTTTTTTATGTCAAGTACTCATTTAAGTATGATGCGTACTGAAAGCCAAACATTACAAAGTCACCTACTTATATTACATTGGATGTTGCATTCAACTTCTTGGCTAGTTGTCATTTAGCCACTTCATTAAAAGCAGGTGTTTAATGGATGGGCTAGCCTATCAATTGAGCGGCTGATTTAACCAGATAGCAAACATTGAAAGATATATTATATAAAATATCTCAAAGGCTTGTCACGTCCATTAGCCCGCACTTGGCCAGCGTTTTAAATACTTACTGTGCTCATTTTTTCTCAGTTTTGGGAGCAGACTTGTACCTAGCAGTGGGAGATTAAAAAGGCTTACAAAAAATGGGATTTACCGACGTAGATGGAGTAAAAATTGGTATTGGTTGTCACTGAGAGAGATTTAAGTGCATTAATTGGCATATTCAAATATTTAAATAGTTTTAAATGTTAGATATAGTTCCTTATTCAACTGCATCCAGTGGAATACCTTGGACAAAGTTGGCACAAACTGTACCGTTCTACTGCCAAGGTGTTACGGCCTGCGATACGAAATGAATAGGTTTTTGTTAACGCAGAATATACCTACATTAACTTATACATACACAAGCAGAGCGTTTAGTAAAAAAATATTTGCGCAGGAAAGAGAAAAAATTGTGTAAGCATAAAACTTTTCTATCGACTAACTTACACAAAACTTTTGACTGTTTTAGAGGCACATAAAGAAAATTTCGTAGCTTTCTTCACATGAAAATTTTATATTTGTGTTTAGAATTTTATCAAGGGAAGCTTTTCTCTACCGTATACAGGAATGACAATGATAACCTCGCCTGAATCTATGTGGAGTAAAAGACCCGAACAGTTTTATATCGTACAAATCGTAATCTACTTTGTGTATGACTAAAAAGGGTCTTTGATATACAATCACTACTGAGACTAGTTTAATCGAGAGAAATATTTTTTTATCTGTTTTGGTATTGGAGATTCTTACATATTTAATATTCTTTGTTGTACGCTCGCCAGATATTTTTATAGTAGCGGCCTCCGGCGACTTCGTCTATTTTCTCTCAGGCATGCACGGCGATGGAGAACATCGTAATTAATTAAATATCACGATATTTTCCCGTCACCGTGGAGCAGCGATAAATGCGCACATTACAAATTTCTTTGTCAGAGGTGCGCGCCGAGGATTTGAACCCGGGATCGGTCGCGTAAAAGACCGTGGCTTTTACCACTCGGCCATCGCTGCTCTAAATCGTGTTCCTGAGATTAGCGCGTTCAAACTCTTCAGCTTTATTATATAAGTATGCATTTTCCCCGTTTTCGCAACATATTTCACTAATGCTTCGCTCCTATTCGTTGCAGCGTAATGTTATATAGCGTAAAGCCTTCTTCGATAAATGGACTATCCAACACAAAAATAATTTTTCAATTCGAACCAATAATTACTGAGATTAGCGCGTTGAAACAAACAAACTCTTCAGCTTTATATATGTATTAGTATAGATTATAAATTATAATGCACATCATATGAATAGTACCTGGACGACCGAGCATTGCTCGGATAATAGTATATTGTGTGGCAAGGGGTGAAACAAGACGATTTCTGACGAGGGTTGTCATCGCACTGGTCCAGGGTGACCACTTTAGAATCGGCCTTTCTACTAAAAACGTAATCAAAAACTACTAAAATCTACCGAAGTTCATATTTATTCTATTATAAATCTACCATAGACAAATATTCGATTTGAAAAAAGTTTTTGAATAAAAAATCAGATCAAAAGCGAGTTCACTACAGGTGCTAAGGATTTTGACGTGATAACGTCTTTAAAATCGTTTTAGTCGGGTGACATGTTCAGAAACTTGTGTCACACCAAAACCTCACGAGCGCGATCGCAGGTATAACGAGAGAGAGACGGACCGATCTCCCGTCTCATCTCGAGCGCTGCCAGTCATTCCGTGAAACTTGTCACGCGGAATCCTCACGAGCGGAGGCTGGCATAGCGTTCGAGTGAGTGGACCGATCTTCCGTCTCTCTCACTCTAGCGGCATACAAACGAATGGAGATTTTCTCGTGCGGACGTTATCACGTAAACATCTCGATCGTAAACCTACTTTACAAACAATTTGCCGTTTTTTTTTTATGCAACTAATAATCAAAAACGTACTTATAAAGTACTTATTAAGTATCGTTTCGAAGCCATACGTGACAAAATTTTTGCATTACATGCTTTCCAGAAGGCATTAGTATAAAGTGTTGTCTTCGCTAATAATAATTAATAATTATTAAATAACGCAGCGCAAAGTACCGACCGTTTATTCGATGTGAGAAACGTCACGCAAACATAAACCATAAGTCGCACGAGTATAATAGACTTAATTCAACTTCAAACTGAACCCTAGCAACAAAACTATAAAGTTCCTTTTATTCTTGTTTCACCTTGTTTAAAGTAGTCACTAGAATCGGGGAATCACCTCTTAAGTATGGGGACATCCCACTAGTTTAGCCAATTTTTGAATAAAAATGTGGTTACAACCGTTACAACCATAAACTACTAAATACTACTGAATTATTTTTTCATACCAAAACCGTATCCATTTTGCTTGAAATCTACCAAAAAAGTAGAAAACTACTGAAAGTGGTCACACTGCACTGGTCTGAAATCGTGTTTCATCCCGTGCCACACACTGTATTTTTCATATCACATGTAATGAAACAACGAGATTTGATTTCTGTAGCCAGTCGAAGTAAGACTATTACAGACAAATAGCGCAGTAATATCTTTTGACAACGATTTGACGACAGTTGTCAATGCGATTCTGACAGACTTGAAATAAAGACGTAAATAATAAATAAATGAAGGTGCCGGGTAGAAACAACGTTGTTTCTCTCCTATGGCAGAAACAACGTTGTTTCTGACTGACACATTCGCATTGGTTTGAAATTGTCTTATTTCGACTGGCAAAACAAAGATCAAAATTCGTTGTTTCATTACATGTGGTATGAAAACGAATTTTTTATACAGCTATTTCAAATCGACATTGTCATTTCTTTGAACGTCGGATTGGCGGATGGTGATTGACAACGTTCTACGCCACAATATTATTAATACTCTCCAATAGATGTCAGGAAGAGTCGTATTTTTCAGTTTATATTTAAGTTGATTATTGCTGAAAATATTTTTTAATAATTTAAAATTTATATACATTAATAAAAATTTGCTGGATGGATTTATCACCCCCGAAACAAGAGTACTAAATTTCATCAAAATTGTTGGAGCTGTTTCAGAGATAAAAAAAATATATTTAGGTATATACAAGAATTGCTCGTTTTGAGGTTTTAGATAAGAGTAGTGGCAAATTTAGAAATGCAGGTGTTATTCTACAATTTTTGATTTGAGATTCGAGTAATTTAGATGTAGGATTAAGTCCTACAATTTTAACTTTGTACTGCCTATTCATTATGATGATTATGATACGAAATCTTAATAATAATTACACACTCATATTCCCACAGTAAGGAAAGTAATACCCTGTATCGTGGGTACCAAGATAGGAACAAAAACACCCAGACCGAGAACAGAAATTTAAACTCATCATTCAAATTTCTGTTTCACCGGGAATCGAACCCGGGTCCCGTCGATTGGCATGGTAACTATTGCACCACGCGGATCGTAAAATAATAACCCTTGTTATTTCTAATGTTGCTTTATAAAAATTAAGTTGAATTCATTAAGGAATAAAATAAGAGCTTAGAAGTATCCTGAATGAACATAGTCGGTTTTCGTAAAAAATCAATCAGCTTTTCCTGGAATATCCATTTTTCGGGAAAGTATTTTTTGTTACTAACTACCTACGTGGATCTCAATTTTATAATGTTTTTAATAAGCTACCTCAAAATCAATTATTTAAATCAAGAATTCAGTTATTTTTCTTACACTTTCTTGAAAAACCATAGAGAAGATCATAAAATTCATAGAAAATGTATGGTAAAAATTCAGGTACATATTGGAGATGAAACAAATAACTTTTGTTTGTCAATATTACATTCCGGGCTGAATGCCCTCATGGAAACAGTATTGGCTATGAAACAGAAATGTACATTGTTATTTTGATACTTTTTAAAATAAAAGTGTTAATCGTTAAATTTTTTGCGAATGTACGTTTATTTCAATTATTTTATGTCGTTACTTATTTATTATTCGTTCGTTGCATATACAAGCGCAGAGAGAAAAAATATACATATATTTACGAGTTAAAAGTTACATCAAATTCAACGGGATGTTTTTAATTTTTAGGGTTCCGTACCTCGAAAGGAAAAAACGGAACCCTTATAGGATCACCCTTATAGGTCCGTCCGTCTGTCGGTCTGTCTGTCGAGATCCTTTCACTCAGGAACGCGTGGAGGTATCAGCTGGAATTCATATCAAATATTCAGGTCTATTGTCCCTTAGAGCTGTAAAAAAAATTAAATTTCTTAGCCAGCGCAAACAAAAGATACAGCCGGTTATGCCGCAAATTTTCGACACTCGGAAGGGAATCAAAACCTATAGTTTACTTCCCGAGAACTCAGTATCTTGTTTGGTATGAAGCAACGTCTATAGCACAGATAAAGGAAAAATTGCGAAAACCGTAAATTTTTAGTTACATCATTAAAAATATTTTACCGAGCCCTCGGTGCGCAAGTCCGACTCGCACTTGGCCGGTTTTTTCCCTTTTATTTATATGTACAGTTGGTGTTTTCTGCCCAAATAAGAAGTGAACCGTCGTCTTCATCGCGAAGCCTCCAGGGCTTGGTAGATGTAAAATATATGTATTATTTAGCACAGATATTTTAGATCGAAGATAGTTTATGAAAGGAAATAAATATGGACGAATCAAAAATAAATTCAGTAAAAGAAATAAGTTCTATTTTTATATCCCATGTATGGGTGTTCTTTTAATTAACACGAGCAAGATGGCACGGTATTTGTGAATCATGGTACCTATGTTACTGCGTAGTAGGTAGGTAGTGGAGATTAAGGCCCTTTAAGAATAGAGCTACGGTATCTCCTGCCTGATCGTAAGAGGCGACTAAAAGGGGGCTTTCGGGGATGCGGACGGTGAGAGTGGGAGCTTGACCCGTCCAGCTAGCAGCCCCGGGAGGGACGGCGGTGTATGCGTGGCCGCATGCCGCCGCGAACACCTGAAGGTGCAGGAGAGCACATCTGCTCTCCCGAAGATGGGCCCGTTCTGGGGCGCCGCGCGTGGAGGACACCGGTGCGTTCCTATAGAGATCCCGGAGTCCTCACAAACGCAGAGGCAGGCCACCGAGGGGGTTTTAGTGCGGTCAAATCCCACATAACCCGGTATCCTCTCCCAAGGTGTCGGGTACCTTTTGAAGGTTTCCCCCCCGATACAAAAAAAAGGTAGTGGAGATTTAAAACTGAAAATAATTGACTTGTACCTAAAGTTTGAAGATAAAATATATAAACTAAAATAACGTTTCACACTCATAGCTTTGTTAGGCTACAACTACCAACTGTTGAAAGGAAGATTTAACTGTGTCGTGGGTACCATGGGCATACAAAGACATAAACACCAACACTCAGACCGAGAACAGAAAATGAAACTCATAAATTCAATTTTTGCTTCGCCGGGCTCGAATTGAACCCGGAATCTCCGAGTGGCAGTCCGGAATGGTAACCGTTGTGCAACACGGGTCGTCAACATAATATTAACTTTATGAATGTATATCTTTATATGTACCTTACACCCGTTGTATCTCAGCAATCGTTTATGTTGACTTAAATTCGACGCGAAAGCTCTGAAGACTATAAGACAAGGAAGATTAACCTCGCCGCTAGTGAAACAATTCCTGAGAGATTTTCAAATATGCTCGAGACGCAAGCACGTTATTTGAGCTACGAGTCAGTTTGAAGAAACGTTTTTGTAACTTTATTTTTGATAAAGATACTTAATGATTAAACGAACTTACCTTAAGTGAAGTTCTATCATAATTATACGATGGCTTCGTCTGAGAAATTAGATTACTTGTAGTAGACGTACTGTACTAGCCATTCATACACTAAAGTTGAGAAATACAACCTAAAAAATAAAAAGGTTGTAATAAAAAAACATAAAATCACTCAAAAGTCTGTACACTGACAACACCTGTCATTCGTCGCTATCTTCATTTAGTTTAGAGAGCAATGCACGAATTTTATTTTTATGACAAATTTTTCCCTGGGGTAGGGTGGGAGGGACCTAATTTCTCAGACGAAGCCATCGTATAATTATGATAGAACTTCACTTAAGGTAAGTTCGTTTAATCATTAATTATACTTTGCTTCGTCCTCGAAATTAGATTACTTGTAGATCTTGAGAGTCGAAAAATTTGTAAATAAAAATTAATTTAAATAGTAAATAAGTAATTTTATTTACTTCTTAAATTCAATTATTAAATAATTTTATTTATTAGTAAATAAATTATTCACTATATAATTATATTACTATCATTATATTAAAAATGTTTTTTTTTTGTAGTAAAAACAAGCAAAAGAATATAGGATGCTAAAATGCATCTATAACTATAACTATAACACAACTTGGTATTTTTCTAAAACAAAATCTCCAGTTGTTATATAAAATATACATATCAACAAAAGTAAATATATACTTTTTCCTTAAACAGTTATATACAGTCACTGTCACTTGTGATGTGACTTATGACGCATTTGATTGTAAAATGTAATTTGATTGTAAAAACAAAAAACGCATTGTAAAATATCGTGAAGATATTATATCGTTCGTCTGCAATAATAGACGGTTACGGCGGCTTTTCGTGTAAGTTCCAAACTGACTAGGTATGTACTTGTTACGTGCAGAAGACGTGGAAGTATAGTCTGGTGGAATGAGCAGTAAATATTTGTATCTATACCGCTAAATATATAATACTGTAAAAACAATTATATAATACTGTAAATATTTAGACAGAACTAAAGTTTTACAGTATACCTTATATTTTCTGTTTCTATTTTTGTAATCCAATATCCATCTCCGCCGCGATGCCACCGCGACCGGCAGGAGCTCCTGAAGAAGGTCCTCGTCAAAACATGTCGGCAAATCCGATAAAATTTACGTGAATACAGCCGTGTCATATATATAACTACAATGTTAGTGTACACTCCCGATTCGTTCAATAAGAAAATCCAATAAAACAGTTACTGGGCTAATTTGAATTTTTTATTTAAAAAATGAGAGAATGAATGTGGGTTGGATATAGTCACTATCTATATGTTTTAGTTAAATCTGGTATTTAGTAATTATTTTTATTACCTCCATTTATGACCTCAATATTATAAGTACTCGCAAGTCTACTACTTTAAGTAGTAGTTTGAACTCTATAAACAGTGACTAGTTCTAATTAAATGACAGCTTTAATACTCAATAATTATTCTAAGCTGATATGTTGGAACCAATTCTCTAAAAATATAGCCCAGTTGTTGGATTTCAGGTAACTTTAATTTTGATAAAGACAAAAACGTAAAGCCGGTAATAAAAACTAACTACTACGGCTAATTCTAATATCAGAACAATTTTCACGTGTAATCACTCCGAGACAATGCAAACCTGTAATGAACTTAAGTGAGCATTATTTATCATAGAAGCATAGTGTTAGCAAGGATATACCCCTGAGAAAAAAAAATGCTTCATACTATTAATTTAAAGAAAGTTGCAAAAAATAAAACTATTTTTTGAAAGCAACACCATTTCGTTTTACCGAGTTATCAGATAAGGAGGTACACAAAATATCTAAGGCTTCGCGGCAACTATTTTAACTTAACTTTTGATAACCTTGTTTCAGAGGTTCCTCTTAGGAACAGAATATAATATTCATTTGTTTTTGTTCCGGGCATAATAATTAGACTTTCAAAAATAGAAAACAAAGGTTGAGAGTGCCTTTGGTATTCTGAACCACTGAACCTTCAGCTTTGTCTGTAACATAACTCAAATTATAATCAGTTAAAATAGTTCAAATCTTATAGTATGATTCAAATCTTATTTTTAAAGTATCTAAAATCGTTGGAAAGGCGTAAATATATAGATTATTCTAATTAAAAGTAAATAAATTGATAGCTAATGAGACTGGGTCTCCATGAAATATCAAGCTATGCTATGCCAAGATAGCAACTTTTTACATTTCGAATCTTGTGGCAAACAAGTCTATGTCAGCCATTTCTAAAAGCTCGACTATTTTACTGAACACAATGGTCGGTTGGTTCACATTCTATATCAGGACATATATGTAGTAATTGGGATCTCGAAGGTCAAATAAAAATCACTTTCAACTTGAAATTTGGTTTTATTCTCTCCTTCTTAGCATGCACCCTACAACGTCGTCCGTCCTAATCATGCTATCATTCAACCTATGTCACCGCTCACTCCTTCCTTTCACTCAATCGCTCAGCCATTCACATACGTTCCGTTCTACCTATTATCCTCTTACATTCCATTCCCACATTCGGCCGTCCTGCACTCATGCCTGTCCTCAGGCATACCTCCTTATACTAAAGCTATACAATATCAACAAAGACAAAGACAAAACATTATCATATCAACATTAGCGAATACTTAATTTATTACCTTACAATAGACCTTAATAACTAACATACTAACTAATGAACCAAACATTACAACATAAATTTCACACATGTTGGCCAATAGTGTAAGAGTGCACCATGTCAATAAATGAACAGTATATGAAAGGAAACAGAGGTGTACCTGTATTAATTGTCCAATATGATCTAAGTGTAATGTATCAAATGGGACACTCTCCTTTTCAATCGGATGTAAGAAACCTTCCTGTTCTCCTTCCTTCCTCCGAGCTAACAGACAGGGTATACAGCTTAATTGGAATTGTTCAATCTTCTTGTCTACATCTCTGATATAATAATTTTGACTCAATAATTCTTTTATCTTTACTTTTCCAAAGTGACCATAACTATGCACCTTACTAATAGTTTCCTTCCAGTAATCTTCATGTAATTTTACTTCTAAAATGATCTTTATGGCTTTTAATCCTTCATCTCTCTCCTGTGCTCGCCGTATGTTATACTTAAATGCTGTACTACGTCTAAGTGAACCTGTATGCAATTCTGTTTTCATCTTAGGATCAAATATCTTTAGAACTGGCTGACTAATCAATTTACTCTTTAATGTTTGCAATGATACTCTTTCATCCTGAAATAAAAATTCTTTATTTTTTCTGAACAAATCTGTGAACGGCTTGACAATTTTAGCATAACTTTCTATGTATTTTCTGAAGTTTCCAGCTAATCTGACAAAACTGTGCAATTGCTTACTGTTCTGTGGCTCACGGTATCGTATCACAGTATCTTCTTTATCAGCACTAGGCCTCACTACTCCATCTTTCAGAATATACCCCAAAATTACATGAACAAATCTCATAAATGTCTTCAGGCATGTTGACGGCATGGGCAATGGAAATTCATCCTTGAAAATTTCTCTGTTAAGCAACCTATAGTCCACACTTACTCTAATATTATCATTTTTCTTTTTCACAAGTACTAAGGGGCTAGAATACTCAGAAAAACTCACCTGTATGATTCTTTCTTGTTCCCATTCTTTAATTTGTTTTTCTACTATTTGTTGTTCCATTAATGACAAGCGTTGGGGCCTTTGTGCAACTGGTATATCATCTTTAAGTACACTCTTGAGTTGGGTTGGTACCTCCTCGGTTTGCAATGGCTTGTACCCTTGTACAAGCTGTGCAACCTCATCCTTCACCCTGGGATCTATCACGTGATTCAATTCAACATCAGCACACCCTGTAAAACAATTAATTTTACCCACCCAATCGCAACCCACAGGCAAAAATGTCACTGACCCTTCATTCATTAACATGGCTACTGTACTCAAAAACTCTTGGCCAATTATTACATCATAAGGCATGACATCGTTAACTACTACGTGGAAAACAACATTATCATAACACTGCCTGTCTATTTCCAAATTTACAAATGTTTTACCCTTAGATTTCACTTTGCAACTACCTAAACCAGACAGAATCAAGTTATCATCGTGAATTTCCAATAATAATCTAGAAAATAAAGACGTCGATACTAAATTTACATTACTACCCGAATCTATAAGCGCGTTTACACAAATATTTCCTAATTTTACACTTTTTACCGGCATATTACTACACGGAACGCAATTGTTTTTAACTTGCATCACTTCAGTTGTCATTGTCAAGTTCGAACTGTCACAAGTGTCACATACGCGAATGTCACTGACGTTGACGTCGCTGCCTTCGGCCGACCCGAACATGGCCGAACGTCGATCGGGTTTGCTTCCGTCCGCAATCTTACTGAACTGTTTCGTTCTCGTTCCGGTCTTCTCTTCAGCTCCCAATGGCGCCGTTTTACACTGAGGTCTGATATGGCCATATTGGTTACAACCGAAACACTTCGGACCTCGATTGCAAGTATTTGCTATGTGTTCCAGGCTTCCACAATTGTAGCACCGCCTTTTAATTGCTGCCACTGTACGAGTCTTCACTGCTTCTCTTTCTTCACACTTACTTTTAATTTTCTCGTAAATAGCTAACTTTTCTTTTAGCACGGGATACGTTGTAACGCCATATAGAATAGTTTTATTAGCCTCGTAGTCTTCAATACCGTCGATAATGTACTGGATCGCCACGTAGTCCGGGAATTTAGCTCGTTTTCCCAGCTCCTTCATAGACAGCATATATTGATAAAACGATTCATCTTTACGTTTTTTTCTGGCCGCCATGATTTCGTGCATCTCCTTGCTGTTGACTGCTTCCGGAAATTCCTTCATTACAGCTGCTTTTAGCTCTTCATAAGTTTTAAACGTTTTCTCGGATCGTAGCCATATTTCAGCCGTACCTGACAACGTTCTCCTGGCGATGATCAACGTCTGTTGAGGGGTCCAGCCAAAGATCTCCGCGTTGTCTTCGATGTCTTGCGCCCACTTGCTCGACGAATACGTTTTGTCGTCGCCGCTGAACTTACTGATGTTGTATAGGCCCTCCATCAAACCGAACGCTGGCGTGGTTACCTTTTCAGCCATCATAACTTGGAAATGATAGTCGAGAAAAAAAAAGATTTTTTTTTTCGCTGACGCCACGTGCACGCTGCGCTGCCGCCGGTGTTCGAAAAGTATCGTCGTTCGTCGTTTTCGTCGTCGTCGTCGTAGTAATTTGACGATCGAGTATCCCGGACGAGCCCCCAAGATGTAGTAATTGGGATCTCGAAGGTCAAATAAAAATCACTTTCAACTTGAAATTTGGTTTTATTCTCTCCTTCTTAGCATGCACCCTACAACGTCGTCCGTCCTAATCATGCTATCATTCAACCTATGTCACCGCTCACTCCTTCCTTTCACTCAATCGCTCAGCCATTCACATACGTTCCGTTCTACCTATTATCCTCTTACGTTCCATTCCCACATATATGTACATCGCGATTCATATATGCCACTCACTGTCTTGGAAACTAATAAGAGGCAAAAAAAACATAAATATTTTTATTGTCACATCATTCCCAAGTCATCTTGGTGATTCTTATATGATGTGGGCATATGGGAAACGCATACCAGCCTTCTTAATATACGAAATGGAAGTTATGTTATAGATACACAACTAATGATTGCGAAGAAGAATTTAACACTTCATTATGTGCCGCGCAAATAATTTTAAACGGAAATATGCAGTCAAGATCTCGTTCCATATTCTCACCGCATATCACAGCAGCCTTCCCCCCCCCCCCTGTCCAGTTTTACTTGCATTGGAATAAATATTCAGGCAAAAGCTATCGTCTCTTATCGAGCTAATATGTGTCGGTTATTAAGATCATTATGAAACCATCATAATCATCAGTTTCTATAGCAAGATATGCACATCTCTCAATACTAGTATTATACAACCAGCCAGGCAGGACAGGAGGCGAGGAGACCAAATAAATGAGCGAACTGGCGTATCGTAAATACGCTTTAGTTATTTAAAAAAAATGTTTACTTGTTATATTCTAATTTGTTTTATATGAGTAAAGATAGTGATTATAGATAAACTAATCATCTAAGCAAATTGATGATGTTAAATAGCCTTATTTGTATTAATAAACAAAAACTAGGGATGCTGTATTGAATCCAAAAAGAAAAATGTTAAATTCATATATGTAAATTGTTGTTGAATGTGAAGCGTAAATATTTTTGAATTCATTATTAATTGACAATAAAAGATCGCATCAATCTTTTAAGCCAATATTTTTTGAAATTAAATTTAAAATGGTTTATAAATATCAATTTTAAAATAATTTGTAATAATGAGTTTGATTAACGAATCTGCTTTATTCATTGATACTGTGAATCAAATGAATAGCATTTAGATATTGCACCAGAGTATAAAAACTCAACTATGATGTTAATATCGCCTGAAATTGATTTGTTTCGACGGATATACGATAATATACAAAAATTTTTAGAGGCGGTACAAAATTTTGTATTGCTATAGTTTTGAAAGATATTTTTAGTATGACACGACACTATTATTAGTGATGTACTTCCATCTGGTGTGAAAGAGCGCTAATCTTCCAGGAACGTGGTGTACCTCTGTTATCGGCGAGTCTGTGTGCGCACTGGTGCAGCGGCGTCGGAAGCATTGGGTGCGCAGCAGCCGTGGCTTGTTGTGGCAACGTGGTTGCTGCACCAAAAAATGGTAGACTTCTCCCCGCTCGTGCTTGTCTCGCTAACATGAGCGGGCTCTCGAATTTAAAGTCTTGAGAGTGGTAGAAGTTTCTGCTGTTAATATTTTTTATAGCGTCTTTATTATTAGGTACCTATATTATTATTTTTTACCTTGATCCTGAATAAATCTGGAGCGTTTATAGCTTTTGCTGATTAACCCTTCAGCCAATTTTCCCCCAAATGCATAACTGTTAGTTTTGGTAGAAATTAACTGATATTTTATACTTAGGTAAGTATCTTTATTTGATTGTAGACGACAGAAAATTCGTTGCGACAAAGATTCTACATAATGTGAATCATACAAAATTTTAGTTTCATCTATCATCGGCTTCAATGGTCGTTCGATAGACGGGACAACGGGACAGTTCTGTAAAATTAAATATTATCTTAAACTCATTTCTTTCGAAAGACCAGAAGTAGGTATAAGTAGTAATATGTTCCCAACGAACAGCCAGTTCATCCTGAAAAGGTGAAGTCTTTCTCTTATTTTTAGAAAGAGAAACACCAATGCTTGACGCTAGATTCTGATGGTGTCGATGGTGCCAGTGAGGCCGAATCCAAAGACCTATAGTGGGGTCAATGGGTCGGAATATGAGGTAATTCCGAATTAAAAGGTTCGGTATTCGGTTGGCGACATTTAAAGTGTATAAAATTAATTAATCTCGTCAGTGTTTGTTGAATCTGCCAACTCACACATCTGATTGCCTGAAATGATAGAATGTACAAAATATAAGTTATGCAGTATACTTATGAAAGCATGAATTTTTTGCATATAGATACAAGCCTATACTCATATAGCAAATAACCTATACTCATGCATTCATGCAATGAAGGAAACATCCGTAATAGATGAATCTCATCCTTAAATCGTAGATGAACTTATTCATCACATCACTTATCATTTCATTATATCAAAAATGTTTTACAAGGCAACACTCCCTTGAACTCAAGTAATTTCTTGCGAACGTAACATTCTCAAAAGGAAATGTACCCAACGCATATGTATTTGCTTGTAGGAATGTTTCACAAAAGATTTTGAATACTACTTAATTCGTAGATAAATACATCAATTCCAATTTTCGTTATTTCATATTAACGATTTTACAAGGCGATAGTCCCATGAACTACCCTCAAGTAATTTCTTGCGAACGTAACATTCTCAAAAGGAAATGTACCCAACGCATATTTATTTGCTTGTAAGAATGATTCACAAAAGATTTTGAATACTACTTAATTCGTAGATTAATACATTCATTACATTTTTCGTTATTTCATATTAACGATTTTTATTACAAGGCGATAGTCCCATGAACTACCCTCATGTAATTTCTTGCGAACGTAACATACTCAAAAGGAAATGTACCCAACGCATATTTATTTGCTTGTAAGAATGTTTCACAAAAGATTTTGAATACTACTTAATTCGTAGATTAATACATTCATTACATTTTTCGTTATTTCATATTAACGATTTTTATTACAAGGCGATAGTCCCATGAACTACCCTCATGTAATTTCTTGCGAACGTAACATTCTCAAAAGGAAATGTACCCAACGCATATTTATACACTACATACTTTACACAGCGCGTTAAAAAACGCTTGTATGTCTCACCCAACCAGCATTGGCACCCGTGCCCAGCTGTGGGTCGGAAATAGGGTTGCAGCCATCTTTTACAATAGTTGTATACGTGGTGGAAAAAGCTGCAGGCCTCCCCAATGGGGAGGGAACCGTGCCCAGCAGTGGGACGGAAATAGTGGTGTGGCAACCATGTCGCGCAATAGTTATTGTATACTATACATACGTTTCTGTGGTAACAATTTCATAATAGAATTTCATTTTCAGAAGATTCACTCGATATCCATTATTGATTTTGTTTCTAACATTTTTTCCTGCTTTCTTATTTTTCGTAACACATTAATCAGTAATTCACATCTTTATTTTTCCTGTTTAACAACTTCACTTTATAAGAAAATACTTTCACGTGTTGAACGGCTAGGCACTAAAACGCGAATGAAGATAGCGACGAATGACAGGTGTTGTCAGTGTACAGACTTTTGAGTGATTTTATGTTTTTTTATTACAACCTTTTTATTTTTTAGGTTGTATTTCTCAACTTTAGTGTATGAATGGCTAGTACAGTACGTCTACTACAAGTAATCTAATTTCGAGGACGAAGCAAAGTATAATATACTAGTATGTATCAACATGTTTGGAAATTAGATGTTAGATGTATGTAAATGTAACTTTGTTGGTATATATGTAGGTAGTATTAGATTTATTTTCTTGATAAGTAGGAGTAAGTTAAATATATGTTTGATTAAAAAATTATGATGTTATAACATCAATTAGTAAGTGTACTAGTCAGAATGTTTTACAGCGAGGACACTTGATAATTTTTGAGAAAGCAGACGTATCTTTTAGACAAGCGGAAGTAGTAACATTCTGAGTAGGTAATCATGGATGCAAATATGATGTACGAGTAACTGAATTTATGACAGACCAACATTTTTGAATTGGTATGAAAAATTCATCTTAGAAGCGAAAAGAAAAATGTTGGTCTAAGTAATACTTTGTCGAGTTTCTAAATTCACAGGGAACCTAATTCCGTAGTCAGGTCAGTCATTTCTGAACGGGCCACTTATTAGCATATGATCATCAATATTAAAGGCCCGTACGATGCTGAAATTTGACAAGACTCTTGGACTTCGGACGCTAACTAGAGGAAATCCGAGAAGAAATATTCTTCGTTGCATGTGAAGTCGACGGAGACGCCTCGAAGGAGCTATAACATGTTTGAAGAAGACGTCATAATTATGTATGTTTTTAGTAAGTCGCTGTATTTTTCCGTTCAAAATGAAATTTTACTTTACGTATTGTTACGACGTAAAAATAATTTTAGCAATGGTTAAGGTCATAAAAATATTTTTCAGCTTATTTTCCTTGTAGATTCTAATAAAGTTTTTAGCTTATTTTCTGGAGAATCACAAGTTGATATATCTAAATTTTAACAGTAATCCGTAAGTATATTGAAGCACATGATTGTCAAACTTAGTAGCTTTAGGAAAAGAGGAATATTGTTACTTCAATTTGAAAGACGTATCTCAATCCATGGAAGTGTCCAAAACTTTTTGCTTTTCATTGTTCTGCAAAGTTACCCAAAGAAGTCATCTTTCTACGAAAATTCTTTCACATTGTGAGTATAGTTTCCAAGATTTTTTTTCATATACCATAATATATTATGGACACATAATAGACGCTATTGGTTCAATATTTTTGTCATTGTGTTTCAACCCTTACAGCCCTCATCGTATCGCAAGATAGCAGTAATTAAAAGTTATCAGATGCCTATGGACGGTTTGAAAACATCCGAAAGTTGGCCATTGCCATGCATCTCAACCAACCCGCATTAGAGCAGTGTGATGAAGTTATATCCAGGCCAATAGTGTTGAGACCCGTGTCCAGTCCAGCAATGGGCCACAAAAAGATTTGCACCTTAATAAAACATTTTTTTTCTTAAATATGAGTTTTCGATTTGTCCGAGGTCATTTTTAAATTTTGCTTCTCACGTAGGAGAGGATGTCTAAATTTTTTAGGGACGGGAGGCTTTTATAACATCGATTTGCGATTCGTGGAAGAAAGATTGATAGCGAGGAGATCGTTGGGAGCGTGATCTAAAATTGAGTGAAGGCTTATTTCAGGAAACATGCCTGTAGGAGGCTTAAATGAAATCAGAGTACTCGTATATCGTATAACGTAACTAAGCAAACAAGTTTAACGAACGCCGCTTTACACGGACCACGCTTTTGAACCACACACGTAACCTCAAAAATAGGAGCTCATTTTTTTGTTTAAACAGATTAGCAGCTCGTCTGTATCATGCTGGTGTTAAGTGGTACCTGTAGCTCCTTGAGCAGACCAGAGTTTTGCCTGGGTGTAATTGCGCTGCTACTCCAGAGGTTGTTGCATTTCACCTTCGGAACATCACCTTTCACCTCCACGTGGGGAGCACCAGGTTAGGGTCTTGACAGACAAAACACACAACCAGATGGCAACGGAGTGATTTTATAAAGATTTCTTTTTACGGGGTAAAAATATAATAAAAGAAGTACTTTATGTTATAAGACTTATAAGTGAAGTGATTGTTAGCACAGGTAATTTTAAATGCAAACATTCGCCTCGATTCATTTAAATATGGCAATCAAGATCGTGACAATAATTCATGGGGCGAGCTTTAGTTATAGTAGATTAAGTACTGTGGCATTAATCCACAGAGTTTATTGATGTCGTGCTCGAAAATAGTGTCACATTTTTGAATGGATGTAACATTTTATAGTTCATGTCGTTAACAAGCATTTTATTTAATGTACCATCCGCGATAACACTTTTCATGTGGTATTTAACGTACAATTACACTTTAATTAATGCCAGACGTATGAATATGTAAGTAGGATTGGCCGAATGTGTATTAATAGTCCTGAAAATGTGGTTCGCGCGGTCGACGTCTGCGTTTCTTATTTTGTAAATTATGTCGTAGAATTGACTGGATTTCCATGTTATTGATTGAATACTAAAAACTTAATGCGTTCATCTATTAGCTTTCTCCGTAAACAATTTTATACATATAAAAGAGGATGTTTGTGTATATGACATCGCAAAACTCAGAAACTATTCGACCGATTATTATGAAAATTGGTATGTATATGTATTTTTTCACGGAGAAGGTTTATATGCTATCCATTATTATTATTATTTAATAGTTAAACGCGATACGGAGTTTGCGGGGTCAGCTAGTTCTATATATTCCCCGTGTTCTCAAAGCCCATTAAACGCTGTTTTTTAATTTTCTTTTGTTGAATCTTGGTCTCTATTTTACCACTTTAACTCTTTATTGAAGTGAAAACTTCTGTAGCAGGTTGTGCACTTTTTTTGGGATGGGTAAAAAATGTTAAACTCGCGTCAGGACACGTGGCTTGATCGAATATTCGTAAGACGGAGGGGTGACAGTTGATGACGGCTCGACTGTCTATACTTGTAAAATTCGTTTATATCAAGTACTTAAAATATGGACATTTAACAAAATGCATCTATTGATAAAAAAAGTGACGAAGGAATAGTGAAAGAAAATGAGTGAATACTTTATAAAAATATTAGATGAAAACCTACTGAAAATACTAGATGAAAAATAATACTGATAATAAAAGCAAATCGTGCGAAATTATTCCCTAACCATTCCAAAATATAAAAATGCACAACGTTAATGTTCAAGTTTTCACTTCTGTGGGCACTACCGGAGTGCAAACCGTTTTTTTTATAAAATAAGGCAATAAACAAGAACAAAAGGTATGGTTTTAATTGGTTTCATCAACATATAACATTTGCATCCATTTTTAAACAACCTGTGTAATCTTCTCTAGAAATGCTGCATTTGTCCTGAGGCAAATGATCCCGCTGTAGTTAACGCCTCATTTATGCTACCTTTTACAAAAACAAGTAAGAATCGTGAATAGGGTTGCCAGGTCGCCAAACCTAATAGCCGGACAGTCCAGCCAGTTTGGCCGAACATTTCGGTAGAAAGGCCGGACACCCTATATAATAAGAGGATTTTGTGCCTCAGTATTAATAGGTACGACAAAAATGCGCCACTGCGGCCTGCGGGAGCGCTCAGTACTCGCTCGTTTGCGAAATGTAAAAAGCCTAACAAATACCGGACACCGTTTATTTTGGCCGGACACACAATCAAAAAACCTACCTATGTCCGGCTTTATCCGGACGCCTGGCAATGCTAATCGTAAAGCATGCTAGCAATGGGGTGGCTGCGGTATTTACCCGGTCGAACAATTTTACATACAACCTACAGATCCTTATCAATGATCGACCCTTCGCTACTTTCGCCCTCTGCTTTCCTTGAAAATTCTTAAGGAGGACATTGCTCCTTTGGATTATGTCATTTAAGTAACCAAAAAATAGCAATGGTGATTTTGCTTTAATCCTGTGTAAAATGCACAAGTAGTTAAAGAACATCGTGGTACAAAAAATTACTTCAACATGGCCTTCTACGTACGCTAGCGGTAACGTTAATCTAAAAAGAGTTATTGAAGGTCACTTTTTAATTTTACTTATCGATTCGCAGTGGGTATATGGAAACATCTATCTACATTTTATAACTCTTCAACTTGCTCTCCTCTCCACTCGTTTTAGCTTGAAATTGTTTCGGCAATAAATTCTGACAGGGCTCGGCTGCTTAACTTTGTAGATAATTGTTTACGATCAACACAAACCAAAGGAAGATACGATACGATCTTGTATATTTACCATAACGACGTACCATATTGTTCGGATCCCTTTTCCGAGTCTACCCTTTCACAAAGCTATATCTATAATACAACTAAAGTGCCCGTTGGTCATTTCCAAACAACCTAAGTACTTTTCTGTACAATATTTGTGGCTAAAAATAGTGTAGTCAACATGTTTGTGTATTTGTTCGGACTAAGTATTTGTTTTTAAACGACTGGAGCATTTTGTTCAGCTGATAAAATAGACTAAAAGGCATGACAACATTACTTATCTATACATATAAAAGGCATTGTACTGAAAGACTGATGGATCAACGCACAGCCTAAATCGCTGGTCGTAGGGACCTGAAACATGGAGGGTGTGCTTTTTGTGAGATATACAAAAAATAAATTTAAAATTCTACCCCTTAGGGGTTGCAAAACGGGGGCAAAGTTTGCATGTGATAACGTTAATTCTTAATCCAATTTTTAATCTTATTTTTTGGAACTCATCGCCTAGCTGGGCTAAAAAGTGGTTAAAAGGACACCTGTCATTCGAGATTCGTCGCTGTTTGTCGAAAGCAAGAATATGAAATACGGTATCCTCTGCCTAATCGTAAGATGCGAATAAAACTGGACTTCTGGGGTTGCTTGGGGTCTCCCTCCAGGCGCTGAGGCAGATCACAGAGTTTTAGTGCGTTACATATCCCGCATTCCTCAGTATCTCTCACAATCTGACGGGTACCTTTGGAATGCCAAATAACAAAATGAATTGTGAAATAGGTAGTGAAATAAGTTTATATGAAATTTTCTCATTTCTGAACTTAGCAGCTTTTAAAAATTGGTATATAGGGTCCTGATTACAAATAAAAATGATCTGCTTAGGCAACAATAAAGAAAGAAAAATTAAACTTAAACTGTTACCTATCGTTTACGGTAGTACCTCGCTGTACACACAAATACACATATCACAATTATAACGGGGGTTAATTAAAACTAAAGTACGTGTACTTTAGACGAAGAAGTCGAAGACGAAGTCGCGGGGAAAAGGTAGTTAAATTATATAAAGTCGGGAGATGGATCTGGGTAAATAATTTCTTTTAATATTTTTATTACTCTAGTGGTCATTGTGTTTCATTTGGTTTTTGTAATTTTTGTTGTTGTTGTTTTTGGATTGGTCAATCGTGTGTTGTTTGTTAAAAATAAAATCAAAAAGCTTAAATCGATTTTTACATACGAGTACTTACATACTTTTTGAATAGTCGTTCGTACCTATGTAATTTGCCTGGAATACTTATTCAGTTCACGTTTATAATAATCCTTACTATTGCAAATAGAATAGCGAGGAACAGTAAGTTATATGTATATAGCTGTAAGTACACTCATAGATAAGTTTACTGCAAACTTATACAGCTTATTATTTGGTCGAACGATTCTCCGTGCACTCCAATAAATGAAGAAGCCGTTTAAATGCATCGAACTTAGAAGGTATTAAGGCCAATAATCCTTACAGAAAGTCATTCCTGTGAAGAGGAAAATTTCATTTTTATTTCACAAAGCATTAACTTTGAGGCGGGTGCAATAGTTCTTATGGATTTATTGAGCATTTCACAGAAACTCTTCAAAAATTGTTTTTTTATATTGATGAGAGTATACTGCACTGGTCTTCTGTAAGGCTGCTCCTATGAAGATTGGTTTGGATGGACGACTCTGGACAACTGAGTGGCAAAGCCGCTCTCGGATGTTGGCTGCCTACAAGGTTCTGCTGCAACCCTTTTTACTTTCTTGGTGGAGATGCAGGTTAGTGATAAACCACCTATCGGTTGTTTTCAATCAATCCAAAAATTAGGATTATATTATTATATTATATATTATATTATAGATTATTATTATTTTTATGCTTTAACTACTTAAAGGACCGATGGCTGTTTAAACTCTCTGAAGAAATACATACCTATGAGATTTCCGACTAGCGGTCACCTATCTTACACCTTGACTCATAGTTCTTGAATGCGCCCATTTTATTTAGTCGTGTAGCCCACTTGAAATATGCTTATAGGTAATAGTCGAAGTTGTTTATCTTTACAAGACTATTCAGTACTTACCGCTTAATCTTTACATTTGAATACGCCCTTATGGCTAATACGGGGATCTCGTTATCCCGTCCTACAATGGCCAGCTCGCCTGCCTTAGCGCCAATTACCACTATCCCAGCTTGGATTTTCCGAAGGCGTTCTCGTATTAACCGCTTATGGGATTTTTTTACCCACTAAATTAACAACAATGTCTATTAAGAATATATATGTATTATGTTATATACCCACTAGGCTTACTCGAAAGGGGCTATTTCCGTGATTCGAAAAGCACCTTTAGCTTCTTGATTATTCTGTATTGAGTTCTGATTTAGGTGTACTCTAAAATTGAAATGAAATTTCTATTCGAATCACGGAAGTAAGTACTCCAAAGGGGAGTAGATATATAACATACTCAAAAGAAATTAAGAAGTTTATCGACCCGCGTGGCGTAATGGTTACCATGCCGGACTGCAGATCGTAGGGCCCCGGGTTCGATTCCCGGCGAAGCAGAAATTTGAATGATGAGTTTAAATTAATATTCTCGGTCTGGGTGTTTGTGTTTCTGTCTTTGTGTGTGTCCATAGCACCCACCACACAGGGTATAACTACCCTACTGTGGGGCTATGAGTGTGAATCGTATTTTTTTATCCCTATAGCCCTATTCAGTAATCACTGCTCAGTCCTAGGAATGCGCCTAAATACTAGTAAATACCATAAGGCTAATACGGGGATTTCGTTATCCCGTCGACCAGTGGCCAGCTCGCCTGCCTTAGCGCCAATTACCACTATCTCAGCTTCGATTTGCCGAAGGCGTTCTCGTATTAGCCACTAATCCCGAGATTTTCTTACCCCACTAACTTATGTACCACGCCACCATATGTGCATTTAGAAAATACGTAGGGAACTGTAGTTGTAAAGGATAGGTATAACTACAGTTCCCTAAAGCCTCCCTAATTATTTTATTGTATTTGTAATTATATGGACGATTGTAAATTATATCTTTTTTACATCTGGTGGAGACCCTTTCAAGTTAGTTGGACATCGATCAATAACTACCTAGGATAAATAGCTAGGATTCCATACTACTGAGAAATATAGACAAAGAATTTTATTCGCACTATTATGGGTAATACATATATATATATATATATATATATATACTTATATATATTTTGATATCTATATAAAACAAAGATTTAAATCCAATAACGCCTAAAAAATTCCTGCACAGAGAAACTTATTATTTGACTGCATAACACGAATGTTCAATAAACAAACTTTTATGTTGTTTTTACAGCTAGGAAGAATCAGGCATAATTGTATGATATCAATTCTGTTCAAAAAAAAAAAAAACTATCGCAACACGGCCGCTATCTTGCATTTTTAAAATGTCACCTTTTTCTGCTTGCCACTCTTGCCAGTATCAAGATAAACTATTCTATAGGCTTCTTGCCGCACTAGGTGCCTAGTTGCCCGCAGAAGTGAAAACTTGAACATTAAAGTTGTGCATTTTTGATATTTTGGAATGGTTAGGGAATAAAATCGCACGAATTGCTTATACTATCAGTATTATTTTTCATCTAGTATTTACAGTAGGTTTTAATCTAGTATTTTTATAAAGTACTCACTCATTTTCTTTCACTATTTCTTCGTCACTTTTTTCATTAATAAATGCACTTTGTTCAATGTCCATATTTTAAATACTTGATATAAACAGTTTACAAGTATAGACAGTCGAGCCGTCATCAGCTGTCATCCCTCCGTTTTACGAATATTTGACCACGTGTCCTGATGCGAGTTTAACATTTTTTACCCATCGCAAAAAAAGTGCACAACGTCGATAAAGAAGTTTTCACTTCAAAAATGTAGCGCATTGCAAAGACATTCGTTTTTATTATTGTTTGTACCAAAAGTATAATAATAAACAATTTCTTTGTTGTATGTTAGAAGGCTAGAAGCTGGTTATAGGTCCTTATATGATATTTGTTATTTGCGTTATATGTATAGGTTTATTTCCCGCGGTATAATGTGCTTGTATGTAAACGCTCAGCATATTATTTTTCAGTATATACAAATGAATTCTGTGATGTTATTAGGTGCCACTGACCGTGCGAGTCAGTAGTAGACCACCATAGTGAGTTATTGTAAAGTTATTGTAAAGGTTCTCCCACACAGGCACGTTATTATAGGTCGATATTATCGCATGCGTTATTGCGATATCTTTTTTCAATACATTTTGTATTAGGATGGCCATGGAGTTACACACAATTGCGATAATAACGTTAGTACTTGTAGGACGTATGGCGCAATCTTGTAAGTAGGGACTTACTAGTTATATTCATCGCTGTGCATATTTCCCTCCGTATTTTATCCTTCTCCCTTCTGTCTTTATATAGAGGATTTCGTAAATCATATAAAACATGTCGTTCCTTCACTAAAGCTATGAATAATTCGATATTCATTTTTAAATACGGAATATAGCGAAAAAAGTAGCGCATATGGCCCGGCGGTTAACGTAGAACTTAAGCGATCTATGCGACTAAGGCAAAAGGGCGCGGTCGGGTGTGAGAAGGGTGACTGCTAATGGCAAATTTTCATGCTTGCGTTTCCGTGCTTTGGAGGGCACGTTAAGCCGTCGGTCCCGGTTGTTGTCGATAGATAACAGTCGTTAAACCTTGTCGGAGGCCTTAAGGGCGGTTTGAAACATCCGACGGCGGGTTGGCCACTAACCCGCATTAGAGCAGCGTGGTGGAGTAAGGTCCATGCCTTCCCAATAATGGGGAGAGACCCGTGCTCAGCAGTAGGACGTAAAAAGGGTTGCAGCCAGCCATAGCGAAAGAACACACAAATATGCGCTGACTTGTTGGAGTGTTGCTTGCATGTGCGTACGCTGCGTTGACTTTTTTTGCATACCTGAGATGGTATAGCGCATGCGCGGCGATCTCTCTTTAAGAAATATCGAACGATAAAACGATGCTGTGTGCAAGGAATCGGGACGCAATATCGCAATAAAGCATGCGATATTATCGACCTATAATAACGTGTATGTTTGGCCTAAAATTACCTTTTCTGTATGGACCTTACAATCTATAATAAATTACCCAATAAAATAAAATCTATATCTGGCTTCAATTTAAAAAGATACTTAAAACTTATATTATAGAAAGAATTGTTTAAAGAATTTTTACAAGAGAACTTAAATTAGAGAGTTGTATTATTAAAATTAGTGAATTACTGAAATAATCATTTGGCTGAATGCAATGAATTGGCACTATGATAATTATTTAAAAATTTAATACCAGTAAATTGATTTTTGTTAACTGAATTAAAATATGCTACGAAAAGGGATATTGTAATTTTATTAATTAATAATTCATTATATTTATTATTTACATAATATAAGGTAAAAAATTTACGTATTACTATAATTTAAACTGACTATTAATTAATGTTTAAATGGACCTTTCAATGTGAAATGATTATTGACATGATTTATTCTTGACAGTGTAATGTAATTAATTTTAAAATGTCTCCTTTAAGTAATGTTTTAATTGTTGTATCTTAATATCTATTATAATAAGTTTTGTATTGTGCATGCCTATTTTAAAGTAGAATATAGAGTCCATCCATCCATCAACCTTTTAAAGTCCACTGCTGGACATAGGCGGTTTCCCGCTATTCAGGTCGTCAGTCCACCTGGTTGGAGGGCGGCCTGTGCTCCTTTTGCCGAGACGTGGTCGCTATTTGAGGACCTTTCTTCCCCTCCGGTTGTATAGAACATAGAGTACCTTAAACTTTTGTAAGACCATCTATGTAAACCTATATTCATGCAAATAAAAGGATTGAATTGAATTCAATTGAAAAGTTACGACTTAACTTACTACTTACCTACTTATAAGATGTGCGTGTTTATGTAAATGCTCAGCATGTTATTACCGCTGACCCGCACTAGACCACACTGGTAAGTTATGGCCTAATTCTTTCAATTCTTAAAGGAGAAATAAAAAAGGGTAAAAAAACCTTCAGTTTTGACCTTAATAAGATAAATTAATAGAAATCTGAAGGCGGCTAGCGTAGAACGCAAGCGATCTATGCAGCTGAGCCAAACGGGCGCGGTCGGGTGTGAGATGGGTGACCGCTAGTGGCAAAAAATTTCATGCGCGTTTCCGTGCTTCGGAGGGCACGTTAAGCCGTCGGTCCCGGTTGTTGTCGATAGATAACAGTCGTCAAACCTTGTCGGAGGCCTTATGGGCGGTTTGAGAACATCCGACAGCGGGTTGGCCACTAGCTCACATTTCCATCAACCCGCATTGGAGTAGCGTGGTGGAGCAGGCTCCAGGCCTCCCCAATAAGGGGGAGAGACCCGTGCCCAGCAGTGGGACGCAAAAACGGTTGCAGCCAGCCAATAGAAATCTATTTAAGGAATTAAATAACCAAACAATTATCAAATGCGGGAATACGAACCCTGCATAAACAGGTAAAGTTTTGAATTATTATTGACCTTGGAAATTAAATTTGGATATGTTGAATATGTTAATCCCAATTTATTTTATTTAAGCCAATAAAATATTAAGATCATAGCGAAACTCCACGTTTCTATTATCGCAACTTAAAAACAATGTAATTCCAAAGCATACGTTAGTTCGCTTTAGTGTTGAATCGTTACAGTTATGGTTCCTATAATATCGCGGAAGGGCATGAAACATTTGGTCGCGCACTTAATTTTTTCAGTCGTAAGCCTGGAAATAGGTTACGACAGCGTTATTGAACGGCGGAATCATGATTATTTACGTTCGGGTGACTGACAGAGCATTATTATGAAGCTTCAACTTATGTAAGTATTTTAGTCGTTCAAAAATAAGTTAAGCTTAAAAAAGAGAGATCATTGTATTATGTATATGTTTTGAAATTGGTATAAAAAGGATAGAAATAATCCATACTAATATTATAAATGCGAAAGTATCTATCTCTGTGTGTGTCTGTTATGTGTTTATGCCTAAACGATTGAAGCAATTTTAATGAAATTTGGTACACAGATAGACTGGACCTTGGGAAAGGTAATAATAGTGTTTTTTACGGACAAATGGTGGTTACCGTGGGATGGATTAGTATAATAATTTATACACTCAAATCACCTGAGCAAAAACGGGCAGTTTGGTATAAATGAAGCGGTGTATCAGTGAATTGAGCTATTTATATGAAGCGCATAAAATAGGATTACGAGTAGGTATTTAAACGTTTTATGCTTTTCTTTAATTTGAAGTTATACTTACTGTATATCTGTGTTATACTGACTGTGTATTTGTACTACACTGTACACAACTACATATTCTCTCTCTGTTTATAGTGTGCGTGTGTGTAAAGCTCTAATTACTTTCGCTGGACGCTGCTTTTTTTACAACATAGACGTATATAGGTACTTAAGATTTATATTTTGTAGGCTTAGTGGCACATCTCGCGCACATGTGCCCAAATGAATAGTCGTAGCTATCTAAGGGCTCCCACACAAAATTGCGAATTCGCATCGCATCGCAAATATCTGCGAATTCGCACGAATGCATTGCAAGAACTTCCGATCTGATTCGCATCGCACATTCCTGCGATATTACGTCATACTTGGTGACTCCATTTTAGTCCGTTTTGAGACCGCTTGAGAATAAGTTTTACTTTACCTGATAGTCAGTCCTATCATTTCCAAAGGCATAACAGGAATTCTTCCCTTGTACGATCGTTTTTGAAGGCATCGTGATAATAAACTCAAAAGCTCTTCAAATGAAGATATGCTCATTCTAAAATAATCAAAAAAATTATCTTCTTCAGTTCTCAACGCATAGTACTTTTGAGTAAAATAGTTCCCATCAGAGTTCATAATCGTAATAAATGGATGAACCCAGAATCTTCTTTTTCTTTTATATCTATTCAACAATAACAGCAGTGTAATAATCTTTTTGCGATCCATCTTACGCTTCCTAAAAACACGTCTAGTACGGCTGACTACACTTGAAGGAATGGTCGCCCTACCAAACGGTTTGCCGCACTAAATCGTATCGCAGAAATTCGCATCGCAAGTTGCTGTGATGCGAATTCGCATCGCATCGCATCGCAGTTTTGTGTGGGAGCCCTAATAGCGCCCTTGCAGATGACATTACGTAGCTTTGGTTTATCTTTTCTTTTGTCGGACACTTTTTGCCATTAATATTAAATTATGAGTCTTACGACTGACATAAATGTTAATAAGATCTAAGTTTATAAATAACCTTACAGGAGTTGTAATCATTGATTGGTGGCCGCCTACACCACGAAATATTACTGTGCCTGGCCTACACGTTCTAGGTAACCGAACAATTATTAATTTCTTGTCACTTTTCTGAAACATTTGTTACGAACAAGGCGATAATAGGCTATTATAAGGTTTTATTACACAGAAAATATTTCTATTAGCGTAATCATAAGACGATTGCTGGCTGAAAAAATATGGTTGCCATTAATTATTCATAATATTTCTTAGATATTTTTACATGGCGGAGGCCACGGAGGGTTATGAATTTTTTGATAAGTCCCACAGCTGTCAGATGTGATTGTATGAGTATGATATTAGCATTAGATAAAGAAAGTAAGTGGTATTATATTGCGTATTTCAAAGCAATGATGTCCCCACAATATAAATAGGTGAAACTATGGCATGTTCATATATTTTGATGATTTTTTCGATAACCGAGGACCGTAACATTCTTAATTTTTATATTTTTTATAATTAATGCCAGTGATTACCAGGGGGCACCAAAAGACTGATCGATTTCTAACTGTGACAATACTACAACAACTACTGTGTTATAAGAGTATAATATGACATAAGTGTTATAAGAGGTGACAAACTGAGATATTATGTTTTTAATTATCCGCTTAGATACCGTAACTTTTGTTACGTTTGATGTCAATGTATGCAAATATTACAAAGGTTTTTTTAACTAAGCCCTTTGACAAGTGCTAGCCAAGACGTATTTCTATTTTACATTTTTTTATCTGCAGAAATTTTGACGTAAAGTGTATGAGGATGGAAAAGAGGAACTAAAAATATAGAATTATTTTTAATTCACTTGGCTTTTCTTTTATTAATAAGTATCTTCCCAATACATTGCTGTATTATTTTTCACAACTTCAGAAAACATTTAGGCCTTGGGAACAGGTTGGAAAATACATAGAATTGAGTTTTATAGGTAAACAGGAAACAATACAGGCGATGATGAAAAATGATTTAAGGAAAGCTTGTTTACAAATGAAATACCATTGAATGTAAGTATAAATACTATCTACAGCTCAATTGTTATGTTGTAATAGTAAACAAAGAAGACATTCAAATAACAAATAATCATAGCCCAGTAGATGGGTATCAGGCTCGGATTGCCATAATTAGCCCATGTCACGAGCGTATCAAAGACCACACGTAGGTAGGTAGTGTCATTAAGATTTTTAAAGGTTGTGTACTTACCCCAATCTGTGAACTTTGTGTTTATATTTCAATATTTTGTGTTTTACTACTTAAAATATCATATGTATCAATGATAATAACGGAGCACCTTTCCTAATCTCTTCTTAAAGATTAGGATAATATTTTCGATTTAAGAGATTTCGCCCCATTATCGATGACACATTTAAAATAGATCGTAGAATTTAAAATAATAGGTATCAACAGTTCCTGGACCCAGTTTCAAGTTTAAAGATTCCTGATCCAGAATCCTTTTCGCACATTCAAGTTTTAAAACTTGAGTTCAATCCCTGATCTTGCATTCTTGCATCGCAAAACAAAACAGCCAAGTTTGGTATAACATTCAGACTATTGGCAGAGCTCGATTTCAAAAACTTTTACGTTCAGTAGTAAGCTGTAAATCCTCCCAATCTTATTCGCCGCTTAGTACGAAACGAACACAAAAGCTTTTCTTACGTCATTCCTTTATACGTATACCTGTCCCTTTTACGTGTTTTGCCGAATTCCTTAAGACGGGGTCGTATACAAAATTGGCCAATTTGATTTGTGTATTTCTTTGTCTGCGTAACATGGGTTTAGTTTTATTGCGGAACCACAATAGGTATACACACAATACCTACATGAGTATGAAGATGTTACCAGCAATTGGGCACTTGGTGAAGGGACAATCGAATATTTATCGAAGGAAAAAATATTCCCACCAGTTGGAGAGTAGGTATATCAAACAACTGTTTTGCTGAACTATCAGAAACAATTAAAGATAAAGATAAGCTTATGAATGATGAAAATATCATGTAAGAGACGTTATGTAAGAGTTATTTCAAAGAATTCTATCATATTTGACGGTAACAATTCTAACGCAAACGCACATACTTCCATGATACTTCCATTATAAATTTGGGTTTTCGTTACCCTATTGTAGCGCATACTAAGCTATGGACGATAGACTAAGCCAGATTATCGAAAATTTATGAACCTGATTTTGTGATGTGAACGTTTTATGACCACGTAATAGCTACTGTATGGAATCAATTAATATAATAATATTCAAACAGAATAAGAGGCTAAACATACAATTGCGTACTGATACTGAGTACCTATGTGGTATTTAGTTCAATTATTTGGTTCCATATGATATGAATTGTTAAAAAGATATAATCATAATTTATATTGGTTAAAAATAACAGAAGTACTTATAAGTTTTTATAGATTAATGTCTGTACCTTTCTAATAAACTTACTTTTCTTGTTGTTTTACTCATAGACTTATAATATTCTGGCGTATTATAAGTCTATAGTTTTTTTTCAATTATGGCATCGCAAACTCTGTGCATATTGCCAGCGAGAAAGCATATTCAATGAAACTGGACGAAGTAATAATAAATAGTCAGTAAGTCGTCATTAATCAGTCAGTCAAGTCATTCAAACATTCAAGTAAAGCGATGGCTACTATATCAGAACGTGTCCGATGGAATTTTGGAGGCAAGCAGAAAAAAAACATATTTTATCACTGTTATTCTATTTCACAACACTCGTGCACTGTAATTAACCTTTAACAAACAAAATGCCATCAACTTTAATCGATATAACTCCAAAATACACTAAGAAAATGAAAATAAAACAAGAGCACATTATGGCTTTTTCGACTTCCCGCTAACCCCTCGTCTATAGTTTTACTAATATTTTGCATATCAGTATAAAATAGATCACGTCACTTTCCTAAGTAATTATTTTTGTCTTATGTCTATTTAAATGGGTATTTAAAACGTATATATCATCTAAAATTTAAAAGCTATTCAAAATAATTTTTTTTGGTAATTGTAATAAAATGCTTTAAGTAGAGTAAGTCCGGGGGTGATGGCCGTACTTTTTGTTAGACACTATAAAAATCAAACTTTTAATATTTTTTCAGAAATTTTTATTTCAAACCAGTCTTTATTTATTAACGTATAAAATGACACAAAGCAATCGACAAATTTTAATCAAATAAAGTAAAAAAACAGAACAATCACTAAAACTCTCGACTGGCCATCTCTCCCGAGTTGTCCGGGAGAGATGGTCATGGCAGTAAGGGGATGATGGTCAGCAGTTTACTCAACTTTTTTAAGTTTTCTACTCTTTTTGGCCACATTTAGAATATATGTTGTTAAATTCGGTACAGTTTTCATTTTCAACCCTATATAAACAAATGATACATTGCAACCAGTCCTCAATAAATTGGGTAGAGTAATAATTTTCCCTACACCCAGCACAAGCAAAATGAACAAGATGTTCGTTTTCGGTATCATTATCTGAATTTCAGTATATTAGTAGGAGAAGAAGATTCTCCCTCACTGCTTTCTAAGATATTTCGAACAGCCCTTCGCTTCCTGGTTACCCATCATCTTCTCAGTATTATTCTCTTTTGTGCTGATAAATCTTCTTTTTTTAATTTTTATTTTCTCCTCTTTGGCATGTTTTTACTGTTATTTGCCTTTCCTTAACTTAATATGAGAATCAGATGTTAAAAGAACTGGACTTACTTTGTCCTTTTTCTAGCTTCAACAAATTTCTGAGGTAATGGTGAAATTTCTTTCAGAATTTTAAAGGGGTTTAAATTCTTTATCAAGTTTTTCCACACCCTCGTAGAAAAGCTAAAAGTTATTTCATTCAAATTTGCCATCTTTGGTAGTTAAAAGTATTAAAAAAAAAAAGTGAAAATATTTAATTTAAAATTAAATTTATAATAAGGCCATCTTTACCGGACTGCGTATGGCCATCTCTCCTTATTTGACTGGGAGAGATGGCCATATCGGAATAAAAGTGAAGGACTCTGCATCACTAACAATTTTGATGATAGAATGCAAAAAAACAATCATACAGAACACCATAAGTCTTAAAAACTACAATTTTCTACAATTTTTTTCCACCACAAGGTAAAACGTGAACCCACCGAAATATTTTCGCATTTTTGAAAACAAATAAAGATTGACTTACTTTTTGATTTAATTTCACTTAAATTTTTCACGTATTGATAATGGCCTCCGCTGGCAGAAGCGTACTATGTGTAAACTATAGCGCCATATAGTTATTAGTTCCGAAAATAATTGAATTGGCCATCTCTCCCGTACGGCCATCTCCCCCGGACTTACATAAAAAAAATCTTTTTTCCAATGAGACCTAAAAAAACCTTGATAATTGTGTCTAAAAACATTTAAATGGCACGTAATATTAAAGTTCCGGATTATCGTCGGTGTATCTGAATCCAAAAATGTTTTTCCAAAGTAATTACCGTTGAGCTTTGTCGTCTCTTGACGAGTACCTGGTTGAATTAAGATTCAACTAGTCATCAACTTTGTGCCCAATTAAACGTCGACTCGAGCGAGCTTTTACTGCTTAAACTGTAACTATTTGCTGGTTCGGAAGGTTTCATTATAGACTAATTGCGTTTTTGGTTTATATCTGGAGGATTGGAAGTTTGATAAAAAAAAAGTAATTAGTTCTGTTGAAGCATTTTATTAGGCGTTTAGCTCACCAAAGTCGTATTAGGCACCTACTATAAAAATTATGCATTACATGTGTATTTTAAAGGAGAACTCCAATTTCCATACAAAGTTGGGCCTGATGTTGCAGGGAATTTTGCCTTTAATTCGAGTATGAAAGCAGGGTTTAGGTGCTCAATTTTTAGGAATATCTGCAATGGCCAAGTTAGTAAAATCGGACAATATTATATTTTATGTTGTTCAGATGATATTGAGTTAATAAAACGTACCTTTTGTAGAATTATCGAATTGGTAGTAAAGTTTTTATCGTAGCATACATAAACAACAGGTTATCCAACTATCATAATGGCTATGGGCTACAGAAGTAGGGAGGTATTAATTGCTGTTCGTTAGTCTCGCTAAAACTCAAGAACGTCTGAACCGATACTATAGGAAAAGTAAAGTATAAGAATAAAACAATAGAATATAAGTTATAAAATATGATAATGGACGTCAATGAAGTAAGTAATAACATGTAGTGTATTTATAACAGTACACGGCGCATTTCATTCATTCCATTTATTCCCGTGGGAATGAGATATTTTCACGCGGCAAAAAGTAGCCTATGTTCTTTCTCAACGTCCTTTCTATGTTTATGCCAAATTTCATCAAAATCGGTTCAGTGGTTTAAGCGTGAAAGAGTAGCAGACAGACAGACTTTCGAATTTATAATATTAGTATGGATGACATTGACGGAATAAAATAATGGCTGCCTACTTATAGGAATGATGTGCAAGCTAATAGGTAAAATTGTTTTTTATAGTTAATGATTGCAATTATTTGATTTATAGCATTACATGTTGTATAGAATTAATCTTTAAAAAAATAAAAACTAAGTATCCAGTATAATCAGCACAAAAACATTGTATCAGTTAAATAATTTTTAACACTTATCACTTAAATCGAATTTAAGAATTTTACATAATATATTTTTTAAATATATATATATATATATATATAATACTGGATACTTGGTTTTTATTTTTTTTAAGATTTATATATATATATATATATATATATATATATATATATATATTAACATCCCTATAACTTACAGGACCAAAAAGAGAGTTTGTGCTATAATATAGTATAGTGACGTCACTGTATTGTAGTATCGTGGACTGACAATAATTCTAAAATCATTAATCTGTTGGTTTTTCAGGAAATATTAAATTTGATTACATTTTTTTGTAGTACTGGTAAATTTAAAGAAACCCCTGTGTTATTGGTTTACCTTTCTAAAGAGTTGTTTAGCAGGTGGTTCAACGTGCATGGTTCGACTACGTCGGAACACTTCTGCACTCATTTCTACTGTGAACAAATTTTGTTTTAGTCCGATGTAAAAACACGGATACCAGTCACAGTGACATGAGAAAACCATTGATCTACAGAATATAAGGGTAACGGTACAACGAATACAGACTCACCATAGATATTTTATTTTGACTATATGTAGTATAGATAAAAAATCTACGAGCCTCATACAAGACTGGAACTGAGTATAGACTAGACGTCAATAGGTATGTCACCAGCCTTAGACTAAGAATAATGTACTATGTCACCAGCACTCCATCATCAACAGCAGCATATTGACAGCCTTCATGGTGTAGTGGGTGATGAGCCGACTGCGAAGCGTGAGGTCGTGGGTTCGATTCCCACTCAGGACAAATATTTGTGTGATGAACATGACTATTTGTTCTGTGTCTGGGTGTTAATTTATCTATTTAAGTATATATTTAGAATTATATAAGTATGTTTATCAGCTTTCTGATTACCATAGTACAAGCTCTGCTTAGTTTGGAATCAGATGGTGTTGTGTGAAGTGTCCAAAGATATTTATTTTATTTATTATTTATATTAATGACTTATGTCTTTTCTCTATATTATCTTTATTATTATATTAAGTTCTAAGACTACAACACTATCCAAATATGGAATTTTGAACCAGTTTCAGAACATACTATTGGTATAATTTAATAGGGGATTAGATATGCACATATTTTTTCATCAAGAATTGTACACTAGGATTTAGATATGGACACCGGAGAGGGAGTTTTCTTTATAACTCGGCTATAATTTCTCAGATTTCATTTAATTGGCTGCAACCCTTTTTGCGACCCACTGCTGGGCACGGGTCTCTCCCCCCTATTGGGGAGGCCTGGAGCCTCATTTAATTATGTGGATATAAACTAAATACAAGTCTATGCGTGATTTCTGTAGAAACTACCCAAAAAAGATAAAAAGAGAAATACCATATAAACAGATTTTATATATTTTTTAGGTCTACTTGATTTATTTACACATTTCATTTCATCATCATTATTTTATTATAAGAATAAGAACATGATAAGAAATGGGAAAAAGTATCTGCATACATTTCTCTTAAGCAACATACATAAATATTCTTAACGTAAGAGCATTGTGTCTTTTAGGAAAAATGTGGGGAAACTCGAGTCGCAGAATGTACAGAATGTACAGTCCGCGCCTTCATCGATCATCTCCATTATCTTCAATAGCACGCTTGATGGTCCCTACTTAAGTGAGAAGGATTTAAGCTAATTCAATAGCGGATTTCATATGCTATTGCAGATGTAAAATAAGTGATAAAGCACACAACAACTTTTTGAAGCGATTGTGCATGCGAGGCTTTGAATCTGAGCTCCTTTGAGTTTGCTATCTTAACCAAGTGGTTACCACTGAAGTAGATGGTTGCGACCCTTTTCACGTCCCACTGCTGATAACAGGCCTTTCCCCATTATTTATTAGGGAGGCCTGGAGCTTACCCTACCGCGCTACTCCTAATGGGTTGGTGGAGTAGCTCTCTAGTAGTTAGATACTACAAAATAAGTACCTTTGGCCTACAGCTATAATTATACATTACATAAACAGAATTTTTATTGATCATGAACGCTTGATGGTGCCCAATTAAGTAAGAAAGCACTAAAGCAAGTGAGTAATTTGCAAATAACAATTTTTTTTAATTCAAATTCAAGTACTACAAAAGAGAAGGAGAGAAAAAGAGAGAGGAAGATATACTGTAAAGTAAGTACATTTTTGCCTACTTGATATTCTAATACATTTTATTATCAAACTTTAATTATAAGAAAAAAACAACAAAATAAGTTTTGTAGGTCTGAGTGCGCGCGAGGATACAAATCTGATCTCCTTCGAGAGTTCGGTGTTTTAACCACTGTAGTTGTTAGATTCTATAAAATAAGTACAATTTGGCCTCATAAATTGCATCATCAAACTTTTAATACTAAAAAACCATAAACATGATAAGAAATGTACACAAAAATATGTTCATATATTTCTCTTAAGCAATATACATAAATATTCTTGACGTCGGAGTATTGCGCCTTCAAGGGAAAAATGTGGGGCATCTTGAGCCTCAGAATGATTGTACAACAGCGGAACGATGCCGCCCTCACTCGATTTATTCTTCTATTGACCATCTTCATTGTTTTCAATGGAACCCTGAAAATGAGAAATTGGACATAATCTTAGAATAAATACGTATAGAATGAGTGTCTTCATACAAGCGCGCTGTCAAAATTGAAGCACTAAATAGATTCCTGCAGCTGTCACACCTGACAAACAAAATATTTTTATTTTGACCAAATTAACTATAAAATACTACAAAATATTGTAAACACTGTGAAAAGTTATTTTATTAGATTTCTTTTATTTTTAAAAAGTGTTGTGATAAAATTTAACCTTAAGTCTTACGGAGTGTGTTAGTTTGGTGCATGCTTCAATTTGGGCGCGTGAACTTGGTTTCTATAATGTAATTGTAATTATTCTAAGCACATAACAAATTTTGTAAATAAATCGATGTGCGCGCGAGAATGTGAATCTGAGATCCCGACGTTGGGGTTCAGTATTTTAATTATTTGGTTACCTCTGTAGTAGCTCAGTAACAAGAAATTCTTCTTTCGTAGTAGCTACTGTGTATACTTTTACATTTCATACTAAAAAAGCATCAAAATGGGACACAAATATATCTTCATATATTTCTCTTAAGTAATTCCCATAAATATTTTTAAAGAACGCAATACTCCTAGTATTGCGCCTTCAAGGGAAAAATGTGGAGCAACTCGAGCCACAGAATATTTGTACAACAGCGGAACGACGCCATCCTCGCATGAATTGCTCCTCCATTGATCATCTGCATTATCTTCAATGGCACGCTTTATGGAGGCAGAAATGTAATTTAGTTCCGCTAATAATTGCCGAGTACATCTTTTAGTCTGAAGGTTCAATAGACTTTATAATGCCCCAATGCTCGAAAAGGTCCTCCTCTAGTAAGATTTAGGCTATAGATCAATAAGCTGGCAAAATGCGAAGAAGCAATAAGTGCAATAATGCAAACTTTCAAATACGAAAATCTAGGGCTGCTGAACGTATTACTGGAAGAAGCTTACGCTGCCGTGTATAACAACGAAACGGGCCAAATACTACATGGCGAAATGAAGCTCGATATTGAAGATCCTCAAAAGTGCATTTAATTTCTCATTGCTCGGAAAACTTTCTCAAGTGAAAAGGATTCAAGCCATAATCCATCGTCAACTAAGTGAGAGTACAAGGATTTGATGAACCATAACCGTTTATGCTCTTATAAAGTTTCGCTGCTTTCGAGCAGCGATGGCCGAGCGGTAAAGAGCGCGGTTTACGACACGGAGATGCCTCTGACAAAGAAATTTTTTAATTGCGTATTTAGAGAAAATATTGCGATATTTATTGTACCACTATGTTTTCCATCTTCTGAGATTAATTCATTTCTCAAAATCATTATGTTCAATAATCCGCACTTGGCTAGCGTGGAGGACTATGGCCTGAATCACTTTCAGGAGGAGACCTGTGCCAGCAATGGGACATATAAAAGGTCCGCACTACAATAACCGCACATTCTCACCTTCACCCAAAATAAATAAAAAAGTGCCATATGTCTATACCATAGAGCAATGGATAAATATTATTATGTACATCAACACTTTGCTTCGTTCCGCAAAACGACTGTAGAGGAGCGGAACGATACGGATCGTCCTGGGTTGAATATCTTCGCTATAGATCATCTTCATTATCTTTAATGGCTTGTGTTTCTTTTGTGTCATTTTGTATGGTTTCACTAGCAACAACCCTATTTGTATTATATATATATAGAGGGATTTAGACCATATTATTATCTATTAATTCCATCTCGAATTGAAATGAAAATATTTTATTCACAGTGCAGTTTCTTACAAACTCATAGTAAACGTTATTTTACGGATTCGTATAGGTCTCTCTGCCGACTCGTTGTCGGACGAAACTACAGTTCTGCCTGAAAATATTGTATACTACCTATTGTATACAATAATTATAATTGGTTTACTTCGGTTTACTTACAGAATAGCTTTGGGACCCAAAAGAACATTATTAGCCCTCGTACCGAAGAATACTTTCACACAGCATTCGGGCATGATAACGCCTTAGCCCTCTCGTACCGATAAACTGTCCAGCATCAGGATTCTGCGATCTTTTATACTAAACGTCCTAGGTTTCAAATCTACGTTACAAAGTCAATATAACATCTAGTTATTAATAATCGTATATTAAATTATACGTGTGTGCCTATTATATTTGTTGTTGAATTATTAATTCACCTATATTTATTTACATTATAAAATAGTATATTGATATTTATGATAAGAGTACATTTTTAAGATGTGTTATGAATGATGTTTTTGATTCTTTAGGTTGTCTATGGTATGGTACTCGTATGCAACAGTAGTCAATTTATTTTTCTAGTATATAATATCTAGCTGCTTCGAAAGTAAAATTTTTATATTTACATTTTTCTTTTACATTTTTAAATACAAGTAGATAAGTAATATGGCTATATTATAAGTAAGCGATGGCTGAGTGGTAATAAGCCGCGGTCTTTGACGCGACCGATCTCGGGTAAAAATCCTCGGCGCGCACCTTTGATTAAGAAATTCAATTGGTTTTTATGTTATCTCAAAACCGACCAGTTGTAAGCTGAACTCACTTTAATATACGAAACAAAAACGCATTTTTTTTCAAATATTTACATATACAGATACAGTGATCAGAGGGCCCGCTCTGTGCGCCCGTATCCGAAACTAAGTGAATTTAGGGCCTCATTTTTGGATAAGACTGAAGAAATTCTAGCAATATTATTCATTCAGTAGCTTAATGTCATCAATGACAACGCTTATCTTAATAATTTCTGAAAAAAAAAACGATCTGAGTATGCCAAAAATGATTCCGAAAATGTTAGAACTTACGGACGGATGCTTACAGAGTAGGCCCTCTGTAGTCCCATGAATTTTCTGCGTAAGTACCTATTACACGCACATATATTATTATGTTTTAGTGCTAAAAGAAATTGTTTAAATAAAATTGGACCTCATGTATTTCCACCCTACATGTCTTCTTAAAATTTGGTAACAGTTCCCTAAATATATCGATTTGTAACAAAAACGAGGGGTTGCACGCGGGGTGAATGCCCCTGTCACTGCACATTCACCCGCCATATTGGTTGGGGTTCCTACGTCACTAATGGAGTAGCGCCGGCTAAAATATGAGCCCATTCTCCTCTTCATACGTTGAAAAACAGCCGGAACTCCAGAAATCATTTCCAAAGTTAAATCTAGCGTAAGTTCGCTCGTTTAATAAATGTAACCAGAAATGTTATTCAGGACTAGTGATTTAAGCAAAATGTGCGAATAGAATTATCCTGAGGAGAGTAATTTTCAATTTTACATAGATTTTGTAGGTACTTGGATGCTTGCATTCATAGCAGAGTGGGGGATTATCTAGCCAACGAATGAAGTTTGCATATATGAGAAAAAATAATACTGAATTATTAAACTGAGAGCGGTTTCAATCCACAAATTAGTTTAAGTAGATAACGTTTGGATTTTAAACTGAAATATTTTGGAATAATATTATGAAAGACCTTGTAGACCGTACGCTTGAAAGAAAAATAATAATTGTTTCATATTAGGAATACAAAATATTCGCTTAACGAATTTTTCTTTTCTTGTTATCGTCTTAAGGTACCCAATTGGACTAGATAACATCTAGTCCAGTCCAGTCTAGCTGAGAGAAACAAAGGCGGCGGAAAAACCTCCTAACAGCACTCTTTTCTACTACTTTGTGGTTTGAATTGGTATCCTTTAGTATAATTGATTATATGCTTCTTTAATGCGGAATGGAACGGATCTGACGATACGATGGTGGCAAGCACCAAATTTTTATGAAACATTAAAACGCGGCACGGATCTGACGGATCTGACGAAACGATGGTGGCAAGCATCAAGTTTTTTTTTAAACATGGAAACGCGCTCCTTTTCGTAAATCATTTTACTCTAGCAAAATTGCTAAGCGTACTGTAGCCTGTAGCAGCAAGATTAAATTGTACTGTTATTTGAATGATATCAAAAGAAACATTTATCTATAAATAACTAGTTAAATAAATAAAGTTTCGTAAAAAATGTGAGTGCTTCTTTAAGCTTTTCTTTAAATCCGAAACGTTCACATCGAATGTTTGATTCAATAAATCTTTCTCCGTTTCGCTTTAACTTGTGTACGCTTTACGTTTGTAAATAAGATAATATAAAACATACATTTCTGTCGATTTTAGTATTCCAATACCAGTTCAGTTGGCTTAAATGTTTAACAATATGTGTGACTAGTATCAGGGTAATAAAATTAAATAATCTTATGTAACAAAAATCATGAATGGGTGACCGCTAGTGGCAAAAAATTTCATGCGCGTTTCCGTGCTTCGGAAGGCACATTAAGCCGTCGGTCCCGGTTGTTGTCGATAGATAACAGTCGTTAATCCTTGTCGGAGGCCTTATGGGCGGTTTGAAAACATACGCCAGCGGGTTGGCCACTAACCCGCATCTCCACCAACCCGCATTGGAGCAGCGTGGTGGAGTAAGCTCCAGGCCTCCCCAATAATGGGGAGAGACCCGTGCCCAGCAGTGGGACGAAAAAAGGGTTGCGGCCAATAATCATGAATAAGTGTTGCTTTCTTAAATATTTTTTTCCTCTTAAACCAAATACACATTGTAACATCTTAGAAATTATACACAGACTGAGACTAGTTCTGCTTTGATATTGTTGATTTTCACTGGCGACATAGTCGTAAATTTGCTGCGAAGTAGTCCTAGATAAACATAGAAGCTAAAATGAAAATGAAGCTCGAGCACAAAATTGAACGTCAAGTTTGCACAGATCTCTGCACAAACAGGGCCCAGAAAAATAGGGATGATATTATTTTGGTGCGTGCCACAATATATTGTTTGAGTCTCAATCTAAGTGGGCCGATTTGTTTTAGATACGGGGAATTTAGTAGAAGTGGGTTCTGGGCCAGAAGGATAAAACGAAAAGCCGTAGCCGGTGCAGGCGTTCAGTGAAACGTTTCATATGTAAATGGCTTCGAAAACTGTGTGAGCTTTCCGGCGACCACTCGTCGATCGCCCATGGATCGTGGGCCTACGAAAGTTTTCGACGCAGCCGCGCAGTGCGAACTCGATATTGAATAGATACAAAAATTCATATATTAACATTTTCCATTTTCGTTTATTCTAAATATATCAGTGATCGATTTTATTTGCTTAATTTAGCGAGAGCTAATGTGATTTAGAGGTAAGTAAACATTTTATACATTTTGGATGGCACAGGACTATATTAGAATTCGAGGTAAAAGCATTTGTTATACATAACAGGAATTTAGCAGAAGTGAGTTTTGGGAGTTCATTCGGACAAAACAACAACGACGGTCATTCCAAAGTTACTGTATCAGAGAAATAAAATTAAAAAGTATTACGTAATAACATGTAATAACGATCATTAAGGTAACACATTTCCGGAGGAAATAGGGAGATTTTTCAAAGTTCCTCTTAACCCTAAAAATACAATGTAGCATCTTAGAAATCCTACTCAGACTAAGATACTAGTTATGCTTTGATATTGTTGACTTTCACTGGCGACATAGTCGTAAATTTGCTGGGCTAGATAAACATACTTAGAAGCTAAAATGAAAATGAAGCTCGAAGACAAAATTGATCGTTAAGTTTGCACAGATCTCTGCATAAACAGGGCCCCGAAAAATATGGATGACATTATATTGTCGCATGCTAGAATATATTGTTTGAGTCTCAATCTAATACTTACATATAAAACCTAAATGTCATATTTTTACATTGTTATCATTAATTAAAAATATATCAGCGATTAGCTTATTTGAAATTAGTGAGTGAAAATTTTGATGGCACGGGACAATATAAAAAAATATCGTCTCAACGAGGTTAAAGTATTTGTTATAGTAAACAGGAATTTAGCACAAGTGAGTTTTGAAAGTTCAGTGGGATAAAACGACAAACCGGTGCGGGCACTCAGTAACGAGAGTAAAACTATTTGACACTCTTTTTCGGGTTTGAGTCCTTTTATTTTAATCTGTTTTTCAATTTTATTTACCTTCAGAATTGATAATTTATTGAATACTTGTTAGTACGGATTTCTGCATAAACAACCAAATTAGAGGCTTAAAGTATACGAAATTTTGCCGATTTAGCTGATTTTACATATGAAATTTTGTAGTTTTTTTTCTGACTGATTTTCTGACGGCCACTTTTTCATTTTTATTACGTTGTTTTGCTTAATAGACCTGAAGACGGTGACAGTTTTGTGAATTTTACTGTAATAGGTATAGAATATTACATATTTCCCAATCATTTTAAAACTTAAAGGAACGAAAAAATTATATGCTATGTATTGCTGTAAAAATTACATGCAGAGTAAATTAGTCACTTTTTGTGACTCTCATAAAAAAAAACATTAGTACATTAAAATAAAATAAAATAAAATTTTGAGAGAAAATGGGCCAGAAATTACATTTGATTTCGGCAAATTGGAATAATCTTTCATAAAATTTCATGTGTTAATTCAGGTAAATCAGCGAAATCGGCAAAATTTCGTATACGTCCTCTTAAGTGAAATAAATATATAATAAGTCCAAATCAAATGAATACTAAACATATTTTTTTATATTGTATTTAGCAGATGATGGTTGTGGACTAGTCGGATAAGTCGAGAAGCAAGCAAGTGCAGGCGTTCTGTATATTTCATATTATGCAAATAGCTTCGCAATCTGCAGGAGCATTTCGGCGATCAGCCATTGGACCCGGATGGATCGCGCTTTCTAGAAACTTTACAACTATTCATGTTTTTCGCATTTGCAGATCATATTAAATTTGACAAATACAAAGACTTTTATTTGGGCAAATATAGGTTTCAACCTTAGAGCATCAAGGTATGACAGGTATGACAGTGAGTCAGTAACTTTGATGCCTGAAGGGTGAGTCAGTAACTTTGATGCTCTAAGGTATCAACAAATAAGTGCTTATAAATTTAGTTCGCCATATAAGTTACGCAATTCATGCGTTTATTGCCTTCGTAATCTGCAGGAGCGTTCCATCGATCGCCGATTGATCGCGGCCTATCGCAGCGCTTCGAGACGGACGACATACAATACATGTGTCTTCCAAGAGTTCCAGTGCATTGTGCAGCTCAGCATAGAGTACTGAGTACAATACAATTTGAAACTTCATGTTCTTGTGTTAGAGCCTTATCATCTTCAATTTTAATTAGTTTCAATTAGATTTATTTTATAGTTCTTTGCTGCAAAAAGAAAACCAGAAAAGGATGATATTTATAACGTTTCATATTTAAATGGCTTCTTAATCTACAGGAGCGTTCCAACGACCAGCCATCGATCGCCGATGGATCGCGGCCCTTCGAAAGTTCTCAACGCCGTGCGAACTCGTTGCGAGTAAACAACAATCTAAAACTTTGTGTTTTGTTCTTCGATCTATTATTTTACAGTGTTTTTTGTTTATATAAAGAACAAAGTTGTCCAAGTATTTTAATTTGAAAGTTATTAGTCCTGATTGAATTTTATTGCCAGACATAAACATTTGGAAGATTTTGAGCTACGAAGTATAACTATAGGCGACGCGTAATTGTTTTTAATATTGTTTTATTAAGTTCTCGGTCAGTGAGCGCTTACATAATAATACATGACGTCATTTACACTGGTAGAATGAATGGAGTAAAATAATTGATTTCTTCTAAGTTCCCTATATGGGTATACAAACATTCGCAGAGGACTTGTTGTCAAATCATTAAAAAGGTTAATGTATAATGAATCTATAGCGCTGTTCTATATTCATATAAAATAACATGACTCTGATTCACTCAAGATAGCACAGTCTAAACTGCAGAAAGCACATATTACCTAATACGAAATTTGGGCAGTGAGTTCTTTATCTGCTCTGAGAGGATATTTTCTTGATATTTCATTACTAAGGGGCATAATTGGGATCAAAAGTTTCGTTGAAAATCCAACAATTTTATAGCAAGTTTAATGAAAGTTAATATTAAGCGTTTTGGATAAAAAAACATGTGTCTAGCGAGAGTCTAGATCTAGAAGCATTTAAAAAACCAATCACCGACGCGCCACGTAGATACATCCTGTTTATTTTAATAACTACTTTTTAGGGTTCCGTAGCCAAATTGCAAAAAACGGAACCCTTATAGATTCGTGATGTCTGTCTGTCTGTCTGTCCGTCCGTATGTCACAGCCACTTTTTACCGAAACTATAAGAATTATACTGTTGAAACTCGGTACGTAGATGTATTCTGTGAATCACATTAAGATTTTTATACAAAAATAGAAAAAAGCAATAAATTTTGAGGTTCCCCATGCTTAGAACTGAAACTCAATTTTTTTTTCATCAAACCCATAACGTGTGGCGTATCTATGGATAGGTCTTCAAAAATGATATTGAGGTTTTTAATATAATTTTTTTCTAAACTGAATAGTTTGCGCGAGAGACACTTCCAAAGTGGTAAAATGTGTCCCCCCCCTGTAACTTCTAAAATAAGAGAATGATAAAACTAAAAAAATATATATGATATACATTACGATGCAAACTTCCACCGAAAATTGGTTTGAACGATATCTAGTAAGTAGTTTTTTTAATACGTCATAAATCGTAAACCACAATTTGGCAACCGCAAAACCGCAAAACCGCAACCCTTTTGCGTCCCACTGCTGGGCACGGGTCTCTCCCCCTTATTGGGGAGGCCTGGAGCTTACTCCACCACGCTGCTCCAATGCGGGTTGGTGGAGAATAAAATAAATATTTAAGAGGCTCCCATACAATAAACGTGATTTTTTATAGATAATGGTACGGAACCCTTCGTGCGTGAGTCCGACACGCACTTGGCCGGTTTTTTTTGTAGAGCTTAACATGAATAGATATAGCTTTGAAACATCTATCCTTTGCAAATATTTTCATATTATGTCTATTGCAATTTTAATTATGCAGTGCTTTTAGTAATAGTTAAGTGCTTTCCTACACTGAGAGACGCGATGCCAACTATTTTGCTAAATAGGTAGTTTAGTGTAGTGCACGTATAAGCTCTTAGATAGTTCGTTAACTGTTCTTATGTAAGTGAAATTATGTCGATACGCGGGTAATGTAGGTATCGGAGTTACAATATAAACAGTTTGAAAGTTTCTTATATTTAAGGGAAGTGGGTTTAAATCAGTCAATGTCACATTTTATAAAAAGAAGCTTCTTGGAATTGTTTTACCTAACGGGGATATAAGTATTATTGGAAACAAAAAACAAAATTACTTGGCAAGCCACGTGCATGAAATGAGGTGAAATAATAATATGGTCGCTGTCATAGACTTAGGATATACTTCTAAGTCTAATAGCCGTAGCCTCTCCCTTACTCCCACCCAGGTATCTTGAGTCTAGTACAGTTACGTTGCTATTACTACGGTAAAGAGTAAATACAAATTGAATAGGTATTTTTTATTAAATTAATTCGTTAATAATATAAGGTTGTCCACCAATCCGCACTTGGCCAGCGTGGTGGACTATGGCCTAAATCCCTCTCACTTGTGGAGGAGACCTGTGCCCAGCAGTAGGACATAAAAAAAAGGTTGAAAAAAAATAATATAAGGTTGAAAAAACCAAAAACGGAAGAAATACATATGCATTTTAATTTTATTGCAATTACATAATACTTTTGTAATTTATTTAGTTAATATCTTTCACTATTTCATCTCAAAGACGTGCTACACTTCCGGTTGGATTATCTGATAACGATTTCCCGGTAAACGTTGAGTCAATAGTCGGTTTGGCGAAATAGTACAGCTGAGTTCCCAAGCACGATTCCCAGGCAAAGGTAAGTAAACTCAGATAAGGGCGGAAGTGAGGCCAACGTTCTCGTTCCGACGTTGATAAAGCTACACCTGACGACTCGCTATACACACAAAAATATGTACGCCTGGTACCTATTGTCAATCGCTTGTAACAAATGCTTAGTTATTTGGTCTATGATTTGCCGGTATTAGGAACTTAATTGTTTCATGTACTTGTAAGAAATAATATTAAAATACCGTACTATAAAAATAAATATATTATTAGTTAATTTAATAATAATGTCGTTCTTTTCTTAAGGGTAGGAAATTATGTGATAAAGACAAAGACAAAATTGTTAGTATTTTTAACGCGATTACTTCGAAAAAGTTATCCCAATGAATTTATTTAATTAGGCCATCATGCTTTAAAGCACAAATAAAAAAGGCTTTGATGATTAAAAATAACAGTTTCATAAAGAATGCTTTTCATAATACATATTATATGAAATGAGTGCGATTTATTACATTTTAAGTAGAGGTATAGTAATAGAATTTCTTTGACAAAGGAAATGTTTGGCAGTAACATAACTGTTCTAAATTTAGACTAACCGACTGTTAACGTAACTGATTTCCTTCCTTTAATGCATTTTAGTTTTTATATAAGCGTGTAAAATATACAGCAAAAATTGCATACCTTTTTATAATAAATTGAATACTCGCAGTCCAATTCTTCATTACTTTTTACCTTCTGGATATTTAATTATCTTAATAAGCTCCTATACGCGAGTACGTCTCTTGAACGACTTTACTTATTCCTGCATAAACAGTTCTCAATACACATATAATTAAATTCCACATTATTGAGTACTTTGCCATTTCTGTTGTAAAATATTAGTGTTCTTAGTAATGAAAAATTGTATTATTATTATTTTGTATTTCTTCTTCAAACTTCACGGGTCGAAGATGGTGTTTAAAAGGCACGGTTATTTGGAAGGCTTGGGATAATGTATGTAGGTCTGACACCTACAGGATCTTTCGAGACACTGCCGTTTTTATGTGGTTACATGCATATATTTATAATTTTTATATAATTACTATTTATTTTTGATATAAGGAAGTATGCATTGGAATCAGTTGTGTATTTGAAAACTAAATCAATGATATTTATGAGATAGAGTGGATCTTGGAAAATAGCATAGCGTAGTTTTTATCACTAAAAATAGACTTAAAGGGGTTGAAATAAGGGATGGCGATAATAACCGAATTCGACGCGCGCGGAGCCGCGACCGGAAACGTAGGCTTTTGAAAAATACTGAAATTTATTAAACCTACTCAGTACGTCAAGAAGAGGCAGAAAAATAAATAAATAATAAACAACGTTTCACACTAATAGCCCCACAGCAGAGTAGGGAAGATACACTTTGTGTCGTGGGTACCATGGACACATACAAAGACAGAAACACAAACACCCAGACCGAGAATAGAAATTTAAACCCATCATTCAAATTTCTGCATCGCCGGGAATCGAACCCGCGATCGGCCGATCGGCAGTCCGGCATGGTTACCATTGCGCCATACGGGTCGTCGAAATGTACAACTATTCAACTTTATTTCCTCAATATCTTTCAACATAACATGTCGTTAATCAAAACTTTTATAAAAGATGTACGTGAAGAAGTATGTCAGAAGACAAACAGAGATAAGTACCTAAACGGACGCAAGTTCTAAGAGCTACAAGGTTTTCTGTAGTTTCGTACAAGGGTAATAAATCACTCTAAGGACTATTCTATCCCGAATACCTACCTCAAAACTTAAAGGCGGGAAATATAATAAAATAATAAGAGATTGAAATATTTTGGAAAAAAAAATCAACATTCATCCAGTTTTCTAAAAATAAGTTATAATTTTAATTTTATTTTGTACACGTGATTCGGCCCGGTTTCGTTCGGCTGATTTGAGTTTTGAATATTATAACTATCTTTCCCAAAGGAACAGTAAATTATTCGGGATAAAAAGTAGCCTATGTGCTTTTCCAGAGTATAATATATCTCTGTGGCCAAATTTTATACATCCAAACTATCGAATTAATAATATGTATATGTAAGTATAGATCAAGAGCTTTATTTAACAGCTCTTAGTTGGTAGCTCTTATTATTCCGTAAAGAAATAATTCGAGTTGATTGATGTTATAAATACACACAGAGTATAATGGTTATGTCGTTTCTAATTGAGATACAGGATATTGCTTTGGGGTAACTCAGTGGATTCTAGTAAAGCCTTTATTATTCAAAAACGCTGCGTTCGTGTAATCTGTGGAGCTCCTCCCCAAAACGAGTTGCAAGCATCTTTTTAAACGATTAAAAATATTAACATTAACCAGCATTATACATCAACGAAGTACCTATGTGTATAACGTAGTGTTTAATTTCTCTATGCCTATGTGTTTTTGTAACGTCACCCACATGCAATTGTTTTAAAAGAAAAAGGAACATTGCAATTTCTTGACACGATATTCAGAAAAACCGAGCTTACCGCTTTCTAGGACAGCTTTGCGTTCAAGGAATTCATATCGTAATAATATGTGTGTGAAAATATATAGGGCATATCGTAATTAGACACCAGATAAGTTTAAAATCTTGTCTTTGCATAATAAAAAAAAAGTTAAGTATATCAGTGACTTGCTGAAAAACTTAGACTAAGAATAATGTACTTACGAAAAATGTATTTATACGCTTAGAGTAAGTACATTATTCTTAGTCTAAGGCTTAGAGAGTTCATAAATTGACTAATTTTAATTATCTGTAATTATTATATTTTGACATAAAATTTAAATATTAAATTTTGACATATTTATAGTAAACCTTGCTGACATGATAACTCGTACAAGTGACAATTAACTTTACTTTAAAATATGTATACTAATTAATACCTCTTGACTACATTAAAATAATGATCATGGTGAATGTTGATTATTAAATATTACCAATAATAAGTTTTAATCTGTGTTTTATAATTACGTAGGATTTTAAAGTAAAATGCCTGTTAAAATGCATGGTTTTTTGCCCAAATGAGGCAAATGCAATGCAAATTTAGTAGTTTATATATTTTTGTAATAATTTAATTTCAAATAATGTTAATAGTAAACTTTGCACACCAATGTTTATGTTATGTTATTTATTTTTCTTTTTTGTAAATTTGCTCACTAAATTTTGCTTAATGTGAGATATTATATTACCTAAAAACCCAATTACCTACTCATGTACCACATTTTGGCAAATAAATAATTTCAATATCAATAGCTATTTCTATAAAATCTCACATACTTCTAATAAATAAAAACAAATTTTTTTTTTCAGCTGAGGCCCGCGGTTTTGCCCACGCTAAAATAATCGAATACATTAAAATGGATATTCCGCAGATCTTCCTGAGATGTTTTACGCGGTAAAAGTATCGTAGCCTATGCTCTGCAACCTCCTGAAAACCTCCACGCACAAAAATCATTTCTTATGATCACTCCATCGCGTGTGAAAGACGGATAAACAAACACACTTTCGCATTTTAAATGCAAAGTGTGTCTAGATTATCCTTCAATATAATATGTTGTTAATCAAGACTTCTACAAGATTATAGAAGATTATACAAGACCTATACTCGTACGTGTACAGAACACTGAGAACACAGAGATAAAAACAGACGTAAGTTCTAAGAGCAACAAGGTTCACCACAGTTTTGTGGAACGCTAATATAAATATATCATGCTAAAAACTATTCCAGGCCAAACACCTCGATGCTTAAGGATGGGAATTGAAATAAAATACCTACGAGGGGATTGAAATCTTTTCTCACAGTTTCGGGGTTTTTGGTAATGCCTACAAGCCAATTCACAATTTGTTCGTGACATCAAAATTCAGTAAGGAAAAAAGTTTAACAAAGATATCTCGTGTTTCCACGATAACAAAACGATTGCTTGTTTTGATTAATTTCGTTAGGATACATTACAATAATATAAAAATTGCCGATTGTACGCCATTTTATAAGTACACTTTTTTAATACACCGATTTCCAACTAAATTACCATTCGCCTGACGCCTCCCAGCCATTCGCTCATTTTTCTTCAATTAGTATTTTCAATAAATAATTCTATTCGTATAAAATGATGAGGATAAACAGAGATAAATAAATGGACAAGTTCTAAGAGGAACAAGACTAACTATAGTTTCGTGGAAGGGTTATAAATCACACTAAGAACTATTCCAGGCCGAACAACTCGATGCTTAAGGGTGGAAATTGAAATAAAATACCTACGAGGAGGTTGAAATTTTTTCTAATAGATTCAAGGTTTTTGATAATGCCTACGAGGTAATTCACAATTTGTTCGTGATATCTTAGTTTAAAATGGAAAACTGTTTAAGCGAAATTAACGTGTTTCTACTATAAAGAATGCTGAGTGTACGCTATTCTACAAGTACACTTTTCTAGTACACCACTTCGCAAAAAATTACCATTTGCTCATATGTTCTTTAATTAACAAGAAAGGAAGCTTTCCGAGTGCAAAAAAACTCAATGTCGAAATTTACATTTCTTTTCAATAATATTCGTATAGAATTCTAAAAATAGACACAGATAAATAAATGGTCAAGTTCTGAGAGGAACAAGGCTTATAAATCACGCTAAGAACTATTTCAGGCCGAACACCTCGTTGCTTAAGGGTGGAAATTGAAATAAAATACCTTCGAGGCGAACAAAATCTTTTCTTACGCTTTCAGGGTTTTCGCGTCAACTGTTTCGCTTTTAGCGGTCTTTTGATGTGATTTCTTTTAGAACACATATCAAAGAGTCTACGACATTTTACATAATATTTATACTTTAACAGTTTTGTATTTAAAAGTAAACCGAAAAAGCGAATATCGACTTCCTTGACTTGATCGTATCTTAATTAATTAAAGTAACATTTATAACTTTTTCGTGCCCGATATGTTAATATGTAGAGTATTTTTACATAGGTAAGTACAATGACGTTTTTATATAGTTCGTAAAGTACAGGACTTAAATTAATATCTTGTATCTCAATGTACAACACCATTTACATAAATACTGATCTAGTACCTAATTGGGATATGGGATCTCTAAAAAATATCCTTTGCTCATATTCTTTTCTTTATTTATTTTTATTTATTTATTTAGTACACAAAGATATTATAAGACACGACAACAGAAGAGAAATATGTACAGGGTACTGCTTATTTCTAAAAGAAATTTCTTCCAGCAGCACCAGGAATGGATAGAAGATGTGAAAAAAAAGACAAATTTAGTGTGTACAGAAAAGAATAATAATTAAATATAACCGTACCAAAGTAAAAAAAAACAATAATAATACATACAAACATAAATACATATATACATGCATACATACACATAGATACATACATACCGTGAAACCTTACATCTTTGCCCACATATTTGGGTTTTTTTCAACTAAAAAAAAAATATATACACTCTTTATTGAGGGCTATTAAAGTTTTAAACGAAGCTCTCTGAAAAGAATATACTCTCAAAAGTAGGTGACATAATTTCTAACAGATGCTGAGAAAATAACAAAAACACACGTCGGCAAAGTTATCTCCACTTTCTTACATTTTTGCCCATCCTGAATTTCTCAGCAATTATAAGTTCTATGACTTTGATTTTAAGATATATTGTTGGCAAATGTGCAAAATTGTATACTATTACTATTTTAAATAAATAGAAGCTTATTTTAAGTTTTATTGGTGGTGGGCAATGTTATCATCACATTTAGTCACACTTTCATACTAAGGGATTTGAGGTGCTAAGGCTGTGCATCAGATGACAGGAAAATAATAAACTGATTTTGGGGTAATTTTTATTGGACTTCGTAAGTATAGTTTTTCAAGTTCGTAATTATTATATAATCATAATCTAATTTCCCTTGAGTTCAGTATAGTTTTTGTAATTCCTGGCACCGAGGCGTCTTCGGCTTTTTTTGTTAGGTTTGACCATCCTGCAAACAAATAGAGAAAAAAACCATGTTAGTACTTACAGAAAATTATCTGCAAACTAATTTGCAGCGTCAATCTTAATTAATCAATTAAGCCTATTCAATGCACACAATCAAACAAGCAAATCTTTCCTCATTATATATTGTTATTTTATATTATAAAACATACGTATATAAAACAGTAGTTATATAGTTTTCAGAACTGTAGTTAATAGTAGCAGTAGTGTCCAGTTAACACTACGTACCTAGTTATTGTTATATTGTTTTTTACACATGTATATTTTTTATGTTAATATAAGTATTTCTATAAATTTATAAGTTATTATGTATTTTATTTATTTATTACCTCTACATATTTGTGTCCTTTAAGACAAAATCGCATTTAGCAGTAGCACTAAGCGTGTCCCAGACTGACACGAGCAAGAAAGAAGATGATCAGTGGTGGAGGCGATCATTCAAAAATAAAATATTATTTAATAATGACACGCAACATTGCAGGGCGCATCAGTCTATATGTAGGTACATGCATATTTCCTTCTATTTTTTAAATAGTGCCAACCCTAAGCACATTTTTGAGCTGCGCAATGTTGTCGACCTCAGTCTACAAAATTGCTTACAACATTGCCCACACAATTTTCTCACTAAATAAGACGAGTGTAAGAAAAATACCATGATTAGAAGCAGCAACAATTAATACTCTACACATAAATAATAATGAATCTTACCTGCGCAGCGTTTCTTGGCGATGCGGGACGCAAATCTCCAATAACGTTTTTGCACCACCTCCGACAATGTCACTTTGACGGCAGCTGACAGATGACTGAATGAAGTTAACTGTGCTTGTAGTAGTCAGTGTTGCCAAACAGATATTCTAGTTTCCTCTAGACGTCACACAAAGCTGCCATTTGTTAAAATGAAAATTCTATTGGTAGTTTCAGTTAATTTTCGTGTTCTGGCAAAGATGTCCCCCAAGGGCAAAGTAGTAAGGTTTCACGGTACATACATACAAACATACATACATACATACAAACATACATACATACATACAATTTGTTTAAATGAAAAATAATAATAAAGTACAACTAACCTTTTCTTTAATAATTTAGAAAGGAAACCTAGTGCTGTTTTTCCGGGTATTGTTTATTTTAAGATTCATCATAATTAGACAAACGTTGCGATATACTTATAACAGGTTTCTTTTCTTAGACGTCTTATTTCGATGAAGTTTTGACAACTAATCTGGACAAGAATTTTGATACACATACTTCAACTCAGTTGTGCGCGCGGCGCTATGTGTGGGTAAACCTGTATATACACAGTGACTTTGTGTGCGTGACAAGAGGGACAGTGAAGTTGCTCGGACGATCACGGCCGCGTCACTGTCACACAAATTAAAGCTGCATAATTACTAGCCCACGCACACATAGCGCCGCGCGCACAACTGAGTTGAAGTATCTGTACCTTCCTGCTTCAGTTTTTAATTTATTTGTCGAAGGCCCTTTCTAAGTGTTCCGTTGATGTTTCCTTTCTTGAAAACATCTCAATGAGACTACCCTTTGCTATTTTACATGTAAACAGTTCTCGCCTAGACGGGTCAGGCGTAAGCCGATTTCCAATAAAATGCCCATTCATTCGCAGCCAATACTGGTTTCCTTGATCTGTACTCTAGGAAAATGCTTTAAAGACGTGTTTGTGTAACGAATTATCCTTGAAATGAAATTCGATTTTAATTTATTTTTGTAATTAATGTCATTATTTTTTATTTTTGTTTTGTTTTATTTTAAACTTTATTAAAATACAGAATGTCATGACAAATAATATGGGAAAGGATTGCAATATTTTCTTGGTTTATTTTAGACTTTAATTTGCCTAATGATTATATGTTACTTGAAAAAAATTCAATGTGACGATTTATTCTAAAAGTAAACTGCTTTGCGAAGAATGAAACGATTTCCAAAATACTAAAGTTTCGAAATCTATGCGGCAAAACTTTGTAAAAGTACAGTATTTAAAAACTAAAAAAAATTTAATATTCGAAAGTTTTATTTTAGGGTTTTAAGTTGGAGAGAGATAATAACTGAATATCGAGATTGCAAATTAAATTGATAAAGTATCAACTTAGTCAGACAGTCCGGCGGCTAACAGATAATGCAAGCGATATACGCAACTTAACTAAACGAGCGCGATCAGGTGTGAGATGGGTGACCGCTAGTGGCACGTTAAGCCATCGGTCCCAGTTGTCATACAGGTAGCAGTCGATAGACCTTGTCGGAAGCCTTATGGGCAGTTTGAAAACATCGCACAGCGAGTTAGCCACTAATAGAGATGCGGCTACCAACCGCATTGGAACAGCGTGATTGAGTAAATTCCAGTCTTCCTCGATGATGGGGTAAGACCCGTGCTCAGCAATGGAACGAAAAAAAAGTTGCAGCCAGCTAGACATAAATAGCCTCCTCAGACAACTGATAACTTCCTTGTTATGTTTGATATCGTTGTGAACGAGATACTCTTTTCTTATTTCAGTATTTAAATGAAAAGCAAACTAAAAGGATTGAGACCTTTTTCCGCACAAATAGTAGGGTGTTTCCGCATCGACGGATTTCCTTTAAGCCGTCTATTGATGTTTCCTGTCTGGAAAACATCTACGAGTCCACGCATTATTTTCTATGTAAACTGTTTTCAGAATAGTCGCCTAGATGAGTCAGGCGTAAACTGATTACCGATAAAATGCTCATTCGTTTACAGCCGATACTGGTTTCCTTAATCTGTACAGAAAGGCTTTTAGCGATGTTTTGGTATAGAAAAGTCTATAAATTCAGAATCTACATTTATTCGCTCCTGTATATCACTTGGTTATAAAAAGATAACAGTCGTTAAACGATCTCAGCGGCCTTATGGGTGATTTGGAAACTTCCGACAGGAGTCTGGCCACTAACCCGCTTTGGGGTAGTGGAGTAAGCTCCAGGCTTCCTCAATAAGGAGGAGAAACCCGTGCTCTGGGTCTGATGACTTTCTTTGTATGTTTTTAAAGTACAGAACAATATGCTCCTTTCTTATTTGAACAAGATGCTTTTTTTGTCGTTGAAGATGTTGATTTGTTATGTTTTGAAAATTCTACCTCTGCATCTTTGGATTTCAATATATCTATCTTGTCTTTAAAGATATGTAATGGTAAGATTTATTGAGAATTTAAGAAATGGGACATGTTGAGATCTCTTTACTAGAATGATCAAAGGAGGAGCGTACTAATGTATTGATGAGTATTAATTTATGTGAGTGTGTCTACGATATTCTTTTTAACCTGTAACTTCTAAATACCTTAAGAGGCTTGGTATATTATTAGCCGTTAGAATATTTTCAAAAGCGGAGTAGTGATTGTGATGCAAACAGCTGTTTAAATTGAAAGATATAGACTTTTTTTAACAGGTATTTAAAGCCATATAATTTATATACATATTTATATTTATAAATATTTACTCGTAAAATGTTAAAAATAAAAGAAAATAAAAACGTTTAACTGTCATTGAAATAAGGAAACTCAAGATGGCCGGACAAAGAGTATAATGTCAAACGAACAATTCTATAACAAACAAAAAAAAGGAAGGAAGGAGAATTCAGGGACACCGTTTCTCACTCCAATTTTCGGATGTTCTCGCATCGACGGATTCGTTCTAAGCTGTCTACTTATATTTCCCCAACGCAAAACATCTCTCTATAACTACACTCGTTATTTTATATGTAAACTGTTTTTAGAACAGTTGCCTAGATGAGTGAGGCGTAACCCGATTTCCGATAAAACGTCCATTCGTTTAGAATCGATTCTGGTCTCCGTAATCTGTTCGGAAAAGCTTTGTATCGGTGATTTGGAGAACGAAAAATCTTTGAATTCTAAATCTGTATTTATTAGATTACGACACGGTATCGGGCCCGTTTTAGAGTTCCATACCTAAAGGGTAAAACGGGACCTTATTACTAAGATTCCGCTATCCTTCCGTCTGTCTGACGGTCTGTCACAACACAAGGCTGTGTATCATTAACCGTGATGATTAGACAATTGAAATTTTCACAAATGGTGTATTTCTATTGCAGCTGTAACTAAAAAAAACTGGAAAAAATAAACATACATGTCTTATATAACAGACGTATTTATTTGCTCGTTTTTGCTCGATATCGACAAAGGTAACAAACAGGTAGACGTTTGAAATATTCACAGAATATGTTATAAAACAAATATTGTACGTTGTTTAATTCATGTTTGTTATACATACGTGGTTTTTTATAGATAACTAGCGGCCGACCGCGACTTCATCCGCTTGGACTTTAGTTATAGAATTTTTCTAAAATAGAAGAAGCCTAAGTTACTCATTACATCAGGATTGCCTGTAAGTGAAAGTCCGTCAAAATCTGTTCCGTTTCAGAGATTAGCAACAAACAGACAGACAGACCGACAGAAAGACAGACAGACGGACAAAAATTGTAAAAAATATTTTGGTGTATGTACCGTATATACATTCATATGGATTAAGTAAAAAGCGGTTGTTTTAATTTTACAATCTAACATTACAAACAGACACTCTCATTTTATTTATTTGTATAGATGATAGGGAATCCTTTGTACGAGTTCGACTTGCACTTGGCCAGTTTTTTACTAAGGTTTTGTGTATAAATATACAGAACGTTAAGATGGACTTACATTTGCATGAAGTGGGAAAGACGAGATCGTTTTACATGACTAGTCGGAAAAGGAGCTTTGGATGTTTTTAGATACAAATAAATACAAAGACTTTTATTTGCACAAATATGAGTGTTTACAAAAATTGTTAAGTACTAAAAATTTTCTTCGCTATATTCACATTGATGAAGTATGAGTAAAATAAAATATTAAAAATACAATTACCTACCAAACCAAATTACATAAGTTGTAAAAATTGCTATCACTTTATATTGTTAAATGGTGTACACGTACAATAAAGTGTATAAATAAATAAAAATAAATAAAATTCGGAAAGAGCCGAGATCATTTTACACGACTGGTTTTGGTTGTTTTCAGAAACAAATACAAATACTTTTATTTACACAATTATGAGTATTTACAAAGGTTGTTACTATAAATTTAGTTCACCATATTCACTTCCATAAAGTAAGAGTAATATAAAAGATTTAAAAACTATTACCAACCAAAATAATAATAATTTAAATAATATTGATTTGTGAGCCTATATTACGCCTTTTTCAATTCAAATCAATTCACCTCAATTGCTTTATTTGCAAGAAAACAGTATATCAATAAGATGTTACATACGTTGACGAGTATTGATGACCTGCGTGGCACAATGTTTACTATGCCGGACTGCCAATCGAAGGGTTCGATTCCCGACAAAACAGAAATGTGAATGATGATTTCAAATTTCTGTTCCTGGTCTGGGTGTTTGTGTTTCTGTCTTTGTGTGTTTGAGTCCATGGTACCCACGACACGGGATATAATGTACCCTGTTGTGGAGCTATGAGTGTGTATATACATTTTAGTCCAGTGTTTCCTACCTCATCTATGTTTTACCTTTAGTACCTATATGTTTTATCAGATGGAATCCGATCATCGGCTTTGGGCTTTGTTAGTAGGTTTTTAATTGTGACTACAGACCTCGCATACTTCGCTACCAGTTACTTTACTCCAGGGTATTCTATAACTGTAAACAACTTTAGAGTCTGCATCACCCCTACTGACACTGGCATATGTTTTTGTTTTTTTATTTACATTTATTACCCAACCACAAGTTGAGTTGATCGATTTTTAACTTCTCAAGTATTAGAATATCACTAAGTATCAAATTAATGGGCTAAGGAGGATATTTAGAAAATATTGTTTTTATTTTTATTTATAATACGCCATTTTTATTGAAAAAATGGCGTATTGCAGGGACGTATAGCGTTCGGGAAGTGGGCTATTACACACTCGTGCTTTTTCTTTACCTTTTCCGAACTCGTGTATTTTCTTTCCCAACTATCAAAATAATGTATATTAAAAAAAAAACCACGAAGTTTTTACTAAAAAACAACCACGAAGTTTTTACTACAAAAAATCATAGAAGTTTTTATGATTCATGCAAATATTTCTAAAAAGAAGCTACTAATTTGTTTCAATATCAGATTTAATGATTTGATTCAATGAGTTAGGTTAGGTTTCATTTCATTTCATCTCATTAAATTTCATTTTCATTTCATATCCATAAAAAAATTCTACTGAAGACTTGGCTGTATGGGCATAGTTCCCTTTGCCTACCCAGAATGGGTGAAAAAAACAAAAAAATTCTCTGCTTATATTCTTTTACGGTTGGCGCCATTTTTCAAAAATATTCTTTGCGAGTTTAGATGATTAGTTAGTTGAGTTTATTGTGATTTTATTATTTTATTAAATTGCTTCATTTTTTCGCAACTGTATTAAAATAGTTGTTCAGTACATGTGCGGAACCGTCATTGGAAGGAGTTCCGACAGTCAACCCTCACCTTCGGCTGTGCCTCGGCTCGGGTAGACATTTGTCGGAACTCCTTGCAATGACAGCCTTTCCGCACTTGTAATGAAATATACTATTTTAATACAGTTGCTCAAAAAGTGACGTATTGCAGGGACGTTTAGCGTGCGGGAAGTGGGCTATTACACACTCGTGCTTTTTCTTTACCTTTTCCGCACTAATGCGTTCTCTTTCCCAACTGTCAAAATAATGTATATTAAAAAGAAAAAAACCAACCACGAAGTGTTAGAAGTTTTTTTTTTCAATATGGCATCGCAAACTCTGTGCATACTGCCAGCGTCAAGTATTATTTTTGCATCAATTTTTTGCCAGTTTCAATGAAACTGGACGAAGAAATAACAAAGTCAGTAAGTAATTCGTCAGTAATCAGTCAGTCTAGTCAGTCCAACATTCAAGTAAAGCGATGGCTACTTTACTAGAACATGTCCGATGGAATTTTGGAGGCAAGCAGAAAAAACACTTTTAGCACTGTTATTCTATTTCATAAACACTCGTGCACTGTAATTAACCTATATCAAACAAAATGCCATCAACTTTATTCAATATAACTCAAAAGTACACCAAGAAAATGAAAATAAAACAAGAGCACAATATGTCTTTTTCGACTTCCCGCCAAAACTCAGTTAGAAGTTTTTATGATTCATGCAAATATTTCTAAAAAGAAGCTACTTATTTGTTTCAATATCAGATTTAATGATTTGATTCAATGACTTAGGTTAGGTTTTATTTCATTTCATCTCATCAACATTTTCATTTCATATCAATAAAAAAATTCTACTGAAGACTTGGCTGTATGGGTATAGTTCCCTTTGCCTACCCAGAATGGGTGAAGAAAACAAAATAATCTCTGCATATAGGTATTCTTTTACGGTTGGCGCCATTTTTCAAAAATGTTCTTTGCGAGTTTTTATTATTTTATTAAATTGCTTCATTTTTTCGCAACTGTATTAAAAATAGTCGTTCAGTACACGTGCGGAACCGTCATTGGAAGGAGTTCCAACTGTCAACCCTCACCTTCGGCTGCGCCTCGGCTCGGGTAGACATTTGTCGGAACTCCTTGCAATGACAGCCTTTCCGCACTTGTAATGAAATATACTATTTTATATGCAAGAACAATTTAAGATATAACAGGAAAATAGAAAACATAAAAAAATTAGGTATCATGAATGTTTACTGAAATTCATTTCGTAGTAGGTACCTAATAAAAATATTATTTTGTAAATCAATGAAAAATGAATAAATTCAAAATTTTGTTTTGTTAAACAAACTGAAAATGTTGATGTAAATTATTGGCAAAAACCTAAAACCCATAAACCTTTTTTTACCATCCGTATCTTTTCAAAGTAGCCGAAAGAAGCTTCTAAAGCTGACAACATATTGGAGTTACATTTTTTATACAAGGAAATAAAACTAATGTAAGTATATCTAAGGGTAAGCCCAACGGATAACACAAGGACCCAAATACGATTCTGATTAGAATATAAACATGTATGATAAATCCATGACGTGGCGCAATGGTTACCATGCCGGACTGCCGATCGGAAGAATCCCGGGTTCGATTCCCGGCGCAGCAGAAATTTGAATGATGAGTGAGAATTTCTGTTCTCAGTCTGCGTGTTTGTGTTTCTGTCTTTGTTTGTGTCCATGGTACCGACGACTCCTAATCCTAGTGTGTGTATTATTTAGCGTTATACATTGTTTACTAGTGGCCGCCCGCGACTTCGTCCGCGTGGACTTTGATATTAGACATAGCATGATGTTATATAGCCTAAAGCCCTCGGGTGGCTCCCCTGGGGTTGCCCGTGTCCATAGGTGACGGTGATCGCTCAACACCACGCGGCCCGTCTGCCTTAAAAGAAAGCCTTCCCCGATAAATGGACTATCCAATACAAAAAGATTTTTCAATTGGAACCAGTAGTTCCTGAGATTAGTGCGTTCAAACAAACGTACAAACGAACGAATGAACAACTTTAACTCTTCAGCTTTATGTATGGAATAAAATATTGATTAACGGGCTAATATAAAAAACATGAATAAGCAAAAGACAATACTATACTTTATTAATCTATGAAATGAAATAAGAAACATTTTTTTTCTTTTCATTTAATATTCAATGGCTGAAAGGATTTTTATACAATGCAGTAAAATGAATTAAAAAAAGGCAGACATGACAAGTTTGATAGCTGCGTCAAAATGTAAATAAACAAACACAGAAAGTGAATAATTTTGTAAAGAAATAATAAAGGGAAAGTATAAGAAAAAAAGTATAAGAATAAAACAAAAGGACATAAGTTATAAAATATGATAATGGACGTGAATGAAGTAAGTAATAACATGTACTGAATTTATAACACTACATGGCGCATTTCATTCATTTCATTTACGTAGGAATATATTTTCCCTCGGTAAAAAGTAGCCTATGTCCTTTCTCAACATCCTTTCTATGTTTATGCCAAATTTAATCAAAATCGTTTCAGTGGTTTAAGTGTGAAAGAGTAGCAGACAGACAGACAGAGTTACTTTCAAATTTATAATATTAGTATGGATATGGATTACTATATACTATTCATTCAATAAAGGTACCCATAGTAATAAATGATTTTCAGAAGATCATAATTACCGGGACTGTAACATGATGAACATGATATGAAAAGTTTGTGATTGCGCAAAATAATTATGAGATTCTCACAACTACCCATACGTGTTTAAGCATAAATACGAGTATTTGACTTTCATAAAAAGGTTCACTTCAAAGCGCCTTTGCTTCAAGTAGAGCTCATAAAATAATTTCGGCAGCTTGAGCAATTAGAATAGAGTTTCGTCTGGAACCTACTTAGCACTCCACTACTGGACTCAATTCTGTTTTCTGTTATACACAGGGAGGCCTGCAGACCACACTATCAAGCTGTGATGAATGCTGATGATGCTGATGGTAGATAATATAATATAATAAGATAGAGCTCTAAACCGAAATCCATATAAAATCCTGACGTTATTCATCGCAATTCCGAAAGAGATTTCGAAAGGATTAAAAAGTAGTCAGTACACCGTGGTATGTTTTCAAGATATCGAAGTATGATCAGTCTATACATAACTTAAATACTTTTTTGCCTGACGTCACTTTTCATTACAAATGGATGCGAAAGTGGTCGAACAATTTTTTTGATTATCAATTCTTTTGTATTTTGAAAGTGATATTATGGAACTACACAATCAGGTGAATATGAACATTTAATTTACCTGTACCTAAATTTAAAAATTACGTAAACGATTGAAGGCTATAAGCATTATCTACCAGTCAACTTGCGGTAGTATGCGAAGCAACAAATGGTGGTTTTGAACAATAACGACGTTTTTATCATTAATCGATAACCAAACATTATACTGTATTCAAGTACAAATATGTCATTTATTATTTCTCTTTCTCTCTTTTCCGCCTTTATCAGTCCACTGCTGGAGCTAGGCCTTCTAAGGCACGCCACTAAGCCTGTCTTCGGCTCTACGCAGTTTCTTCACCCGGCGCAGAGAATTTACCTAATCTTGATCTTCACTCCAAGAGCTGTCTAGTCTACCGATTGTCGGCTCGTCTACAGATGTGAACGACTTACTGCAAATCATTCTTACGAGTATCATGAAGTGAAAATAAATAATATATGCAGATTTCATGGGTTTTATTTTTTTAATCCTGTTTTTAATCTAGCACATACCATACAACTCACTCACGTTTTAGATTTTGACATTTGAAAATATTATTTATTTTCATTTATACAAACGTTATCCCGGCAATAACGAACACACAAAAAGAGAATCATGCAATTTTTTGCAGTTGTTCAGAAGAAATGCGCGTACGTATGTTTCGGGATTATTTTTATATTTTTACTAGTGGACCCCGCAGACGTTGTCCTGCCTTAAAAGTAATAAAAGAGGATTTGTTTTCTTATTATCTTAAAGAGACTTCATGTTACTATCAAACAAAAATATAAAACAAATAATGACATACGAACTGTCCAGTTATTCTGACTGTGTCAAAGTTTAGAACGACACGGCACGAAATACAAAACGTTTGACAGGCAGGAACAATTTATATGGGAAAACTAAATAAGTAAAAAAGTAATTAAAAAACATTTCCAGTGGCCCAAATTGTGAATCTAAACCATCCTCGAATCCATTTGAATACACACAAAAAAATTCATTAAAATCTGTCCAGCCGTTAAGGAGGAGTTCAGTGACATACACACTCACAGAAGAATTATATATATTAAGATAATGTACCTGGATTCTGAAAAATCAATAGTTTTAATCTGAGCGATATACTGGCTTACCCATCTATGTACTTCAACTTCCAAGTTAAAAAAAATATAAGTGGCACTCGGGGACTGCCACGGTAAAACTATTGCATAGCTTTTTTTTATCAACTTATGCAATTGTAATTTTTTTTAATACAGTTGCTCAAAAAGTGACGTATTGCAGGGACGTTTAGCGTGCGGGAAGTGGGAATTACACAATCGTGCTTTTTATTTACCTTTTTCGCACTCGTGCGTTCTCTTTCCCAACTGTCAAAATAATGTCTATTAAAAAGAAAAAAACCAACCACGAAGTTTTAGAAGTTTTTATGATTCATGCAAATATTTCTAAAAAGAAGTTACTAATTTGTTTCAATATCAGATTTAATGATTTAATTTAATGAGTTTTCATATTGAATGAGGTTTCATTTCATTTCATTTCATTAATATTTTCATTTCATATCAATAAAAAAAATCTACTGAAGACTTGGCTGTATGGGCATAGTTCCCTTTGCCTACCCAGAATGGGTGAAGAAAACAAAAAAATCTCTGCATATATATAGGTATTCTTTTATGGTTGGCGCCATTCTTCAAAAATGTTCTTTTCGAGTTTATATTATTTTATTAAATTGCTTGATTTTTTCGCAACTGTATTAAAAATGGTTGTTCAGTACACGTGCGAAACCATCATTGGAAGGAGTTCCGACTGTCAACCCTCACCTTCGGCTGCGCCTCGGCTCGGGTAGACATTTGTCGGAACTCCTTGCAATGACAGCCTTTCCGCACATGTAATGAAAATATACTATTTTGGTGTTCATTTGAAACTTTATCTGGTCGAAGTAGTCTTGCATTGTCATCGGCTTAGAAAACGTCGACATTAGTATTTCTTTGATATTATCCATTATCCATGATAATTGTTGAGGCTGAGACTTAGTTAAGCACGTAGCAGCGCGGCCTTTCAGTGAGTGTGTAAGTGTCAGATCAATACCTTCTGTCTTCTTCTTCTCGATGATCATTTCGGTTAACGTACACCAGTTTTCTATGTCAGATTCTGGCTCATACTGATCTAAATTCACAAATTTAGTTGCTGTTTTCTGAACGGAACAGGCGGTTATATTTTCAGCGATCTTTGTAAAAATTGCTTCCATACCAGCGGAAAATATTGACATCCATTCCACCATTGAACCGCCTAGTGATTGATCCTGGGGTGGATCCGCCACTTCTGATATCGGCGTACGTCCCTGCATTTATTAAAGAAAACACCAATTGTACGTTAAATTTCGTCAGAACACAAATTTTACCTTCTTAAAATCACTATTATTATTTATTTGACATTAATCATTACAGCGAAAATGAGTAACCAACTCTTGTTTACAAAGTTGTCAAGGCGACTCCGCCATATACAGCGGAATATGCAATCTGACTGCGACATACATGCCTTGCCGAAGTCTGCCGAACTTAGACGATTGTCAGGTTTTTTCGTTACGGAATTTCTTGATTCAGTCGCCGCGCTCAAAGCCCACGATAAAAGCTATGCAATTGTTTAAAAAATAGAATAAATATACTCGTCGATAGATGTCAGGAAAAGTCATATTTGAAAACACGGATTAAACTATATTTTCTAAAAATGAAATCTAGCTATCGTAGATCGATTTATTGCCTCCTAAAATCCGTGCACACTAAATTACACTACAATTTGTAGGGGGCCGTTTCGAAGATTCTAATTATATATTAAGGTTAGCTTCAACCGCTAGTTGAGTTAAATTTCAAAACTGAAACTTAATTCGTTGTTTCCGTGCTTCGGGTACGTTAAGTCGTCAGTCCCGGTATCTATAGATATCCTCGTTAAACCTTGTGGGGCCTTACGGGTGGTTTGAAAACATCGAAAAGCGGGCTGGCTACTGACCCGTAACGTATCGTCACCAAACAGGATTGGAGCAACAGGATTCGCTTCCCCCATGTTCTCTCCAAGGGACAGAACAGGCCCGGCAGTGGGACGTAGAAAGGGTCGGAGTCATACGATATATATTAATATATATCATTATGTTCATTGTTCGTGTAACTTCAGCGTATTTCCGGTTCGTAGCTAACCCCACCTGTATTGCGAAAGTTTCGTTCTCGCGTCAACTGGGCTTTTGAAAGGCCTTGATTATTTCCGTGCTTCATTATTCCATTGTGTTCCAAGCATTAAAAGGTTTATTTATGTAGAGTCGTTGCTATGAACAATTCCAATTATAACATTGTTGATATAATTACTGTTTCTTTAGTACCTTACTTTTTCTCTAATTGCGAACTCTAACTTTCATTTTCATCTACGCCTCTTAAACTTTTATTGAGTTTTATTATAGTAGGCAGCGTTAATGAAGTAGAAGGTAAAGGAATAGTATTTTATAAATTCCTTTATCCAAAAAACGTTAGTAATACCTTGTTACGCTTCGTGTTTGAAATTAAATTAGTTAAGTGAAAGATAACACGGAGACGGTAACTTGGAGACGTTGTGCAAAAGAAGTTACGCGGGTCCGTATAAAAGAAAAATACATATTTGATATTTATAGAAAAACAAAACCAATTTTGCAATAGTTGTAACTCGCTATGTAAGGCATGTCAGCATTCGTGCAGTTATCTAATCTTGAAATAACTTGCCCATAAAACTAAGTTTAACCCAGTTTGAGACTGAGCGGCTTTCGAAGCTTACTTATATAGGTAAATATGGTTAAGGGCTTCTGTTCTGACAAACATATCTACGTAACCGAAGTGCTTTGTAACTTCCGGGGCCAATTTCACCAAAGTTTTATTATTTTTAAGACAAACTTTGTTTCGGCGTTAAAATAGGGAGTTTAGAAGCGCGTATGATACTGCGGCTTTCGTAGAATGCAAGAGTTAAGTGAAATGGGCGCAGTTGGTAGTTAATTTAAAAAAAATATGTAAAAAATTGTTACTGGCGAGGTGGTCATGCCCGGGGAGCGGCCGCGCTCCACCTGACTTTGTTTCGGAGCTTGTATATAATGGTCGGATATTCACAAAACTTCGATAACGTGATTCAGGAATACCCGTGGCGCCATCTCTTGATGAGTAGCGGAAGGTCGCTACATCACCCTCTGCTCAGACCGGAGGTCGACGACTTCAGTAATTCAAGTGCAATCTTCGCTTACAAGCGCCTTGAATGCCCTCTATCTGCGGTAAGTCGAGATGTGAGGGTGCAAACATTTGGTATTTATTCAACTTATGCAAATAAAGAGAGATAGAATGTAAAATAGTGGATTTACTTGGTTAATGGATACATGTATTGAACTACGCATTTTAAAAGTCCGTTGAGTTTGTAAATATTGTCAGCAACTCAATTTGGATTTGTGAGATTATTGCAAGCGATACGAGTACGATCGGCATTATTCCTGTTAGCCTATTGAAATCGTTCAATAACACAGTGTCGTAAAGAAAGCGTAGTCAAATCGACACTGGTACAGATGTATAGCGTCGGCTGGGATTCCTACGATTTATGAGGCAATATGTTTAACGTCTACTACGGGAACCCTCTTCGAGCATAACGGAGCCCCGTTACGTAAACAGATTGCTCGCGAGTGGTGGCCCGACGTCGGCGCTCTAGATATCAGCCTACTGCCTTAGAGGAAATATTATAACTAAGCAATAGAGAGCGCAGTGTGACAGCCAAAAGTGTGACCAGCTTTTAAATTTAAAGGGGCACATTTAAAAAAAGGTCTATTTTTACAACACAGCTTTACACGACTTTTGCAACACAGTGCAAACTAAAGCAAAAGGCAGTGTCTTCCCCAGATAATGTACTTAGGTTAATAGGAATACATATATCAGAATAGAACATTGAGTAAACATAACAACAGCAATGATTTGGATACAAAAGCAAAAAGAAACAAATAAAAAGGGGAGAAAATTAATTGGAAGAAAACAAACAGAACTGTGATGCTTATTTAACTACAACTAACTAGACAGCAATCAATGTGTAATGTGTGTATGTGTGCTTTTTTATCAGTATTATTTTTCATCTAGTATTTTCAGTAGGCCGTCTTGGTCTAAGAGCCGGTGAAGATCGATCTTCACCGATCTGATAACTCGATGAGACATATTTTTTTATCAAATATAATGCATAAACATACATGCCTATGATAACTTGCCTATCGAAAAGTGCTCATAGGTATTTTTAATATAGTTAATTTTAATCAATTTTCTTTCATCACCTCACTCTTGTATATAAATAAATATAATAATAATAATATGTATATAACAATATTTATATGTTTATAAATTATATTTGATAAAATATCTCAGCGCTCATTGGCTCCTCAAACAAGTACTATGGTATTGTGAACGCTCTATTGCGTACTTTAGGATATAAAATCTACAACAAACCCTTGTACACTTACGATACTCGTTGAAACTGACTTGCTATTTATTTAACTTAAAAGGTTTAAATTATTTTTTCTCTTCATGATTGTAATTGGAGAGTTTCTTTGAAAATAAAATTAACTTCAAAGCAAATAAATCTGTTTTGGCGTAATTACATTTTTTGATTAATGATTGCGTTAACGAGAAACCTTATCACTTAACGAGATTGTATAAGAAGTTTAAGAAGTATTGTAGGTATTCCTATTTAATTTTTACGCAAAGCTCACTGAAAAATTCTTTAAATACTTGAATGGAAGCCATTTATAAAAAAACATGCCGAAATTGTCGAAGTCGACTCGGGTTAGTGACACTTTTAATGTCGGTACAGTATAATATGATATATTTAGAAAAATATTATGCTCCATTTCTCTATTAAAATTATAAACGTGTTTAAGAACACATTAAACTTTATGATTTTAGTAAAAGTTACTTTCTATTTACAGATTCAGGATTGTTAATTTTTACCTCGGCTTCATAACTGTTATTTAAATAATGTTGTGATTTCTATGCCACTTTAATAAATCTGTCATTAGATTAATACCGGGTTCTCTTGAGATCAGAATTTTGGGTAGAATTTGTGGCAATAGTTGTGTTCGGTTTGCGAAATCATAGTAATTATTCCCTTTGTTTTAAAGTTTGGGATGGCAACGAAACAAGGCGATAGTTGATCTCTAGATCGTTGAGATTAACATTATAGCCGTCATTGACTTGTAGAGTTGATTGATCTTCTATTTCAATTATCAACGTTTAGTCATATTTGGCCGATTAATAAAGTCACTTTTGTTTGAGAAATTTTTAAGGTGCTGACTGAAAGACAGATAGACAAATAGATAGATCGCAGACTAAACTACAGACATCCAACGAGAAGGATTACGAATTGATTCTGTAAATATTTTTTTCTTCCATTTTAAGATGCAAAGCCCTAAAAATGACTACAAATTAATGATGACTCGTGTCAGTGACACTTTTAATATAAATATGAGGCATATAAAACATTTAGATAATTTTGACAGCGGTAAAAACACGTAAACTTAATATTTTTTTTATTTAAGTTACTTTCGATTTACAGAATCAGGTTGTTAAATTCTATACCTCTGGTACACAACCCTAATTGGAATACAGCACAGATTTCAGAGCAAGTTTAGTAAAATCTCACAATCCCTGTGTCGCCCTTCAAGTCAGAATTTCGGGTACAATTGGTGACAATAGTTGTGCTCGGTTTGCGAAATCATTCTGATTATTCCCTTTGTTTCAAAGTTGGTTATGACATCTAAACAAGGCAGCAGTTGATCTCTATATCATTGAGATTTACGGTATTGAGTTGTAGAGTTGATTTATTTGTTATTTCAATAGCGATTAATTCTGTAAGCCGATTTTAATAGTGATGCCAATATTTAGACTTAATAAGTGTAGGGCTAATTAAAGTTATAAATTTGCAAACACAGAAAGTGATCAACGGACAAATACATAGATAAGAGACCCAAGGGCAGACAGACAAAGAATTTTCTTTTGCGTTGCAAAACGCTAAAAGCCTCTTAAAGTTAACAACACCTCAGATTAGTGGCATTTTAATGTACGTTTAAACTATTTAGGTAACGGAAATTTACTTATGCACTATTATACATTGAAAATGGCCGCATGGCCCGGTGGTTAGCGTAGAACGCAAACGATCTATGCAACTAAGCCAATCGGGCGCCGTCGGGTGTGAGATGGGTGACCGCTAGTGGCAAAAATTTCATGCGCGTTTCCATGCTTCGGAGGTCACGTTAAGCCGTCCGTCCCGGTCGTTAAACTATATTGGAGGCCTTATGGGCGGTTTGAAAACATCCGACGGCGGGTTGGCCACTAACCCGCATCTCCACCAACCCGCATTGGAGCCGCGTGGTGGACACGTGGTGTTGTTAAGTGCATGCTCGTCTGCTACTCCATTCAAATAAAATAAAAAAGTAAAAGTTATCTTCTATTTGCAGGTTCCAGTACGTAAATTTTAACCTCGGTTTCAGAACACAGCGGTGATTTTCTGTGCAAGTTAAATAAAATCTTAAAATCTTTGTGAATCTTTAGTTCAGAATTTCGGGTAGAATTGGTTAAAATAGTTGCGCTCGGTTTGCGATCATTCCGTTTGTTCCCTTTGTTTCAAAGTTGGTGATGACATCGAAACAAGGCGGTAGTTGATCTCTATATCATGGAGATTTACGGTAAGGCCATTGAGTTGTGGATACTGGTTGATTTATTAGCTATTCAAGTTATGCTTCAATCTATTAGGCTGATATTAATAAAGGCGACTAAAATCCGTTGTTTGTCGTTGTAGAGCTATTAAAAGGTTGGTATGCGGAGTTTAGTTTTCATTTTATTATTATTATTATTACAACCTTTTTATGTCCCTCTTGGGCACAGGTCTGTCACAGGGATTTAGGCTGTATTCCACCACACTGGCCAATTTCGGATTGGTGGACGTCATGCTTTCGAGAAATTATGAATTTCTCTCAGGCATGTACGGCGATGGAGAACATCGTTATCAATTAAATATCACGATATTTTCCATTACCGTGGAGCAGCGATAAAAGCGCATATTACAAATTTCTTTGTAAATAGGTAGGTCAGAGGCTTTGAACCTGGGATTGTTCGTGTCGAAGAACGAGGATTCTTACCACTCTACCATAGCTGCTCTTTTCTATTAAATAGAATCTTAAATTTTAAGGAAAGTAATCTGTGTACCTTCTTTTTTAAGCTTTAAGTAAATAAAAGTGAATAAGGAAAATAAGTATGTATGTATGTATATATAGTATGTATAAATATGTTGATTTCAGTACATAAAAGCAACTTTCACGACAGGTTGCAGGTTCAAATCTCACAACGAAGGAATATTATTATGTTTGTATTATCACTTGCTATCCCGAATCAATCGTGAACATGTATCCATAAAAGCTGTTCAGAGCTTCTCAACGTGTGATGTCCACCAATCTGCACTTCGATAGAACTACATACGTTGACTGACAAGACTTAGGCCTACTTTACGTTGTGTGTAGATATCGATGGGTTACAGCAACCACTTCACACCACGTTGTCTGCATGCTTATCTGCGACTCCATTCAATTGAACTTTATTCACTTATTTCGTGTAGCCGATCATAAGAAGTAACAAAATGAAGCAAACTTGTGATTAGCATTATTAATCGGTGGCATACTTGATACAAAAATATGAGAACATTGGCTGCAATCCCTTTTTTTGCGTTCCACTGCTGGGCACGGGTCTCTTACCCTTATTGGGGAGGCCTGGAGCTTACTTCACCACGCTTCTCCAATCCGGGTTGGTGGAGATGCGGGTTAGTGGGCAACCCGCTGTCGGATGTTTTCAAACCACCTATAAGGCCTCCGACAAGGTTTAACGACTGTTATCTATCTACAACAACCGAGACCGACGGTTTAACGTGCGTTCCGAAGCACGGAAACGCGCATGAAATTTTTGCCACTAACGATCACCTATCTCACACCCGACCGCACTCGTTTGGCTTAGCTGCATAGACCGCTTGCGTTCTATGCTAGTCGCCGAGCTATGCGCGCATGAGAACATTTTGAAATATAATATTACAACACTTTCAGATCCTTTTATACCTCCCGTGCCATGATAAATACGAAATTTACGAAAATAGAGTAATACTTTTCTTATAATCAAGCTAGTTTTGCGCTTAATTATTTTAATTTATTCAGAAATGGCGCACATTTTCTGCAATTGTGATTATGAGCGGAGTGGAGAGTTTTAACGTTCGTAAATGCTGTCTCCCAGGAACAAAGCTCTCCGCAGCAGCTAACTGGGAGAAAATGTTCCAAAACTTTTGCATATTACATTGCAAAAACCGCATCAGACCGAGATTAAAGCTTCTCAATGTATGAGTGTACCCGTTTGCTTAGCAAATAAATATATTTATTTATTATAAAGCTTTTTATTTTCAAAGAATATAGTAATAATGTGTATGCAGGCTACATAAATACAGAAGCTCGCATGTCCCGACAACTGGCGTAGATCACAAACAATCTGGATTCGGATACTCTTATCTCTGTTTTCTATTCTCTTTGATGATTTTGCACCCAGTTATCTGAAAAACAAGTTTCAGTTCCTTCGAGACAACCATAATAGACTGCTGCGATCTTCTGACACATTATCTCTTTCAATCCCACTTCACCGCTCTGGCTTCACTTCCCACTCCTTCACCGTGCAAGCCTCTCGACTTTGGAATGCATTACCCGACGATATCAGAAAACACTCCCGCAAATTTACTTTTAAACGGAGAATTATTGCACACTACTCCTCCGCCTTAGGCTATGCCTAATGTGAACTTTAAGGTCATCATCCCCCTCGTATATTAAATATTTATTAATTATATATGTATAATCTAAATATATTATGTAGGTATTTACATATATGTAACTATTTATTTTATATTTATTTTTATTATATTTTATTATTTACATTTATATTTATATTACAAATATATAATAATATCATATCAACGTTTTTCGTTACACGTTACACTTCTGCGTATATTATTTTTTATGATTATTATGCATCTTTGTTATATGTTTTATAATCCTCGTTACATATTTTATACAGTTCGTATTTTTTTTTCTTTTTTTACTTTCTGTGTCGCAAAATTTTTTTTTCTGCTTTCTTTTTCCTCCTTGTAACATTTCGTTACCTACTGTTTCTTTGTTACCGCCTTCATTGATCTCCCACTACCTTAAGGTTGACTGGTAGAGAATGCTTTAAGCATTAAGTCCGCCTTCTATCCGATGTTATGTACGGTAGAAAAGTTTAAATAAATAAATAATAAATAAATCTGTCGAACAGCCGCGGTGATAGGATAGGATGGGTGACCGGTAGTGCCAAAAATTATATGCGCGTTCCCGTGCTTCGAATGGAAAGTTAAGCCGTCGCTCCCGGTGGTTATCGATTAATTACAGGTTATAGACGGTTTGAAAATGTCTGACAGCGTGTTGGCTATTATACCCCGATTCTTCGACAATACACATTGGAGCGGCATAGTAGAGTAAGCTCCAAGCCTCACCAATAATGTGAAGAGACCCGTGTGGAGCAGCAGTGGGTCAGTCATGCATGATACGTGATTTATGTGATCACTGCAGCTAATAAATGTTTATATCGACCATCAAGAAGACTATAACGCCTACCTTCCTACCTTCCATTCTTCCACCTACACAGGTGGTTTCCATTTAGCGCAAGCGCCAGCTCGCACAAACTACTGTTGTGCCAATAATATTTCATAATATACTGCTAAATATACATTGTATTGACGTGATAACGTCTTTAAAATCGTTTTAGTCGGGTGACATGTTCAGAAACTTGTGTCACACCAAAACCTCACGAGCGCGATCGCAGGTATAACGAGAGAGAGACGGACCGATCTCCCGTCTCATCTCGAGCGCTGCCAGTCATTCCGTGAAACTTGTCACGCGGAATCCTCACGAGCGGAGGCTGGCATAGCATTCGAGTGAGTGGACCGATCTTCCGTCTCTCTCACTCTAGCGGCATACAAACGAATGGAGATTTTCTCGTGCGGACGTTATCACGTAAACATCTCGATCGTAAACCTACTTTACAAACAATTTGCCGTTTTTTTTGTAAAAGTTTGTGGTGAGAAATAAATGATTATTATTATTACTAGAATCAGCCACTACGGCGGGTAATGGTCACCTTTAATGTATCACCTTTGAAACGATGACAAACGTAGTATTAGGTTCTCAAGTCAACGCGTAAATTTTGTAAAATCTTTGTAATCGCAGAAATAAATTTACTTGAAATATTTATTGAAAAGATAACGAGAAATTTAGGAGAGCTAAATAAATAAGCTTCATAAAAATTGGCTTTCAAAGCGTTCAAAGCTGCACAAAAACTGCTATTCTTTCTCCTAGCAGATCAAAGGAACCGCTGTACGCCAGTTCAAAATAATATTTATTCTGTAACCCGGTCACGATAAAGAGTATAAAAGTAACTGTTGATTCTTCAGAACATCATTCTATATTAAATGGTAGTTTAGAAGCGCGCGCCCTCCCGGCGTCTAGCAATCTATTTATCTAACTACCCTCTTTATGGTTTTCCCGCGAGTTGCGTAATAGATGCGGCCATAATGTTTTCAAACAAAGGTAGGCAATTCCGCTCCGAAGCGCTTAAAAAGACCCTTTGCCTTTTGCAGTTTATAAAGTATTGTCGGCACAAGTATCAGCTGGGGATTTATAAACCGCTCCTAATTTTTAATCTTCGGAGGGAACAATGGACTAATTAAACTATTTTATTTACGACTTTTGCGATCATTTATTTTATTATTATTTTTTTGCGATATTAAAAATAAGCCGTCGAACAAACTGCTAACTATCCAGGGAATAACACCATCCTTATTCTTCTATTTAATTTAAACAATTCTAAGCTAGTGGTATGATACAATAGTAAAAATATTTATAAGAATGATGTTTCTTTAGTATATTCAAATTCTCGTTAAAAACAAACCAGAGTGATTTCTTCGCGGTAGTCTCTATAAAGACGTAAAACGACGTAATATTGTGAATAAATGAACGCTATAAACGTTTATACTGTGTCACAAGCGCAGTAAAGTTTAGTGCGGAAATGTAAAAATAAAATAACCCTGCGCGGTATCTTTCACAGTTTACAGGCGCACCGGAATAGGTTTAGAGGGCATTCATAGCGTTTTGTAACGAAAAACTGGTGAAGTGCCCTACGCGATATCTTTTACAGTTTACAAGTCCGTTGAAATAGGTGCTTTTGCAAGGAAGAAACTGACCGACCATAATTTAAAAGTAAATTAAAATGCCTCCACCAACCCGCATTGGAGCAGCGTGGTGGAGTAAGCTCCAGGCCTCCCCAATAAGGGGGAGAGACACGTGCCCAGCAGTGGGACGCAAAAAGGATTGCAGCCAAATTAAAATGATTCATTAGAAAATTGACGGCGCTGATGGGATTAAAAAATAAGTTGTCGAAAGGACTGCTTACTGCACATGGATAAGACTCATATTTTTTTAAGTTTTCCTTTTTATATAGTATAAGTTATAAGTATCTCAATAATTTTCCCACTTTATTAAGGTGACAAATGTATTTTTTAAAGGCACGCGCCGCCGGTCCGGCCCGGGAATAAATCTGTAATATCTTCGAAAATATTCATTTAAATTATATACTGTAAAGAGCCATATAGAAAAAGTAAATTTATTTAAAAAAAATGTGATTTCATCGCAGCAGTATTCTGTAAAGACGTAAAACGACATAATATTGTAAAGAAATGAACTCTATAAAGGCTTATACTGTGTCACACACGGAGTAAAGTTTACTGCGGAAATGTAAAAATACTATAAAATTACCCTGTGCGGTACCTTGCACAGTTTACAGGCGCGCCGGAATAGGTTTAGAGGGTATTCATAGAGTTTTGTAACGAAATCCCGGTGAAGATCCCTACGCGATATTTTTTACTGTTTACAAGCCGAATTTGGTAAAGAGGATATTCATAACGATTTGCAACGAAGAAAATAACCAACCTCGATATAGTCGTAAAATAAACACCAGAATGAATTGTTACATGAATGGCGTAGTGACCACGCTATAATAATCAAAAAATATGAATCTTATAAGTCACGATAGCGTCGCAAGGCCCGCGAATGATATGGTACGATACCGTGTTGTCCCCGCGCGCCAATTTGAGTTACTCACATATTTTTAAACTTATAATAGTTCTTCATTATTGTAAATTATATTTTGGTGTATCACAAGAACACGGAAAGGAAAATGTAAGGCTTTACGTGAAGGTATCACTGATACAAAGATTAAAAAGTTCACCTTTACAAACTACAAGAAGTGACTATCGAAATCCCATAAACTAAAATGTATCTGGTTAAGGTCTAACTAAGGAATCGATTTCAAATTTTAAGTTAAAGGCATATCCAACCTTAGTCTAAACGCAACTTCCGATTTTATCATTAGTTCAAAGATAAACGACATAATAGTGTTAAGAAATTGCCGTTATAAACCTTTTTATTGTGTCACATGCGCAATAAAGTTTCGTGCGAAACAGTAAAAAAGAAGACTGCGGTATCTCGTTACTGTACGGAATACGGATCGTAGGAATAGATGTAGCGGGTATTTGCAGCGTCTTACAACAAAAAATCATTTTTCTAGTCGAAAAGTGAACATCAAAATGAATTGTTTGATGTAACATTAAAGTATGGGATGACAGTTTTTTTTAAATTAATGAGATTTACATATTTGCGAATTCTTTATAATAAACAACATTTAGATGTTTAGATCTATGGCAAAACTTTTGTGAGAATTGAAGGATAGTACTACACTTTTAAGACGAGAATATAATTATAAGTAACAACTATATTAGGATGAAACTTTAGACAGGTATCAATTCATACCACAAGTTAAACCTACTCCGAACACTACAGAGCTTTGCTGTTTAATAATCATTCTTTGCAAAGAAATTAAACGACATAATAGTGAGAGGAGACGTATGTATGTACGAGTGCGTTGTAAAACCGTAACTGTGTCACACTCGGAACACTCGGCGTTTTTGATAGATATGTAGTCATAGATATACTTAGAAGGGGTTCAAAGCCTTTTGTAACACATTTTAAGGAACCTTAGTATAGTATGGTATAGTCATAAAATAAACTTAAAAATGAATCGTAGGATGAATGGCGTCATGGCTCACTAACCACGCAATACCAATCAAAATGAGAATCTTACAACGTCACTCAAGCGGCGCTGAGGGTTGCCAATGGTAAGCATGGCGCATGTGTGGGGCACATGATAGGCAAAGGCATTCATAGACCTTTTTGATTTTGAAGGGTTACAGAGGTGACCAACGCAGTCCCCAGTGATATACGGGAACATAATAAAATCGACCTTGTAAAGCGTAAGCAGTCTATGTAACTTCACATGCTAAAACGACAGAGTTATTTAACATAATCTTAATCTTAATATATATATAAAAAGTAAAGGGTTTTCTTTGTACGTAAAGACACGGTTTTCTCTATTATCAGTAACTCCAATCAACTTCCCGTTAGGGTGGTAAATACCTCTTAGTACGTAGATGATAGAAAGGGAGTTTGATCGCGGTGGGTGGAAGTGGGTGGAAAAATCTGAAAAAAATATATCTGTACTATTCTAACCAATAGGGACTTCTCTGGGTGGATCTCAAAATTTCTGGGATGATCTAGCAAACTATTTTAATTTTATTGAGAATGTTCGAGAAAGTTCCAGAAACTTCTCGAATCATTTGGATTTTTTTTAATTATTTTAATTTATTGAGAATATTCGAGAAAGCTTCTCAAATGATCTGATTTTTTTTAAATAATTGTAATATTTTCGATAATTATTTTTTCGAGAATATTTTCGAATGTTCGAGAAAGTTCCAGAAATTTCTCAAATGATCTGGAAAATCCTACTAATATTATAAACGCAAAAGTTTGAAAGTATGGATGTTTGTTACTCTTTCACGTAATACATACTAAATGGATTTAAATGAAACTTTACAATAATATAGCTAATACATCAGAATAACACATAGGCTACAATTTAAAAAGATATTGTGTGAAATTATTGTCCATAATATGACGATAAGTGTCAAGTAAGTAGGAAAAAATCTACCATTTGCGAGCTATTCTGGCGTACGCTGACAAAACCGTTAGAGTAACATTCGTAATTTATGATGGAAATATTTATCTTAAATAGTCCTACAAAAAAGCCGGTCCACGGCACTTCAGAAGGGATTTCACTTTATGTTAATGATCCTCTCTAACGCGGGTGAAACCGCGGGGCACAGCTAATAATATATTAACAATAGACAACAATTTGATTAGCAGTCTTCTTACGTCTAACAATGCCATAATGATTCCCGTCAATTGTTCTGACTGAAATTTTGTTTGTTACCTGCCATAGTGGTTTGCTGTAGTTCCTTTATTTGAGCGACAAAGTTATTCCAAGGGATTACAAGAGTTGTAAATATTTGATGAGACAGAAAGCTATTAATTTCGATTAGTTTAAAAGTAAGTGAAAGTTGTTAAAAGGTTAAACTTCTCTATTCTCAGACCCAAAATAAATAAAGCAAAGCTGGCAACTCTATTAGCCAGTGTTTATGTATTAAACAAGTTCCACGAAAGGTTGCCAGATCGATAACAATTTACTTATGCATACCAGGCCGGACTTACGGACACATGCAATAATAGATTGAATTGAATATAAAATATCTCATGAATACGTAAGAATCGTTACAAAAGAAAACGTCGAAAGTAAAGGCGAAAAGCGAAATAAAGTCTATGCAATTTTCTAGATCATACAAGTTTATTTTACACTGGCAGGACTGGTATAGATAGAAAAGTTGTGACATAACTAAGTATAATAGTTTGTCATTATAGGCATGTAGACACCTGAAACTCTACACGTAAGTGATATAATCCCTACTATAATATTATAAATTCGAAAGTTATTCTGTCTGTCTGTCTATCTGCTACGCTTTCCCGCTTAAACTACTGAACCAATTTTAATGAAATTTGTAACACAGATAGAATGGAACTTGGGAAAGGAAATAGGATGGTTTTTATCCTACGGGAACATATAAAACGGGTCCACGCGGGCGAAGCCGCTGGCGAAAGGCTAGTCTTCTATAATTTTCGTATATATCTTATTTATCGACTTAAAAAAAAAGAGAAACGTCTTAATTCGACACACATTTTTACATATCTAACTTTTATTAGTATATATAAGCAAATATTGATTCTTCTCATGTATATTCAGATTTCAATAGAAGATTTTAAGTTATCCTTAGACCTTAAAACCTTATAACATCATTGACTGTATGTATGTTGTAACACCAGTGCACATGGGCGTGGGTTGTTGGTCATTGGGCAAAGTTTTTTTAAGCTGGGTACCGTTGGGTACCGTTAACTGGGTTCGTTAATTTGCTTTCCTCATTACAGGCAGACACACACAAAATTAAATGTACATAGGAATTAACAACAGGAGGTCGAACCGAACCTTCTTTGCAATTTCGACTCGCTTTTAGCCGGTTTATTATAACCAACGTCTACGTATCTTAACTCACTTAGTCGTTCCAGTGCAGTTAAACAACAGCAAAAAAAAACGCTTCACATTCTTAGCCTCACAGTAGGAGGTAGATATACCCTGTGTCGTGGGTACCATGGACAAAGACAGAAACACAAACACCCAGGGCGATGATTTAAACTCATCATTCAAATTACTGTTTCGCCGGGAAACGAACCCGAGCTTCGATTGTCAGTCCAGCAAAAAAGATTCTTATTTTTGGTACTCTTGGGATTCTGTACTTCCGAGCGCAGAATACTAGATTCCTGTCTCCAGGTTTCAAACCAAATGCTGGTAACTCAGCCAACTTTATTCTCAGAAGGATAGAGCAAAATTTATTTTGCTTAAAGATAATTTAATGTCAATCGCAGACAATCTTACTACATTACGATAAAAAACATTTTTAAGGATCGATATGGATAAATGATACTAAGCACGTATCCATTCCAGCATACAGCTACATAGCATACATGCTACCACTGGTGCTCTCTAACACAGGAGTCATACCGAAACATTTATTACATTCCTTAAAAATATTAAATATCAATGTGACTACTTATTTCACTATGTAGAAAGCAGCTATCTTAAATACCTGCCGCACAGTTAGAAAACTATAGGAACACCTCAATAACCAACCTACACTTGGCTAATATTAATATTTAAAACAAAACTGGCTTTTGTCACTAATAGAATAGAAAAACAGAAAATGAGAAAGTCATTCTTTTTTACTATTTTGACTAAAAGGGCCCTAAAATGAATAATTTAAATTTTTTACCAATGAAAACTCCACACTGGAACTATTTCGGTTCCAAATTGTTCCTGACTTTTACCCCCTTGTGGCAAGAATTTAATTTTAGGCGAAGCTACATCCGGTCCCTCATTCAACTGAGGTCCAGACGAGTACATACTTGAAATTTGATATTGGCATTTGAAAGTACCTAACTCTGGACTGAGGTTTTATTGGCTACCAGCCAATGCTCATGACGTCATCCGCCTAAAATAATACTTTTCTAACGGTTTTTATTTGCTAACCTATTCTAATTCTTTTTGGGGTCGGCAAACGATAAATAAAGCTTCACAAAAAATAATTTACTTACATACCCAACAAGGATATTCTGTGGTGTGAATACCATGAACACTAACAAACAAACAAACAACACTAACACAAATATCTTAGACTCTTAAAAAAGTACAGTTCATAATTTTCGTGTTTTTAATTGTTACTACACGACTTTTGCTAACCGTTTAAACTTATTTATTTCATAGCAACCACACTTAAATGAGCAGTTATTCAGTCTTTGAAATAGCAACGCAACTGAATCCTACTTAACTACTACCCAAGACAAGACAGAATAAGAAATTATGAAATCCGTAGACGAACGATATATATACATATACTGGTAGTATAGCTCTCAAAATCTACAAGCTAAAGTGGCAATGGGCTTAAAGTTAGGAGGCCTGACAATCGATGGGGAAGAAAAGTCCTCCAATAGCGACCACGCTTCCGTGAAAGAGACGTCAATTGTCATAAATTGCGGCGTTCACTTTATATCTCATGGCTTGAATACTCATTTATTACTTCACTTTATAAAAACAAATTCATATTAGCCTAAAAATGTGTTGCTTTCAGAAATATTTTCTTATTCGTTCAATGGCAGGCATACATAAACTAACATTTAACTAGCTGCTCTAAATAAAAATGCGCATAACACATCACTATCAAGTAGTCGTTATAAATCCGTGGATGTGATAATTTATGGTCTAGAACGCCCATCCCTTCCGTGTTAATGAATGCAGAAACCAACCTATAAACTGCGCGGTAAAAGTATCGTGTAATAGCTTAATTAATTTTATACACAAAAGAACCTGCGCTTTGCACATTTTTATCACAATGCTAGCGAGCACGTAAGCCACAGTAAGTAAGAAATCCTGGCAAGTTTCGAAGTCTATCGCAAACATAATGTTCCGTATCACAATAAAGTAAAGAAAAATATTATTACAAATGAACCTTTTTTTATTTTTTCACTTCTTACCAAATTGTGCTACAAGATTTAAGTTATTTTATACCAAGTTCCATGTTAATATTTAGGAAAATGTAAAATGCAAGTGTTATGTTGTAAGAAATATTTATTTATTAGGTTCGCCAAAAATTGTTACACGTGCGCATATTTATAAAAAAAGAAGGCTCATGCTACGATGTGCATAACCGTTCACTATGTCATATAACAGGCAAACACGGCATGCTTAATAACATAGTTAACAGTGTAAAAATTGGGGTATAAAAAAAGATAAATTTCATTATTTAGTTTAATAGATATAAGCATCCTACGATTTGGATACATTTGGATAGACTCTCAGTACTTATGTCTATCACTAAAAGAGCAGCGATGGCCCAGCGATGACGACCGCGATCTCAGACATGAAGATACTGAGTTCTAAATGTCGGCACGCACATCTGACAAATACATTTGTAATATGCGTATTAATCGCAGCTCCACAGTGATGGAAAATATTGTTATATTTTTTTTATTTGAATAGAGTAGCAGACGAGCATGCAGGCCACGTGGTGTTAAGTGGTCACTGCAGCCCATGAACATCTACGTTGTATACCTCATAAGCAAGCATAGCTAAGTCTTGTCTGAGGTAGTATGCAGTTGCGCTGCTACTCCGGAGGCTGGTGGTCGCCTCATGTAAGTGTGGCCGGCAACTGCACCTTTCCACCGAAACACAATAGAATTGCTCACGGTAGAAGTGGGTGCAGAGGTGGTACTTCCCCGGGCGAACCATAATAGTTCTTCCACCTACCTTAATTAATTATGGTGTTTTCTATCACCGTGCATGCCTGAGAGAAAGTCATAAATCCGAAGGCATGATGTCCACCAATCCGCACTTGGCCAGCCTAGAGGACCATGACCTAAATCCCTCTCACTTGTGAGAGGAGATATGTGTCCAGCGGTGGGACTTAAAAAGTTGAAAAAGATTTATTAACTAATTTATATAGTCGAGGAGTAGGAGAGTTACATCTTAAAACTATATTCGGCGTAAACGGACTGTGATTCCGTTGACATAGAACTAGGCAGATATAGTTTATTCCCAGCTGCAAAAATAAACCTACGTCAACTTTATATAATTGGAATAGATGTAATTAATATTAAGAAGTGGGTGGACCATGAATGGAGGATGAACATGGACCATTTTCTGTAAATTGTTCATGTAACACCCGGTCCGGAGATATTTGATAATTTGTACATTTTCTGAAAATACTCCGATTTTAAGGGTAATTATATACCACCCAAAATATACTTCATAAACAAAATAAAAGTAATTGCACCAATTACAAATCACTCTATGTAAGTTTATAAGTATATATATAGCACCTGAGCATAAATTATGGGTACCTACCTATTACCTATGCAATCAGACAGGAAAACAACGAAGTGATTCACAAGGTTATTTTTAAATTATTTTAAGGTAAGCAACCCTAAGAAACGACAAGTGCCTAAAATAAATTTATCTAAAGCAGAGTCGTATGCAGTTGTAGTGGATATAATGTACTTTAAATAATTCAAGGAATTACTTAGCTCAGCTTATTATGTTGGTTTTTTGAAAATACAATATGTAACTAATGCGCAAAGGCTTTTTCGTATGCGATAGTAAATTGCTAACCTGTGTTTTGCACTTTACAGTCTACCTTTAATAGAATGCAGAGCTCTTTTAGTGTATGTGAGACATTGACATGAGGACATAATTATAGGTCAAAATAGACATAATATCCCAAGATATTAGATAGAAACTACTAGTCATATGTGATACATTTTAGATGGCAATTTAGCTCCAATTTTAGATGAGCGGCAAAAAATACTTATAACACTGAATGACACCTGACAAATGTCGTGGCATACGGCAATACGTTCTGGAGAGTACCAGATACCCCCAAAAAGCTAAGTATGTGTATGAACTCCATGTACTTTTTTTCCACATGTTGTATGTCACTTAGATTGATCAACAATCTAAGTCCGGCACTGCCTAACACCAGGCAACAGGTATAAGATATAATATCCTCCAGTGTCCTTGTGTTCAGCTGCTATTCACTGCTCATCCACTGTAAATGCATGAACATACAACGGGTCGACTCAGGCCATGGTCTTCACAAGATCGGTCGCTTATCTCATTGCATTGAACGAGCTGTGGTTTTGCGGCCTATCACCTCTTTTTCTTCGGCTGCATCTCTTTGACTTCCCGCAAAAAATAAGTATACCGCATAAATGATGCGTTTTGTAAAAAGTATGTATAAATCATGTAATAAGAAGTGACATTCCTAGTATTATTACATTACTTACCTTGCAAAGTCAAAACTGCCATAAATGACGTACATAGTGTATGAAGGGAAAGCATTATAAAAATCGGTAGCAATAATTGCTACATTTCAATTTCGCCTTCTAATTTAATGGTGCGATTCAATTATTTTACAGGGCATTAAAATATCACAGACGATTTCGTTTTCAATTGTTGAAATTATTTCGCAGCGCGCTAACCGAAAGTATGAAGTCTCGTTCCTCGCTCAGACCCTTCAAAAGGTCTTTATCGGGCCATAAAACTTCTTTTATGTTACTCCAACTTTCTGTAGCGAACGGTAAGTTGTTTGATGGTCAACCCAGAACATAATTTTCTGAGCCTCCCTCAGACTTTTCTGTTCACTTCACGCTTTAGGTACCGCCTGACGATATATAAAATAAATTCTGTTATGATCCCTTTTTTCCTTTTTACTCAGGATTTTAGGAGTAATAATAGGATGATCCGGGAATGAATGTCTCCAATAAGTCGACCCTTTTCAGTTTTTTATTAATTTTCCTTTATCGATGCTACGCGCGATTTAAAAATTACTTTACGTATTGACATTATACGCGATTTATTATAACGTATACACATAGGCGTTCTTTGATTTCCTTCAATCGAAAAATTCAACAAACAGAATCACATGATATTTTGATACTGTAGGTAAATAACTTATTTCATTACATTCTCCTTTCAGAGTCGATATATTTAGAAATATTTTTGCAATAGATCATCAATATTAGAAAAAAATGTATTTGTTCAAAACATTGAATTCAAATGTAGAATGTTTATTGAAATGACAGCCTTCACGCAATATTCATCATTTCACAGCGACTGTGTGTGTGTAGTTGCAAAACAACTGTCACAACAAATTGACAGCTTACATGACTAGTAGTTTGTCATCCAATATAGAAATTTAGCACTCTTACTGATTATTTATTTCATATACATAAAAATGAGTATATTGTGAACTCTGAGCATCTTTTAATTTCGTACTAGTCGTACTACCATATAATCGTAATGTAGAATAATTATAATTTAAAAAAAAAATAACGCTTCACGCTCACAGGCCCACACTAGGGTATAATATATAGCCTCTGTCGTGTGTACTATGGACAGTGGACATATACAAAGACAGAAACACATACACCCAGACACGAGAACAGAAATTCAAATTCATTCATTCATTCAGTTGTGTGTTAATTTCCATGGGCTGCAGCGATCACCTAACGCAACGTGGTCAGTCGTAGTCTGCATGCTCATCTGCTATTCCATCAAAATTAAATATAAAAGTAGGTATTTCTTTCAAAAATGTATGTAGGCATATTAAAACTAAGTGGTACAAAGATATTTTTATTTTTGGTGGAAATATGTAGTTGCTGCATCGATCGACATACAACTATAATATATTATATCGATGTTGCTGCATCGATCATATATTATTATGCTGGCCACATGTATGAGGAAAAACCGCTAGGACTCAAGCATCAACGAATCTGGAAGCGGTTTCAGAATGAGATCGAATTTTTTTTAGGATAAATGTGACAAAATAAATGTGATGAATGAATGTAACAACTAGCCTTCCGCCAGCTTTATAGGTTCCCATAGGATAAAAACCATCCTATATCCTTTCCCAAGGTCCACTCTATCTGTGTTCTAAATATCATTAAAATTGGTTCAGTAGTATACGCAGGATAGCATAGCAGACAGACAGAGTTACTTTCGAATTTATGATATTCGTAGGGATTTTTTTGCGCCATTCTATATAAAAATTTGACACGTTAGGTAAGATGGTGTTTTTTTTGGATATGTTGAAACGAACACTTATTGTATCTAGAAAACCGTGTGAAAAGAGTTGAAATCTTTGAAACATTTTACGTAATACACCTAATTAATTAGCTTTTGTTCCTTTGTCGATGTGGGTTCTTTGATATTCACTGTAATTATAAAAATAACTAGTATAATACAAAAGTCATTACGTGTATGACCAATCACTTAAACAGATTACGTGTACGAGTATAACGCAACGGAAATGTCGATTTATTAAGATCAACAATGTCGAATGAATTTGGTTTCATACCCTTCTGAGAATGTATGACCAAACAGTAGATTACGTGTATAACGCATCGGGAATTTCGATTTACGGCTGTTAAAATCAAAAATATCGGTCTTTTGGTTTACCCAATTTTTCATAGCAATTTTCATCAAGCGAATTGGGTCTTAGCCCTAGAGCTAGCTCGGCTAGCTCGTTAAAAATGCGAGCACGAATACAACGAACTGGGCCAATGCTTAACACGATCACGTTTATATAGAAAGCTCTACAAAATTAACCATTAACGCTAATTAACGATTACTTTATAATTAATTACGTTTTTGATTAAATAACTAAACTAGACGTAATTTACATCAATATAAATATCTATTGGGCATCGTTCAATCTATTATTTGTTATAATAGATTGAATATGTGTATATTGTATACATAACAAGTAATAGATTGAACTATATATATATTTTTAATATATATTTTTTCATTCTTTCCTTTTTTTCCGTATTATTCAAGGTTATCTTTATTTTTACTCTATCTAAGTATATGTTATACACTTTTTATCTGTCGTTTTTATTATGAACTGTTTCTGAAAGTCAGTCAATAGGATAGGTAAACTAAACGATAATAAAGTAGCGAGTATGAACTGAAGAAGATTATTTCCCTAGATGAAGATAATAATATGAAACATTTCAACGAACTAATTTTGCACTAGGTATCATCTTTTATACTCGCGTCAATTTATTAAGAGAAGTATACGTAATACTAACTACTAATAAAGTACAAACGTTGACAGAAAAACCGTGAATGAAAACAGTTTATTGCGTGTGCAAACTACTCATAGTGCCAAATAACATGTAAGCAAGGCGAACTTTATCCGAGAAACATGATGAACACAATGTAGTAACAACTGATGGATTCCTACAAAATCCCACGTAATTCAATCTTTATCCCATGAGGGTGCGAATATTTGGAAAACTCCCCCGCAACGCAAAAGGGAAACAAAATCATTCAAAATATTTTGGACCCCTGCAAGCTCAGCTTTCATTTTGTGTCACCCTCCATGATGACGATGGATTTTGTTTTCAATTTCCACCCAAAATTTATGCTGGTAACGACGGTCGTATTTATAATAATATATTATGTAGATATAGACAGGCCTACCCAAACCATTCTTGTAAGAAAACGTGTTTCGTTTCAAAAATTTAACCGCAACATTACACAGCCTAAGATCACAGAACGTGAACGCAGGCTATAAAAACGTCGTTGTTTTAGCTGGTCACTAAAACCGGAACGCTTTTTTCGCCGGGAACATTTAAAAGACGGTGACCAAAAATTTGTATGGTAGATTATTGGAAGGCGGTGCGCGGTGCCGGCTGGGAGCGATTTCGTGGTCCGCTGCCCGCCACACGCCGCTGGCCAGCGACAATGGCCTCCGGAGCACTGCCCTCGCGTCGCATCGCCGCCTTCGCCGCCAAACCTACATCAAATGGGGTTCCGTACTTTAAAATGAAAAAGTAACCCTGATAAGAAGTCATCAGTCAGTCAGTCATGTCCAAATAAGCTTTAAGCTCCTCAAAGGCATTTCATTCTGCTCAGGAACATTCTTAAACCATTAGAAGACGATAGAGGAAAATTCCCAGACGAAATGCTAGATCCACGTTACTATGCAATTACGCTAATGTACGTAGAGCACATTCATACACCGTGTCTCGGGTCGAGGTTCGTAACCTGATAAAATATATTGTAACTTTTATTGATGTATGTAATTGCATGCTAAAAGTTTAGCAATAAATAGCACGTATAAGCGCTTAATCTTATATTAACTTTTATTTTTCTGCTGAAACATTGGTGGTGCTATATGCTAGATAAATGTAGTCGAGTCAATATTTTTATGAAATACCTGCAAACCTTTAAAGTTGCGAAAAGATCAAACTTCAAAGTTAACAGGATAAAAGAACCAGTGTCCATTTAAACTCAAATTTCATAAGTTATCCGTGAGAAACAATGCATGAAAATCATAGCAACAGTTTCGTAAATAAAATCAGTAAAAGTGAATTTGTAGTCAGATAGATTACAAACAAATCAGTTTTAATGCTTAAATATATTTTGTCCGGAACTCCTGTGTGCAGTTTCTACTCGCATCTGCCCGTGTTTTTTTATTCCATAATAATATTTTGGCCAAGATTCGTGCTCTATCCGTAAAATTGAAAGCGCTGTGTGGAACAGTAATTTAAAAAGTCGTAGTGTCAGAGGAAACGAATGACAAATTCACTTCCTTCCGTTCTCCACGTTTATCTCCAGCGAGTTTCTCGTTCCTCGAAATCGTTAGGTGGCTAAGAGAGTTTTTATTGTAGTAAAATTTTTTGCTACTTTATACATCAGATAAAGTATATTTTCATTTAATTTTTTGAAATTTAAAGTTACAAACAAAAAATATATCATACTGCTCTGTTATTATTACGCTTTTTGAGAGCTCTTAGATTGTGTAAAACTATTTAGAAGAATTGAAATTTGAAGCTTTTTTTGAAGCTTTGAAAAAAAAAAGAAATGTCAGCTGTCTCGGGACGACCGGGGGCTGTGAAACATGATCTAACTTATTTTGAACATATAATATGCGTATATAGGACAATATTGTACCAATTAAAAATAAAAATGATAAAAGTTAATAATTTTAGTAAGAAAAGAAAAGTGTTACTCGCCGCATTAGATGTTTTACACACAAAAAGATTGTATAAGTACTGTAGTAAATTAAGTTTTTAACAATAAAATAAAACCGACTTCAAATGGTAATTTTTTTTCAAGTTGGGTACTGCGCGTAAAGCTATCTGTCTGTCTGTTTGTTCCGGCTAATCTCTGAAACGGCTGGACCGATTTTGACGGGACTTTCACTGGCAGGTAGCTGAGGTAGCTGATGTAATGAGGAGTAACTAAGGCTACTTTTATTTTAGAGTAATTCTAAAACTAAATTCCACGCAGACGAAGTCGCGGGCGGCCGCTAGTGATAAATATGCAAAGGAAACAGCAGTAGGTAGCATATCTAGCTTATTCTTTATAGGTTTCTTTATTGGTTTTGAAGATCTTTTGAGATTTTTAAGTCCCTGAACCTGGACCTTGATCCAGCTGTCCATACAAAAAGGCAGGTCAATCCTTGCACCATTGCGACGTGAAACAAGGACAAACAAACACACTTTCACATTTACAATATTAGTATTAAAGTATATCCATACTTTTTCTTTTCTATCTCAGGCATATAAGCTAATTGAAAACAAAGCAATGAAATATATAATTTAACAAATTTTATAAGTTGGTATTAAATTTTTAGTCAGAAGTGCACGCCGGGGGAATTCGGGACCGCGCATCGGAGGTCGCCATTTTTACTACTCGGCTGTCGCTGCTATTTGTAATATTTATTGATGTTTACTGAAATTCGTGTTCACTTTACAGTTGAAGGTTTTGGATACTGCTATTTGATGATATTAACGAGCATGATTTTGGTAATTTAATGTCTGCAACTAATTTTGCGTCCCACTGGTGGGCACGGTTCTTTATTATTAGCTTACCCACCGCTGCTTCAATGCGGGTTGGTGGAGATGCGGGTTAGTGGCCATCCCGTTGTCGAATGTTATCAGAACGCCTATAAGGTCTCCGACAAGATTTAACAACTGTTATCTGTCGATAACAACCGGAACCAACGGCTTAACGTCCCCTTCGACGGAAATGCCTAAGATTTTTTTGCGACTTGCGGTCAACCATCTCACACCCGACAGCGCCCGTTTGACTTAGTTGCGTAGATCTTTTGCGGTAAATTAATACCGTTAATTTATTCGTCTGACCCAGTCATACTAAACAATTAAGTTGACCACAGAGATCTAATTCGATTGACTAAGCGCCCATTTCAAAGGAACCTGATATGGTTGCGTGCAAATGACAACTTAATTAATTTTATCGATTTCAGGATTTGTTTACTCGATTAGATTAAATAAACTAACATTGTATATTTGAACTGCGTTTCGCTTAGAGATACATTATATGAGCCAGGACACGTGATATTCTTGATTTCTAAGAGCTTCTATAGATGACTGGCTGAGCCCGAGGCAATTAGTCAACTAATCCTCTTTTGATTACTATATATTCAATATCATCGAAGGTTCTTTGCAATTAAAGTGTATCTAGTTATTTCGGTTATAGAAGCTAGACTTTTATATGTCTGTGATTGAACTCTGATCCAAAAACGATAGTATTGAATTGCTTCATTTTGTTTAAGTTAGGCACTAGCAATGGTAACTCTGCCGGACTGCCAACCAAAGGGTCCCGGGTTCGATTCCCGGCTAGACTGAAATTTGATTAATAAGTTGAAAGTTCTGTTCTTGGTCTTGATGTTTGTGTTTGCTGTCTTTGTGTATGTCCTAGTTCCCACCACACAGGAAATCTTTGTGTTTGGCTATAAGTGTGTGGCATTATTTATTTAAATGTCCAATAAGTGCTTAGTAGGACTATCCACGTAAGGTAGCGTCAAGATACATTATCTTCAGAATACCTATACTATTCCTTTAAAACATTAAATGAGGAACGAGCTACGGAAAGCGAGGAATGATGAGAGCACTACTACGGTGGACTCCATACAATAGTTTACATAAATCGATATACGAACTAGTTACATATGTTATACAGCAACGTCGGCTGGGAATTTATCGCTGTTGCTTATGTGAGTCACGCTCTAACGTCAATGCAATCACAGAAACGCACAGCACTATTGCACCAAGAGGAGAACCTTTAAATTTGCATTCATTTTATGAAACATTTTTAGACATTACATCATTTGGGTCACTTGACTGACCCTTTGGATCCTATGTACGATTCCCGGTGAGTGAGAAATTTGAATTATAAGTTTAAAGTTCTGTTCACGGTCTGGGTATTTGTGTTTCTGTCTTTGTATGTCATATATATATAGTGCCCATGACAAAGGAAATCTTATTGAGGGGCTATGAGTGTGTGGCGTTATTTGTTTATTTAATTTTTATGTCAAAAAAAGTGCCTAATGTATCTTAAGACTACCTACACTATTCTTTTAAAACAATAGGTAAATACTATAGTAATTTATATATTTATATTATGTATATGTATTAAATATATGTATGTATACATACATATATGTATATGTATTTTTATATTTATATAAATTGATATACGAACTACTTACATATGTAATACACCAACGTCAGCCGGGAATTTATCGCTGTTGCTTATGTGAGTCAAGCTCTAAGCCAGTCACGTGAGTGCATATATCACAGAAACGCACAGCACTATTGTACCAAAAGGGCGAACCATGAAAATGATAAAATTGAATTGAATGAAATCTATTAAGACATTACATCACTTTTGTGAAGTTAACAAAACCAGTCGTCTGTTAAGTGTTTTTTCATAGCGCAAAGCGGGTGGTCTCTGGAACATTTAAAAAAAAATTCATAATTTAATATGAAGAACAATAAAATAGTCACTAGATCCGTATTACACCTGACTGTCCTTCTCTCATTTTGCTTAGCAGCCTGCTCTTGATTGCTGTGAGTACGCCAGCCGCAAGCTTAATAACTGATATTTAATTGTTCTAAATCCCCAATGTGATGTGATACCAGTAACTGTCTTTATAAAACGTTTGCAGGTTTTGATAGCTCATATCTCGGAATATATGTATTGATATCGATATCGATAGAGCGACGCGAGCAGAATGGGTCAGCAGTCTGTTGCAAAAATTGAGCGTTTCAATTTCATCGATATGAATATTTGAATTTATAAATAATATGAGATTTATTTTAGGTTTTAAAAGCTTACGAAACTTCGAAGAAAATTATCTCGTTAAGCGTATCTCGGTGCCTAAAATGGACAGTTTTCCTGCAGTTTATGTTGCCAGTAATGACTTACGGTGCGGAGCTAAGATTGATCCTTTAGAGTCAGCTCAGTGAGAGCAGCGAAGCGTATATACTCGTATACTTAGGTCACTGAAGTACTCCATAAAATTTGCAAGCTGAAATATGAATCTATTTCTGGCCATTATATGCCCGAAAAGATACTACAAAAGACCGACCTCTAACCAGATTGACCAACGACTTTAAGCTGACACTAGATAGGGATTGCATTGGAGTAGAAAATATTTAGTATTTTTCATAGACGCTGATAGATCAATGTTCAGAAAATAGTTGATGATTAGTTTTGAAAATGTAAATTTTAAGTACAGCTATTCTTTATTTGTGTATATTTTATGATAGTTAATAAGCTTATGCTTATAAAGGTTTTAAGAGGAGGTAGAACTTGCGTGTTTTGTCCGGGAAAGTAACACAGCTGCAGCCATAACTATCCCGAATTGTGTATTACTTTCTTTCTTAGTTATATATGGGGTGATCATCAACTTCCGGAGTTGTTTAGGATATGACGCAATAGGGTCTTGGACATAATGCATACAAAAATTTAAAATGTATACCTTAAAAGTTTACACTAAACCACGCCTGAAAAGCAGGATAATTGTAATTATTTGTATATATAATTTTTATTAAATTTTAAATGACAATTGACAACAAATGAGTTGTGACGACGCAAACCATTTTCTCATATAAAATGTATGGCGATATCATGTTTTGACAGCTCATTAAAAGTATCTTAATTGACTTGGCAGTCGAAGATCGGATTGCATATGGTATGCAGGCAGAATCAGGCTTATTTATTTATTTATTTAATTTAAAATATATACATAATTTGTAAACTAATCCCCAACACATTACGTGCATGCATTAAGAAATGACTTACAGATAGTAATAAACCTATTCGCGCATAAACGAAATAAATCAGCATCTGGTATTTCAGCGAGTATACGGTTAAGTAGAATGGTCGCCGTGCAGTGAAGGGCGGCGGCTGTGCGGCGCGCGTTCACACGGGGCTCCGCCAGCAGCTGGTTAGGCTTCTGCCGCGCCCACTATACAAGTGTCGCATCGGAACCTCTAACCCACACTTAGCGAGAGCCGAAGAATTGTCATCGTAGTTCAAATCAAAGGCTTGTTTGAGGTTGTGTGTAGATGTTCATGGATGCAGTCCATGCGACCATTTAACACCAAGTAGCTTGCCTTATCATCTGATACACCTACCATTACTATTGAAAAATAGGCCGTATCGAGCACAGAATATATTTAAACACATTAATTACCAATTATCACCCACACACATAAGCTTGAAGCAATTTTAGATGCGTCAGCGTTTTCCATACAAAAATTGACCCCACCAAAGAAATTCCATTACAAGAATCAATCAGGATAACAATAAAGGGTCTGAGCTCTAAGTGTAATCTGCTCAAGCCTTAATCTGTTGGGTTTTATTGTCTTCGTAAGTAATTTGTCTGAGTAAAGGAAGAAAGTTTTGAGGGTGAACCCCACGCTCCCATTCACCCCGCTAAACTTTGTATCTAGCAAGTACAACTCAAAGAAACACCAATAGTTACTCGGCGCATTCGTGTCGCTAACACTAAACTATGTTTTAAATCACATCTGAGCGCAAAATGTATCCTGTTGCAGAGTTTACGAGTAGTATCGTGCGCTTCTTACCAGTTAGTGCTGTGAAACATGCAAAGTTTATTTTATACTTACACATTAATTTGTTGTTATGTTTTGTTTAACAACGCAACTTGCTTCAGAGTTCATGTACAGAATTCATTGAGAGTACGATGGAAGGAAAGTCGTTACGTGAGTTTTGATGCTGCAATTTTTTAAGCGTGCATGGCCCGGCGGCAGGCATAGAATGCAAGCGATCTACACTCCTAAGCGAAACGGGCGCGGTCGGGTGCGAGATGGGCGACCGCTAGTGGCAAATTTTAATGTAATTTTGTGGTTGTTATCTACTGGTATATATAACAGACGTTAAACCTAGTCGGAGGCCTTTTGGATGATTTGAAAACATCCAACCAGCCAGTGGCGGATCTAGGATTTCGGCTTGATGACGTGTACTTGGACAGCGTTTGGTTTTGGGAGGGGTATTCATTCCAATTTTGGAGGAATTAAAGGCTTTTCAAGGGTAAACCCGAATGGTTGAGCCCCCTAGCCATCCGCCGGATCCGCTAGTGCAACCAGTGGCTTGTCCACTATCCTGTATCACCACAAATCCGTATTGGAGCAGCGTAGTGGTATAAGCTTCAGGACTCCCCAATAATAGGGAGAGACCCATGCCCAGAGTGAGACGCAAAAAAGGGTTGCAGCCACCACTGGGACGCAGTGCTTAAAAATGCTTTTTGTGTAATGTTGTACAATATGCCGGTCATTAATTAATGCTTGTTGCGCCTTGACATCTACAATTTTAAGTAAGATCGAGTATTTAGACCAATATTTTCTGCCAAAATGTGCTGCTACGAGGGGAGATTCTCCGTTGTAAATATCATATAGGTACGTAATACAAGTTCCCTCTTCACTATTTCGTATAAAAAATTCAACCTAAATTCTATTTCGTAACTACTAGGTATTGTATAGCGAATAAATAAGACAAAGAACTGTAATGAACTTGATGAAATGAATTTACAAATGTTACATGTATACACTACAGATAATAAATTTCATTGTAAGTTTTTGATATTGAGCGTTCTTTTTGATTTTAAATTCGCTTTTGATCGCTTACTGTGATTCGGTACAAAACGTTGGCAGAAAAATATTTGCTTTGTTGAACGTTATTTTGCAAGCGGCGCACCAAGTTGGGATTTCAGAAATAGAACTGCTTCCGCCGAATCTTGGTTGCTCTTTTCGATAGATCCACTGTTTTGTATGTATTTTTATTTTATTTTTTGGAGTAATTACCTCAAAGAACGACAATGATGCAACTCACACATAAACATTTTCATTTCCTTTAATCATTGCTTAATTTTGTTAAACGCTAAGAAATAGTTGGAAATTAAGTGGTAAGGACAGGACAGGCGGGAGGGAACGAGTCAACAATCAATACATAAAGCTGGTAAGTACGTCTTTATCACGTGCATGTCACAACCAATTTGTTTTTTACAGTAAGGAAAATTAATAAACGCCAATCCACGCTGTGTTAAAACGTCGTCGTTGATCAGATATTCTCCTTTATAATGGTCATCGAATTATTTTATAAGCCGTCCCTATAATTAAGTGTGCCTGGTACCAGAGCTTTCCATCAAAACGGTGGAACTGCTCCACGGTAGCACTTTAGATCTGGTCGACTCATACAAGTGTTCTACCACCTGCAGAATCATGAATGTATTTTTACCATCTTATACATAAGTACTTGGTTGCAACCCTTTTGCGTCCCACTGCTGGGCACGGGTCTCTCCCTATTATTGGGGAGGCCTGGAGCTTACTCCACCATGCTGCTCCAATGCGGGTTGGTGGAGATGCGGGTTAGTGGCCAACCCGCTGTCAGATGTTTTCAAACCGCCCATAAGGCATCCGACAAGGTTTAACGACTGTTATCTATCGATAACAACCGGGACCTCCGAAGAACGGAAAACGCGCATGATTTTTTTTGTCACTAGCGGTCACCCATCTCACACCCGACCGCACCCGTTTGGCTTAGTTGCATAGTTCGCTTGCGTTTTACTCTAACCGCCAGGCCATACGCGCTACATACATACATAAGTACCTTACTCGTAGGTAATCCAATAAGTCAACGAACGAGTGACAGCAAAAGATGGAATAACATAATACTTTCCGACTCTATTTTATCATGGCGCGACGCGGAGGTAAAGTCCGTTAAACTAAAGCAATTACGGCCAACATCTTATAATAACTTAAACAATGAACTTTTGGGATAAGAGAAACTAATTACTGGCGCTAAATTAGCTTTAACTGGCACCATCACTCACATTGACTAAATCATAGTTTAGACCACACTAATATATTGTTTGTTTATCCTTATTTCATGTCGCAATGGAGCTACGGATGAAACAAATTTTGTTGTATGTAGATAGTTGGAGGGCAGGAAAGTGATGTAGGCTGCTTTTTACCGCATAAAATATCAATCCCCCCGTGGAAAAAACCTGTAGCTCAAGCGGGCGGAGTCACGGTGAAAAGCTAGTCTTATAAATAAAATTCTTGTGTCGCCGTGTTCGTTGTCAAAATACTCCAAAGCGGTTCGAACTCCTGAAATTTAGTGTAGGTAGGTCTGAGAATCGGTCAACACTACAATACAATAGGAAAAAACTAGGATCAAAATTAATCAAATGTATGTTTAATACGAAGGGCATTATCATATTTCGTTTTTTATTGTATATTTATTTATTTATTTTAATACTGTGTAACACTACTTAACAAGATGGTATAAAAGGCGTATAAAAGCCTTCTCTGCCAGTCTACCTTTAGGTGAAGCTGATATTGTAGTCCAAATCTCTGCTTCGCCACTGTGTACCACGGGTCGCATCGTACATATACCTGTGTGATCAGTATTATCACATATTGTGTTCGTGGTCCATTCAACCATCAAACAATTCCGATAGTTTTTACATCTATGCTCTACAAGAACTCCAAAAATATTCACGTTTTGCACGCAAGCACTGGTGATTTCTTAGAAGTGATCAAAGCGGAATCGAATATTTATAATAATTTCGTAGTTATTCAATATTGAGCAACAAAAATTCAGTAGTCCCTGAATGTTCAAACTGAGAATAAGTACAATATGTAGGTATGGGCTATGATTATATTGATTGAGGCCATTCCTGACTACATACGTAATAATAATAATAATAAGCATAAGAGTTACTTTAAAAAGTGTTTGAATTTGAATTGGCAAAATTGCATAAAATTTAAATAATTAAGACTGTTTTTACATAACTAAATTACAAATGTATTATTTCCAGTTTTTACCTTGAACTTGCACTATAAATGGCCTGCATTGACCTCAAGACGTGGCCTGATTGCTCGTCTGCAACTCCATTTAAATTTAAAAAAGTATTGGTGAGGGAAGATTGTGATACCAACTAACAAGCCACTGATTCTCACATCTAATCGGGAATCTGAGAGCCTATATTCGACCAAGCCAGAGGTTGCCAAAGAGATGTCCAAAAGTCAACCGGACAGCAAAAAAGTAACAGTTGGAACTGAGCCTCCGTTCTTTCAAAACAGATTCTAAAAGGTAGATGGCAACCCGCCAGACGGTGCTTTAATGCAAATCGCGCCAGGTTTCGTTGCTATTTTATTATTTAAGGCGTGATAATTGGACTTGAATCAAGGTTCTTCCTACTCTTATAGTTTTTGCAAGAAATATCCAAGCCAAGTTACTGAAAGTTTTTGTAGAACTGTCTGAATGCTATTCAGACATTCATTTATTAAATGGTTAACTTTTAGGAAAATCATCTAGATGATTGTGTGGTTAAGAATGTGTATCTAAGCTAAAAATGTAAAGATAGAATCAATTTAGAGTAAATAAAAAACTAGAGATTTATATATATGCACGCTGTTTTAAATTTTCAGTACACTTGAAAGTAACTGACCGTATTTATCTTGCTTACTCTACAAATTTAGGCCAGTCATTATCGACACAAAAATAGGCAAACATCGCAAACGCGCATGTATCTACGAATCTTTTATATGTTGTTAGGTCCCCTAAGAGTAGTCTATACCAAAAATTGCAACCCTGAAAACCTTGTGCTACCACCATGATGCTCGAAAAACTGCGAAATTCTGGCTCTTGTTTCAGTTTTTTTGAAAAAAGTACCTTAAGAAAGCGTTTTTCAGATATACTTGTTATATTATTTTATCAAGCTGACTAAATTTACTACAATTAAAGCCGAACATGAGCTCTCTAGGTCTATTAGTTGCGGAGGTACAGCTAATCAAAGATGGGCATTTTTTTCCAAAACGTGGAAAATTGTCGGTAGGATTGTTTGTCAAGGCATTTGCTGGATAAACTAATGGTCCTAGAGTATAGCCATGAGAGAAGAATTAATAAAAAAAATTAATTAGCTATAATTAAATTCCAAAGTGGAGCCTCTAGGCCTCAACGTTTCATAAATAATTAAAAAAATAAAAATTTCGGATAAATGATGAAAACGTTGTACTGAATGAGGTGGGTATGTAGTTCTTTATAAAACATGCAACATTTGTAGTGGTGAATTTCACATTTTAGATGTAACATGGTTTCGAATTAAAATACACTTAACAAATAAACATAGAAAAATATCTCAATAAAATACCAAGCACAAGAACTGGTTAGACTTTTGCCCATTTTGGACGGGCCGGGTCTCACCCAGTCTAGATCAGGCCTCTTCCTGATCGGCGGAAAATGAGCGGAGCTTTCGCAAAAGTAGCAAACAATTGACCACTTGAGCCGTGCCTTTCTGAATTTGCATAACCCTAAGCATCCTTTTTTGCATTTGCAAGCCACCATTCTAAGCAGGTTCTGAGGATCGGGAAAGTCAACCTTGCCCGCCTCTCTCCCACCTCAGAGGCTGCAACATATGTATCATTCGTGGAGGACCTACCATCAGTTACAAAAATGGTTAGGGGTTGGAAGGTCTCATGCCCGTCACAATGCGCGCAGAGCCCGCTCCTCAGAAACTGCTCAGAATGGTGGCTTGCAAATGCAAAAAAAGATGCTTAGGGTTATGCAAATGCAGAAAGGCAGGGCTCAAGTGCTCAATTGTTTGCTCCTTTTGCGAAGGACGAAATTGCAACGACGTCACTACTATCGTTTTGGACGAAGACGACGAGGATGAGGATATGAACAATCCAACACCATATGACGGCCTGCCTCCACCTCCAGAAAATATTGTCTCTTCTCCCCCGCTCCCTCTCACTGATCCAGACTGGGTGAGACCCGGCCCGTCCAAAAGGGCAAAAGTCTAACCAGTCCTTGTGCTTAGTATTTTATTGTGATATTTTACTATGTTTATTTGTTAACTGTAATTTAATTCGAACCCATGTTACATCTAAAATGTCAAATTCACCACCACTAATATTGCATGTTTTATAAAGAAATACATACCCACGTCATTCAGTACAACGTTTTCATCATTTATCCTAAATCCGGTATTTTTTTTAGGAGAATGCGTTTGTATGGGAATACGGCGCTAGCGTTTCCTCTTGATTAAGAGCTCTAATTGTCACGTCTTGAACCATGTATTGCAAACGGATTTATATTTCATTTTACTAGATAAAGTTAAATGTTGTTGGATAAAGAAGATAAAACTGACTTTTTCCATAACTTACTACTTTCTCCCGGTTGAAGTTATTTGCTGTTGTTATTTAAGTTGTTGTTGTTTGCAAGAAATTACAAAAAATATACATATACGCAGCTGAAACCACGTTTGAATTACGTTGTGTATCCTATAAAAGATGAGTTTTGCTTAATATTATTATATAAGCTACGCTTCCTGAAAGTTTGATTAGTAGCCATAATTATACAGTAAACGACATTAAATTATCATTAGAAAGGCAGCGGGAACACCCGTTAACTACACCTCTAATAAGTGATTTATGTTAACTCGAGTGTGCGATGTCATATTTGTTACGGGCCATGCGTCTTACGGTTCCTAATACCCTGTAAAGGGATTTTTGGATTTACTCGAGCCCGTCAGATGATATTAGGGGGTATCTTGTCGCACCCCTAACATTATATACACCACCATTTACTAAATTATGCATCATACAATTGGCTGCAACCTTTTTTGCGTCCCACTGATGGGCACGGGTCTCTCCCCCTTAGTGGGGAGGCTTGGAGCTTACTCCATCACGCTGCTCCAATGCGGGTTGGTGGAGATGCGGGTTAGTGGCCAGCCCGCTGTCGGATGTTTTCAAACGGCCCATAAGGCCTCTGATAAGGTTTAACGACTGTTATCTATCAGCAACAACCGGGACTGACGGCTTAACGTGCCCTCCGAAGCACGGAAACGCGCATGAAATTTTTTGCCACTAGCGGTCACCCATCTCACACCCGACCGCGCCCGTTTGGCTTAGCTGCATAGACCGCTTGCATTCTATGCTAGCCCCCGAGCCATGCGTGCTTCCTGTGCATGATGATTCATGCAATTTGATGATGACTTTTTATAACCCTTGTTATAATATTATTTGCAATTACCGCTTAATCACGACGCTTGAGTCAATTCTCATTTTTCTTCGTCAGTCTTCTAACTCAATCAACGGCTCTCAACAAAGTAGGTTGTGACAGTAGAAAGTAAAGAAAGTATTCTCCTATTATATTTATACAAATTTCGCTTATAAAATACGAATTAATTGTAAAGATAAATGTAATAGATGAATAACATAAAGGCTCATTAAATAAGTTTTCGTTATGTTCCAAGCGTTCTTTGAATAAAATATACTTACGGGAAAGTATTTGTACAAAAATAACTTTACGGTAATAGCATTTTCACCTGCATAATAAAGTTATTACAGAGACTGTTTAAAATAAAAATACCATTAAATATAGAAATAGAACTGTATGGTAATTATTTCTTCTTATTTGGATCATTTCGTAAAATACTGATAAATCAAAATTAATGTTAATGTTAAGTAGGTACATTTTTATTTTATTCATTTATAAAATTTACAACTAACTATACCATAACATACCATGGTCTAAATAAGGATTGCATACGATTTATTTCCAAATTAACTATAACAACACATATAATGCAAAAAATATGAAAAAAGGTTTTAAACGTCAAATCAAACATGAATAAAGTTTTTTTACGTATAAGTGAGAATAAAAAAGTACTTTTATACTTACCCGTTCTAAGTGTTGAGAGTGCTAAAAAAAGAGTGTGTGTAATTATTACAAGCGTTAGAAGTTATCTTCTTTGGCGTATGAAAAAAGTTTAAAATAACTAAAATTTACTAAATTACTACTGCGTGATCGACGATAAATATCAAAATCAATCAAAAAGATTGTGTTTAAATAAAAGACGTTTTATAACGTAATAATTATTTTAAATTAATATTCAAAATTAATTATTCATATGAATACTATATTTCACAACACTGGCTGGATTTGAATATCTATCTACTATATAGTATGAACACTAAGTACTGTAACTACATTTAGTGTTAAAATATATATTTTTATTATTTCGCTATTAGCGGCTAACTACATCATGTCGTTCCTGCGCGCGCAGCACACAAATTCACTCTCATCCAAACTCGCCAGAAGAAGTATAACTTCAAAAAAATAGAAACAACAGAAAGTTGAGAAGCATGCCCTTAATTGCACGTGTAATTCATATTACCTACATACGTGCCTTTAGTGGGAGATGGTAAACTTCTGTTTGATTACCTACTAAGCGATATCGTAACTATGGTGATACCGTCAACTGTGGCATCTTTACTTTCCTTGAGCAACTTTACCACAGCATACATTACGCTGCATACTATGGAATATTTTTTTATCTGTTACAGCCAGTGCAAATTTTGCCGCATTGGTAGATTTTGTGATAAATTGTGGTATCACAAAAAGTTTTTTAAGCTAGCAACATCGGTAACTGTCAAGTAGTGTGACTTCTAATTTCATGTGGTCAATTGTGCTCGCTGCGGCAACAAAGAAAAATTTGTGTTTATTACAGAAAATCGGCGTGTAGGTAAGTGATTTATGGCGAGTTGTATTGGGTATTTACTTTTTTAAGTATATTTCAATTGTATGATTCTTTAAAACTCCTTTTTTCTGAGTTACGGGAAGCGGTAATATTGCTACAGGTTAGGTCAAGTTGCCTCGCCTGGCTCGATGGCAACTTTACCTACGACTAGGGTTGTCAACTATGAAACAGTTCCCGCCTGTAAGCTACTTGCAGGGCTCGTGGGTTTTTACTTTCACATTTTACCTATAACCATGAAATAATTACTTAAAAAGCGCCGTGTATGATCAGAGTATGATAAATAACTGTAAAATAGGTCATGGCGACTAGGGCTCCTCTTTAGCTTACCATCAGGCTTAGTGGAGCCAAAATACTGTGCTTATAAAAAAAAAACCTAAACCTAGGTACCTAACTACCTATGGTGCTAAATATTTCATACTATATTGCAGGTCTTTTCAAGATGCCACCAGGAAAATACATTCCAAAAAAAAGAAATAGGAGACGTTTAGGAGCTCGTAATTACAAAAATTATTCTGAAGACATGCTGTTATTAGCTGTTGACCTAGTAAAAAACAAAAATACAAGCTCGTATGAAGCTGAGAAGCAATTTGGGATACCCAGACGGACAATTGAAAAGAGAGTGAAGAATCTTCACTCTGATAAACCTGGCCCCCGTTTCCGTTTAAATCAAGAAGAAGAGAATAAAATTATCAAAGTACTCATTGCGGCAGGTGATTTCGGATGTCCACTATCACGTTTGGACTTAAAGTTGGCAGTGTACGATTACCTGAAAAAAAATAATAAAACATATGTATTCGACGAAAAGGTTCCTGGCGATTGGTGGATCAAAAACTTTTTAGAACGTCATAAAGACAAATTGACTTTGAGGTCTGTGCAAAATATTACAAAGGCACGAGCAGAAAAAACCTTAGATGAATTTAAAGATTATTTCAGGAATCTAGAAATTTCTGTTCAAAATCTGCCCCCTAAAAACATTATGAATTATGATGAGACCAACGTCTCTGATGACCCAGGCTCCACGAAGTGTATTTTTCGCCGGGGCGTTAAGTATCCCGAAAGGATCTTAAACCATTCCAAAGGATGTATATCCATTATGTTTGCGGGAACTGCTGATGGTGATCTTCTTCCACCATACGTGGTATATAAGTCTGAAAATTTATGGACGGAGTGGTGTAAAGATGGGCCGGAAGGAGCACGTTACAATCGCAACAAAAGCGGTTGGTTTGATTCTGTTATATTCTTGGATTGGTTCACGAATATAGTAATTCCCTGGGCTAAACAATTGGAAGGACCGAAACTAGTTATAGGTGATAACTTATCCAGCCATCTTAACTCAGATGTGGTTGAAATGTGTGAGGTTTATCAAATTCGTTTCGTGTTTTTGCCTCCTAGGTCAACACAACTTACTCAGCCATTAGATGTTGCCTTTTTCGGGCCATTGAAAAAGTCTTGGCGGAAAATTCTTCTGCAATATAAAACAGAAAATCCCAAGCAGGTATCGCTAAATAAAAGCCACTTTCCTCTTTTATTGAAGCAGTTGATGGATGCTGCTAATATAAAAAAGCAAAATTTGGTGAGCGGCTTTAAAACAACGGGTATATACCCATTCAATCCTTACGAGGTATATAAAAAATTGCCCGAATACGAAGATGAAATAAAATACGATGTTGACCAAACACTACTCGATTACCTCAAAGAGAATAAATATCCCAATCCAATAAAAAGAGGAAAAAACACCAAAATAACTGTGCCAAGCGGTAAATCAGTAAGCAGCGCCGATATTTCTACCAACAAGCAAAAAACCACCATAAACAGGAACAAAACCGTAAAAAAATCTATAGAAACTATAACTGAACGAATACAAGATGAAAAGTCTGAAATAAAACAAAGAAAAATAGAACGTCTTCCAAACAAAACTTTGAGCAAGAAAGTAGACAGTAAACAGAAGCCACTTCAGAAAAAAAAACGTCGTGTTGAAAGTACTTCCGACTCAGAATCAAGTTGCGTAATACCTTCTAGTGATACGTCAGAGTATGATCCTAGATGTGACAAAGATGAAAACATAGAAAATGAAATAAATGGAAGTGTAAAGAGTTGCGAAAACTTAAAAACTAAAGTAACCATATTATCTGATATAAAAAATACAGCTGACAATCAAGCATATTTCGATTTGAGCAAATATGGTCCATTTGAACTTAAAGCTATAAACACTAATTATAAAGTGAAAACAAAAGCTGAAAAGGTTGGAAAAATAAAAAGAGAATGCATAAAAATTATGAAAAATTATGACATTAAACCAATTAGAACGCCAAAATCACCATCTCATAAAATGACATCCAACAATGAATCAGGTGCAAGTTGTAGTAAGGAGCCTGAGAAAAATACTTCGATATCATATAATATTAATGATTATATATTAGTGCGATACATACTAGAAAAGAGAGTTCAGTATTTTGTTGGCAAAATTTATGCAAAAGTAGAAAATAGATACCAAGTTTCTTATTTAAAGCAATCTGGAAGAAACGATAATACTAAATTTATTCAACCAAAGAAAGAAGACATTGATATTATAAATGAAGAAATGATTGTGAAAGAAGTGCAACTGATAAGTATAAATGAACAAGAGACTGAATTTACATTTTTAGAAGATGATGATTATGTGTATTTTGATTACTGATTATTGTAGTTAGGTAATTTGTAAGACATTTTAGTGTTTTCTTTCTTAATGATTAACTTGTGCCATTCCAAAGAATTAAGTTACCTACATTATATAAGTTAGCAACTATCATGCCATACTAGGTGTTACTTTAATGTAAACATTTTTCGTAATTGTTAAACGCTTGAATTTTTACGTTTAGAAGCAATTTTTTGACAAATTTTTATATTTTTGCATTTACAATGCAATATTTATTATTGAAAAATGTTATAGTATTAGAAAAAGTCGACTCCTCTCACATCCCATCGGAGCACAGTTGTGAGAGGAGTCGACTTTTTCTAATACTATATTATTTTTCAGCAATTCTTTGTTTCAAATAGTTGATATGATTTTTGTTACTTAGATAACTATTTTGATTGATCTCTAATGAATAACATTGTACCTGCCTAATAAAAAATATCAATAAATTATATTTGTTTGAATTTATAACTTAATAAGTAAATTGACAACCCTGGCGACATCCGCTCGCTTCTATGAGAATTTCAAAAATCTAAGGTCAACTTTACCTAAGTGTTACTAGTGCTAAAATAAACAGTATAAAAAGCTTCTATGACAGCAATATCGATATTTTTGCTCAAAAAATAATGGTAACATTACGTTGCCTAACCTCTTCTATTGATTTTTCTAGGTAAACTGTTCATGAGGTAAAGTTGCCAAAAACGAGTCAATTTTACCTAGAGCTCAAAAATTGATATTGTAATGAACTTATGTCCGATTTAGATGAGTTCAATGGGTTAACATAAATAGACGGGTTTGCTTTACACATTGAATCAATAAAAATCAAAGTATCATGCTCTATGTATCTATAGTTTGCTAAAATGTCGAAAAATATGGTAATGTTGCCACAGTTGACGGTACTCGATTTATTTAATTAACAGTGTAGGAAATTATTTTACTGAATGAACTCTTACTTAATGAACGTTATATCTTTGCTTTCGTATATTATAATATTACTCAGTAAAACTAATAGCATTTACTTGTATAAACATTAAAAGTTTAATATTTAAAGCCCTATTCAATTATGTTCAGTACATAGAGTTATTGAAACTGCAATACTTACATGAATGTAACTTGTTATTATTATTTAAGAGTATATATTATTAAAATGGGGGTCAAAAATTTGTCACATACATTGAGATATTGAAACTGTAGTTCAGTTATATATCGTGTAATAAGTTATTACTTGCCAAATCAGAGCCTATAGATAATAGCAGGATAGTAAGTTCGCTCTATTACCTACTCTTCGATCTCGAAACTGTAGTGATACTCGATCTTTTTTTTAAATACAGTGCTGGATTTTTTTTACTTTAGAACATTATGTATCATTTCCTTTATATTTTCTTGGTAACTTTATAAAAATAATGACACAATAGGCGTATGTAAAGTAGTGATCGGTCTTTGATTGTTCTTTTTACCGACTTCCAAAAGGAGGAGACCACTGTATTCGGCTGTATGTTTTTTTTTATATATGTTCACCGATTACTCCGCCGTTTGTGGACCGATTTTCAAAATTATTTTTTTGTTCGTATGCTTATACTCCCGAGGTGGTCTCATTGTCACCAAATCAGGATCTGATGATGGGATCCCAGGGAAATCGAGGGGAACTCTCAAATTTTATAGGCACACACATTGATTTTCTTATACTTTCTGAAGCATAAGATATATTTGTGCATAGTAATCATCATCTCATGTTGCTGAGCTGATGATGGAAGGTACTGCAACAGTGTGGAGTTCAAAGCAAATTTTTTCAATAAATAGTTTTTTATTCCAAATCTTACATTCCTGAGGTGGTCCAACTGTCACCAAGTCAAAGTCTGATGAGGGGATCCCGGAGAAATCGAAGGGAACATTCAAATTTTACAGCACAACAAATGATTTTCATATTTTTATTAAAGCAAAACAGGCATTTTTGTATAATTATCATCATATCATGTTGCTGAGCTGATGATGGAAGGTACTACGAAGGTTAGGAGTTGAGAGCAAATTCTTTCAATAAATGGTTTTTTGTTCGAAATCTTACATTCATGAGGTGGTCCAACTGTCACCATGTCAAAGTCTGATGATGGTATCCCAGAGAAATCGAAGGGAACATTCAAATTTTATAGCACAAGTAATTTTCATATTTTTACTAAAGCAAAATAGGTATTTGTGTATAATTATCATCATATCATGTTGCTGAGCTGATGATGGAAGGTACTATGACGGTTAGGAGTTGAGAGCAAATTCTTTCAATAAATGGTTTTTTGTTGGAAATCTTACATTCCTGAGGTGGTCCAACTGTCACAATGGCAAAATTTGATGATGTGATACTAGGGAAATCGAGGGAAACACTGAAACTTAATAGGCACACACATTCTTTTAGTCATATTTTTTAACATAATACAAATATTTATGTCCAGTAATTATCACCTCATGTTGCTAAGCTGATGATTGAAGGTACAACTCCTCAACGGTTAGGAGCTGAGAGCAAATTCTTTTATTAATTTATACGTTCAGGTGGACTGATAGTAGTATTCTTTCAGGCTATAAGATGGCTATTAGATAAACATGATTATAAAAGGTATCACTTTAACGTTTACAAGTTAAGTAAAAAAATTCCAATTATGCTTATACATATGTGAAGAATTATTAAAATTACTAAAAAGAGTGAAATAAATTAAGTTTTTAACAAAAAAATAGAACCGACTTCAAACGGTAAAAAATAAAATTGTTCAGTACCCACTTCTTCTTGCTTATTTGCTTATGGTAATGACTCTTAAAACTATTTTTGGAGTCGGGCCCTTAGTAAAATGTCCTGTCTTAGTAAATATAGTGTACCTTTCGTTCTGAATGGACACCAACTCCAATATAGTTTTAACAGTCATTACCATAAGCAAAAAGAAGTAGGTACTGTCCCACTGTCTGTATTGTCGGTGCCCAATTAGAAGGAATGGTACGACATTTTAGTTTTATTTTTTACCGTTTGAAGTCGGTTCTATTTTTTACACGCTTTTTATTAGCTTCAATGTTTGTATGTCTGTATGTTTGTATGTTTGTATGTTTGTAACCGACTTCTTTGGGCGCGATTTTGACCCACTTTAAACGGCCAGATTTCGTTCAAACTTTGTAGATTTATTGAGGACCGATGACAATACACTAATTTGATAAAATTATTCCATTTTTCAATTTGCAAAATATGATTTTTGTTCGATTGCGTTTATAGAGCTACAGCTATTATACGACTGTTATAGATCAAACGATCTAATAACGAGTATTTTAGCCACTTTAATTCAGCATCTGCTAAAAGGTGGAGTAAAAGTGCTAAAACATAGTGCTGTAAACGTTTATTCGACGTCCTTAAAGCACACATTAGCAAATATTGCCAAATAGTCGAGATAACCGCTATTACACGATAAATGGGTGTTTTAAGAACGGTTACTCGGCTCTTATACGATTAAAGGCTGAGTAATCTAATTACTATTCGACTATTTTGCTGCTTGGGTTGCTCATATTTATGTAGGGGAGTAGACTATTGGTGCTCAGTAACCGAAAAAGAGCAGCGATGGCCGAGTGGTAAAAAACCGCGGTCTTCGACGCGACCGATCCCCGGTTCAAATCCTCGGCTCGCACCTCTGACAAAGAAATTTGTAATGTGCGATTTTATCGCTGCTCCACGATGATGGAAAATATCGTGATATTTCATTGATTACGATGTTCTCCATCGCCGTGCATGCCTGAGAGAAATTCATAATTTCTCGAAAGCATGACGTCCACCAATCCGCACTTGGCCAGCGTGGTGGACTATGGCCTAAATCCCTCTCAATTGTGTGAGAAGGAGACCTGTGCCCAGCAGTGGGACTTAAAAAAGGTTGAAAAAAAAAAAAAAAAACCGAAAACGTGTATGAGATATATAAAGAATATAAATAATTTGTTAAGTCGTAAGACAGGTGAAATTTTATGAAAACGTAAAAATTAAAAAAATATGTAACCTTGTTATGTAACAAGCCTAATGATAGATAAAGATATTTTTGAAAGAAAGAAGAAGGTTCTCAGTAACCAGTCCATTGCTCGTGGAAACATCATGGAAAGAATAAATAATCCAAACTAAAAAGTAGAAAATAAATAATAGTTTAAAAAAACTAAAAAACACGCTTTTTATAGAAAACCGAACTAAAAAATAGAAAATAAATTTTAATGAATTTAAATTAAGAAAATAGTGTTAAAAATTTCAATGAATATAAGTTAATAATAGTGTGAATAAAAAAAATATTTTATTAAAAAAAAAGCGTGGGGTGCTTTTTAAAATATTATCGAAATGATAATCACTCTACTCATATCTGTCAATAAAATATTTATAACTATTGACACCATGCACCCCACGCTTTTTTTAAAATATTTTTTTTTTATTCACACTATTATTAACTTATATTCATTGAAATTTTTAACACTATTTTCTTAATTTAAATTTGTTAAAAACTTAATTTATTAAATGTATTAACTTGAACCTATGGAAAGTTTTATAAAGATTGGTACACTGGTTTTTAAAATATAGCCAAATTTAATTGTCAATATCACAATTACCTATTTGGGAAGTGTCCCCCTTACGACCATGAAAAAAAACCACTTGCTTGAGAGCCTAAATATCAGTATGAGAGCATAATTATCAAACTCAAACAATATCAAATTCTATCAATTTCAGATACCGTAAGTTCTCACCATCATCCAGAGGTGACTGGCAGAGAATGCCATTAGGCATTAAGTCTTACCCTGTAACCATTATTTTAAGGTGATACAAATAAATAAATAAATAAAAATAATATTCAAACACAACAAATCAGTCTCCTTCTTTAAAGTTACGGCTACAAAATTAGTAAGCAAGTTAAGAGTAGGTACTGCGGAATGGCGTGGAAAGGACGGCATGTCGAGTGATTTTGTCGTATCGGCGTTCATTATCGACGCGCGCACTGAGCCGTGCGACCATTACAATCTCCTTGACGACTCGTGATTCATGCTCCGAGCCCATTGCACGGGCTCTAATCGATTATATCGTTTCTATCGTCGTAATATTCAACCAAGAGTAAATATGAAAGAATCAAATATATATAAAAGAGTAAAATGCTATACTAAAATACCATTAAATAACTAACTAATAACACACAAAGACGGGAACAAAACGCCCAGATTCATTATTTCAATCTCTGCTTTGCCTGGATTAGAACTCATTGCCAATCTGGCTTGGTAACTGATGCGCTACACGGGTCGTTACATATTTTATCTATTGGCTTATTTAGGGAATAATTCGAACATCAATTGAACATAATAATTTTATTATAAGCTTTTCCATTGATGAACATATCTTAATATATATAAATTACGTGTCACGTTGTTTGTCCGCGATGGACCTACTTAACCGATTTTAATAAAACTTGCACACCGTGTGCATTTTGACCCAACTTGAAAGATTGGATACCTTACGTCTCTTTATAGTATTTCTGATACTTTAAGGCAGGACATCTTATCTCCATCATATCTCCACCAACCAGTATTGGAGCAGCGTGGTGGAGTAAGCTCCAGGCCTCCCCAATAAGGGGTAGAGACCCGTGTCCAGCAGTGGGGTTGCAAAGGGTTGCAGCCAAGGCAGGACAACGTCTGCCGGGTTAGCTATAAGTATATACCTATTTATTTAGCAAAGACGCCACAAAACAAAACTTCAGTCGAGTACCATGGTTAAATAATTTAGTCAAGAGACTCGACGTTAAATTTGACTCAAATACTAGACTAAGATTAATTAATTAATAATATTAATTTCTATTCCAAACAAGACTTGAGTTTCGTAGCAAAGACTCGTATATTTACTAAGTACTCGATACTCAACTAATTAACTTACATAGTTGAATCTCGATGCTCGAGATAGCCAGACATAGGTAGATGTAAAGCAGCTAGTAAATATGTATATAGTATTATGTTCAGTAGGTGGTAGAACTATTATGGTTCGCCCGGAGAAGTACCACCGCTGCACCCACTTCTGCCGTGAACCAATTCTATTGTGATTCGGTGGAGATGTGCAGTTGCCGGCCACACTTACATGAGGCCACCACCAGCCTCCGGAGTAGCAGCGCAACTGCATACGACCTCAGACAAGACTTACCTATGCTTGAGGTTGTATGTAGATGTCCATGGGCTGTAGCGACCACTTAACACAACGTGGCCTGCATGCTCGTCTGCTACTACATTCAAATAAAAAAAATATTGTGATGGTAGTGAGTTGCGAAGTACAAAGATGTATGGTATAGAAAAGTTGTGGAATGGTAAGTAGATTAGTTTAGCAGTCCAAGGAACTGTGGAAACTAATACTACCAAGCAACAGTCCAATGAGCCTCACACCTCACATACCTACTATAGGGGAAGGTCGCGATCAATGGACCGATGCCTTCTTCGGACCACCAAATTATTTCAAAATTACCAACCGACTTGACATGAAATCGGTTGGTATAGGCATCGATTTTGAGCCTGGTTATGAGACTGGCGGTATAAAAACCGAACAATATGAATATCGATGTAAATATTGTATTATTTCTGATTACTCAATGTTAATATCTTATATTAATAGGATTATCTGCGTTTTATTAGGTTGTATTTTTTAGTAAAATTAATATTTTTGTTTGAGTATATAGTTGCCATTATTGGCCCAAAATAGTAAAATATAGTGTAATAACTAAGGTTTTTCCACTTAAGTAGAAGGAAGCTAAAGAAACTGCAAGGCCAACATCAAGAGTTACGTAAAAATTACATTATGGTGATTGACAATCTCAGGAATGCCATCCAATAAAAGTTTTCTTTTTGCTTTTGCCGCAGGAATTTACTATCAAATTAATTCTAGCCAAATTTCACAGTTCTAGGTCATAATGAACCTTGTAGGTTTTATTTCCATCTAAAAGATACGCTTTTTTAAGATTTGATTAGTACTTAATGATATTTTCGGCTATATCTAAGGAACTGCTGACCTGGATATTTGATAATAATTTCAACTTGATACTTTCACGCAATCTTCGGATACCTACAGGATCTTGGCAGTCAAGCAGATCAACAATGGATGGATAATAAAATTCGAATAATGATCCTATATTGATTGATTGAACTGGCAGATATGCCCTAATTTGTAGGATGAAGGAGAAATATTTCAGAAAGTCCAATCATTTCCATTCTAATCACCGCTGCATTGAATTTATTACACTTACGGAACACTTAACTCCAACATTTCTTTTCAATTGGACGTAAATTGAGGCCTAAAGTGACGCATAAAAAGTGTCCCGCGCTTTATGAAAACCTCCAAGTCAATCGATTCTGATTACGTTTGCGTGATCAAGTAACAAACGAACACTTATTGTTTTTGAATAAACATGTTTAGGTACGAAGGAATAAAATAGTTCTCGTAAATCGTTAAAAAGCGCTTTGCAATCACACAGTGCGAAATAGTTCGTTAGTGGTGTTTGACGACCCGTATGACGCAATAGTTACTTTGGTTGCTGCCCTTTTTGCGTCCCACAACTGGGGACGGGTCTTTCTTCACTATTGAGGAGGCCTGGAGCTTACTTTAAGCTCCAATGCGGGTTGGTGGAGATGCAGGTTTGTAACCAACGCACTGTCAGATATTTTCAATCGTCCCATAAGGCCTCCAACCGTCTGTTATCCCTAAAACGACTGCTATTTATCTATCCATCCTAACCGATACCGACAACTTAACGTACCCTACAAAACTCCAAAAAGCGCATAAAATTTGCCACTAGCGATCACCTATGTCACTAAAGACCGCGCAAGATCTGATGTGAGATGGATCGCTTGCGTTCTATCTACGCCAGCCGCAGGTCCATGCTCGCTTCTGGATCATGGTTCTGGGCGTTCTGGTATATGGATACTTTACCGGATTGCTGCTAATCACGGGCGCTGGTATTGTACCCAACGAATCATTGAAATGTATATTTAGTAATGTATATTTTAATGATGACTTTAGATTCTGCTTGGTATGGGGAAATTCTAGTTGGGATATGAGACGATAAGAAAGAATAATAGATATGTATCCTATTACATAATAATTAATAATACATGTAGTAAATTATGATGATGTATTTTGATGAAAATAAAATCATACCTACCTGCATAATACATAAAAAATTATAATATAGCATATAGATGATATATACATTCTTACAGGGATAAGTTGCAGTATAAATATAATAATAGTATAATAATTACATGTAGTTGCACATAATGATAAGAAATTATTAACATTTATACATTATTAACACTAAAGTCAATTATTTATGCAGTCTCTTCTTAAGTAGCATTTTGCTTGAGGAAGTGTTGCCGGACTTGTCTCATGAAGGAATTCTTAGTCAGAGAGTTTAATTTAAAAGAGAATATCTTTTAAATTAAACGGTCTTGTACCAAATCTAAATGATTTTATGAAGAGTGGTGAGTCAATATCTTGTTTTCTCAAAGGCAAGTCAGTTTTTTAAGTTTTCTTTTATTAACTGAAATTGATACGAATAACTACACTTTTTGCAATTAACAAACAATTTCAAAGATTGTCAAACAGAATTCTGAGAACTTGCCGAAGTTATTAGTTTGAGGCAGGAAAATATTCCTGCGATTTCAATAGAAATCGCTTGCAACTTTGCTGAAATGGCTATTATAGCTAGCTTTTAGTATTTCAAAAGCTCTTCAATTCTTTTACCTAATGTTGGTACCTATAAGTTGCACTAACAGAAAACAATTAGTTCCTTTAGTAATTTTGTGAATGGTTTCATTTCTACATGCTTTAAATGATTACTGCAGCTTATGGTAATCTATACGTATCCTTATTCAGCCTCAAGCAAGACACAAGTTTTGTCCGAGATCGTAGGCAGTACCTATTGCAAATGAAAGAAGATTACTTAAAAAATATACAAAATATACGTCATCTACAGTCCCGCGCTATTCCTATATTTCAATAAACTAACAAAAATCAATGGAGAAGCAGACGAGCATAGATGTCACGTGGTTTCAAGTGGTCGCTGCAGCCCATGGACATCTACACACAACCTCAAGCATGCTTATGGTTTGTGGTCGTATGCATCCGCGCTGCTTCTACGTAGGCTGATGTTCGTCTGGCCATTAAATTACACAATAATCGAGAAATATTTATATATAGAAATATTAATACAAAATATTCGCTAAATGAATGTAATTTTTCCCAGTACCGGTTTTCGAACTTTAGGTGCATGTTTGGGCTAGATGTAGAGCTGAGAGAAAAAAGGCGGCGGAAAAAACTCACAGCAGCACTCTTTAAAAAAAAGTACATTTATATATTTCAGATAACAGAATGGCTATAGGTCGATAATGGGTAAGTACACTTAATAGTTGTTAGGGTGATAATAATAAAGACAACGCTTGAACGCTATTTCTTACCGTTACCAATATTCATTAGGCGCTTACGATATTAAACGGGTCATTACAGTGTGTTTTCATTCGAGTAAACGTCGTCGATGGCCGAGAGGCAATATGGCAGTTTGTGTGATTAATGGCGTGGCAATACACGTGGCAAGTTCTTTGTTGGTGCGAATATTTGATACGAGCCGTTGCAATCCGTTCCTTTGATACAAGCATCACGATAATCACGAAATAAGCGATGGGTTTACAAGAGCAGGCCCTTAATGGTTTTAGATTCAGGCGTTGAATGACAAACACTGTATTAGCAAGAATGTTTAATTGTATTACAAAACGAATTTTGAGTGTAACTAAACATTATTGAGGGAGCCCGACTAGTTTCGCACCTGAACGAAGTCAATGCAAAATTTTCTTCTTCATCAGCTTAATTAAAATTGATATCTGGTTAAAAACGTTTGATATTTCTTACTTACAAATATTTTCTTAAAAAACCTTGTCTTAGAACAATGCTACCCACCACCATCGGTAATCAATAGTCACTTATTAATCGGGTCATTACTGCAGTGTTTTAGTTTGAACAAGCGTCGTCAATGGCCGAAGTGCAATATTGCAGCTGGTGCCATCACATATAATAATACAGTGATTAATGGTTTCTTTGATACACGAGTCACTGTAATAGTTAAATCAGCTACAGATTAACGGCGTTTATAGTAACGATGAAGCGCTTTAATATTTTTAGGTCACAGAATCTGAATTTGAGTATATTATTATTTATATTATACTAGCTGTGCCCCGCGGTTTCACCCGCGTTAGAGAGGGTCATTAGCATAAAGTGAAGTCTCTTCTGAAGTTGGCTTTTTTGTAGGACTATTTAAGATAAACATTTCCATCATACATTACGAATGTGTAACTCTAGCGGTTTTGGCAGCGCACGCCAGAATAGCTCGCAGATGGTAGATTTTTTCCTACTTACTTGACACTTATCGTCATATTTTGAACAATACACACAAAATCTTTATAAATTGTAGCCTATGTGTTATTCTGATGTATAAGCTACATTATTGTAAAGTTTCATTTAAATCCATTCAGTAGTTTTTACGTGAAATAGTAACAACACCCACACTTACAAATTTTTGCGTTTATAATTTTAGTAGGATTTTCCAGATCATTTGAGAAATTTCTGGAACTTTCTTGAACATTCTCAATAAATTTTAAATTAAAATAGTTTGCTAGAATTGCTAGATCATCCCAGAAATTTTGAGATCCACCCAGAAAAGTATAGATATTATTTTTTTCAGATTTTTCCCCCCACTTCCACCCACCGCGATCAAACTCCCTTACTATCATCTACGTACTAAGGGGTATTTACCACCCCAACGGGAAGTTGATTGGAGTTATTGATAATAGAGAAAACCGTGTCTTTACGTACAAAGAAAACCCTTTACTTTTTATATATATGACGTTGTTAGTGATGGATTAGCGGCACCACTCGCAGCAGCAGGGTCTTCTGGTACAGGGTTCACAGGATTCATGGCGTAGGTCTCAGGCAAATAAAATCCGACAATGATGATAGCGACTGACACAGTATATTGAAGATAGTAATGAAACGACAACAGTCCTAATCGGAGTTGAGTAAACCAACGGTCTCGTGTTGAAGTCTATCTGCTCCAAGAAAATGCATGTGGAAAATGGCGTCGCTCGCCCCAACACGATTCCGCTCACGTTCGGTCACCTTCGTGACGTCCCGCCGTTCACCCAGTTCCGGTACAAAAATAATCAATTGGGCTTCTCTTTTAATCAATTAAGCATCTTTTAATCACATGATTCTTATAAACGACGACACGGCCAGAACTGACTGTCACACGTCCTCGTGTGGGTTTAATTATCTGGTAACAAAAGAAAACAAATAATGGAGTAACCGTATTTAGCTCGGCCTACCTGACAACATTGTAATAACAAAACAGTAATATTTACTTCAGAAAAAAAAATGCCACAATCACAATCAAGTAGGTATAGTCAAATTATAAAGTCTCCAATTAATCACAAATTGATCCAAACAGATAGGCTCCAGTCCTTCTCACTGGGTGTGTCAAAAATGAAAACGATTATCAGTCCTTCTCACTGATAAGTTTAGATTAGACAATAGTGACCAGTCCTTCGCACTGATCAAATCATTTGACACAAGCATTCCAGTCCTTCTCACTGAAATGCTCCTATAAATTAGAAAATATCAGTCCTTCTCACTGATATAGTTAGGCACTGGACGATGTACTTTGCACCCAGTGGCGGCTCATCCTAAAGAGCGCTGGTGCAGTGCACTCCCACTTTAAAATTTAAATATTACATAGGAAAATTACATAGGTAATCTATATTCCTTCATAATACATACTATCCTTACATTACATCTATCATCTATCCTTACTTACATTATATCTACGCGTACATTTATCGTCATATTGTACGAGTGGAGCGCCAGCGATTGCGCTCCTAATGAAACGAAGTTTAGTACGATTCCTAGCGCTGTATTCAATGAGTGCGAAAGAGAAACATCGCAGCACATAGCCGACGCGTGAAACAAAAGATTTAGTATGAGAAATTAACTTAATCTGGAGCGCCGCTCACGCGCGACGTTGCCAAACCGTGGGTTCGGCCGTGACGCGTGCCGTGGGGCGTGGCCTCAACCTGCTTATGCGATGTTGCCGTTCTTATGTATACAAACAAACGTGTCGTCGGCTTTGACAGTTATATCGCAGTTTTTCTTTAAATTAAAATTAAAAAATAGTTTATGCGCGACATTTTGTTTTAAAAATGGAACAATACAGTGTATCTTTTATTAAAAAGTGTCAAAAACTATAGAAATACGCCTTGAACTAAAAGCTAAAGGGTCCTCAAATTGCACTTTCACAAAAATGTAATACAAAAACTAAATCTTTTACGCGTGTTTTTAAGTTTGAACAATATTTCAAAACTCCTTGGTTGTGTGGTTGTAAAGAGACCAATAAATTATTTTGTTTTCCGTGTCTGGTGTTTGGAAACTGACACCGGCAGTGGAGGTGAATCTGCATGGATCACAACGGGTGTTGACGATTTAGCGCATCTTTCAATAAAACTGAAAAAACATTCGCAATCTCGATTTCATATGTTATGTGAAGTGCAATTATTGGCATCGATTGGCCGACAAGATATTCATAAAGCGCTCGATTCTGCGTATCGAAAATCTATTCGAGAGTTCAATGAACGCGTTGATGAAAATCGATATATTTTACGGCGTTTGATAGATTGTGTGGTATTTTGTGGTGCATTTCAAGTTGCTTTACGAGGGCATGATGAATCTACGGAATCCCTCAATCCCGGAATCTATAGAGGTTTGGTTAATTGTGTATTATTTTATTTTTAATTTTATCTATTGTGAAATGTGTATTATTATATTGAATTTATCTGATTATGACATGAAACAACATGATATTCTGACATGACATAAATTTAATTAGCTATTTAATAATTTTGACATTTTGACACGAAAAACTATGGCGCAAGAACGTCTCAATGCATTATGTATGATAAGCATTGAAAAACGATTAATTAATTCTATATCTGATTTTCACAAGAAAGTCATAGATGTCTTCGCTCGTCAAAAAGACCGGCGAATGAATTTTCTGTATAAATAAAATAAATGGTAAGCTCTAAGTTTTTTTTTGTGAACCCCCATCAAAAAATGTCACGAGCCGCCTCTGTTTGCACCGCATTACGAAAAATTTCTTAGGAGAAATTAAATCATCTTGAACAAGTACAAAGTCAAAGTACAGCCCTAAATTACAATCAAATGAGCATTAATTAGAGCTTGTTCAAGTACCTTCGCCTGGGTCTTCGACCTCTAAATTGCTATTAGTTATTAGTTATGGTTAGATTTAGATGCTATTTAACAACTAAATCTAGCTCAGTTGGAATTTCAGCTTGGGGCATTTTTCTAATGCGATCATGGGCATATTTGTAAGTCCTATTGCCAGTTAAGGATTTCAAAACATAACGATCGCCTTCAAGTAACTCAAGAATTTTAAATGGCCCTTTAAACTTTGGGTCGAGTTTAACTTGATTGCGTTCTTCATTTTTAATTAAAACTAGGTCGCCAACTTGAAATTTCACTAATTTGGCTTTATTTTTGTCGAATCGAGTCTTTTCGTAGTTCGCACTTGTCTCAATATTACGTACCGCATGTTCTCTCATGTCGTTAATATCAACTTCAGGTTCAGTGATGTCAGTGGCTAAGAGATTAAGGGGTCTTGCTACTTTACCAATCAAAAGTTCTAAGGGACTAGATTTCGTAACACGATTAATGGTACAGTTTAACGCTAGTTGCACGTCCTCTAAAGCATCCTGCCATGACCTATCTGAGGTTTCAACGGAAGTTAACATACCCTTCAACGTTCCCATAACCCTCTCTACCTGACCGTTTGCGCGACTAGAACCGGTAGCAATAAGATGTAAGAAAATCCCGTGCGACTCACAAAATTCTTTAAAATCTTTACTTGCGAAACAACGGCCTTGGTCGGCTATTACACGACTGGGTGCACCGAAAAGGGAAACGCTGGATTTAAGGGCTTTAATCACGTTTGCGGCGTCAATTCGTAATGTGTGGTACATTAAAACAAATTTTGTGAACGCATCGATAAAAACGATGACGTATTCTTTACGGTCGTTTTTCCCACTTAGTTTACCCGTTATGTCTACATGCACGGTATGCCACGGCACGCTGACTTTTGGTATCGGGTGAAGCTCGGCTTGCACTCTGCCAGAACTAGACTTCGACACCTTACAAGTGATGCAATTTTCAACAAATTTACGCACATATTTTGACATGTGATCGAACCAGTAATGCTCGTAAATTTTGTCGAGAGTCTTTTCCCAGCCAAGGTGCATAACTGCCTCATGGACATGATTTACTACAGACCATCGAAATGCTCGTGGGACAATAGGTAAACAACGACTACGATAATTTCTTTGAATCCTGCGACATAGAATACCGGAACGCATCTCATAAGTTTTGGCATCGTCGGGAGAAAGTTGACCATCTTTTAATTTAGTAGCAAGTGCCTGAATTTCAGAGTCTCGCAATTGTTCCGCTAAAAGCCAATTTTCTGATAGATTAGTCAAGTCAACACGTTTTTGTTCCACCTTTTGAGGCACAACCTTTGCTAAGACAGGAAGCGGATTACGGGATAAAAAGTCAACATGGGACATGAGTTTGCCAGGGCGATAAGCAATTTCAAAATCGAAAGCTTGAAGGAAGGCCCACCAACGGTGAACCCTGGGGGTCAGATCGATTTTATTATGGGAAGATTTTAAGGAATTACAGTCGGTTACTACGGTAAAATGTTGACCTTGCAAATAGTGACGAAAGTGTTTTACAGCGTTAACCACCGCCAGAGTTTCTAGCTCATATGAGTGGTACTTTGACTCAGCGATCGTGGTGCGCTTGCTGAAATACTCGATCACGTGCAACTTATCGTCAACTTTATGAAATAAGATACCGCCGTAACCGTCTGCGCTTGCATCCGTGTGCAATTCAATTGGGAGAGTAGGATTGAAAATCATGAGAACTGGCTTTTCCGTAATAATTGAAATAATCTGCTGCCGAATTTTCTCGTGCTCAGTTTTCCAGATAAATTCCTTAGCGGAAATGAGATGAAAAAGAGGAGTCATGATTTGAGAAAAACTGGAAACAAATTTTCGGAAATAAGACGCTAAGCCTATGAATTGCCTTAGTTGGTGGATATTTTCAGGTGGTGGTAATTTAGTAAGAGCCTCAACCTTTCGGGGATTCGGCCTAACTTGTCCAGCGGTAATTTCGTAGCCTAAAAACTCTACGCGTCTTTTTAAAAATGAACATTTAGAAAGGATAAGCGAAAAACCAGCTTTAGTTAGGGCTTCCAGAACTTCGCGCAGTCTGTCCAAACCTTCTTGTTCGTTAAGGGACGGAATCAAAATATCGTCCATGTAAAGTATCGCATACGAATATACCAGATCACCTAAAGCATTAGACGCTGCTCGTTGGAAAACACTAGGCGCGTTACGCAAACCAAAAGGCATCGCTAGATACTCAAACTGCCCATCGGGCGTAACGAAAGCCGTACGTTCAATACTGTCCGGGTGTACTTGTATTTGGTTGAATCCGCTGGCGCAATCAAGACACGTGTAAAAGTTAGCACCCGAGAGTCTCGCTATTTGGTCAGAAATCAAAGGCAAAGAAAAGCGATCGGGAACCGTATTTCGTTCTCTATTTTATGTTTAGTTCTCTATAATCTATGCACATACGATCGGTCCCGTCACGCTTTTTAACCAATAAAATTGGGCTCGCGAATGGCGAACAACTAGGACGAATAATATTGGCGCTCATCAACTCGTGAATTTTACTACGCACAAGTTGTCTCTCGTCAGGGGAAAGTCGGTACGGACGACGTTGGACTATAAGGTTTGGATCAACTAAACGAATATTCAACTCTCCGGTAGTAACACGCCTTTTCGGAAGACCGTCGGCGAAAGAATCCGAATACTCACGTAATAACGACAACAAAGCTTGATTATTTTCCGTAGAAATATCTGTGTCAATATTACAAAACAGATTTGCCGAGGGTAGCTCGCAATAATTAACGTCTACTGATTTCGATATTGTTAAAACTGAATCAGTCATGTTTACACAGAAACCAAGTTTTAATATTTCGCGACCGATCATTATGTCATGTTTGAGGGTATTATCAGGTACGATGTGAAATAAAATGGACAAAGAGTTATTGTCAATAACTACGTCACAAAGAATTTGCTCAGTACAACACACATTGGAATTACCTACACCGGTTATATGTACCGCCGAATTAAAACGGGTACCGGAAAATTTGCTTGCCAGACATTGTTTTATGAGAGAACATTCGGCACCGGAATCAAAACAAAATGAGTGCGACTCACCAGAGTGTTCCAGCTGACCCGACACGCTTTGGATCTCGCATGCGTCCACACGACGATGCTGCTGAGTGCCACTTGCACCCGCTGCACCACTCCCGGCCGCACCGCTGGCGCCGCTGCTGCCAGCGCCGGGGCCTCTTCGAAACCCGGAGTTTGTACAATGCGTCGCGATGTGTCCCTTTTCTCCGCAAGTGAAACAAATCACGCTTTTCTTCATATTTGCATACGATAAGGATTCTCTGTTAGTGCCAGTTGGCGTTGAGTTATTTGCATTCAACTTGTATTTTCTTCGACGACAGTCACTTATCTTATGGCCTACCTTATTGCAATAGTTGCATGTCTCAGGTGTCGCTAACTTAAAACGTTTTGCGTCGGATAAAAAATCTTTGTCATTCTTACGTTTCATTGTCGAAAAAGATTTCATTTCTTGTAGCAACTTGCTACGAGATTTAATATCCGTTGTATAGGCCAGGTGATGTAGACGTCTGTCGAATTGTGCTGTATGTGCAAGTACGTAGGAGATGGCAATCTCTTCTAGGGTCATATTCGTCCATTTTGCCATAACTGACGTCATCAAACGGCTAGCATACGCTGCCAGACACTCGCCGTCTTTTGGGCAACCGTTGTTTATGTTAATGAGGATAGCGGCAACTGTTTCGGCACTACCATAACGACTCAAAAACAGTTCCTTGAAAAAGCCCCACGTCATGCCCGGATGGGCTACTTGCGATAACCAGGGACCAGCACTGCCTTTTAACGACTTACTCAGTGTAATTATCAGGGCTCCACCTTCCAACGGTCTCTCCGCCATGCAGATGTCAATAGTTGAGCACCAAGCTCGGGCGTCAGCATCCTGTAACTCGGGGTTGAACTCAGGTAAGGTTATCGATCTCTCAGGAGGCTTACTCATGGCTTCTATTAATTGCATCATATTCCTTTGTTGAAGTTCGAACATCATGCGTCATTGTTCTCCATTCCAATTTGGATTTTGTGTCCCAGCTTGCGCCTGAGTGAATCCCGCTTCTGATGACGTTGTTAGTGATGGATTAGCGGCACCACTCGCAGCAGCAGGGTCTTCTGGTACAGGGTTCACAGGATTCATGGCGTAGGTCTCAGGCAAATAAAATCCGACAATGATGATAGCGACTGACACAGTATATTGAAGATAGTAATGAAACGACAACAGTCCTAATCGGAGTTGAGTAAACCAACGGTCTCGTGTTGAAGTCTATCTGCTCCAAGAAAATGCATGTGGAAAATGGCGTCGCTCGCCCCAACACGATTCCGCTCACGTTCGGTCACCTTCGTGACGTCCCGCCGTTCACCCAGTTCCGGTACAAAAATAATCAATTGGGCTTCTCTTTTAATCAATTAAGCATCTTTTAATCACATGATTCTTATAAACGACGACATATATATTAAGATTTATAGGATATAATTATAATATCGTTAAAAACGTTTAATCACTAATATAATTATGGATACGGATAGTTCAATACATATTTGGACTTGCACATCCTTTAGTACAGATGGTTAGTAAAACATTAAATAGTTACCTAGTCTAAATACGATGGTGATGATGAGATGATGATTATGAGGAGGAAGGATTTATTATTTTTTGTTTCTTTTTCCACTAGTTTCTTTAAAATTCCTCGAGTTAGAAAACGTTTGAATCTTATTAATTACAGATATTTTCTAATAACATAATATTTCCTCCCCATCGATATTCATTCAGCACTTATTAATCGGCTCATTACTGCAGTATTTTCGTTCGAACAAGCATCGCAGATGGCCGAAAGGCAATATCGCAGATCGCGTGTAATAATGCAGTGATTAATGACGCGGCAATACACGCGGCAAGTTCTTTGTTGGCGCGAATATTTGATACAAGCTATCGCAATCCGTTTCTTTGATACACACATCACGATAATGACGAAATAAGCTATGAGGCTACGGTAAAAATGAAACATTGTTAAACTCATAGCTTCGAAGTTTGACATACCTTATCTTACTTTTAAAAAAGTGGTTTTCTTATAGGTGCTATGTTTCTTTATAATATTGCATGTGAAAAGGTGACAAAGAAACCACGATAGTTATAGCATTAAGTCCCATTTTGAATATTTTTTTATATGTGACTGAGTACCTTACACGATAAGTAGGACTAATTAGAAGGGCTCTAAGCGCAACTGTCCGAAGATTCGCATATTTTTCTACAAGGTTTTTGACCCTTTTCCAACCTTCCGTTTGTAGATACATAAATCTATAGTGAAGTTATCGAGAATATTATTATGGTGTTATTAAGATTATAATAATCTTTATAACTCTCCGAACTTTTACAAAATGATCGCTTGAAAATTAACGATAGGTACCTACTACATATTATGATCGCGCTTAAAGAAGACCTAGCCATTAGCCTGTTTGATTCTATAACTGTATGATTCGTTAATATTAGCTCACACGAGCCCCACGTATAATTTAATCCGCTTAATGCCTCATACACGAGTGCACATCGTTGCTAAATCGGTTAAATGGTTCCGATTTTCGTATTCAAGTACAAAAAAATTGGCACATTTCGACGCCCAGTCACATTAAGGTGAAAGCATTGCCAAGACTAAGTATTGCTATGTTTTAAAAAGGAATTTTCCTAAATTTGCCTAATAGAATGCTGGAGGACCGGCAAGTTGATTAAAAATGTAGCAAGCACAGAGTAATTTTAACGTAATTTTGACTCATTTACTGTTATGACTTGAAATTCATAATAAACGTGTTGAAAGTGACTTCTCATAATGTAATTAATCTTATTATTTCTGACGTCGAGAATTGAATCGTATTTTTTCATCATTTTTCTTGGCAGATCGTTTTGACTAAGCTTACATTACATTTGACTTCTAAAATTTATACACAAACAAGGTTTTGAGGAGAAAGTACGAAATTTTGCGCATTGTACGATTATTTGACATGCGCTGACTAAAATGAAACAATGTTTGTTTTTTTTTAAATTATGGCATCGCAAACTCTGTGCATACTGCCAGCGTCAAGTATAATTTTTGCATCAATTTTTGCCAGTTTCAATGAAACTGGACGAAGTAATAACAAAGTCAGTAAGTCGTCAGTAATCAGTCAGTCTAGTCAGTCCAACATTCAAGTAAAGCGATGGCTACTTTACTAGAACGTGTCCGATTGAATTTTGGAGGCAAGCAGAAAAAACATATTTTAGCACTGTTATTCTATTTCACAAACACACGTGCACTGTAATTAACCTATATCAAACAAAATGCCATCAACTTTATCCGATATAACACAAAAATACACCAAGAAAATGAAAATAAAACAAGAGCACAATATGTCTTTTTCGACTTCCCGCCAAAACTCCGAAACAATGATTTAAGACATAATTTAAGTATTTAAACCACAGACTTCCATAGTCTATGATAACAATAGTCTATGATTTATTTATTATCTGTAAGAGTGTCGCGATAGGTATACATACGACTTACTACTCGACGAGTATTATGTTTAAGCCGCATTACCGTATTTTCATTAATTAATTAAATGTAATCAAAATTTAACAAATATTAATATCTATGTTAATGAAACTTTTAATTAAAGATCAGTAGTATTAGAGTCACTATATGGTAATAATAATAATAATAATACCTAATAATAAAAGGCTTATTATCACGCTATTTGAAATGTTGTCACGCTGCATTTGATATGATTTATAATCCTTCTGGGAATTTCAAGGTAATAGTATCATTTATGACACAATATATGTCGGCGACCAAGAAAAACATATGTGAGAATTGAGAATAACGTATGAACATTCCATATTAAAAGTTGCAAGGGCCGCTGAACGAAACGGCATCATCTATTCCCGTTTCACTTACACAGAAGAAGACAGAGACGGCAACGTCTATCCCCGTCTCACGCGCGGCGTCTAAAACGAGATGCAACGAGTGTTCCTGCTTCGCTCACACAGGGCGGTGTGACGAGTAGAATCGAGATTGGAATGCGGAAAATTTACGAAATTAGTATGGAAAATTAGATATCTAGATTTTCATGATTTTTCTTTATAATATGGTTAAGGATGATTAGTTATGTAGGATAACATAATTTTTATAAAGAAATCTGTATAGGTTACGTAGATATTTAAGGTTGAAGTTTTTTCTGTACTTAGGTAGTTTTTTGTTAATAAGATCGTATTTTTATATGTTTTTGGATGTTCTTAGGATTAATACGATAGGAAATAAGTTTGTCTACATGGATACATAGTTTTTATGAATATATTTTGTGAATTAGCTTAGTTATTTAGGTCATAAGGTTAGCAATTGGCGAAATTTGTTGAACTTTGTGTATATTTCCTTAAATAACTCTTTATGTATTTTACATATGAAAATGGAACTTATATAGTCTAATAGGAAAGTTTACGAGGAACAAAACTATATATGATACATGTGTAAAGATATAAAGGATCAATAAAAAGAACCCGAAAAACAGCCTTCACCGAAGCAAAAATTGTATCGAAATAAGGCCGCGATCGGGCTATTGCACGCGGCTGTCTTTCTCGTATTGCTTGGGGAGTACTTAAGCAAATTGGGGCCAGGGCAAAGCATTCCTCGGCGAGCTCAAAAGTAAGAAGAAAACAAGACTCTGAAGACTCTGAAGACTCAAGAAGACTAATAACAAGAAGATTAAAGAAGATTGAAGAATTTTGGAATATTTGAAGACTGAAGTTTGGAAGAAGACTTCAAGACCATACGAAGAGGCCTTGGCATAGGGAAATTAGGGTTCGGTTAGGGCTGGCTGGGTTCCTTATCAGGAACATAAGTGGTTTTATTCAAAGAACGTCACCCCCTCGCCCCCCTCCTCTTCCCCGTGACAGACGACTGACGCAACTCCCCGACACCGACGTGGCGCCTCGCAGGTTGGGTTACCGGCGTCGGGTTTAACATCTCACACCCGATATACACCCGCCACTCCCCTTCTGGCCTCGCTGGTGGCTATTACGATCCCACCACGCGTACTCCTAGGGCGAGTAGCGCGAACATACATACCGTATAGACGTGCCGCCCCCACAGCTGGTCCTTCGAGCCGGATCATCGTGCCATCGTCATCATCGGGTTACTGCCGCCATCATGCCTGTCACACGAAGTCAACGAGGCGTCTCTCCACCGGAGCGACCAACTGCGCCCCAGTCATCGGATGAAGCACCGGGGACACTGGACACTTCGGTCACATATGGGACCACGACGGAGAGCCCGCCAACATCAAGAGTCACCAGGAGCGAAGCCACGGTTCAAGAAGCAGCACCACCAAGGGTTCCTGCGGCACCACGGAAGACTCACTCCACGAAGTCCACCAAGCAACGGGAATGGGAACTGAAGGTGGAAATGGCGCGGAGGCGAATGGAAGAGTCCAAGGCTGCTGCGGAATACACCAGAGCACAGTACGAACTGCTTCGAGCGGAGAATGAAGATTCCGGATCCGAAGTTGAAGATCCCGAAGAATGGAACACGAACATCCGTTCATGGGTACATCATGCATCGGTGGAGGGGATGCCCGAGGAGGAGCATCAGAGGCAGGTGTCCGGGGAGGGGCACCGATTGGGGGCGTCCGGGGAGGGGCGAACCAGTCAGCCACCTGTCACCACTGCAGTTCCGGAACACCGCACCGAACCCGGGACCAAGGAGCTCGCCGAGGCAATCATGAAGGCCATCTCGATTGCACCGAGGAATTTACCGCAACCGAGTTACATACACGACCTGCCCGACTTCGACGGAAGAAATGAAGAATGGATTGCCTTCAGGACGGTATACGAAGACACCGCACCGCTTTTTACGGGAATTCAGAACATGGCGCGGCTGCGGCGGTCACTCAAGGGCACAGCGCGGGAAGCAGTGAAGAGCCTCCTGTATTCAGAAAGCCCACCTGAAGAAGTTATGGAAACCCTCCGTCGAAGGTTTGGAAGACCCGAAGCCCTGATCCGGATGGAATTGGAAAAGGTGAAGAACCTACCCCGGATCCCGGATAAGCCGCGTGACATCTGCGTGTTTGCCAGTCAGGTGAACAACACCGTCGCGACAATAAGGGGGCTAAGAAAACCGGAATATCTGCACGCGCCGGAAATGGTAGCCAACATCGTGGAGAAGATGCCTCCGACGCTGCAACATAGGTGGTACAGATTCGCCGCCAAGAAGAAAAACGAAGAACCTGATCTGGTGCTACTAACGAAGTTCCTCAATGAAGCAGCGGATGAATGTGGACCCTACGCGACGCCAGAGGCTATGCATCCAAGGCAGCCTCCCCGACGTCAACTCACACACACCGCATCCGAACAATTGGAGGAAGAAAGGAAGACCTGCTGTCCACACTGCCAGTATGAACATCACCTCTACGAGTGCCGCAAGTTTCTACGATTGCCAACCAAGGAGAGATGGGAGGTCGCGAAGAAATCGAAGATGTGCTTCAAGTGTCTCCAGGGGCGACACCGGAAGGAAACCTGCCGACGTCCTCCATGCAAGGTGTGCAAGAGGTGGCATCACTTCGTGCTTCATGAAGACCAGGGGGATTGCCCGAAGCCCGAAGCGAAGAAAGAAACTGCGGACAGGGAGATCGCCAACAACGTCAGGCTCCCGGTGAACACTACGAGGACAGCAAGGGCCTACTTGAAGATGGTTCCAGTCGAGTTGTATGGACCAAGGGGGGCTGCAGGATCCTAGCACTACTGGACGAGGGGTCAACCGTCACGCTTCTGGACTCATCGGTCGCGAGACAACTAGGCCTCAAGGGACCCGTGGAGGCGCTCACCCTAGAAACTGTGGGAGGCAGGACCATCACCAAGGGAGATTCTATGAAGATCAACATGAAGATCAAGGGGTTGCACCAGACCAGGAAGAGGAACATCTCTGGGGTACGCACGATCGACGACATCAACCTGACACCCCAGATGATTGAAAAGGGAAGAATTGAAGAATGCGCTCATCTCAAGCCGATGGTGAACCAGTTGTATTATGAAGAGGAATCACCGAAGCTACTCATCGGTCAAGACAACTGGGAGCTCATCGTGTCCAGAGCAACACGCAAAGGGAAAAGAGGTCAACCCGTAGCATCACTTACTTACCTAGGGTGGGTGCTACATGGGTCCGATGGAGGAGCGTCGAGGCCTGTGAACTTCGTAACCTGCGCACACGTTACTTCTAAAGAAGAGGAATTGGAAAAGGTCATCAAGGAACATTTCGCCGTGGAATCGTTGGGAATCCATCCACGTCGACCGACCACAGATATAGAAGAACGGGCTCTGGCAATTCTGGAAGAAACTACGAGGAAATTGGACAATGGGCGCTACGAAACCGGCTTATTATGGAAAAATAAAGATACGAAGATGCCGGATAATTACAAGCAAGCAGAAAATCGCCTGAAGAACATGGAGAAGAAGTTAGACAGGGACACGGCACTGAAGCAGGAATATGAAGATCAGATCAGGAATCTTCTCAACAGTGGCTACGCAGAAGAGGTCAAGCACGAGTCCACATCCGAGAAGAAATGGTACCTGCCTCACTTCGCCGTCACGCACCCTACCAAGAAGAAGATACGACTGGTGTTCGACGCTGCCGCGAAGTACCAGGGGAAGAGCCTCAATGATGAACTGTTGCCGGGACCAGATCTGTTGCAGTCACTGTTTGGAGTTTTACTGCGGTTCCGTCAGAGGCCAATCGCCGTGGTAGCTGACATCAAGGAAATGTTTCTTCAGGTGAAGATACGAGAAGAAGATCGGGACAGCCTTCGATTCTTATGGAGGGGAGGTCAACGCAGCGGGACGCCGAGGGAGTATAGGATGACATCAGTTATATTCGGCGCCGCCTGCTCTCCGAGCGCTGCTATCTTCGTCAAGAACAAGAACGCGTCGGAACACAAGGAAGAGTACCCGGAAGCGGCAAGGGCAATTGAGCGCAATCACTATATGGACGACTACCTTCACAGCTTCGGGACTCCAGAAGACGCAATCAAGATAGCAAGCCAGGTGGACCTCATACACAAGAAGGCTGGGTTCCAGTTAAGGGGTTGGGCATCAAACAATGAGGAAGTGTTAAAGAAGCTCACTCCGGAGGGGAACAACATGGAAGTCGAACTGGGGACCAAAGAAGAAAAGACATTGGGACTGAGGTGGTTCACAGGGGGCGACGAAATAGGATTCAGAACGAGTCTTCGCAACCTGCAGGAAGAGGTAGCCGAAGGGAAGAGGACTCCAACCAAGAGAGAGGTCACAAGCGCCGTGATGTCGACATTCGATCCACTGGGGCTTGCATCGCCGGTGCTCATCCAGGGGAAGAAGCTGATCCAGAGCATATGGAGGAGCGGGGTCGGATGGGACGACAGCATCACCGATGAAGACAACAGGACCTGGGAGGAGTACCTAGAAGACCTGCAGTTGCTGAGGGATCTCCGGGTGCCAAGGTGTGTAGCGCAGTCCAACACCGAGGAGGAGCTCCACGTCTTCGTCGACGCGAGCGAAGAGGCCTACGCATGCGCCGTGTATCTGAGGCAGCGCGACGAAGAAGATGGCTACCGAGTGACACTACTGGCGGGCAAGGCAAGGGTGACCCCGCTGAAGCCAGTGTCCATCCCGAGGTTGGAGCTACAAGCGGCGCTACTGGGTGCCAGGATGGCGCGATCGGTGCAAGAAGAACTGGACGTCGAGATTGTGAAGAAAACTTATTGGAGCGACTCCAGCACCGTGCTCTCCTGGATCAAGACCGACCCAAGGACATTCAAGACCTTCGTAGCACACCGACTGGCGGAGATCGAAGACACGACGAAGCCTCAAGAATGGCGCTGGGTACCTACAGCACACAACCCGGCTGACGACGCAACGAGAGGTATACCGAAGGATTTCAACAGCGGACACCGATGGTTCAACGGACCTGCATTCCTGGCGCAAGATGAAGAGGATTGGCCGAAGCCGCGGACCTTCAAGGCGGAGCCCACGGGAGAAGAGAAGGAAAAGTCGACCGTGGGGGCGACTTTGCCCGTCGACAGGTATCCGACTCCGAACCCTGTCAAGTTCTCAAGCTGGACGCGACTGGTAAGGGCGACCGCGAGGGTACTGCAATTTATCGACCTGTGCCGGAAGAAGAAGCATGCAGTAAACGTGTCCCGTAAGTCCGAGCGTCGAGATCCCACATGGAGGCGAAACAAGAAGAAGGTCAGGAAGACGACCAAGCCCGTGAACAAGAAGACCCAAGAAAGAAGGTTCCTTCCCCTCAATCCCGATCACATCGAAGAAGCCGAGAAGATTTTATTACGAAGAAGCCAAGAAGAGAGCTTCCAGGAAGAAGTGCGCTGCATCACGAAAAAGAAGCCATTTGAGAGGAATAGCCGGCTTAAGAAGTTGGACGTCGCCATTGAAGATGGATTACTGCGGCTCCAAGGAAGAATCGATGCAGCGCTACACACACGAATTGAGAAGAGACCGGTGGTGCTAGACAGTAAGCATCACATCACCAGGCTGCTCATCGCGCACTATCACAAGAAGTTCAACCACGGGAATCATGCGACGGTGATCAACGAGTTACGACAGCGCTTCTGGATCCTGGGACTGCGGTCTGCGGTGAAGACGACGGTTCATCGGTGCCAGTGGTGCAAAGTGCATCGCGGCACGCCACAGCTCCAGCCGTTTGGGAATCTCCCGCTGGAGAGACTGCGACATGGAGAACCACCGTTCACCTGCACTGCTGTGGACTACTTCGGCCCCATGACCATCACAGTGGGTCGACGCCATGAGAAGAGGTGGGGCGCCTTATTCACATGCCTCACAACCAGGGCAGTCCACGTCGAGCTAGCCGCATCCTTATCAACGGACTCCATGATCCTAGCGCTACGAAGGATGGCGGCGAGAAGGGGGATGCCAAAGACGATCTTCAGCGACAACGGCACCAACTTCGTGGGGGCAAACAAGGAACTGCAAGAAGCCCTCGCCAGCCTCAACCAGGAAGACATCATCACCGCGACGGAGAAGATGAGCATCAGGTGGAAATTTATACCACCCGGGGCACCGAACATGGGGGGTGCATGGGAACGCCTGGTCCGATCCATCAAAACGGCCCTGGCAGTTACCCTCAAGGAAAGGCATCCCAAAGAAGAGGTCCTGCACACTCTGCTATTGGAGGCGGAGCACCTGGTGAATTCAAGACCACTGATCGACGTCGACGAAGACAACGAAGAAGGGGCCCTCACTCCCAATCACTTCTTAATTGGGAGATCCTGCGGAACGAGATTGGGGGCATTCACCGACGAAGACCTCACCGGCCGACGAACATGGAGGACAGCGCAGCGACTCGCCGACCACTTCTGGAGCAGATGGGTGAAAGAGTACCTACCGACTCTGATCCCTAGAAGAGTCGACGCACGAGCTACCACGAGGGACCTGCAGTGTGGGGACACGGTCCTCATCGTAGATTCTACGCTGCCAAGAGGAACATGGCCAAGGGGTGAGGTGGTCCGAACCTATCCAGGACCCGACGGCCGCACCAGAATTCTGGAGGTGCGCACGACGGGGGGCGTCCTGAAACGTCCCAGCTCCAAGGTGATCCTGTTGGTGCCGGCACAACGCGACGAGGGGCGAGCAACCAGCGAGCCAGACTGCGGGGAGGCAGTCATCGCGTCGGACAACGAGCATCGGGTCGCCGGGCCAGGAGTTGGTGCTGCGCACGAGGGGGAGGATGTCGGCGACCAAGAAAAACATATGTGAGAATTGAGAATAACGTATGAACATTCCATATTAAAAGTTGCAAGGGCCGCTGAACGAAACGGCATCATCTATTCCCGTTTCACTTACACAGAAGAAGACAGAGACGGCAACGTCTATCCCCGTCTCACGCGCGGCGTCTAAAACGAGATGCAACGAGTGTTCCTGCTTCGCTCACACAGGGCGGTGTGACGAGTAGAATCGAGATTGGAATGCGGAAAATTTACGAAATTAGTATGGAAAATTAGATATCTAGATTTTCATGATTTTTCTTTATAATATGGTTAAGGATGATTAGTTATGTAGGATAACATAATTTTTATAAAGAAATCTGTATAGGTTACGTAGATATTTAAGGTTGAAGTTTTTTCTGTACTTAGGTAGTTTTTTGTTAATAAGATCGTATTTTTATATGTTTTTGGATGTTCTTAGGATTAATACGATAGGAAATAAGTTTGTCTACATGGATACATAGTTTTTATGAATATATTTTGTGAATTAGCTTAGTTATTTAGGTCATAAGGTTAGCAATTGGCGAAATTTGTTGAACTTTGTGTATATTTCCTTAAATAACTCTTTATGTATTTTACATATGAAAATGGAACTTATATAGTCTAATAGGAAAGTTTACGAGGAACAAAACTATATATGATACATGTGTAAAGATATAAAGGATCAATAAAAAGAACCCGAAAAACAGCCTTCACCGAAGCAAAAATTGTATCGAAATAAGGCCGCGATCGGGCTATTGCACGCGGCTGTCTTTCTCGTATTGCTTGGGGAGTACTTAAGCAAATTGGGGCCAAGGCAAAGCATTCAAAGCCATACCAACATGTGGGAGTAATCACTGCGGCCCGGACTAGTACCACGGCCCTCCCCACTGTCACCAAACCAGCACCATCCAGGGGAGTTCCGGTCCCACGCCAAGTGGTGGAAGAGTGTACCACCACCTCACTCATGGCACCGGCCAACCTCCCGGCGCAGAGGGGGAAGAAACTCTCCCGATGCGCCAGGCGGAAGGCCGCCAAACAACGCCAACGACAGGAGGCCGCGCCAAAGGCTATGCCGGCGGCTGCGCCAAAGGCTATGCCGGCGGCCGCGACCACTGCCGAGCCAGACCATCCGGCACCGCCAACCCGCCCTTCGAAGGGTGTTGCGCGGAAACCCACCCGCCAGACCGAACTCCCCCCTCCCCCTCCCCCCGTCGGGACGGCCACAGAGGTGGGTGATCAACCCGCACCAAAAGTGCAAAAAGTAGGGCGCAGACAGCAGAGGGAGCCTGAGGCCAGCGGTACCGCCAGCACCGCGGCCGGCCGGCACCCCACCAGCGAGCCGGCGCCTGAAGTTTCTCAACCTCTACAAGCTCTGGGTATAAATACGCCGGCCGGTGACCTGATTGCGGCAATAGCTGCCATCAGCGAGGCTATTGCGCGTTACCCAGAGCTTGTAACGGCGATACGCCAGGCGCTGGCACCCGTCCTCGGGTACCAATATGGTAGTACATCTTAGACTACTATATTGGAACCCGGGGGGGGTCGCAGGCCAGGTTAATAGTCTCCGCACCCTCGTCCAGGACCAAGACATACATGTCGTTCTCCTGGGCGAGACAAAGCTACACTCAGGCTCCATCTTTAAGCTACCGAATTTCTTTGTGTACCGCCGCGACGAAACCGCACCAAGCGGCACACCTTATAGGGGTACCCTTGTGGCGGTGCGTCGCGACGTGGTACACACTGAGTTACCGCTCCCTGCATTCACACACACTCGCTCCATCGGGGTAGAGGTGTGCATGGAGGGAGCGGCGGTAAAGCTGTTTGCGGCCTACCGCCCGCCTGACAAGCACTTTAGCCCGCAGGACATCCATAACATCTTGGACGGAGGTAGTCCGACCCTGGTGGCTGGCGACCTCAATGCCAAACATAAGGCTTGGGGTTCCAGAGTCGCCAACGCCGTGGGACGGAAGTTATTTAAAGATGCCGAGGCTAATGGGTATGAGGTGATCGGTCCCGAATCACCCACCCATATACCTACGGATCCCGCCTCCCGTCCCGATGTCCTGGACATTGTTCTACACAAGAATCTACCGTGTCCGGTCCAGGTGGAGGTGCTGTATGACCTGGACACCCAGCACCTTCCACTGCTAGTCACGCTTGGCTTGGGCGCAGAGTGCGTTCAACTCCCGCGCTCCAAGTTGAGGACGGACTGGCAAGCATTCCAACAAAAAGTTGAGTACCTTAAATTTAGTGGCGCACTAGATTGCCCGGAGGGGGTCGACGCCGCTGCCCAGACCATTACAACGGTTATTAAAGAGGCGCTAGTGGCGTCGACCTCAACCGTGACGGTTGACTCCAACCTAGTGCCGCCCTTGCCAGCCCGCCTTCAACAAATGAAGAAGCGAAAGCGCGAGTTACGTAAACTCTGGGCGCAAACGCGCTGCCCCCGAGTCAAGCGGGACCTGAATGCGGTTACTGAGCGGCTGGCTGTTGAGGTGGAGCAGCACCGTGGAACCACCTGGGAGGCTCGGGTCGACCAGGCTGGGGAACACGAGCGCTCGCTGCATCACCTGAACAGACAGCTGACCAGGGCCAAGGTGCCAGTCTGCCCTCTCCTAGATGGGGAGGGCAGACGCCGCTATTCAGCCATGGACAGAGCGGAGATTCTTGCGGAGGCAATGCAAGAGCAGTTCACTCCGCACACGGCCAACCCTGTCGCCTCCGAACACCACCGGCACGTGGAGGAGCGTGTAGGGGAGTTCCTCAGTGGCCCTGACCCGTCGCTCGAAGGGGTGGAATTTATTTCTCCCTCTGAGACGCGGAAGGTCGTCTTACGCCTACCTAAGCGTAAGGCGCCAGGCCCTGACGGCATCCCGAACGTGGCCTTAGCCAGACTCCCTAAAAGAGCCTTGTCCTCGGTGACTCGGCTCTTTAACGGCATACTGCGCACGGGCCACTTCCCGACCATCTGGAAGACGGGCAAGGTAATAGCCCTCCCGAAACCAGGCAAGGACCGCAAGGTCCCCACCAATTACCGCCCCATAACGCTGTTACCTACACTAGCTAAGCTGTTTGAGAGGCTGGCGTTGAGACGACTGTCTCAATCACTTAATATAAGGGATGAACAGTTCGGTTTCCGCGCCGGTCACTCGACAACGCTGCAGCTGACCCGGGTTATCCATCACTTGGCAGAAGAGTCCAACTACGAGCGACACACTGTCGGTGTCTTTCTCGATATAGAGAAGGCATTCGACCGTGTGTGGCATCCAGGGCTCATCTACAAACTGTTGGATACCCCCGTGCCGGCGATGCTGGTGAAGGTAATAGCGTCCTTTTTAGAGGGGCGGTCCTTTTTCATCTCGGTGGAGGGCGTTGCCTCTAGCCCGCGGCCCATATGCGCAGGTGTTCCCCAGGGAAGCTGTCTATCACCCACACTATACGCTCTATACACAAACGACATCCCCACCCTGGCTGGTCACCTCCAGGAGTGGGAAGATGACGTTATGCTGGCGCTGTTCGCTGACGACAGCGCATACTTCGCGTCATCCCGTCGAGCCGAGCTAGCCGCCAAGAAAATGCAGCGATTGCTGGATGTTTTACCCGTGTGGCTGGATAAGTGGCGCATGGCCGTTAACGTCGGAAAAACGGTCGCTATACTTTTCAGCCGAAAGCGAATCATGCCGCCGCCGTTGCGTCTCCGCGACCAGGAGATGGAATGGCAAAGCAAAGTTAAGTACCTGGGATGCACCATCGATCGCTCGCTGTGCATGAACTCCCAGGTTGACCATGTGGTCACCCAGGCGAGGGCTGCCCGAGCGATGCTCCGACCGGTGTTGTCATCCCAGCTCCCAACCCGTACTAAACTGCGCATTTACCAAACCTATGTCCGGTCAAGGATGACGTACGCGGCGCCGGCGTGGTACGCGTACGCAAGTAAAACCTCACGTAATCGCTTGCAACGCCAACAAAACATCGCCCTACGGACGATAGTAAAGGCGCCCCGTTATGTGAGGAATGACGTGATCGCGCGCGATCTCAAGGTCCCGACTGTGGAGAGGTTTGTGGCATTGCTGGCGCGAAACATGTACCTTCGCGCCGACAATGGCCCGCACTCCCATCTCCGGGGGATCGCGCCCCTTCACGCTCGGCCCCCTGACGGGAAGCCGCTCCCACGGGAGTTAGTGCGGCTAGCTGAACCCTCCGAATAGGAGGGCTGCTAGCCAAGTACGGCCGGCGGATGACGGTCGTAGTGTTGACCAAACCTTGGCAAAAAACGCCTACCGCCTAACGGCGGAGTGAAATCACCATGAGGCAGTGATCCTCATGAGTCTGCCCGGGTAAAGAGGTTGTTCCTCGCTCCCGTAGTCCCATACGTTTGAGTACTCAATGTCTCGCGTAGGAAGTCCCTGTTGTTGTTAGGCAAAGCATTCCTCGGCGAGCTCAAAAGTAAGAAGAAAACAAGACTCTGAAGACTCTGAAGACTCAAGAAGACTAATAACAAGAAGATTAAAGAAGATTGAAGAATTTTGGAATATTTGAAGACTGAAGTTTGGAAGAAGACTTCAAGACCATACGAAGAGGCCTTGGCATAGGGAAATTAGGGTTCGGTTAGGGCTGGCTGGGTTCCTTATCAGGAACATAAGTGGTTTTATTCAAAGAACGTCACCCCCTCGCCCCCCTCCTCTTCCCCGTGACAGACGACTGACGCAACTCCCCGACACCGACGTGGCGCCTCGCAGGTTGGGTTACCGGCGTCGGGTTTAACATCTCACACCCGATATACACCCGCCACTCCCCTTCTGGCCTCGCTGGTGGCTATTACGATCCCACCACGCGTACTCCTAGGGCGAGTAGCGCGAACATACATACCGTATAGACGCGCCGCCCCCACAATATACATAAACATCCATATGCCTGAAGTAAAAAGCGGTTATTTTAATATTACAAACAGACACTCCAATTTTATTTATTTGTATGATGTATAGATTGTAATAATAACTTACAAGATAGTGACCTCCTTCCTTATTACAGAAATAAAACGCAGGAAGATTTATTTTTCTTTAACACAAAAATCTGACTTCTTAATTTATTCTGGAAACACTCCCCCTTTTCCTGTCTTAGTCCAGTTTTAATTGTTGAGATATTAGGTATTCTTTTGAACCGCGCCAGTTATTTTAATTGCCCAATTAACAGTCGTATTTACAATTAAAATCTTGACGGAAAGTTCGGCCTGCCATAAATGTTGCTAATCGTTCATTATTATACAACAGAACTCGAAGATTTTCATTGTATTATAATTATTATGAGCGAGAGCAAATTATGAGATGAAATTATTATTTTAACGATATTTCTAAATTATTGAGTTATTTTTCTACAGGTTTAATTGTTACTTATCTAACTTAAAGTACCTCTGCCAAATTATATTATTTTCCTATGTGGTTAGTTAAGAAGGTTTCTCTCTTGATATAAAAAGGAATAATAAGTACAATCAGAGTTTAAAAACACGCTTCAAGCATAGTTATCTAAGTTCTCATACCCAGAAGGATTGAATATCTATACTAATATTATAAAGAGGAAAGATTTGTATTTTTGTATGTTTGTAATGAATATATTCAAAAACTACTGTTCCGATTTCAAAAATTCACCATTAGAAAGCTACATTTATCCTGAGTAACATAGGCTACTTTTTACCGCAGAAAAATTCTTCATTCCTATGTGAAAACGGGTAATAGGGTCTACGCGGTAGAAGCAACTGGCTAAACGCCTATGATTTTAATATAGCAATGAAAACTGGAATAGCACATAGGCTATTTTTTATCCTACGGGGACCCATTAAACGGGTTCACGCGGGCGAAGCCGCGGGCGGAAGGCTAGTAAAGTAATATTATATTGAAGAACTGTTTGACCCCTATTCATAAATGGCTGCAACCTTTTTTACGTCCCACTGCTAGGCACGGGTCTCTCCCCATTATTGGGGAGGCCTGGAGATTACTCCACCACGCTGCTCCAATACGGGTTGGTGGAGATGCCTCCGACAAGGTTTAACGACTGTTATCTATCAACAACAACCGTAACCGCCGGCTTAACGTGCCCTTCGAAGCACGGAAACGCGCATGAAATGTTTTGCCACTAGCGGTTACCCATCTCACACCCGACAGCGCCTGTTTGGCTTAGTCGCATACATCGCTTGCGTTCTACGCTAACCGCCGGGCCATGCGCGCTTCATAAATAAATGGATTGAATATAATTCTTATAGCGTGTAGAGGTGCCCAGAAAAAAAAGGTCATATGAGCAACTTTTTGATCAAGATGATGCGATAGTATTTTGGAAATCCTGCACTACTTCTGCACATTACTATAATAACAGTAGTCCAGTGACCTTTATAAAAGTTTAATTTCCCTTTTCTAATTTTAACTCTTACATTAAAGACGGAGGGTTAATGTTCTTTGCCTCAACCCGTTATTAACATGGATATAATATAGAGTTGAAATATAGCTATGGGGAAGCAATAAGCACAAAATGTCAACTTTGTCGCTTTGATGTTCATTCCTTATTAATGTGAACTGTATGTGAAAAGTGATAGACAAGACTATTATTACTTATGTAGGGTTTTTGCCGAATATTTAACGTTAAGCGCTCTTGGTGCTAAATTAGTTTCTCAAACGGTTACTGATAAAGCTTTGTTTTTATGGTTATGTCGAGTCTCTATTTATACGTACGTATACTGTTTTAAAGCTAAGCCTAGAACGAGGGTAAACCCTTAGTCAAAAAATGATGCACGAAAATATTAAAATGTTTCACTTGTTACTAAATTTACCGATTTAAATAGGTAGTAACAACTTTTTGTAAAAAAAACTGTTAACTGTTTTTTTAATACAGTTGCTCAAAAAGTGGCGTATTGCAGGGACGTATAGCGTTCGGGAAGTGGGCTATTTTATATCGTGCTTTTTCTTTACCTTTTCCGAACTCGTGCGTTCTCTTTCCCAACTGTCAAAATAATGTCATTTAAAAAAAAACCAACCACGAAGTTTTAGAAGTTTTTATGATTCATGCAAATATTTATAAAAAACAGCTACTTTGTTTCAATATCAGATTTAATGATTTGATTCAATGACTTATGTTAGATTTCATTTCATTTCATCTAATTAAAATTTTCATTTCATATCAATAAAAAATCTACTGAAGACTTGGCTGAATGGGCATAGTTCCATTTGCCTACCCAGAATGGGTGAAGAAAACAAATAAAAAATCTCTGCATATAGGTATTCTTTTACGGTTGGCGCCATTTTTCAAAAATGTTCTTTGCGAGTTTTTATTATTTTATTAAATTGCTTCATTTTTTCGCAACTGTATTAAAAATAGTTGTCACCTTCGGCTGCGCCTCGGCTCGGGTAGACATTTGTCGGAACTCCTTGCAATGACAGCCTTTCCGCACTTGTAATGAAATATACTATTGTAAAATAACACTGTTATTACCATCGCGAATCTTGATAGCCATCCTTGTACCATTGAAATTTTGCCAGTTTCGTTGAATCCGTAAGTCAGTCAGTAATCAGTCAGTCAAGTCAATTCAGATGTCCGAGTAAACCGATTGCTGCTTTACCAGCACGTGGCTAATGGAGTTTTGCAAGCAATCTTATTCCACGACGATCGGGGAAATTTGGACACAGGTCTCCTCTCAGAAATGAGAGGGATGTAGTCTCGGCAATGAATCACAACGCTGGCCGAGTGCGGATTGGCACACAAAAGAGCAACTACAACAACAATAAAACTAGTTATTTCCAATATAATCGTGACGATTTTCCATCCTCGGTGCTCGGTGCCTTTTTAGACTGACCATTTTAAGAAAATTGACGTACACAACATTACATACACTTTTCCATTTAAATAATTGCCAAGTTATAACAATAATACTGACCGCCCCATTTCTTTATAATGGACGAAATTGAGATCGCGATTCCGTGAAACGACTGGATCTAAAAGGGTTTCCGGTTTATCCACAAGCTGATCCATTATGTTGCGCTGTTTGTGTGATAGCTGCTATAAGAGTACAATACAATACATTCGAGAATAAACGGGGTTTTCTCTCTACACATACTCGTAAGTAGGTCATATAAAAACTGTTAAGGAAAAATGGGGTTCGTTGATGACTTGCAGTGGTAGAACTTGAACAGTACCATTAAACAGTGTTTTGACTTTGAAGTTAGTTTTAATGTTGATGAAGACACTTGTTTTTCTTATATGTTCGACACTCACATTTTTCACACTAAAATGAGTGGAGGTCGAACAATGACGTTTTTCGAATTTTGCCCAGGTATAACGTTCTATACATTTTATTTGCACAGTGATAGAATAACGTAGCGAACTGTACAGTATATTATTTTGTATCCAGATAAATTAACAATATTGGAAAATAATTCTGCATAAATTATTTCCATATTTGAAAAGTAAACGCTTTTAATAACAACGAAAGAATTACTCCGATAGAAACTAAAGAGAAATTTGCTTATTAAATGAAATGGAAAATTAGCGTACACAACATTAATAAAACATCACTTTTTCATTTGAATAATTGCCAAGTTATTACTATTATTATTATTATTATTATTAAATTCTTTATTGTTCACCTTAAACTAGGTTCACAATGGGCGGACTTAATGCCTAATGGCATTTTCTCCCAGTCAACCCATGGCGATGGTGAGATATTGTTGGTAGGTGGAAATAGATTGGCAGTAACCATTTCTATAACACTGACCGCCCCATTTCTTTATAATGGACGAAATTGAGATCGCGCTTTCGTGAAACCACTAGATCTAAAAGGGTTTCCGGTTTATCCACAAGCTGATCCATTATGTTGCGCTGTTTGCGTGATAGCTGCTATACGAGTACAATACTATATATTCGAGAAATTACGGAGTTTTTTCTCTACATATACTCGTAAGTAGGTCATATAAAAACTGACAAGGAAAAATGTGGGTTCGTTGATGACTTGCATTGGTAGAACTTGAACAGCATTAAAAAGTGTTTTAACTTTGAACTTAGTTTTAATGCTGCCGGAGATACTTGTTCTTATATTATGTATGTTTGACACTCACATTTTTCACACTAAAATGAGTGCAGTGGTCGAACAATGCAGGTTTTTCGACTTTTGTCGAGGTATAACGTTCTACAAATTTTATTTGTACAATGGTAGAGGAACGTACCGTACTGTACAGTACATTATTTTGTTGCCAGCTAAATTAACAATATTGGTAAATAATTCTGCGTTGATTACTTCCAGATTTAAAAAGTAAGCGCTTTTAAAAACAACGAGCGAAATTACTCCAATAGAAACTAAAGAAAATTTTGCTTGAAACAATCTTTGATATTGTTGACAATGATAGATTTTATTTTCTCTAGATTGCTCTGGGTCAAAGCATTGTAAAACGTGTTCAAGAGCGCGCAATGAACTATCCTTTAGGATATTTTAATGAGGGCTCCTCCAATCCTTGAGGGTCTTATCATTGAGAGCGCAGACGGCTTTTTAATACGACTATATTAACCTTAATTGCTAGTGTCACCTAGATTTCCAAGAAATTATTGAATGTAATTACTCAAGAATAAATACAACTTTATTCCTACACTAGCTGTGCCCGCGACGTCGTCCGCGTGTATAAAGACTTTTATAAAATGGATTGATTAAAAATTAAAGATTATTTATTTGCATTGAATAAGTAGTAGGTAGATTATTCTTACATATAGTGAAATCACTTATAATACAATGTTCATATGTTCAGAAGAAACCTAATGTATTTTTTCTAAATCCTTCAAACTTAAAACAGTAAGGAATGCTATGCTTCCTGTAATCTTACTATCCACTTTTCTCACGTTTCGCTTTTCTCGCGCAATCAGATTCTCTTTACAAATATGTACCTCGTTTATTAAAGTTAAGAGATACTGCTGTGCCCGTGGCTTCATCTATGTTAAAAATAGTATCTTTAGTAAATTGGGTGAATTTATACTGCAAAGAATGTATAGACTCATTCTATATACATAGCTTTAACCTACTGCAGAAAAGAGGTGCACTATACAACTACTTGTAGTTGGGAGATAAAATTTCTAAACATACACGTTCTTAGGATTAAACAATCCGAAAAATAATTGTAAGGTCAATTAATAAACTATAGGTTTAAAACTTGCGGACAGCAGTTTGGTCATAAGTCATAACTCATATAACATTGTGAAAACTAAAGCAGAAGGCAGGGTCTCTACACAGTGTGCTATCTGTATTTGGAAATAAAGAATATTTTTATAAAGAATCTCTAGAATCCTTAATATCTCCATCAATCAACGTGTGTGGATGAGCCCTCAGCCAGTACGCAATAAAGAGACGCAAAAAATGAGTTAAGTTATCATTGGTCCAATTAACAATGTTCAGCATCATACGTATACCTACCCAACGATGGGACAACCCGCGTGGCGCAATGTTTACCATGCCGGACTGCTAATCGAACTGTCCCGGGTTAGAATCCGGGCGAAGCAGAAATTTCAATGATGAGTTTAAACTGTTCTCGGTCTGGGTGGTTGTGTTTCTGTCTCTATGTGTGTTCATGGCACCCACGACACAGGGTATATCTACCCTAATGTGAGGCTATACGTGTGAAATGTTATTTTTTATTATTTTTACACTATGTACTTACTTTTATTAGACTTAAGGCTTTTATTTGAAATTATCTCCATCGAATCACTTTGGAGAAGAAATGAATATTGCTCAATAACGCCATCTACCGTATGACATGTAAACTTTGTGGTTGATAAATCGAATGTCAAATTACCAAATAGGTAGATATTGAGATTAACAGTTGGTTCACTAAAAGTTTAACTATTCGTCACCTAGATGTCTGCAGTAGTCTCGTTTTGTTAAGGCTTTGTACATTCTGTATGAAGGTTTAGATTCCGTATCTTACAACCTTAATGCTGGATGCATTGAGATTGTAAGATTTCGGTTCATCGGAGCTAGAGGCCTCCTCAATATTGGGAGAGCTCCATGCTCAGCAGTGAAATGCTAAAAAGGTTGCAGCTTGATATAATGTAGCGATAATAATCGTTTCAGCTGCAGCCTGTTCATAATCTTCCACCCCAAAAGAAGACTAATAAGCTGAGCAACTAACTCAATGGAGCCTGTGATGTAAGGTTCGGCGGCGGTAAGGCTCGCGATGCACTTATTAGGTACCTATAGTCTAGCCATTCTCGGCCAACGAAAGAAAATACAGTAAGCTGATCTAATTATATTTAATATAGTCGACAATATTAGTGAGAGTTCAAAATAATTTTACTTAAATTTAAACTTTTATTTATGGTTTTGAATGGGCTGTTACCGAAACTTTCATACAAATTCCCCAAAGTGCCTTTTAAGTTTATGTCGCGTATTGTGTAAATGAACATAACTTTTTTGTTTATCACCCGATTGATATGAAATACACACTAATGTTACGGAAATTCATTCAACAATATATCAGTAAACACATCATTCAAAGAAGGGAAAAGAATTTGAGAATGAAATATTAAGTTAATGTTAATTATTGTACGCTTGAGATACCAACTTTCGAATCCATTTTATTTGCTATTGGAGGATAGTTTTGAAAAAGCTTAAATTGAATTCTTACTATGTTAGTAAAGATTACAAATACAAAATTATAAAAGTATTACTCTGCACAAAAATATTCTGTACATCAAGTTTCGACACTCAATTTTCAAAGAGTTTCAAAGAAAATTGACATTTAAAGGGTGAATTTCGGGAAATGCTGAAACACGTATTCTTTTATTTTGGTTAGAAAATATTTATACGAAATTTCAAGAAAATCTATTGAAAAAATCCAAGTTTTCCATACAAATTTTCATCGCTCATTTCACACCCTTAAAGGGTGATTTCTAAAATTATCTATAGCCTAAATGTTAGCGAGGACCAATATATATAAAACAAAAAAAGTTTCATCAAAATCCGTCCAGTAGTTTTTGCGTGAAAAGCTAACAACAGACAGACAGACAGACAATAATTTCAAAACTTATATTTTTAGCTTCTGTTACTTATAAAAAGACCCCTAGAAGTATTTTTTTAAATTTATATGCAATGTACAGAATTGACCCTGCTTACAGTTTTATTATATGTATAGATATAGACTACAGTGTCAATAATAATTTATAAAATACTAGTTGACCCCGCGAACTCCGAACCGCGTTTAAATATTTGGGGTGGAACACCCTTATCGCTTAGGGGGATGAAAAATAGATAACAACCTATTCTCAGACTTAACAAGCGTGAATATAAAATTTCATCAAAATCGGTTCAACCGTTTCGGAGGAGTATGGTAACAAACACTGTGACACGAAATTTTAGATTTCATAAATTTAAAGGGTTTCGACAATCCGTTACTGCGTCAACCAAATCTTCAGTAGCTGTTACTTGATGGCACTCTACGAGTGGCTCTCACATTTATACCGCGGTTTGCTGGAGAGCTATTCGGCCAAACTTCCACTTGAACTTGTCAAAATTTCACGCGAACTCTCCTAACTTTAACCTAACCTTTTGATTCCTTGATACCCATACTTAATATTATAAATGTGAAAGTAACTTTGTTTGTGTGTGTGTGTGTGTGTGTGTGTGTTTAAGTACCTATTTCACGCCTTAACTACTAAACGAGTTTTAATGAAATTTGATACACATATAGGAAGGAGTTTCCCAGAGGATATTAGATTTATTGCGAAATAAAGGATTAAAGAAGTTGAAATAAGAATAAAAATTTGTATGAAAGTGTACGGTTTTTGCTGGTTTTATTAGGAATTATGAGGGTAGTTGTGCATACGTGCTTACGTGCTCCGCTGGCCGACGACACAAGCCGTGCTTAGGATGGTCAGGACAGAGACGTTTGAACGTTCGTCGGGTGTAGTCGCTAATGCTACATCGTAAACCGTTTTTACCCCGAGCGATATCATGTGGTCATCAAGTCTACCACAAGCATTGTGACTCTCCACTAGTGTTGACGTTCAGTGCTAGTATCTTTACGTTATTATTCAAACTTTGTAAGCTTGCAATTGCCAGTGTGACGTTCACCTTGGAATACCAGGAGTCCTGCCGTTGGAGCTGCTGCGCCGCCTTCACCTGAGCAGCGTGGTAGTGTTCAAAGGTTGGTGGAGTGCATTTTACTTCTCTCCTCATGATTGTTGGTGTATTGCAAGTGCCTACATAATTTCATTCTTTTTAAACGAACCAAAACCGGTGAACCTATATGAAACCTTAATACAGTCCCAAACATTGGCCTTCCGAGTCGGATTTCGGTCATAGCATACCTATTGGTCCTTCAATTACTTAATTCATTTTAAATAACTTAATATTATCTACCATTTAATCGGTTTATTCGCCGATAAAATCCTAATTCCTTTGTTCGTGACAGAGATTTTAGTCTCCCGACATTATTGAAATTTATTAATACGTACTTCTTATATTTACAAATGAACAACCGTGTCGTGTGTTGATCGACTCTGGCGCACAATCAAACTTTATTACTATTCATTGCTTAGAGCGGTTAGGGTTAAAACATTATAAGTGTCCCTGACTGTCCCTACAATATTTATGGCTTATCGAGTAAAAATGTAAAACTTATGGTATGACGACATTTACATTAAAACCTAGGTATAACCTGTGATCCGGTATTCACAATAGATGCTGTAATTCTTTCCAAAATAACTTCTGTTTTACCCACTTCTGACATTTCAGAAAATATAATTAAAAATATAATTTAGTTTTAGCGGATCCTTTCTTATACAGACGTTCTGTAATTGATATTATATTATCGGGAGACGTTTTTCCATACATTTATGATGGAAATCGAATCGTATTCGGTTCCTCCCTTTCGTGTGCGTTAAGTAGCGTATTCGGGTACGTAATTACGGGGAGACTTGAAGTACCGTGTGCTTCAAATAATTTAAGCATTTCTATGAAGTCAAACTTATTGTCGTACACCAAGGACAATGACGTCATCGATACTTGTCTTCGGCGATTCTGGGAGATTGAAGCCTCACCGTGTGAAGTACCGCTAGATCCCCTAGAGCAAGAAGCAGAAAATATGTATTCATTGCGTACATATCGCGACGCAATTGGTAGGTAGAGTCCTTTTCACGAAAGAAGTCCCCCAGACGCAGCGCTGTAGTCGCGTGACGTAATGTTGCCATTTATGAGTAAAAAATTACCTATTTTACATTTAGCATATTATGTAATTTATCAAATAATACTATTTCCTGCATACTTCGATGAAACAATATAAGCTCTTAAATTGTATTAAGAAATAAATACATTTTAGATAGGCTGTGATTTCATTACTCAAGCCCATACTATAACAATAGTTCAGATTAGTGAAACATGTATATTTCTGATAACTGATAAGTCAAAAGTATATTTGGGCATTTTTATCAAAATGTCTACCAACCCACTCATGGGATGACCCATGTAATAAGTCCAAATAACTAACGTTATTATGACTGTAAGTGTCGTGTTATTATTAAATAGTTTAAAATGACTAAAGTTTCCTTTTTTACTATGTTGTTAGGTGAGATTAACCTATATTTACTATTTTTCTGTTATGTAAAAAGTATATTTTTATTTACTTATATAAGCGGTGTTCTACCTACTTACAGGGAAAAGATGAGAAAATAGGGTAAAGAAAAGCATCACAATTTTTTATTCAGAGTTTTATTGAATAATTGTGATCAGCGGCCATAGGAACATCACTGTCTGAAGAGTGGATGGAAACAGAATCAGATTCTGTTTCAGTATCACTAGTCGTAGATATAATTATTCGGTCCATAAGTAGTTTGCGTCTAGATTGACATGACATCGCTTGTACTTGAAACCAATCCTATTTAATATCCTGTGCAATGTTGTGATGCTTCCCTGAAAATTAATGTCTTCTCTCTCTCAGAGCTGCCCGTAATTTAGCCAATGTTGGTAGGTAATTCTTTATGTACAACGTAAAAACTGTGATTTTTTGCCGGATAGCGCACAAAATAAATCGAACCCGTCCAAGTCGAAATTTTTCGGATGCGGGCGACTCTTCCCCGGGGTGATTATTTTTTTCGAAGTACACGCCGTTGTTATACCTTATTTTGTAATTCTTGTTACAGTATTCTCCGACACACCTGCAATTAAATAATGAACAATTAAAAATAATAGTAACTTTAAGTTTATAATGCTTATGTACTACGTTATATATGTTTTAATTTCAGTTACTTAGTTTCATCACGTTATGTTTATATATCAATTTTGTCGCAAAAATCAATATATATCATAAAAGTCCCATCAATACAGCAAAAAATTATTATATGGCATCTCTAAAAAGTATCTGTTATGACGGCGACTCTCTTCCAAACATTGTTTAGTGGTATTAAAACACCTTGATTCTTTTGTTCCGCTTCACAGAAATCTTTCACCTTCAATATCATTTCTCGAGCCGAACTTTTTACAACTTTTGGCATTGTAAACAATCTTAAAAATGCACTAAGCTGATTAAAAACTCACAAAAATCTACCACAACAAACGAACTTGATAACATCGACAAACGACAACATGGCTGACCTGTCAATTTTAGTTCCAAAAATCACCGCGGGACTTCTTTCATGAAAAGGACTCTATGTGTGCCCGCGTCCGCCGTGTGCGAATGTTACGCGAGCGCCGCACGTCGCTGGGAGACTCCCGCGCCGTTGCCGAGCGCCGCTTGCTGCAGCTGGAGGGCCGCCTCGCCCGGGACCTTGGCCTCCGCGACCAGTACGTAGCCTTCATGCGCGAGTACTAGCAGCTGGGTCACATGGAGCCGTACACGGGGGACGAGCCCAGCCAATACCTTATTCCGCATCATCCAGTAGTTCGAACCGCCAGCACACCGGTTCGAGTCGTTTTCGATGGCTCAGCCCAAACTTCTCCATTTGAAGTTTGGGCTGAGCCATCGAAAACGACAAATGACAACCTTTTAATTGGTAAAAAACTACAGCAAGATCTTTTAAAAATAATAATAAATTTTAGACTTTATGACATTTGTTTTACGGCTGACATTACAAAAATGTACAGATGCGTTTTAATAGATCCTGCTGACCGTAAATACCAACACATTTTATGGAGGGAGTCACCAAATGAGCCCATACAAGTATTTGAATTAAAAACAAATACCTACGGTTTGCGTAGTGCGCCGTTCAATAGCTGTGCGTACGTTGCGTCAGCTAGCATGATGAGGCGGAGCGACACCCACAAGCAGCGAACCTGTTGCACGGGTTTTACGTAGATGACTTCCTGTGGTCCACGTCATCGACTTATTGCATCGCAGCGGGTTCGAACTCAGGAAGTCGGCGAGCTTCTCGCTCGGGTTGGCGTTGACCAGTGCAATATTTAAACTTTGATGAGGACTCGGCGTCTTCTTTAAAAATTCTTGGGTTAAAGTGGGAACCTAAGGATTATTGTTTCTCGTTTCAATATAATTTAAAAGATAGTATTTTCACTAAACGTTCAGTATTAAAACTATTAGCAAGCATTTTTGACTCAGTAGGTTTTCTAGCACAGTGTGTTTTCTTGGCTAAATGCCTCTTGCAGGATATATGGAAACTTAGCAAAGGCTGGGATGAACCCCTGCCGTCTCATCTTCGTGAGAGATGGGAAACATTTTTTTTATCTTTGTCAACTTTGTCTGAGCTCCGCATTGAGCGTCATTTATTAATAACGGACTTTTCTGACGTTCAGATAGTTGCGTTTTGTGATGCCTCGACGTGTGGGTATGCGGCTTGTCTATACGCTCGTAGCGTAGACAAGAATAAAACTGTTAAAACTAGGCTGCTCATTTGTAAAACTAAGGTAGCCCCAATTAAACCTCTTTCAATCCCACGACTTGAGCTGATGGGATGTGTTTTATTGTCAAAATTAATATTATTTTTAAAACAAAAGCTTAAATATTTTAACTACAAGGTCATAGCTCTTACAGATTCTAGTGTTGCACTAGCATGGTTGCAAATGCTACCATACAAATTAAAAACGTTTGTTAGTAATCGTGTTGCTCAAATAATCGAAGTGGTGCCATCAAACTGTTGGTATCATGTGAGCAGCGACGAGAACGTGGCGGAAGTGTGCTCGCGTGGCGCGGCGCCCGCGGCCCTCCTCGCTGACCAGCAGCGCTGGCTGCACGGACCGGAATGGCTCAAGCTAGACTTTCAACAGTGGCCGATTACTACATTTTATGCTTGGGACGACACTAATATTTTAGAATTAAAATCAAATACTGAGAGCTTTAATTTGTTGACTAATAACGCACCGTCAGATAATGAATTGTTTTTAAAATTTTCAACTTTTAATAGATTACAGCGCGTCACCGCTTGGTGTTTGCGATTCATTGACAACTCTCGTAAGAAAAAATGTGATAGATACTTCAAAACTTTGACAACTATTGAATTAAATTCTGCAGATAATCTTATAATTAAATTAACTCAAAATAAATGTTATTTTAATGAAATTAACTTACTTAAAAATAATACAACTATTATTCCAACTTTGAAAAAACTATCACCATTCTTAGATGAAGCAGGGTTCCTCAGGGTGGGTAGAATCTCGCAGGCGAGTCTGTCTTTTAGTCAGAAACATCCCCTGCTTTTACCTAAGCGTAGTTATATTAAAACTTTGATTATTGAACATTTCCATCGTAATTATTTACATGTAGGGCCTCGTACCTTACAGGGTATCATTAGCCAGAGGTACTGGATCGTGTCCGCTCGTAGTGTCATACGTTCAGTTCTCTCGCGTTGCGTCACTTGCTTCAAGTGTAGTCCACGGTTGGCTCAGCCGAGCATGGGTACCTTACCTAAACCTCGGTTAGAACCCAATAAGGTTTTTCATCACGTTGGTGTTGACCTTGGTGGACCCTTCTACGTAAAGGAGAACAACAGACGTAACGCTAAGTTATACAAGGCATACCTTTGTTTGATCGTCTGCTTTTCCACCTTGAGGTCCTCACTGATCTGTCATCGGATTGCTTTTAGCCTGTCTGGACAGATTTACCGCACGGCGTGGCTTATGCTCGAGTTTGTACTCAGATTGCGGTACAAACTTTGTAGCGGCTAACAAGCACTTACAAGACGTCGTTTTTCTTAATAATAACGGAGTAAAAACCTCTATTTCTGATGGGTATTCAACTCGAGGTATCATTTGGAAGTTCAACCCTCCAAGTGCCCCCAGTATGGGAGGTCTTTGGGAAGCCGGTATAAAGTCGGCGAAATATCATTTATTGCGTGTAATAGGTGACAAGTCCCTTAGGTTTGAGGAGTTATCAACATTGTTTTGTAAAGTTGAAGCCGTGATGAATTCACGACCGCTTTGCCCTCTTTCAGATACCCAAACGAGTTTGAAGTTTTAACTGCTGGACATTTTTTGATTGGCCAAAGCCTGCTCACAGTGCCTGAGCACAATTTAGAAGATGTTCCTATTAATTTATTGTCTAGGTGACAATATATTCAGAAATGTTCACAATTATTTTGGAAACTTTGGTCACATGATTACTTACATACTTTACAACAAATCAACAATCAAAATGGCATGTATCCCCAATTCCCCACCTTATTTGAAGGTTGGTGACCTTGTTTTAATTAAATCTGACTTAACTTGTCCTTTGCAATGGCCATTAGGTAGAGTCATTGAAACGTTTCTTGGTCCTGATGGCGACGTTCGCGTCGTCAGTGTCCGGACAGCTAGTCGTTGTTTGAAGAGTCCAGTTAATAAATTGTGTCCGTTACCATTCTCTCATTAAATACTTAGAACCTAACATTTAAAATTTTGTTACATAAATAAGTTATGTTTATTAATAGCTTCATTATCATAGCTTTAAGTTTTAAACACTTCTTAGAGTCATCTAACTCCATATTTCTTTAATTTTATTATATCCTTTAATAAATACTTTATTTTTCATTTATCTAGAAATCATCATAATGATTTCGGTGGGGGGTATGTATGGTTCTTGCTGGTTTTATTAGGAATCATGAGGGTAGTTGTACATACGTGCTTACGTGCTCTGCTGGCCGACGACACAAGCCGTGCTTAAGTTGGTCAGGACAGAGACGTTTGAGCGTTCGTCGGGTGTAGTCGCTACTGCTACATCGTAAACCGTGTTTACCCCGAGCGATATCATGTGGTCATCAAGTCTACCACAAGCATTGTGACTCTCCACTAGTGTTGACGTTCAGTGCTAGTATCTTTACGTTATTATTCAAACTTTGTAAGCTTGCAATTGCCAGTGTGACATTCACCTTGGAATACTAGTAGTCCTGCCGTTGGAGCTGCTGCGCCGCCGTCACCTTAGCAGCGTGGTAGTGTTCAAAGGTTGGTGGAGTGCATTTTACTTCTCTCCTCATGATTGTTGGTGTATTGCTAGTGCCTACACAATTTAATTCTTTTTAAACGAACCAAAACCGGCGAACCTATAGGAAACCTTAATACAGTCCCAAACAGAAAGAGTGTTGTCATCGTTGAAAATAAATTCATGAATATAATACGGATAGATAAATATCATATTATAGTATAAGATAGGAAGTAAATAATTATTTGTACTAGAGTTTTTGACATTTCCACCTACATGCGGAAGAAATAGTGGATAAATTCTTATGGAATAATAATTGTATTCCAGTTGGACGAATAACGAAATGACGGGTGGATCACTAGCAGTATATACGAGTAGGTTTACAAATTTCAAAGTAAAATATTTTACTCTATGACGTACAAACACACTGAAGTGAAAGAATTGCAAAAACTTAGATTAGTTCCTATTAGAGAGTTCATTTTATTGCAAACATCTTCGCTGAAACGTTTCATACAAGTTGGGTTTGCAGGAAAAGTTTAAATCTTAGACTAACAAGTTTCAACATGAAACCATACCACAGGACATAATTGGATTGAAAGAAAAGTCTAATTCAGAGGCAGCGGTCGATGCGACTTCAAGTATTATCCAGTACAGTTACAAAAACAAATCGCTATTTGGAACCGGCTATATTTTGTGTTACAGGTAACAGGCAAATGGTTACAGGTGATTCTTGTAGTGCTATCTGCGACCACCTAGATTTTTATAGTAACTTAGTTGACATCTTTATGTAACTTTTTGAGATTAATAAACCCCTCAACTGCCAGTCGCCATTCAAAAAAGTTTCATTTGAACTTATTATTTGCTTACCTACTTACATTATTTTGGCTTTAGAATTTTATGTAAGCATCAATTAACGCTCTATGAGACACGACAACGAAGAACACAGATTATTTTGCTAGGTAGCATGATTTTTGTGTGTCCTTTTTCACATAAAGTCGAGTCTATTCCATCATATAAACGGTAAAACCTAATTCGTGGCTATAAGTGTAAAACAATTCATGTGTTTCTATGGCGAGTGTGAAATCTATACCTGCCTCACAATACGAAATTATAACTTAACATGGGGACTAGACAAGTGACTACTATCGTAATCGCGACATTTACTCGTAGCTAACGATTGAGATCACGTTACATTTCATTAGCTAAAGTCAATACCATTCATTTTTCATTCTATTCAAAAGCATTTACAATACTATAACACCACTTGTTTAGCTGTCTAGCTCGCAGAATAGAAACCTACCGGATTCGACTTTAGCTGCAACTGCATACTCGTTCATATTGCGTTCAGCGCTACTCGACAAAAGGAAGCATTTTACTTTCCTCTATAGGACAATTTGGAAGTGTTTCCAGTGAAAGGCAGAGATGACGTGTCTGTCTCGCGACTGGCGCGTACATTTAGAAGTTGAATTTTAATTTCGACGTCACGCAGCCAGATGTCTGGTGGCTTCGGGGTATATGCCTACAGTTGGCGGAGATGAGTTGTGTAATAGAGCAAGTTGTTTTATAGCGCATGATGGTTTCTGTGAAACCACTAAGACTGAAAAAATGCTTAAGTTGATAAAAATAGTAAGTAAGAAAGAAAGATTGAAAAAAGAAAAATGATTTATTTGCGCAAATATGGCTTTTATCAAAAATGTTTAATACACTTAGAATAATAACGTTAAGAACGTCAGTCTTCATACAAAGGCGCTGTCAAAATTGAAGCACTAAATAGATTCCTACAGCTGTCACATCTGACAAACAAAATATGTATTTTTATTTTGACCAAATTAACTATAAAATACTACAAAATATTGAAAACACTGTGAAAAGTTATTTTATTAGATTTCTTTTGTTTTTAAAAATTGTTGTTATAAAATTTAACTTTAGGTAAGTCTTACGGAGCGGCTCAGCGTTTGGTGCCATTAATGACACCAATTAACATGCTTCAATTTGGGCGTGCGAACTAGGTTTCTATACTTAATGTAATTGTAATTACTCTAAGTTAATACATTTAATAGCCCATAGTATACGAACAAAGACGACAACCCATTTGGCGCAACGGTTACTATTCCGGACTGGCAATCAAGGGTTCCGGGTTCGATTCCCGCGAAATCAGAAACTGAAATTAGGAGGTTCAATTTCTGTTCTCAGTCTGGGTGCTTGTGTTCATATCTTTGTGTGTGTCCATGAGACCCACGACACAGGGAATCCTATGATGGGGCTCTGAATAAAGTCTTAAGAAAGAAAGACAAATAAGAATAAATATTTTTGACGTGACAATGACAACGTCTAATAAATCGATGAACGTCGGCTGCACGCACGTAAAAGGATGACTAGTTGCAACATTACGTTCATTGTAACGTTACGTTGAGGCTTGAGCGTTAGGCTTGCGCCGTTCGTCGACTGTTGATAAAGTGAAGTGAAAAGTTAATGTGGTTTTCAGTGTCTTGTTATGACGTTGGTTAAACTATCGTCCGTAAACCGACTTTACAGACAACCGTTTTTTTTCTTTAATTTAAATAGTTTCGGATGTAAATGGTGAAAATGATCGGTAAGCAGATTCTTTTTGTTAAAATAAATTCGGCTCGTAAAATAAAATTATACTAATCATTAAACGAATCTTCCACAAGTAGTAACAGAACTCTATCATCGGTCTCGACTCGATAGATATCCCGACACACCTATTCTGAAGTTCGAAGGTCTAATCGCCGAAGTAATTACTTTTGAACTTAGTCTTGAAGGCGTGTCAAGGCGATGTAGCCAAGCTCAGGTGGAAATTTTATGTCGTTTGAAATTGGTTCTAGCGCGGGTATAAGAGTCATTATTAGGTTGATTGCCTTATTTTTTGTTATTTGGAATGTTTGACATTCATTCGAGTATAATAGGTGTTGTTACTAACCATTCTGGATTAAAAGGTAGGAGGCCTTTTATTAAACGAGCACTACCCTAGCACGCATTTTACTTTGGTTTATGTACTCGTAGGCAAGGCTTTTTTAGGTATTTCTTTAATTATAAAAGACTTAGAGTTCCCCATGGGTCTACCTAAAAATTACGTACACCTACACGTAACCTTTTAAAGATATTTAATTTACCTTAATATAAATATAGAACCATGATTTTAAATAAAAGATTGCTTGTGGGTGAGAGAGTGTCCTACGTAACACATGCAAACGCTTAGATTGTTTAATTTTCCCAAAAGATGATCGAAAGAAAAGAAACATCAATTCTTCAGCAAACAAGTTCATGCGATTAAATTAATTATATATTAAATATAATTAAGGCAGGCTATTCCGCCAGCGGCTTCGCCCGCGAGGACCCGTTTAATGGGTCCCTGTAGGATAAAAATAGCCTATGTGCTTAGAATAATTACAATTACATTATAGAAACCAAATTCGCGCGCCCAAATTGAAGCATGTTGATTGGTGCCATTAATGGCACCAAACGCCGAGCCGCTCCGTAAGACTTAAGGTTAAATTTTATCACCACACTTTAAAAAAAACCAAAGAAGTCTAATAAAATAACTTTTCAGTGTTTTCAATATTTTGTAGTATTTTATAGTTAATTTGGTCAAAATAAAAATATTTTGTTTGTCAGATGTGACAGCTGTAGAAATCTATTTAGTGCTTCAATTTTGACAGGGCGCTTGTATGAAGACACTCATTTTAGGTATACGTATTTATTCTAAGCCTATGTGCTATTCCAGGCTTCATTGCTATATTAAAATCATAAGCGTTTAGCCAGTTGCTTCAACCGCGTTGATCCTATTACCCGTTTTCACGTAGAATTGAAGCATTTTCCCGCGGTGAAAGAATTTTTGAAATCGGAACATTAGTTTTTGTGTTTATTCACTACAAACATACAAAAATACAAGTCATTCCTCTTTATAATTTTTTTACTACTGACGTTCCAATGAATATATTATTATGACATGAAATCTAATTTTATTTAACTCTTGTAACAATATTGAAATCAATCATAAGTAATTACCTCAAAATATCATTTCAGTGTAAATAGCGTGAAGCCCGTGAAAAACATCACATTTATTTTCACGCCTGTTCTTCACGCTTCATGACACTAATGAACGGCCATAAAGTGATTTTCTTATTTTGAAAGTACAATTAGTATTAGTTATTGCCACAGTAAACAAAGTAAGCAACAACAGCCTCCACGTCTATATCGCGGCAGTTTCCTGTCACGAATGTTTTAACACGTGAATGTAGAGGGGACGATTTGTGCTGCGAACTCACGGCGTGAAGTATTAAAAAGTATTTGCATTTTTATTTTGTATGTTCTTTATTATGTCACAGGCACTAGTCCAGCAAAGACCTTTTGTGTATTTCAATCCTTTCCAAACTTTGAATGAACTAAAGTGGCTTATTATTTCTTAAAAATAATATAATAATATGTATAAATTAAACTAATAATTAGAACTTAAATTTAAAAACTAATAAATTAAACTTAAAAATGTATATATAAGTGTGTATGTTTTTATTTTGTGTGTATGTTTTCTTAGATATATGTGATGAGACACTTGTTCCAGTGTTTTCATGATATCTATATAGCAAATAATGAGGCGAATTTGAGGATTGGGGATCATATTCATCTTAGGTAGTTATAAAACATGTAGTCCCTATATCCCTATATATAATATCCTTTTTAAATATACACTCGGCTTAAAAAAAATCGCACCTTTTAAGAAATCTACTTTATACATCTTTAAATCTTATTTGTATTATGAAATATTAGTAATGTTCGGTATCATTTGAAAGGTTAGGAAAGAGAGAATGCAAAAACAATAATTCATTTAATTTTTTTTATTGGAACTGAGAAAAAAACACAAAACAATAAAAATCCTTAAAAAGGCTCCAATTAAATCTGATTAATTTTTCAAAACAAAGTTGCTTAAAACTAACCTAAAACCTAGTGTTACCCCCCCTTGCCCTGATGACGGCTTCCATGCGCTCCCTCATGGATCGCACCAATTTTAGGACCTCTTCTTGAGGGATACTGTGCCATTCCTCAATAACGGCGTCTTCGAGCTCCCGAAGAGTCGTGGGAGCGGGATCACGGGACCTAACCTTGCGTTTTAACTGGTCCCAGAGGTGCTCTATCGGGTTCAGATCTGGACTTCTCGCTGGCCACTGCATGAAAGGGATCCCAACCTCTTGAAGGTAGCCCCGCACAATTCCAGCAGTGTGCGCGCGAGCGTTACCGTGCATTAATGTGAACCCGTCGCCAATAAATCCAGCATAGGGGACCACATGATCTTCCAGGATCTCTGTGATGTACCGGTGAGCAGTCATCAACCCTTGACCGCGAGTACCTCCGGTCCGGGAGACGCAAGAAAGTTCAGTTTTGCCGTCGCCCGACATGCCGCTCCGGAACATGCAGGAACCGCCCCCGTACCCTACTGTCTCTTGGATGCAGGCTTGGGCAAAACGTTCCCATTGTCTTCTGTATACTCTTTTGCGTCTATCGTTGCAGAAAAGGCACACTCTCATTTCGTCTGAGAAGAGAACAGCTCTCCATTAGTCCTGGGTCCAATTGACGTGAGCGCGAGCAAATTGCAGGCGTGCTCGCCGATTCGCTGCGGTTAATTTTGGACCCGTAGCAGGTCTTCTAGGCACTATATTTCTCTCCTCCTCACCTTTAGTCTTCTTTTAACTGTAGAGACACTCACGGCCCTTCTACGAACTGCTTGAAGCTGCTGTTGCAACTCAACAGCATTAGAGAACCGATTTCTCAAAGACTTCGATACGATGAGTCGGTCGTCTCTCGCAGAGCTGCAGCGACGTCTACCAGACCCACGCCTCCGGACAAAGCCACCGGTCTGCAGGAACCTCTGGTACACTCTTCGAACAGAAAAGCGGCTCAAGTGCAATTGCTGAGCGACATCACACTGTCGTAGTCTTGATTGCAGTAGTGCGATCACTTGGGCGGCTTTAGCAGCAGTAGTGTCCATCTTCAAGGACGTTTTTCTGGCGGAAGATCTTCTTCTGTGTCTTCTTCGACGGTTGGTAGCGAATTTATCCCCCAATAAGCTTGTATCGACTCTTTTACACCCAAAAAACAAAACAATACAAACAAATTTTCAAGAGGAGCATCAGTACCATTTTCATTCATAGTGACTTGTAGTGTCAAGCTTTTTCTTTATTCAAATGAAATGGATATTTTTTTAAAGAGTTTTTAAAGGACTTTCAAATTATATCAATATTGGTAGGAATAATTGCTTGTCTTAAGGATTAATAAGGCTTGAAGTTTATTTTTGCGGAGATGCGATATTTTTGATGTCGAGTTTATTATTATGTTTACTTTATTAAAGTCCGTTTAATTTGGTATCTGCAGCAGTAAAAAGATTTGTTCATCAAGCTCAACATACAATGCGAATATAAATTTTTTTTAAATAATTTTCATTCAAATTTCGAACATTAAATGCCTCTTAACAAGTAAGCTTTTTACAGCTCAAATTATACGATAGATACAGTTTTGGTACTACTATTTTGGTAATTAGTTGTACTATCAGTTTTCGGTTTCGGTTAAGTATATAAAAATGCAATTTACTGTATTGATAAATACGGTTAATGAGCCCTATTTTAAATACATAAAAATAGAGTACTGTTGAAAAATTCTGAGTAGTTTGCTTACAACATGCCTTTCTTATTATTGACGTAAAAACAACTTTTATTGCGGGAATAACGCTTAAACTCAATTTGTTCGAAACTGTTCTTTGAAAATAGGTTACAAAGCCTGTTTTTCAAAGTTTCCAAGTAATAAACGGGCAACAACAAAAGACAGATTTATCTTGAAAAAGTTTCACTGCAATATTAAAGAAACATTACCGCTGTATTTGAGACCATGCCCTGGCAGAGCGTGGAAGGTCGTAAAGATTCGTATACAAAATTTCTAATATTGCTTTCTTGATTTTACTGTTGTGAACTGTAAGAGCCACTTGTTGCTTCAAATTAATAAGGAAACAAGTTAACAAAAAGTGCAATAAACTTCGTTTAGGAAGCTTAATTTCCGCCAGGGCTCGAAAGAGCTGACATTAATCAAGTGAAATCGTTCTCCATTGCCGCAAACTTCGTTGCCGATTCTGAAGAGAACTGTAGTTACAAATAAATAGACTAAGTATTTTTGAATGTCATAATATATTTTTCAATGCTAGAAAGAAATCACTACGATCGCTACCTAGGTGAAAATATGTAAAATTTTACACACAAAATCACACAAACAAATTCATTTGTTACACACATATACTCACTCATAGTGGGTTGGATGGCGTTTCTGGATATGATTGTTAACATACTATGTCATATGTCATTCAATTTCTTGTTCAGAAAGTCTCAAGCGGGTGTAGTGGCGACGGACGCTGAAAAAAGCTGCAGGAATATGTGGCTCTTAGTCGGGACTACATATTTCTGCCCATTGGAGTTGATGGATCTGGATCTGATGCCAAGATCTTTTTTAAGCATCTATCCAGGCGGTTAATTTAGTGTATTTATGATCAACGTGCTTCGGAGGGCACGTTAAGCCGTCGGTCCCGGTTGTTGTCGATAGATAACAGTTGTCAAACCTTGTCGGAGGCCTTATGGGCGGTTTGAAAACATCCGACAGCGGGTTGGCCACTAACACGTATCTCCACCAACCCGCATTGGAGCAGAGTGGTGGAGTAAGCTCCAGGCCTCCCCAATAAGGGAGACAGACCCGTGCCCAGCAGTGGGACGCAAAAAGGGTTGCAGCCAAATATATACCTACAGCTGTCACATCTGACAAACAAAATATTTTTATTTTGACCAAATTAACTATAAAATACTACAAAGCATTGAAAACACCGTGAAAAGTTATTTTATTAGATTTCTTTTGTTTTCATAAAGTGTTGCCATTAATGGCACCAATCAACATGCTTCAATTTGGGCGCGCCAACTTGGTTTCTATAATGTAATTGTAATTATTCTAAGGTCTAGCCATACAACGGGGTGATGTACCCAGCATTTTGGGTACACAACCCGGGGACAGTAATTTGGTTGCTGCTTTTTATAATTTAGTGTTTTTTTCTTTTACCTAATAAATCTAGTTATACGAGTACAATTTTATACATTAATAGTTTTTAATGTTTTTATATATTTAAGATACGCAAATTTAGAATTCAATAGTAATAGCAATGTGACTTTAGCTTTGAAGTGTCGATTAAAGACATTGAACGGATTCAAACGTCGTTGGTGACCGTAGTTTCCCCATTTGCATGACTTGGGGCACGGGGAGTCTTCGAGTGGCGCCGTGATTAGCTTCGGCAATATCTTGGAGGTCTAGTCTTAAAATAGTCTATAGTAAAGTTATCTACAATAGGGTGCTATTAAAATTGTAACGCCCTTATTATTCTTCAAAATTTTACAAAATGACCACTCGAAAATACACGATACTTCGGACGCTCGCGCTTAGAGTAGGCCCCTGGTGTGGTTACTTTTCGTGACATAATAATATGTAGTTGTATTAGGTATTATTTATTACGTATAGGTATTCATTGTGAAGTGATGGGACGTAAAATTCTCTCAACTGTCATAGACCTGAGCCGAGTTGATTGACAACTTTTTTTAAAATTACTATTCTGTGCTTTGTACATAGAATCTTCTGTATTGGGAAGTAAAAATTCTAAAATACTATAGTAGTTTAGATTTTTTAACCGTCAATTCTTTTTATTTTTTCAGCGGTAAAGAAAATTCTCCATTGCCCAGGGAAGTACCACCGCTGCACCCACTTCTGCCGTGAACCAATTCTATTGTGTTTCGGTGGAAAGGTGCAGTTGCCGGCCACACTTACATGAGGCGGCCACCAGGCTCCGGAGTAGCAGCTCAACTGCATACGACCTCAGACAAGACTTACTTATGCTTGCTTGTATGTAGATGTTCATGGGCTGCAGCGACCACTTAACACCACGTGGCCTGCATGCTCGTTTGCTACTCCATTCAAATAAAAATATATCGAAAACCATGATATAGGTAGTGAAGATAATTACCGTGCTCCGTCCGCAGGTACCTATTGGCTACTTATTACGCCAAGCCCTGAGTTACTAATATAATTTGAAATTAAATAGATCGTGCCCTAAATTTTTTCATTACTACTATATTACTTTTGGGCACGAACAAATTTAGTAGTGATTAGTTTATTAATTGTTCTGTTTCTGTTTACTATAATAATAATATAATTTACATTTTAGGCAATGTAATAGAATGAAGACCCTAAACCGATAATAAAGCAATGAAATATTACGCTTCTTTTTTACGCGTATTTAACTACGCCGATGGATTTTCCGAATTGTGTGAGTTATGCAGATATCTTATAATAATGAACAAAGTTATTCTGTAAAAAGTGTAATAAAACCTTAGAATAATTACAACTACATTATAGAAACCTCGTTCGCGCGCCCAAATTGAAGCATGTTGATTGGTGCCATTAATGACACCAAACGCTGGGCCGCTCCGTAAGACTTAAGGTTAAATTTTATCATAACACTTTTTAAAAACAAAAGAAATCTAATAAAATAAATGATTTCAATATTTTGTAGTATTTTATAGTTAATTTGGCCAAAATAAAAATATTTTGTTTGTCAGATGTGTCAGCTGTAGGAATATTTTTAGTGCTTCAATTTTGACGGCGCGCTTGTACGAAGACTGACATTCTTAACGTTATTCTAAGAATAAAACCTATTTAAACAACCTTGCGTGCTATGTTTACTTCATAATGCAGTAATTTATAACTTATCCTAAGTGGGGTATCAAACGAAATCTTAGTATTCAATAAACAGTAATTTGACGTAGTTTGAAGACTTTGAATTGTCAATCAAAGACATCGAATAGATTCAAAGGTCGTTTGTAGTCGAAGTTTCCCCATTTGCATGACTTGAAGCGCGGGAATGCGTCAAGTGGCGATGTGATGGATTGTGTAATATCCTGATTTTGGTTTCTTTTTGAGATTTAGATGTACCTTTTACATTCATTGTTGAAACAATTGCATGAAGAAGCAGAATATTGCTAACCTAATCATTCTCAATTAGCATACAACCATATGATCGGCAGTTGCACAATACCAATTTAAATTTATGGATTTTCCGAAAAGAAAGGTGAGAAAACTTTCTGTAAAAGTGTAATAAACTGGTTGCAACCCTTTTTGCGTCCCACTGCTTTGCACGGGTCTCTCCCCCTTATTGGGGAGGCCTCGAGCTTACTCCAACACGCTGCTCCAATGCGGGTTGGTGGAGGTAATAAACTAGTGTGGACAAACTGAGTGTTTTATTAAAAGAAAATTACGCGTCCTATAAAAAATAACCATTGTGACAATCAAAAGATATTGAATAAATTCAAATGTCTTTCGCAGCCGAAATTTCCTCATTTGCATGATTCGCATCCCATTGCTATCGTTGATTTTCATCATTAATTTCAGTTTCTTTTAGAATTCAAATTTATTTGTAACCATACCAACATAGAGACTCAGCAACTGTCATAATACCTCCATAAAAACCATAAGGTGGCCAAAATCTAGGTATAGCTAGTAATTTGACTTTAGGTTTGAAGTGTCAATCAAAGACATTGAATAGATTCAAACATTGTTCGCGGCCGAAGTTTCTCCATTAGCATGATTTGAAGAATGAGAAAATTCAAGCGTGATTAGCTTTAGAGACGTGTTGTTTCAGTACTGTTGATATTTTTAATTTATTGATTATTAATATGCCACATATTTTTGCATTTAATAAGTAAAAAAGATGACTTACTATGTCTTAACGTCACTAATCCTAATGGGGGCTCTAAACTAGTGCTGTGAATTCACCCCGTGAATTGATGGTATGAAAACGAAATGAATTCACGGCAAAATTCACAAAGTAATAGTCACTTGGCTATCATTGCCCTTTAATACGTGATTGAGGCATTTGACCCCTAAACTCTTCAATAACCTTTATGTTAAGACTAATCTATATTCAAGATTTAAATGTAAAGCTTAGTATTCGATAGTTAGCAGCCTGTCTTCTGAGTTTGAATTGTCAACTTAAGACATTGGTTGAGAACAAAGGTTATTCGTGGTCTAAAGCTCCCTTATTTGCATTACCAAAATGGAATATTTATTTAAATGAATCAATTCACTTTATATAAAATAATTGTTTCATTTTAATGAATGAGGCGACTTGTTTTTTTCATTGTTGCATAATATATAAGTGTATCTATAACAAGTCAAGGGTTAAAGTTATGATGATAATAATATTTTGGCAAAAGGAGATCTCCCGCCGGGCGACGCGGTCATGCCCGGGAAGCGGCCGGGAGTTTGTATATATGCTTGTATATTCAGAAAACTTCGATGGCGTGATTCAGGATACCCGTAGCGCCATCACTTGATGAGTTACGGAAAGTCGTAACGCGTAGTCCTTCGCTTACAAGCGCCTTGAATGCCTTCTATTTGCGATGAGTCGAGATGTGAGGGTGCAGACCTTGTGTTTACCTCTGTCCATGGTGAGTCGGGATGTGAGAGTGCAGCGAAGAGTGGAGATGCCTTCTATCCACGGTGAGTCATGAAGTCCTTGGATTGATACAGTTATATCAGGAACAGGAAGCGTGTATATGGTGCGCTGCGATAAACCTCAGGAGCTGGTGAAGAGATGCTGCAGTCCAACCATGGAGTGAAGGTGCGACTGATGAGAGTTAGAAGGGACGTATTCTTGTCCGGGGTCACCAGTTTGGCAATGGGAGATCTTCCGCCGCGCGACATGGTTATACCCGAGGAGCGGCCGCGCTCCAGCTGACTAGATTCGGAGCTTGTATATGTATATAATCGAATTTTCAGAAAACTTCGATAGCGTATTTCAAGATACCCGTGGCGCCATCTCTTGATATGTTGCGGAAAGTCGCTTCAATATAAAAGCTGTGAATATGCTTTGCTTAGGTTTTATTTAAAATCAGTCATTTCTGTGAACTGATTACTCTTGAAAACACAAATTTAAAACTCCCACGTCAGGATGCTGAGTTCAGATCTCAGCGCATACTTCGGACTAGGAAAATGTTTTTGTGTGAATTTCTGTAGGTACTCTTTACTTTTTTATCGACTTCCAAAAGGAGAAGGTACTGTTTATTTAACTGTTAAGTTAGCGATAATCTACATAAGAATGAAAAGATGTGATCATAGAATTCGTGATTCCTTTACCGTGTTTATTATTAAGTACCTAAAAGTTACATAAAATTTCTCAAAAATATGTTATGTCGACTAATCTACACTCGAGCAGTGTACTTTTCCATAAATCCAGTGTAAATAGTAATTTAGACGGATCATTGCTTATCGGTAGGGCATCAGAAGTTATGAAAAGAAACGTAAATATACCATTGCGTATGTCATAGAACATCAGTAAATTACTCAGAGATGAGTAACGTTTAACGAAACGGGCGCAGTCAGGTGTAAGGTGGATGAGCCTTAGTTATCAGTTTCATCGCGTTTCCTTGCGTCGGAAGGCACTTAAAGACGTCGGTCCCAGTTTTTATCGATCGATAGGAGTCGCTTAACTTTTTTGAAGGTCTTAAGGCTCTTATTATGAGCAGGTTAAAAAAACGACATTAATGGCTACTGAGCACTAGCCCATACTTTTACCAGTCCACATAGAAGCAGCGTGGTGAAGTAACCGAAGGGCACTCCTGGCCTCCCAACATGCAAAAGGATACAAAAGAGGTTGTTAGTAATGATGATGAGGATAAAAAAATCTTAAGTAACTCAGTTACTATCTTAATTAATTCTTCAGAACGATAAATTTTATGATACGATAAATTTGTGACTCCACAACAAAAGTTTGCATTCAGTAGCGAGTATACCGGCTTAGGGTTTAACTGCCGATCAAAGACTTTGGGCGGAGTCAAAGACCGTTCGCGGTTTCAAGTTTTCCCATTTGCATTTCTTGTGGCGCGGAAGTCTTAAATGCTGCCGTGATTGCCTTTTGCAATCAATGTGTTTATTTTGTTTCGTTTGTTTATTCACATTTATGATATGTGTTATTACTAAATAGACCGACAAGTTTGAATCCGATCTTTGCATCTGTAGGGTCCTATCCGGGAAATAGTAAATAATAGGCCAGATTAGGACTTCAATCGTATGTATTGGCGGCAACACAGTATAATAGATATGGAGTTAAAACGGACGTACGCCTACGCTGCGATACTGTGGCCGACTGCTCGCGCGCACCGCTGAATCAGCGGCGCTGATGAAGTCGAGTCGACGCTCTGTCCGCGCGAGGTCATTGTCCTCGCATACGCTATGCCTGGACAGCATCATTAATTTTACATATATATGGAGATCATTCGTTGATCATAGAAACTGATTTAAAGCAAAACAATAAGATGTTTTATAAATTCGTGCTCATTTTTTTCGAATTTTTCGTTTTACATGTAAAAACAATTTTAAAAATAGTAGTTTGTTGAGAGATGTGTGAAATTTTGACTATTTGACTTTGATTTTTACTGCTTGAATTAATTTTAATAGCTGTAACCTTTGTACATCCCACTGCTGACTAGATAATTGCTTGCTACATTTGCATAAATATAGCCGTACCTACTTTAGCAATGTAGCAACTATCTTTTGTTTCGGTGGCAACTACTTATTGTATAATTCCCAGAAATAACAATGCCACCTCTGAAAAGTTTAACACTTGACACGACCTTGATGACATTGTTTTTTTTTTTTTTTTTTTTTCATTTATTAAAGAGCTTAATCACAAAAATGATTATGTCGCTCTGTAGAGTCAACATAACATAACAGATACAACTTAATTATAATAAAACTTAAAACGAGTAAATCAAAACTTTACATTGTGGGATTCCTAATCTATAAATACAATATTGTATAATTTAATTAACAATTTTAAGTTTTTTGAGAGAGGATTGGCCAAAATAATGTTACAATCTGCAGAGTCCCTTAAGATATTTTTACACTCAGCAGTGCGAAAGGCTGCGCTGCGGACACACTCCATCAAGATATGCACCAAGTCCTCCGGGACACCGCAAAGATCGCAGTTCGGTGACGGGACTTTTCCCATAAGAAATGCGAATTTTCTAGATGGAATATGACCAGAGCGAAGCCTTAAAACCACTACTGCATCTTTCCTACATAATTTACTTTCATCTATCCAAGAAACTCTTGGAGGCTGAGGTTGGACAGTCTTATACCAAATACCCTTCTCTTTGGAACGTTGATCAAAGTATTCCTTCCATTGCGCGTAACAATGTTTTTTTAATATATAGATGCGGTCCCTAAAAAAGGGAAGAATATTGTATGGAATACCGTCAGTTGTGGCTTGTTTAGCCAAAACATCTACGTGCTCATTGTACTCAATACCAGAGTGAGATGGAATCCACTGTAACTTTACATTTCTACGCCTGGATTTTAGCTTACAAATAGTATCAAGCACTATATAGGCTGACGGTGTGCCTCGGGCACCCAAGGCACAACGAGCCAAGTGCTGAAGTGCACTTCTGGAATCAGTGAGGACTACTATGGACTGTTGTTGTAAAGACAAAGCGTAAGAAAGTGCCTCTGAGATCGCAACCAGCTCCGCTTCCATTATGCATACATTAGACTCAATTTTAAATTTAAAACCTAAATCGCATTGGGAATCGTACACTGCTGCACCAATACAATTTAATTCCTTCGAACCGTCCGTATACAATTTATAAAAATTCCTGTACTCTAAATTAATTAACTGACAGCATTTTGATTTTAACTCCGAATTGCTATGGAGCCTCTTAGTTTTAGAAATACTTGGTATGCCGGGATAAACTACATCACTTAAATCTATTCTACTAACCCAAGTATCTAACGAAAACATTTCCAGAATTTGGCTAGAGTGTATGCGAATGTCTACTAGATGTTCGTACATATCAAGCAACAGAGGTATCTTTTTATTACGCCAATATGAATTGTGTTTAAGCTGTAATAACTCATGCAATATGTTAATGGTAACGTTATCAGTTTGCGATTTAGCTTTTAATAGAAACTTTCCCGCCAAATAGATCCTCCGTACATGTAGTGGAGGAAGACAAAGCTCACATTCCATTACGTGTATAGGAGTAGTTTTAATAAATCCACCAATCACTCTTAAAGCCTGATTTTGTATCTTATCTAGTTTATTGATATGAGTTTGACTACTATTACCGTATAGAAAGCATCCATAATCCAGTCTACTTCTTATTATTGAAATATATAATTTTCTTAAGTGTTTAGGATTGACACCCCAACTAGACCCCGCTAAAACCTTAAAAATATTTAGAAACTTTGAACATTTGTTTATTACTTCAGTTATATGTTTGTTCCATTTTAAAGACCGATCTATCCACATACCTAGATATTTAACAGCACCGGCTACCTCTATAGGATTATCATTAAGACAAAGCGACAAAGGATGCCTATTGATACCTTTCTTAAAAATACAAATTTTCGTTTTAGCGGTTGAAATTTCTAGGCCTAAATTATTAAGCATGCTTTGTAATTTATTTAAAGCTGTTTGCAATTCATTTGTCGCATTACTTACACTATTGCTTGTTATATACAATACATAATCATCAGCATACTGAGAAATTATTACATTTGTTATCTGCTTGCAAATATGATAAGTTGCAACATTAAATAATAAAGGAGCCAGCGGATCACCTTGAGCTATGCCACAACCTGTGGATCTACATAAAATCACATTGCCCAGTTGTATCGATAAATTCCGTTCTTTCAAAAAGGTCCATAAATACTTACATACCTTAGCACCTACCCCTAACCGATCTAAATTCAAAAGTAAGGCCGTAATATCTACGTTATTATAAGCGTTTTCAATATCTATAAAGCAACCTAATGTAATTTGATTTTTAGAGAAACCTAGTTGTATCCTACTTATCAGATTACTAAGATTTTCCAAACACGATTTGCACTTTCGGAACCCAGTAGTTTCTTCATGAAAAACCTTTTCTTTCTCAACATACCATTCTAGTCGGTTTTTAATCATAACATGGAAAATTTTACACAAACAGGACATTAGGGAAATCGGTCGCAAGGATGTTATGTTTAAAGGATCACGACCTGGCTTAGGTATTGGAAAAATGCGTATCTGTCGCCATTGTATAGGTACAAAGCTTAAATTGTAAAACTGGTTATAAAGTTTAAGTAAAAAGGAAAACGCGTTATCTGGCAGATGTTTTATCATGGAATATGAAATATTATCTATTCCGGGCGATGTATCTTTAGATTTGACACTCTTTTTAAGTTCGCATAGAGAGAAAGAGGATTCAATTTCCTTATTGTGTGAAGAAAATATAGGATATTTAGGACATACAAAGTCAGGAGCTAGGTTATTTAAAAGCTTGGTTGCTGAAGGCTCGTCTATATATTTTCTATTAGACCCATATCCTTTTATCCACCTCATCCTACGCCACATATCTTGGACAGATGTCGACTCGTTAAATGAGGAGCAAAAATGTAAAAATGATCTATTTTTAGCTTTTCTCGTTAGCAATTGTGAGATTCTTATTTTATCCTTTAATTTATTTAGATTATTAGGAGTAGGGTTCTTTCTAAAGGTAGTTAATGCAAGCCGTCTTTCCGCCACCGCTTTAGATAGCTCAGTGTTCCAGTAATTTTTCGGTACAAAATGTTGTATGGGATCTAAACTTATTCTAAGCAAAGGTATGTACGTATCAGCTGCTTCGTTAATAGTGGTCAGGAAAAAATCATAGCCTTTCTGAGGGTCGTCATCAAATGAATTTGGAATCGATAATTTCTCATAAATGTAAGTTCTATACCCTTCCCAGTCTGCTTTCTTAAAGTTTCTTTTAATAATAAATTGAGGATTAATGGTATAATACGAAAAATTAATTTTAATAATTAAATGGTCGCTACCCAATGACTCATTAAGGACGCTCCAGTCTAGATGAATTGCCAAATCGGAAGAAGCTATAGATATATCTGGAGTAGTTTCGTATAAAGTTCCATTCACATATTTTACTCTAGTAGGACTGCCATCATTTAATGAAACAAAATTACATTCCATGAGTGAATCAAAAATATGGTTACCCCTAATATCAGTTTTACATGACCAACTCGAATGATGACCATTAAAATCACCAAGGATTAAAGTCCTGTTATTTTTTAATGAAAAAATTTCGTTCCAGTCATTCTGAGTAGTTCGTATGGCTGGTGGACAATAAACTGATATAACATATTCCAAACATTCACAATTAAATATTTGCGCACATATAACTTCAATGCCAGAGTTAGAAATTTGAAAAGGAACTATTTGTGATAAAATAGATTTATGTATAAAAATAGCAACCCCACCATATGAATCTTCTCTATCTTGACGAAAAATATTATACCCACTTATGTTAAAGGTAACATTGCTACTTAACCAAGTCTCACAGATAGCGGCTACATGAATTTTTTCACGGTTAAATAATTGTTCTACATCAGCATGTTTAGGCTTTACGCTCTGTGAATTCCACTGGAGAACGTTTAGTTTACAACTAAAACCCATTATGTTTCAAACCAAGTTTTAAAAGGCAAGTCCCAGATGTACTGTCCAATAAAAGATATTAACCACTCAATGACTAATGACACCACTTGACTAATCTTACTCTTCATATCATACTGTGAATCAGATAATACAGCATACAACTTCATCAGCAATTGCTTAAAATTGCAAGAAGATTCAGACTGTTCTCTTTTCTTCTTCTCCCTACCGTGCCTCCCTTTCTTCTCATGTTGATGCTTTCCAAAATCGCTTTCTGAATCAGTATGACTAATAGCATCAGCTACAGAAGACATATCCCAGTCAAATACTTCCTTCTCGGTCTGTTTTTTCTTCTTGTTTTTCTTTTTCTTTGATTTCTCTGGGGAACCACCTTCTGTCTGTAAATTTTCTTGTGGATGAATTTTTGGAGGATTGTTTACTTCGTGTTCTTCATTACGTGTTGGAACACTTTTCAGTATGTGTGCATACGAAAAAACATTTTGTGGCTCTTGTGGATCAGGTAGGTCGTGAGATGGTACAGAGGTAATTGGAGCATCACTTCGTTCTTTCGGAAGATCGAGAGGTACATACATCTGTAAGGCCTTCCTATAGGAACAATTAAACTCAGCCATGATGTCTCTAATGCGCTTTTCTTTTCTAAATGCCGGGCAAGATCTATCCAGTGATAAATGGTTCCCTACACAGTTTACACACTTAAAGGTTGTAGTTTCACAATTAGCGTGATCCTTAGCACATTTGGGACATACGACCTTTTTAGACGGACAGGCGCGCAAGGAGTGCCCAAATCTCCAGCATCTTGAACACTGGGTAACCGGGAATACATATGATTCAACATTTATTTTCATTCCATAAATAAATACGAAAGCTGGTAAAGAGGCGCCTTTGAAAGCCAAGCGCACTGTTTCACTATCTTCCCAACTATTACCCTCTTTAGTTCTGCGTTTTAAGCGTTTTACTGCCAATAGTTCGAAATCAGTAGAAATAATTTCTAAAATATTTTTTTCCGTTAAATCCAGTTCCACATCCTTAATAATACCATAAGAAACAGCTACTTCTAAAGGTTTTTGGCACCTCCATCCTAAATCTTGCAATGCTTTGCAACTAATTAATTTCTCCGCCTCATCTGCGTTCTTGAATTGTAAAAATATTTTATATGGATTTATGTATTTAACTCGACAGATTTTCTCAATGTTATTTGATTTTAAAAGTTTCGCAAAGGCAAATTGTTTTGGGAGCTTCTCTGAACTATTAATATATAAATCCACTTTTTTGGTACACCTCTTTCCATTCCGTCCAATCAAGTTCCAAGTTTCGTCTTCATCCTCTTCTCGAGTTCTTTTCTTAGGTCTGGAATTAGTCTCAATAACCTCAACATTCTCCATAGTTTCCGACTGCAAAGCATTATCTATTAAGACAACATCCGACTCAACTACATTATTGTATTCATGCGAATCATTACTCATAGAATCTTCGGTCTCGCGAAGAACATTTTCCTCCCGAACTAAATCTTCGTCCATATTAAATATGGTGCACTATCGCATGCACCTACGCTGCACCTATCATTGCATGAGGCGAGCGCGAGGCGAGCGGGCGCGCACAATAACACGACTTACAAACAGATTTATAATCGCGCGGCGGTCTATACAACACGAGTGTCGCATAGGAGGGTTTCGGACGAACTGATGACATTGTTAAGAGTGTGATCACAATTTTACATATCTACAAAGTAGTATCTTTGTGCTATTTATCTGCTGTAGTTTGAGCAAATTTTCATGGCACGCCGCGGAAATTATAATTATTTATTTTGCACAGTCAAACAAAAAGTGAACAATAATTTTCAAGTGAGACATCACTTTTTAATTCTTTTTTTGTTCAAAAGCTTATACTTTCGAGGTGGTCCCATGGTCAGCAAGTCAAGATCTGCTGGTGTGATCCCAGAGAAATCGAGAAGAACTCTCAAACTTTATAAGAACACACATTACTCTTCATGTACTTACTAATGAAAAACAGATATTTGTGTATAGTTATCACCACCTCATACTGCTGAGCTTATGATTAAAGATACAACTCTTCAACAGTTAGAAGACGTTTACATGGATTGATGGTTGTATTCTTTAAGACTGTTAGGTTAACATGAAAAGGTAAATTTCATTAATATTCAGAATTTGGGTGGAAAATCGCCAATTATGCTTAAACAATACTGAAAAAAAGAGTGAAATTAAATAAGTTTTCAACAAAAAAAAACACGACTTCAAAATGATCAAAAATTTATTAATAAAAATTATTCAGTACTTGGCATATTATTATGATACTTTTTCTTGCTAATGGTAATGACTCTTTATCTTGGAGTTGGTGCCCATTCAGCACGAAAGGTACGCTATTTATTGCTTAATTTTGTCTGACTCTAAGATAGTTTTAAGACTATTAGCAGGAAAAAGTATCATATGCCAAGTACTGATAAATTTTATTTTTTACCGTTTGAAGTTGGTTATATTTTTTTGTTAAAAACTTATTTATTGCGTTTTATATTTATGTCACTGCAAGGAACAGTGTTTATTTGATTTTTTTTTATTTGAGTGGAGTAACAGACTCGCATGCAGGCCACGTGGTGTTAAGTGGACGGTTCAACTCATTAATATCTACACACAACCCCAAGCAAGCCAGTCATATGCAGTTGCGCTGCTATGTAACACTTTTAGATAAGTGCTAACAATAATAAAAAGAAAATATACTTATAGTAAAAGATTGGATAAATAAAAAAAATGTTGCATAAAAAATTTATATTGTAATAGAGGGGTCGTGGGTAGGTACATAAGCGCCTAGTGTAGTTCCAATTCCTTATAAATCAACTACCACTCTCCTGTAGTAAATATGTGAGCTGTAGGTCCGTTCCGTGTAGTCCGTCAAGAGGAGTTGCGCGTTCGATAGCCGTAGAGGCTTGATAAGTAGGCAGGTAGGCTCCGAGTTAGCCGGCAGGGTGGCAGATAGTAGTAGGAGCCGTAAAACCGTAGCCGTCTACTGGGACCCCGTTTGGGGTATAATCCAGCACTTAATATTAACTAATTAATTAAAAATCACTTTGGTACAGCTAGCTTATGCGTGAATAGAAGGATTCCCGAGATGGTAATTATTTTATTTAGGACGAGTGCAGAACAAAATTAAAATTCAAGCGTAATTAGTGCAACGTGTGGTCGGCTTCAATGCATTCGCACGAGAGAGAGGTCGACTGCCTGCCAATGCGAACCTCGGAACGGATCACGCCACCAAAACAGTTTCTAAGTGCAGCTACACCGGCTAATCGCTAGGCATATTGTTTGTTACATGGTTTGGTTGCGTATTAATTTTATTTTTGTTTAGCGTAGTAATGTTTCTTTATACCTTTATTTTATTCTGTAGTAATTAATACGTGGTTAGTAAGTATCATAGTTTGTAATTTTTTATCTTTAATTATTTATTATAAAAAACAGTTTTTTTTTTTATTTAAATCTAGGGAATTACGATACACAGTTGTTAGAACCGTGACAGCTACTCCAAAAGTTTATGTAAGTCTGCTCGGTAGCTGCACCTTTCCTTTGAAAAACAAGGAATAGATTCACGACCCGCGTGGCGCAATGGTTACCATGTCGGACTGTCAATCGAGGGGTCCCGGGTTTGATTCCCGGCGAAACAGAAATTTGAATGATGAGTTTAAATTTCTGTTCTCGGTCTGGGTGTTTGTGTTCCTGTCTTTGTATGTGTATATGGCACCCACGACACAGGGTATTAATTACCTTACTGTGGGGCTATGAGTGTGTAACGTTTATTTATTATTTATTTATTTATTTACGGCAAAGGTTAGTGCAGCGGTGGTACCTCCCCGGTCGAACCATGTAAGTTCTACTACCTACATTTTGTTTGTAAAAAAGCATTAATTTGTATGAAGTAAGTTTTTCAAGCAATAACGTATAATACATAAATGTAAGTATCTGAGGATCCGGTCTTGAACTACCAAGTCAATTGAGATACTTTTAATGAGCTGTCAAAACGTGATATCCCCATATATTTTGTATGAGAAAATGATAAGTGATGTCACTTATCATATATAGTCAATTGACTTCATTATTACTGATTTAATCAGTAATAAAAATCATGTATAAAAAAGAATTATTATATTGCTTTCCAAGCGTGATTTAGTGCAACCTTTTTAAGGTAAGGATTTTGAATTTTTTTGTTCATAGTGTCCAAGACCCTATTGCTGTTGATCTGACAAATCTGACTGCAGAACAAGTTGGAATGTGCTTTGCAACGTACGCATAGCATATTATCTCTATCGATATATCGACTGCTCTTAGCTGCATTAGCTTTAATCTCTCTCAATTCTATAAGGAGTTCTGGGCTCAGCAGTGGGACATTAAAAGAGTTGAAGAATAAATACTATATGATACATTGTTAGCACACAACATTGTCCTTTTTGTACTTTTGAAATGTTAAAGGCATTTGTGAGAATGAAAGGCAGCCGTGCTCCGAAGTTTCCCCATTAGCATCACTCGAGACGCGGCTAGCATTTATGCAGCGGACTGTAGCCTTGATTAGCTTTCACTATTTACATTTTCTTCTCCTCCATCATTTATGTTCTTTGTTATACTATCAGTTAAGTAAGCTGGCTTCACCTTAGAAGAATCACAGGCATTGGTCGGAATGAAAAACAGCCGCGATCTGAAGTTTAGGGATTTGTATCATTCGAGACGCGGCAAGCCTTTATCTCGCGGGTTGTAGCCGTGTTTATTCCTTTGTTACGTTAGTACGTATCAATAAAGTAAGTTGGCTTAAGTTTTGAAGTAGTCATTGGCGGGTGTGAAAGTTAGTCACGATCCGAAGTTTCCCCATTAGCATCACTATAGTCGCGGCACGCCTTTATGTAGCGGATTGCTACCCTGATATGCTTCCGCTATTTACATTTTCACCTCCATTTAAACCTCCGGCTTAGAAGTATCAAAGATATTGCTAGGAATTTAAGGCAGTCCCGATCCGAAGTTTCCCCATTAGCTTCACTCGATGCGCCAACGCAGGACTTTATGGAGGGGGTTTTAATTGTGATTGGCTTTCACTGTTTACATTTTCACGCCATCCAGCCTTTACGTCATTCGATACACTATTTATTAAGTATGTTGGGTTTGGTTTTGAGGTATTAAAGGCATTGGCGGAAGTCAAAAGCAGTTGTAATTCGAAGTTTTGTCTTTAGCATCACTCAAAACGCTGCAAGCCTACACAATTCGCTACATAGTACATAGTAGCGAATTGTAGCTGTGATTAAGTTTCGCAATCCGCATCTTCGATTCTTTTATTTGCTTTGTGACTTCTCGTTCATTGTTCTTATGTATCAGTATTAGCTTAATCTCCAGTTATTAATAGGTAGATATAAAATTTTTACACGTGAATATTATTATGTTGATTTGAAATTGGTAACACTTGCCAAATTACGTTTTTCATGCAATTTTTTTATGTAATAATGTATGGATTAGGACAGCGCAAACCAACATCGTAACCAACGATATGGTATGCATTTAGCCTATAATCATAACATTCTTGCGAAGTAAGCTGGTTTCAGGTTTGAGGTATGAAAAGCATTGATGAAAGTCAAAAGCAGTTGTAGTACGAAGTTTCCCCATTAGCATCATTAGAGGCGCTGCCGCCAGCCTTTACATACGGGATTATACCTAGTCATGATTAGCTTTTCCTATTTGCATCATTGGATCCTTTAATCATTCTGCGACGTCTATTTTATATTCCTACTTCCCCTCCTTAGTAGCAGATAAGAGTAAAATTTTTTTGGGGTATTTTATATAAAATATTTTAGATACTTACGCCCGAATATGTTGATTTGAAATTCTTAATACTTTTAGCCAGCTTAAAGATAAATAGAATTGCGCTACGGCTGGTAAAGTACGCTTTTCTATATCTTGATGAATGTATTACAAATGCGAAAACCAACATCGTAACCTACGATATGATACGAGTATGACACAGCTTATAACACTCTCGCAAAGTAAGCTGGCTTTAGTTTTGAGGTATCAAAGTCGTTGGTGAAAGTCAAAGGCAGGTGTAATCCGAAGTTTCGTCATTAATATCATTCGAAGTGCGGCAAGCAGTTATGTAGTGGATTGTAGCCGTGCTTAAAATTATCTCTCCCCATATGCATCTTCAGCTCCTTTATTCGCTCCGTGACTTTTCGATTATTATTCCTTTGTCTAATTAACAGATAAATCTTCAATTATTTATAGAATATATTGTGAACTGATACTGATTAAATATGGTTAAAAATTATTAAAAATAAAAGAAATTGCGTTGCTGTAGGCAACTTATGCTCACCTTGCAATCGTATCTTCATTTAATTAATTTCAATGGTCTACATGAACCTCGCAACCAACGATGCGGTATATATCAAGCGTAGTTTTGAAGTTTCAAAGGCTGCTTGAGGTAGATAGTCATAATAGATAATGCTCTCGCGCTCCCACCCCCATTATAATTTAGTTTAGGGGATGATTGGCCCCTTGGATTGGTCTGTCTTCTTGTCAAATGTTTTAAAATAGGTAGTTGTGTGGTGAACGTATATAAAAATGGGACATCAGAATTTACGTCAAGTTAACTAATTATTTTAAGACCTTTAAAGCGTCTGCAAGGCAGTATGGCCGACCGAAAGTGTTTGGGAGTATTGAAAACTTATTTTTAACTATATATTCTAAAACATACATGACAATCAGCCATGAGAATTTACGTGAAGTAAGTAATGTTTTTATGTACCTTAAGCTAGCAACAATTTACTTATTTTGTTATTTATCTATTGACTTCTTCACTTAATATAATTATTAACTTATTTACATATTTACATTTTAACTTATTTAATATTATTTACTTAACTTACTTATTATCTTATTTACTTAATTACTTTTTCACTTATTTACTTATTTACTTATTTACTTATTTACTTATTTACTTATTTACTTATTAACTTATTAACTTAATTACTTTATCACTTATTAACTTATTTCCTTACTTATTTACTCATTTACTCATTTACTCGTTTACTCGTTTACTCATTTACTCGTTTACTCGTTTACTCGTTTACTCGTTTACTCGTTTACTCATTTACTCGTTTACTCGTTTACTCGTTTACTCGTTTACTCGTTTACTCGTTTACTCGTTTACTTGTTTACCTATTTACCTATTTACCTATTTACATATTTACTTATGTACTTAATTACTTATTCACTTATTTATTCATATACCTATTTACTTAATTACTTATTCATTTAATATAAGTAAATATGTCAACTTAAGAAAATAAGTTTAACTACTGATATAACGATATCTTAATATTTTAATCTTAATAATTCTTTTTAAGTTGGTTCTCATTTTTGAGACATTTTTGTCTTCTTTTGTAAAGAAGTGAAACAATTTGAAGTATCTGTTGAAGTGACAATTAGTGATAGCACAAATCTCCGATTACTCTAACAATGTTTTAAGTAGGTTAGTGTTTTAATTAACCGAAAATTTTCGTAGCTATGACCTACTTCCACCTACTCGCACACAATAAACACTCCGAAGCTTTTATTATTATATTATATTATATATTAATTTTAAACATTCTTCATTGTGTTAAGTAAATAAGCATAGAATTTTGTGTACGGTAGCCAAAACATAATTGTTGAAATAATCACGAAGAAACATATATTCAAAGTTAAAATAAGGGTCTACGATGTAAGTAAGAGCAACAAATAGAATAGTCTTCAGTCAGCAAGATTCCAGTTGATTGACGAATGTAATGATGTCCCTTTCTCGCTCGGAATACTATTACAAAATATATGAAATATATTTCACGATTACCATATCGCTACCGAGCCAAACGCGCTACGGGCCTTACTACGAAGCATCTACGACGGCTACGCCGTTGATCGTAGTGTTGTATCATAATGATTGTATACAAAATTAAGTCCAAAGCATAGCGAACGGGCATGACAGTCAAAGACAATTAACTGCTTTAATTTTAATTACAAAAAAATGAATGCGTACAGATTGCTCCATACAGATATTTTTACATTAACAGTTTTATTTTATTTAATTGAAATTGCCATCACAAAACGGATGTTGAGTTACGGTGAATTAATGGAACTCACATAATTATAAATAACATAACATGATGTTTTGAACAGTCGTGTAGAAATCTAGACAAAGTTACTGCATTTATAGCCTAATTTTCAGACTACGTCAGATGCAATAGTTTATTCTCAGAACATTTACATCAAAGACCTTTTGGCTTGCGTCATGCGATTTCATTGCTTTGTAACACGCGATAGGACGTCGAACTGTTGTTTCTTCACAAACAGTGGTCATAATAGCAAGTATTCACTGTCTCTTATAAAAGTAGGTAATTATTCACCCAAACGTAGATACGTTGAAAGTGGAACGCTGAAGCCCGTTAAATAATAAAGTTTTTATTTCCGCACGAATATTTATGTGTACTTATTCATACCAAACGAACGTCACTTTAGAACCCACTTTACTGGACGTGTTCCATCAAAATGCTATTAAAGCGAGACAGTATAACTGCACCTCGTAAATTTCAGAATAAGAGCTCAATTTAAGTCAGTAAAAATACAATTTACATTCTCCAATCGGCCGTCTTAAAGTTACCAGTCAAAGCCGTTTCTTTAGAGAATTATGAGAGCAACGAGCAGAATATTGGAATTTATTATTACGAAACCACCCCGACCGAGTTAATCTGTTAATATTGAACATTTCCCCATGGGATAAAATATTCTGGATTTAGATTTTCCCGTTTTTATCGGTGTTATTATTGTTTGTTTTACATCGTAACAATTTTATTAGTACCCTTAAGAGTCTTATTTAATGTGTTTTTCAGAGCGTGAACTGATATATTATTTTGTGCGTATTTCACAGTTAATTTATTCAACTCGTACCCATTTACCATGGTAAACTATGACATTCTTCTTAGTTCTTTAATTCTTAGCAATGTAGCGAGTAGTTCCCTATTCAGAACTCGTAGAAACGCGGATGTTGCCGAAGGTTAGGTCTGCTAGTAGAGGACAGCGGCTAAGTGGTCCGTCCGGACTCGCTTATGCGTGATAGATTGCACACCCGTTTCTACAACGTTGTCCCATTTGCCCCTTCGCTTAATTGTACGTTCATCTATGTACCATGCTACTAAGCTGTATAGAAATATCGTCTTAAATATTGTTTCTGTTAGTATAATTACATCTTAGCGTAACTACTGCGTATGCTGAAACATAGCTCTTAATTAAGTTTGTGATTACCAGAAGTACCTATGCATTTAGCTTTAGCAATATTTCGTAAAATTTGGTTCTACAGCGTATTTCAAATTAGCACGTGATAATTAGGAAGGATCAATATAATGGACGTAGCCTGTAGGCATTAATTTAGGAAGCGAAGGTAAATAAAGCAATAATCTAAACTTGATATAGATATCTGTAATAACGAAATATAAATAAAACATTAACATTTTATTTAAAAACTGTATTAACTTATGTGGACCACAGTATAGTAAGTGGTTTGATTATCCGAATTCGAAGGAGGATGGAAGTTTGCCGGAGGTTATGAACAGTGGCTAAGTGGCCGTCCTGCACCTGTAGTTCGCTTACGCGTGATGAGTTGCGCGCGCACCCGTTTCCAAACGTTTACCACTTATCCAGCTTTCATTATTCTAAATCTATATAACATGCTAAATGTCCGACTATATCAAGTCATCGCATCAAATATTATTAAATGACAGCTAATTGTGATAAAACCACCATAGCTCAACTACGTTATCACATTCACACAATAGCTCTTATGTAAGTTCATGTATAACAGGAATTCGCGTTTAGCTACTGGTAATAGCTTCTGGTAGCTCGTGGTATTATATTCCACGAAAAAATTAAAATCTGCCACTGAGAAATACGAGTATTGAGGCAAATAAATATCTCTTATGCATCAATACTAGATGTACGTTAATGGGGGGGGGGGGGGGGCTGAATAAACTGTCGTATGAAACGAGCAGCGAAGACGTAAAAACTGTCGTGGCGACAGCAAAAATAAACAAAGTACTAACTAAAAGCAAATAACAAAACCGGACCGTCAAAAACCCAAAGCACGCAAAAGCCATTACTTTACCAATCAGTGCAGAGGCGTATGTTTAACTTTCCATGACCCTTCCATTCGACGGCGTTTTAATATTCTCAGCTCTCCGTTCTCCACAACATACGTGACGTAGTGCGAATATGTAGCTGTAATATGTTCTGGTCGGTCCAGTGCGGGATGGTCGCACGTTCAGGATCGATGACGAGTTTTTAGTGATGTCTCCTACTGCAAAGTGAAATATACGAGTAGTTCGCACAGTAAGAGGTTTGCAGTTTGGCAGGAGAGTGGATGTTGCCGGTAGTAAGGTCCGATAGTACCGGACACTGGCTAAGTAGTTCGTCCGGACTCGCTTACGCATGACCTTACGCTTACCATTTCTGTTATGATGTTCCATTTATAGCTCGCTTTAAATTGTTCCTCATCTTAATAAAATACTAATTGGAGTTTTAGCAGGAAGTCGAAAAAGACATATTTTGCTCTTGTTTTATTTTCATTTTCTTGGTGTACTCGTATTGTTTGATATAGGTTAGTTACAGTGCACGAGTGTTGTGAAATAGAATAAATAGAATAACTAAAGTAAAAATATTTTTTTTGTTACTTAAAATTCCATCGGACACGTTCTAGTAAAGTAGCCATCGCTTTACTTGAATGTTGGACTGACTGATTACAATGATTTTGTTTTTACTTCGTTGAACCTGGCAAAAAATTGACGTAAAAATTATACTTAACGCTGGCAATATGCACGGAGTTTGCGATGCTATAATAGAAGAAAAAAAACTAATAGCCGGCCTTTATCGAGCCATCGCATCAAATATTATTAAATCTCACCTTATTGTGAAAAAACACCTAACGTAGCTCAGTTACGTAAATTCACATAGGTAATCGCTCCTAATTATGTAAGTTGGTTGAGCAAAATGCTCTGCTTCGGTACTTTTTTATAGCTAACTGTATATTTTATATAATTATATTACTTATCCATTATAATTTTTAAGTTATTTAGATATCTACTGTAGTTTATGATTCATAAAAAAGATTTAGCCATATTAAGATTTAGCCATATTTCAAATTTACCTCTGATAAATATTAAGACGAAATGTATCAAACGGTATCAAAGATAAATGTACATTTATAAGAGTGACTAAGTTATTGTATAAAGTAAATAGCAAAAACGTAAAAGAAGTGACTTGTTAACATCAACAAAAATAAACTAAACAACAACCAAAGAGCAAGTAACAAAAGCGGACGGTCAAAAATCTAAAGCACGCAAAAGCCATTACTTTAGCAATCAGTGCAGAGGAGTATGTTTAACTTCCCATGACGCTTCCATTCGACGACCTTTTAATATTGTATCTCAGCTCTCCGTTTTCCGCAACATACGTGATGTAGTGCGAATATGTAGCTATGTATTCGGCTCGGTCCATTGCGGGATGGTCGCACGTTCAGGATCGATGGCGAGTCAGTAGTTTTGTCTATCTAGGAGATAAAAATATAAAAGTGAAATAGAGTGAACATGAGTGGTTGTATCCATCACTCACCCATTAGTTAGAACAATCCATTCAAACCGTCATTTACGCGCGGAAAAACGAATAAACTTCAACTTTTTGAAGTGAAAACTTCTTTAGCGGCGTTGAGCACTTTTTGTGGGATGGGTAAAAACTATGAAACTCGCGCGAGGTCACGTGTGCTGATCGCAAAATTTCGTAAGATAGTAGAGGAGACGAGGAAGATCAACCTTCACCGATCTGATAATTCGATGAGACATATTGTTTACCAAATATAATTTATAAACATGTATGCCTATGATAACTTGACTATCGAAAAATGTTCATAGCTATTTTTAATTTAATTAATTTTAATTAATTTTCTTTCATATCACCTTCACTCTTGTAACAACCGAACGAGTGAATATCTTCACCGGCTCTTAAACCAAGACGGAGGGGTGACAGCTGATGACGGCTCATCTGACGGCTGTCTATACTTTTTTTCTTCAATTATGGCATCGCAAACTCTGCATATTGCCAGCGTCAAGTATAATTTTATCTTAAAATTCGTTTATATCAAGTATTTAAAATATGGACATTGAACAAAGTGCATCTATTAATGAAAAAAGTGACGAAGAAATAGTGAAAGAAAATGAGAGAGCACTTTGTAAAAATACTAGATAGAAATTTATAGGTACTGATAATTCAAGCAATTCGTGCGGAGTTATTCCCTAACGTATGGCTTTTCGTATGGCTAAGATATATGTACCTAAAGAGCGCATCGCGAGTCTCACCACCGCCAAACCTTCCATCACAGGCTCCATTAAGTAAGTTGCTCAGCTTATTAGTCTTCATTTGGGGTGGAAGATTATGAACAGGCTGCAGCTGAAACGACTGTTATCGCTACATTATATCAGGCTGCAACCTTTTTAGCGTTCCATTGCTGGGCATGGAGCTCTCCTAATATTGAGGAGGCCTCGATCTCCGACTAACCTAAATCCAAATCTTACAACCTCAGTGCTCTAAACCTTCATACAGAATGTAAAAATACTTAACAAAACGAGACTACTGCAGACATCTAGGTGACGAATAGTTAAACTTTTACTGAACCAACTGTTAATCTCAATATCTACCTATTTGGTAATTTGACATTCGATTTATCAACCACAAAGTTTACATGCCATACGGTAGATGGCGTTATTGAGCAATATTCATTCCTTCTACAAAGTGAATCGATGGAGATAATTTCAAATAAAAGCCTAAAGTCTAATAAAAGTAAGTAGTACATAGTGTAAAAAATAACGTTTCACACTTAAAGCCTCACAGTAGGGTAGATATACCCTGTGTCGTGGGTGCCATGAACACACACAGAGACAGAAACACAATCACCCAGACCGAGAACAGAAATTTAAACTCATCATTGAAATTTCTGATTCGCCGGATTCGAACCCGGGACCCTTCGATTTGCAGTCCGGCATGGTAAACATTGCGCCACGCGGGTTGTCCCATCGTTGGGTATACGTATGATGCTAAACATGGTTAATTGGACCAATGATAACTTATCTAATTTTTTTGCGTCTCTTTATTGCGTACGGGCTCATCCACACACGTTGGATGGAGATATTAAAGATTCTTTATTTTCAAACACAGATAGCACACTGTTTAGAGACCCTGCCTTCTGCTTTAGTTTTCACAATGTTATATGACTTTTGACTTATGACCAAACTGCTGTCCGCAAGTTTTAAATCTTTAGTCTATTAATTGGCCTTATAATTTTTCCGACTGTTTAATCCTAAGCACGTGTATGTTTAGAAATTTTGTCTCCCAACTACAAGTAGTTGTATAGTGCACCTCTTTTCTGCAGTAGGTTAAAGCTATGTATCCTATTCTTTGCAGTATAAATTCACTCAATTTACTTAAGATACTATTTATTTTTAACATAGATGAAGCCACTTTTGAAGTTTGAGTAGGAATAATCCTAATCCTGAATTTATTTATTTATTTATTTATTTTTATTTATTTATTTACATAATTCTTAGGCTTAAAACTAACATTACAGGTCACCCCAAGTCGTTAGTGTACCTAATTATTAATTTTTATTTTTCTTAACACGATACAAACATTCAGCGTTCACCTTAAAACAGTTTAAAATTATTACGCTTACAATACAAGTACTAATTATTTTGATATCATGAATAAATGTCAGTTTAATAAAACACAATAATAATTAAAAAAAATGTCAGTGAACATTGTCAGTACACATTGCCTATTCATAACAATGTCTTATCTAAATAAAAAAAAATATATGTAATTCAATGTCAATCAATAAATTAATTAAATTAGTAAAAAGTCAATTAACCGCGTTGAGCGTGCGCAGCGCTCGAGTGAGCGGCGCCTCGCGCAGCAGGTTAGTACGCGCGCGCGGCAACGCCAGCAACTGCGGCCGTCGACGCCGCCCCACTGCGCCATCCGGTACATACAGTTTTAGCTGTTCCAGAATGGCTGGATTTTCAATTTTCCCCCGTAGTACCTTGAAGAGGTACTTGGTGAGGAAAACATCCCGCCTCGTATCCAGTTTACTGTATCCCACCATGCCAAGCACGAACAAAGTGGGATACAGTAGCGGATACCCCGGATGCACACCATACATTTTCAGATACAGAAACCGACAGAATTTGTTTTGGATTCGTTCCAGCATTGATTTGTATTTGATCTCACTAGGAGCCCATATAACCGAATTATACTCCAAGTGACTTTTTACCAGTGCTTCATATAAGGCACGCAGAGCACTAAAGTTGGTAAATGCGCTTGATTGCCTTAATATGAAGCCAAGGTTTCTGTACGCTTTTTTGCATACTTCGGCTATATGCTCTCGGAAGTGTAGATCAGCGGTAAAACGGACACCCAGATCCCTAACCTCCGCTACGCGCCGCAACGGCTCACCCTCAACGTGGTACAAATGATGCCGCGGAGCGCGCGCTCGGCTGAATGATAGGACGGAGCACTTGGCCACGTTGAAGTACAACTTGTTCTCGTGACTCCATTCCACTATCCTGTCTATGTCTCGCTGCAAGCTTTCGTGGTCGGAAATATCACCCACTTCGCGAAACAATTTCAGGTCGTCAGCAAATAGGAGGCATTTTGACTCATGGATAACCTCCGGCAAGTCATTAATCATAATGATAAACTGGAGAGGACCCAAATTGCTGCCTTGGCTGACGCCTGATCTTGTTAGGTACTCGTCCGAATGACATCCGCCACAGTCGACATACTGACGCCTGTCCCGCAAGTAGCTGGCGAAGAATGCTAGCGTGTGTGGCGTGCAGCCCACGCCTGCAAGCTTTGCAAGCAGGACGTCGTTATCGACCGTGTCGAATGCCTTCCTGAAGTCGAAGTAGGCAACATCCACCTGCCCCCCGGCATCGAGCGCCGGCACCACCCGCGACATTAACTGCAACAAGTTCCCCGCGGTCCCCCGCCCCGGACGGAAGCCGTGCTGGGCGTCGGACAACTGGGACCTAACTTGCATATACAGCGAGCTATAAATGGCGGACTCGAATACCTTAGCTGGAGTACATAGAAGTGCTACCGGTCTGTAATAGCCCGGCTCCGGGCCCCCCTTTCCCTTCGGCACCGGCACCACCCGTGTGAGTTTCCACCTATCGGGAAAGGTCGCAGACGCTAGGCAGACGTTAAAGACATGAAGCAGAGGTTCCTCCAATGCGAAACGACAATCCTTGAAAATGAACGGTGGGATGCCGTCAGGCCCCACGGAACGCTTCGACGGGAGCCGCGCAAGCGCGCGACGCACCTCCACAAGCTCCAGGCGTTTCAACTGCACACGAGCAGCGCCCCCTGCTACCCCCGCCGCCGCGCTGCACGCCGATACGTCCAATCGTGCGGGCTCTGGGCTGTACACAGAATGAAAGAAGCGTGCAAACCTATCTGCGCATTCCTGGTCCGAGAGTGCTTGCCCATTGTGGACCAACTTACTTTGCCGTGTGTTGCCTCGCTTCGATCGAATAAAATCCCAAAAAGATTTCGGATCCGAAGCCAGCTGATCTTGCACACGGTCTCGATGTCGGTCGCGAGCTGCCACGATATCTGCTTTTACTTTGGCCCTGCACTCAGAGAACGCTTCATAATCGCACCGTGCCTTACTTGCTTTATACGTTCTATGTAACTCGTACTTTTGCTGGATGCTCTTTATTATCTCTGACGTGTACCACACTGGATACGTATATCTACTATTATTTTCTGTGTTTCGTGTTTTGAGGGGAACACAATCACATAAAATGCCATTAATTTTTTCATAAAAATAATCTAATGCCCTGTCAGGATCATTTATAGTGTAAATGTCACTCCAGTCTATATTCATTACTAACCAATACATCTGGTGAAAATCAGCCTTATAAAAATTCCATTGCCTACGCGTTACATGTTGGCTTTTGTGGAAGTTATCTGAGGGCGCGGACAGTCGCGTTGATACAGGTGCGGCAGTGACGGTGACGGTGACAGCGAGCGGCGGGTGGTACGCATCCACCGGCTCTAGAGCCTCGTCCGCCGCCACCACCGACACGCCGCCGTCACGCCCGCTCAGCACCAGGTCCAGCTGCCTGCCGCTACAGTTAGGAACTACATTGTATTGAATGAGTTCACCGAAAGCTACAAAGTATTCATAATGATTGCATACTACACTATTACTCGAATGTAAATTGAAATCACCTAGTATCAAAACATTATTTTTATATTTAACACATATTTTTTCCAACAAATTTAACATTACAAAGTAGTCAACTTCATCAGCTTTAGGTGGAATGTACACCACACAGCAAGTGAACAGAAATCTGTTACGTACATACACAGACGCACACACCAGTTCAAAGTTGTACCTGTCTATGTTAACATCGTCCGGTAGTTGTAGCTGCCGCAAGAGGAACCGCGGCGCGGCCGCCAGCAGCACCCCTCCCTGCTTGCGTCCGTCCGCCCGGTCGCAACGCACCACAGAGTACCCTGGTGGAACGATCTCTCCGCTCAGTATTGAGTCGTTGCAGCCCGTCTCGGTGATGGCAAACAAGTCAGAACCCGAACATTCTAGTAAGGATAAGAATTCTGATGTCTTTGTTCGCAGGCCTCTTACGTTTTGATAAAAGATGGTAATCGTTCTACTATGCTTGGGTCTGACTATGTGTGTTATTTCTTTCACGAAAAAAAAACCCACTCACTATATTCGGCATCCTTCGGCCAGATGTCTGTATTGAACAATTTTTCAAAATTATTTTCGGACACACATATTCTAAAAGAAGAGTATCCTCGTTCGGTTTTATGCTTAATCTTGTCAACCTTAACATGAGAGTCTTCCCCCAACACTTCCTTCACGTACTCTGTTAAGTTTTCCTCCGTTGTATCGGTGTGTAGTCTCCAAATATGTAAATATTTCTTTCGTTCGACAGCTTTTATTTTGAGAGTCGATGTGTAACTTCCCTTATTAATTGGCGTTATTTTACCTAATTTCGTCGTTTTTGGTGTTGCTCTTGGCCTCTGTACCTTTTCTGCCTCATTCTCCGGGTTGGTGTTCTCCGCTCGTCGTAAGCGCCGGGGCTGCACGTTAACCCAGCCGGCTTCGTCTAAACAATTGCGAGTGGCCTCCGCGCAATTCTCACTTGCAACTTGATGCGCATTGTGCGTACGCGCAATGTTTAAATGTTCGCGCGCTCGCCGGTCTGACGTGCGCGGAGAAGTCGGCGCGCTAGCCGACGGCGACGCTCGGGTAGGTTCGGCTGGGTCTGCGATCGTTACTGTTTTGCTCTTCCGAGCGGGCACGGAGTCCGCCGACCTCATCCGATCGCTGGCTTCTCGCGTTGGATATTGAAACGGTTGCGCTGTCATTGTACCCACATCTTCTCCGACAATTTTGCCACTGACCGGCACATTATAATTTGCACAACCACTTATCAGATGTTTAATTAATGTATTTTGATCCAAAACAGTTTTTTCTAGTGATGTAACTTTGTTCTGTAGGTCGATCACAGTTTTAGTGAGATTTTGGATTGCACTTTCCATAGTTTTATAAGCTATTAAATTATTCCGAATGTATCTAACGCGGAGCAACTTGCAAACGTCCTCCGATCGCAGCGGTGCGGGGGGGTAACTTATTGTTTGAATTGTACATAAAATATGCATTTATCCATGTCTAAGATTGTTGTGTTCTGGATAATTTTTATTTATGATGCCTATCACAATTTCACATCGTCGCCAAGGGTTGACTGGTAGAGAACATTCTTTTTTTAATAAAAAAAATAGAACCGCCTTCAAACGGTAAAAAATTAAATTATTCAGTACCTACTTCTTGCTTATGGTAATGACTATTTTTGGAGTCGTTGCCCATTCAGAATGAAAGGTACGATATTTTACAAAAAAAAACAAAAAAAAAATATTGAAAGAATTTGCTCTCAACTCCTAACCGTCGCAGTACCTTCTATCATCAGCTCAGCAACATGAGATGATGATTAATATGCACAAATATCTCTTATGCTTCAGAAAGTGTAAGAAAATTAGAGAGTGTGCATATAAAATTTAAGAGTTCGTCTGGGATCCCATCATCAGATCCTGACTTCGTGACAATCGGACCACCTCGGGAATATAAGCATACGAACAAAAAAAGAATTTTGAAAATCGGTCCACACACGGCGGAGTAATCGGTGTACATACATAAAAAATACATACAGCCGAATACAGTACCTCCTCCTTTTGGAAGTCGGTAAAAATACAATAAATAAAATATTAATAATAATAATATCGAAAATCTGCTGTACATTAAAAATCTCTACGTTGGCACAGTGTATCACAATTTTTCCCAAATTTGTATTATTTATCGTATCCATTTTCAACAAACATGAAAATCAAAGCGTCGAACCGTTTATTTAAAAATCTTTTTATCTGTAACGCTGGTGACCCGGGTGATGGGTGGATTAGGGGTAAAGTGGCCTCCCATAGCGCCAGCCTAATGGCGCTGTCGCGAGTCAACAAGCCGACGTGCTCCGCGTCCCAATTAACACCTACTGAAGGAAATAAACATGATTAGATTGACTTTTCCATTTCGAAACGTCTATATTAAACTTTTTGAAAGTGTAATTTATTCCTGTTTTCCAAGTTTAATAACTGTCGTAGCTTTGTGGTGATGATAAACTTTTATTGATTTGCAGTCATTAGTTGTTATTTATTTAAAAAAAATGAGCGTTCATTTTACTACTTTAGACTCCAGATAACTTGGTTGAGGTTAGATAAATGTCTCATCCCTACTAATATTATAAATTCTAAAGTAACTCTGTCTGTCTGTCTGCTACGCTTTCCCGCTAAAACTACTAAACCAATTTTAACGAAATTTGGAACACAGATAGAGTGGACTTTGGGAAAGGACATAGGATGGTTTTTATCTTACGGGAACCTATAAAACTGGTCCACGCGGGCGAAGCCGCTGGCGGAAGGCTAGTTTTCGATAAAGCTTTCATTCGAGAAATCTTGATTAAGTACCTTATTGTTAATAGGTAAATTTTCAGTCACTATTTACAGAATGATGAGAAAAACATGAAGACATGTCGTGACAATGTATCCTACATCCTACTAATAGTGTAAATGCGAAAGTAAGTTTGTTTGTTACTCTTTCACGCAAAAACTACTCAACCGATCATCATGAAACTTTGCACATATTCTTGGAGTTATCAGAAGTAAAATAGGATACTTTAAAAAAATAATGCGGGTGAAAGCGCGGGACACAACTAGTACAAAATATTTTGAGTTATTTAAGAAACATCGTCGGCACTATTGTTGCTCCCTGTACAAACTGACTAAGCTCGAGTGGACAAGGTCGCAGGGTAAGCTTAAACTCTTAAGGTCAGTGAGTACTATTAGCGTTTGCAAGTCGCCTTGTACGTTTTTAATGGTAAAGTAGTGAGAAAATACATTTAACATGTACCAATAGTGGTGTAGTAATTATCAAGCCTCCAGAAAATAAAGGAGAGATCTGTGCCCAGCAATGGCCCGCAAAAAAAAGCTTGCCGCCAGTCAGCCATGTATTTGGTAGTAATTTGTTCGGACACAAGGATTTCATTATTATCAGAAGTTGTAAAAATCGATTTACAAAACCCTCAAGTAACATGCGTAATTATCTAAGTATTTATGTCATACACAAACAGCGTCTTACAGAAAAACAGAAATAATTAAGTCGTTTCGTAATAATTTATTCAAAATATCTTGTTGACTTTAAAATATTTTGCATTATTTAAGAAAAACAAACCTTTGTAACGCGTTGTACGGAATAACAAGCAGAGCCCGAGCTTGAGTGGACAAGGTCGCGGGGAAAACGCTTTAACACGCATTTTATTTTAGTTTAATGCCTAAAAGGGTCAGGGTACTACAAAAAGTTCATTGCTTTTCAGATTTATCTACCAAAAGCGGCGACAAAATGTAAGCATATATAAAGTACATACTCATTTTTGAAGTGAATACTTCTTTAGCGGCGTTGTACACTTTTTTTGGTATGGGTAAAAAATAATAAACTCACGTCAACTACAAGTGGCCTGATCGAAAATTCGTAAGACGGAGGGGTGACAGCTGATGACGGCTCGACTGTCTATACTTGTAAAATTCGTTTATATCAAGTATTTAAAATATGGACATTGAACAAAGTTCATCTACTAATGAAAAAAGTGACGAAGAAATAGTGAAATAAAATGAGTGAGTACTTTATAAATACTAGATAGAAATTAATACTGATAATTCAAGCAATTCGTGCGGAATTATTCCCTAACGATTCCAAGACATCAAAAATGCACAACGTTAATGTTTTCACTTCTGCCGGTACTCCCGGAGTTTTTTTTGTTATTTATTTTCGTCCTACAGCTGGGCATAGATCTTCTTTCATTACTGAGAGGGATTTCGGTCACAGTCCACAACGCTGGCCAAGTGCGGATTGGTGGACATCACGCCTTCGAGGAATTATAAGTTACTCTTAGGCGTGCATGCATGGTGATGGGAAACGTCCCAATTAATTAAACAATATTTTTCCTCACCATGGAGCAGCGACAAATACGCACTTAACAAATTCCTTTGTCAGAGGTGCTCGGCATCTCCCTGTTAGAGACAGCGGTATTTACTGCTATCCTGTGTCTCGCATGTACGCAACATGAGTAAATACTCAATAGGTATTTTTATTCTGGACATGGGATTATATTATTATGCGTCCTATTCCTGTCTGTCCTTAAAGCTTCATATAGCTAAAGAAGCTGTTTCAAAGCTAGTTGGTTGAGAAACCTTGTTTGTCTTATGAAACTGAACCCAAACATCCGACAGCAGGTTGGCGGATAACCAGTATCTTTACTAAACCGTAACTGCAGCGTGGTAGAGTGAGCTTAAGGTCTACCCAATTATGAGGAGATACCCGTGCCCGTGAGGCACTAAAAGGATTTATTACAACCTCTAATACCTATGTCCCAATGCTGGGCACAGGTCTCCTTCTCACAAGTGAGAGGGATTCAGCTCCCACGCTGGCCAAGTGCGGATTTGTGGACATCATGCTCTCAAGAAATTATGAGTTTCTTTCAGGCATGCACGGTGATGTAAACATCGTAATCAATTAAATATCACGATATTTTCCATCACCGTGTAGCAGCGATAAATGCGCACATTTCAAATCTCTTTATCGGAGGTGCGCCCCGAGGATTTGAACCCGGGATCGGTCGCGCTTACCACTTGGCCATCGCCGCTCAAAGGATTGAGGACTAAAAGGATTGAATCATGTTTATTGGTAACATATAACATTTAGAATAGAATAAGTTTTTTTTTTCATTTGGCTTAAGGCAGTGAGACACGGAAACAAGGAAAATGCATTTGTTACTAGCAAACCATACTAATATTATTAATGTGATGTGTAAGAGTGTTTGTTTATTTACTTGTTTGTCCTTCTTTCACGTCACATCGGTTGTTGACCTGACTATTTTGTACAGAGATATAGTATTTTTGTACACATAGATATTTGCGGTCTGGTGAGTAACATAGACTACTTTTTACCCGGGTAAGACCGTACCAAAGTGTGCATGCCCCTCATATTCTACACAAGCTGCAGAAAGATGCGCACTTTTTAGAACTTATCTACTTTAAAATGAGAGCTGTATTATACTGCAGCTATAAAACCATGAAAAATTTTACTAACATCAAAAAATGGAAATTTTAGAAACACTTTTAGTAATAGCAGAACGGAAAAACTGTTTTGTGAAAATTTTGGCCATATTATCGTGTTACAGTTAGTTCAACTCATTTGTGCGCGCGGCGCTATGTGTGGGTAAACCTGTATATACACAGTGACTTTGTGTGCGTGACAAGAGCTACAGTGAAGTTGCTCGGACGTCGACGGCCGCGTCACTTTCACACAAATTAAAGCTGTATAATTACTAGCCCACGCACACATAGCACCGCGCGCACAAATGAGTTGAACTAACTGTACATACTAGGTATAGTTAAGCAAAACGGGCGCGATGCGGAGTAAGACGAGTTACTTTAAAAAATAAAAATAGACATTTAAGTGCAATGTAAGTCAAGCGGGTTATCTATAAATGCATTTATTACTTCTAGCAATAATAGAAATTGTATATCTGAAAAAACATCTATCTACAAAATAAATGTATTAAGTACAATATATTTCACTCACCATTTAGTTTTTACGTGAATAAACTGAAGAGGTGAGGAGATTGCAAACGTTTTATAGAGTTCTATTTTAGGCATAAAAATGAAGTAAAACGCGTTACACCTTTTTATTTCGACCTTGCCCACTTGAGTTCTCTGCTTGTTAGTCTGCATAACAAGTTTATTTATTTATTTATTTATTTATTTATTTCTGTCAACAATATGCTTACAGTATAAAACCAAGCGCATATGCGAACATAACTGGTACAGTATACATGTTATATAAAATATTATTATACACACACAATATTGACAACGCACATGATTTGATGATAAGTTTAGTATGCAACGCTGCTGGCAGTGGTAATCGACTCAAAGTAACTGTTAGCTACTTTAAGAAACTGGCCTGAAGAGCACGTAAAGAGGTCTAGGTCTGGGTTGCCTCCAGTTATGACATTAAGTAATTTCAGTGCCCTAGGGAGAGGCGCCCAACGGAGCAGCGCGGTGCGCGCGGCTGGCAGCGCGAATACCTGTCGGCGGCCCGCTCGTAAGGCGCTCCGAGTGGGCACGGAAAACCTGATCTGACTTAGTATGTCAGGGTTATGTATGTCACCCCGTACCAAACGGAAAAAGTAATGTACAAGAGTGACATTTCGCCGTACTTCGAGTGTCTGCATTTCGATAGTACCTAAAATAAATAGTGTGGGATACAGGTGTGGATAGTATCCATATGATCTGTTATAAGCATAACGTACAAATACCTTCTGTACCTTCTCAATCTGGAGAACGTAGTCCGAAGTATGCGGATTCCAAATAATAGAATTAGTTTCCAGCTTGCTTCGAACAAACGCACTGTAAAGAACCCGTAAAGTAGATACATTGTTGAAGGGCTTAGAGTAGCGTAGTATGAAACCTAGACTACGTCTTACGTTCTTTATAAGATTGTTCTGGTGTTCTCTGAACGTCAGCTGATTATCAAAAATTGTTCCGAGATCTTTTATTGAGCTTCGGCGCCTAAACGGCTTTCCTTCGATGAAATAATCGATACAAAAAGGATTTTGTTTACGTGCGTACGATACTATTGCGCATTTGTCAATGTTTAACAGTAGTCCATTAAGCTGTCCCCATACATGCACTCTGTTTATGTCTTCTTGGAGATGCATAGCGTCGTCCGCAGACATTACGCGTAGTGCCAGCTTGACGTCGTCCGCAAACATTAGACACTTGGCGTGTTTCACTACCTGTGGTAAATCGTTTATAAGTATGAGAAAAAGCAAAGGGCCCAAACAACTTCCTTGACCTATTCCTGACGTTACGTCGTACGCGATAGATCTATAACTGTAGTACTGAACATATTGACTACGGTTAGATAAATAATTAGCAAAAAATTGCGTTAGTTTGGTCGAAAAAAATGAAGCGAGCTTTTTCAACAGGATTTCATTGTCAACTTTGTCGAAGGCTTTCTGGTAGTTAAGGTATGCTACATCAATTTGCTTTTTGTCGTCTAGATCTTTGGATATCATAGTTGTTATGTTGATTAAGTTTGAGGTCGTCGATCGGCCTGGTAGGAATCCGTGCTGCTCGTTACAGAACCAACTTTGTAACTGCGCATATATTTGTTTATATAGAATGGATTCGAATACTTTGGCGAACGCACAAAGTATGGCAACAGGACGGTAATTTTCGATCTCCGCTTTAGACCCAGCTTTATGAATCGGTGTAACCTTCGATACCTTCCAGTCACTGGGATACATGCCTTGTTTAAGTGATAAGTTAAAAATGAAGCAGAGCGGTTTCACGAAAACTTCGCGGCAGTCATGGACAATCAACTGTGGTACTCCATCTGGACCTTGTGTCAAATTAGCGGGTAATTTTTTTAACGCAAATTTTACCTCAGATTCAGTTATCAGCCCGACGCCGACGTTTACATTTATGCTTCGACACTCGTGCGCTGCGCTAGCGGCCGAGGTATGCGCGGCCTGGTAATTCAACGTAGGAATGCGAGTTAAAAAAACACTGCTAAAGAAGGAAGCGAATGCATCAGCTACCTCCTGAGGATTATTCATTTTAAACGTGGCAGGATCGTTGGACTGCTTGTTTTTCCTGACGTTGTTCCAAAAATTACGCGGGTTAAGTTTTAAACTGTATTCTAATTTCTTGTTATAATTATTCATATTAATAGAGATTAATGATTTAGACAATTTACGGTAATAAATAAATAAAGATTGGAATAATTGATGATTATAAATTTTATACAATGAATGATACGTATTTTTAATTTGTATTAGATTAATTATATTTCTGTCGAACCAGTCTGGGTAGCACCAAGCACTCGCTTGCGTTTTTTTCTTGGGCACTAGCTCATCGAGAACATTGTTCAACGCGTTATACAAGTGGGCAACTGCTTCGTCACAATTGGAAGCCATGTAAACCGGGCTCCAATCGATTGACGCTATGGATTCGTACAGTACATTGTAGTTGACTTTACGGAAGTTACGAGTTGTGTTACCGTTGTTAAGGTCATCAAAAACCAATGTTTCTCTGCTAACGTGGTTGAAACGGTTTAAAGATAGCGTAATCTCTAACGGGGGATGGTGAACTTCCTTTTCGACTAAGTACCACAGCGATTCACGAACTACTACTGGTACTTTCAAGTCAGACCTTACGAGCACTAGGTCAAGAATACGATTTAACCCGTTAGCCACAGCGTTGCATTGCCTAAACCTACATGTTTCCATAAATGTATTAAAATTTTCACGTACACAATGTGAGGCGGAATATAGATTAAAGTCACCAAGAACGATTATAGGTACACTGGAGTTATTAGCGAAGTACTCTAAACGGTCGAAAATAGAGTAATAGCGCGAGTCTGCAATCTTAGGCGGTAAATAAACAACACAACATATGAATTGTATTGCACCTTTAACGACGAGTCCTGCAATTAATTCGTCATCTTGCTCACACTCATAGTCGAGTCGCTTCAGAGTGAATGGCTTGCGCGCGGCGTCCGCGCCCACCGGCACGGTCGCGCCGCATCACTAGGAAGTCCGATGAAAACAACTCGCCGTCGTGTACGCCGCTGTCAAGTCGGGTCTCGGTAAACGCCAATATGTGGCCATGAAACTCGCTTGTGTTATTCAAGACCGAGTGCGTTTTTCCTTTCAAGCCTCGAACGTTTTGATAAAATATTTCTATTTTATTAATTTTGCTGTTGGTTTGTAGCCGCACGGGGACGAAATGTACGTTTCCTTACGGCATACCAAGTCTGTAGTGAGGTTCCGGATGGCCAGTTCTCAGGACATAAAAGAAATTCATGGTTATCAGCAGGAGCTCCAATGATAAAACAGTTGTGGTTATCGTGAGTCGGATCGGGCTTCTTAACCGTGAAATTTACACCGGGCTTCTTGCGGTTAAGGAATGACATAATGTTCTCCTCTTTCATATTGTTTTGGAAATTCCATGCATGAACATATTTGATTTGCTCAGCTATCAATAATTCATCATCGATTTTTCCAGTTGCTTTGATGATTTGACGACGGCGAATATAACGGTTACGTCGAGAAGTCACTTCTGTCCAGCCATCATTTGCATTTCCAATTAATGGTGTCCCCGCTGGAAATTGAGATGTCGTCGCATTTTGGTTTGAATAGTCGCCTTCATGCGCGGGTGTAATCGCTGACGCTATGGCCCCACAGTTGTGCGATGGTGCTGTAGTCGTCGGGCCTGCTTGATCAGTGGCACGTATGGGCGAATCGCGTTGCTCGATGTTACGGCTTGGACGAATCGGTTGCGACGGAATCTGCTCGGTGTTTGTTCGCATTCGCTGACGGCGCGTTCTTACACTAGGCTCGGCTTCCGTCATTGGTTGCGTGGTTGCGGTTTGCGTCTTGTTTGTTAATTTACCCTCCGTATTTAGCGGCTTCAATGGTTGCTTTGAGTTGCATTGATCCGAATGAAGATTGATTTTTGCTTCTAGTGACCTTACCATGTCGATAAGTGAATTGATTTTCAGTTCGAGTGGAAGCACTAAACTTTGCACAATTTTAATAACTTCATTAGATACTGCTTTCGCCATTATTGATAGCCCAATTGATTTTTTACTAGAGGTTCAAATAAACACGACTTATCGGAAAGAGCGCGCGCGGGGGGGGTGTCAAACAAGTGACAAAGGTGGGACGGGACTATACTTCTTAAATGGCGAAAAATATTTCAAAGTCAACTGGATATTTTGAATAAATTGTCACATCTTCATATTTTTCTTGCTATTCCATAAAAAAGTAACTGCGATACAATTCTGTTTGTTTTTTGCATGAACAGTTACAGTATTTATGAGTATAGCAATTCTTTGACATGTAAGTAGATAAGTTAAAGCGGCCTTTACAGCTAAATAAAACGCACGCCGTAGGTATATAAGTTGGAGTCCCTGTAGCTTCGGGAATAAGAATAGAGCTACGGTATCCTCTGCCTGATTGTAAGAGTTGACTTTAAGGGGGCTTCCGGGTTTGCGGGCGGTGAGTGGGAGATCGATCCGTCCAGCCAGCGGCCCCGGGAAAAACTGCGGTGTGTTCGTGCCCGTATACCGCCATAAGCATCGGAATGTGCAGGAGAGCACATCTGCTCTCCCGAAGATGGGCCCGTTCTGGCGCGTCGCGCGTGGAGCACACCAGGGCGTTCCACTGGAGATCCCGGAGTCCTCCCCAATGCAGGCTACCGAGGGGGTTTTAGTGCGGTACAAATCGCACATAAACCGGTTCCTCTCACAAGATGCCGGGTACCTTTTGAAGGTTTCCTCCCCGATACAAAAAAAAAACTGATAGGAGGTATAAGGTGAGGACCACTAGTAGCAAATAATTTCAAGGTGTTTTCCTAGTGTCAGCGCTGGACAAGACGTGTATATATGATAGCATTTTAATTTTAGCAGATTTGTCGATCGTTTAAGTTTCTGGGCGTGTTTTTTTGGTGGATTGGCGACTAACCAATTGCAATGGGACTAAGAATGAAATAAAACTCTAAATTTTACAAATAATTATTTATCAATGCAATTATTAAAACATATTTCATATGTAATAGATGTATTATTTGTCAATAAATAAGATACGTACTCTAATTCATCAATCTCAATCACAAGACTATGCTGTCTTAAACCGATCGTTTTTTAAACGAAAGGCAGTCAGTCCTTAAAATACATAAGGTATTTGAGGGGCCGCTATTCATCCCACAGTATCCTTAAGACCTTCGTATCTGAAAGTTTTCTCATTCAAGTATCTGAGGCGTGTAAAGACTTAGAACCGCCGCGCTGCTAAGACTACTTGTATACGATTAACTTTACTACTTAGCTGGAACTATGAAACCCGTTATTTTATTAATTAAAAGCACTAAGTAATGCTTAACACCGGCTAAGGTAGAACACTTGGGCGTAAAAAGCTTATTAGCCACAGACATAGTTTAAGACAGTGTTTTTGTTTATAAATAGTAACAAAAGGACCTTATTTGATTGATGACGCAATATAGCTTTAATAAAACGTCTACTTAATGCATAACAATAAATAGTCCCTAATTATTAAGATAATTACTAATATAATTATTAAGATTAGCTACTTGAGGTGTCGCTATTCATCCCACAGAACCGTTATGACGTATCTGAAAGTTTTCTTATTCAAGTATCCGAGGCGTGTGAAGACTTAGAACCGCCGCGCTGCTAAGACTGTATACGATTAATGTTACTTCCTGGAACTATGAAACCTGTTATTTTATTGATTAAAAGCAAGAAGTAGTGATTAGTACAGATTACCGTAAAACGCTTCGGCGTAAAAAGCTTATTATCTAAAGACATAGCTTAAAAATTATGCTCTGAATAAGTAATGAATGATATTTAAACGGGATTAGTGGTTATTGGTCGATCGGAGATTTTTTTAATTTTTTTTTAATTGAATGGAGTAGCAGACGATCATGCAGGCCACGTGGTGTTAAGTGGTCGCTGCAGCCCATGGACATTTACACACAACCTCAAGCAAGCATAGTTAAGTATTGTCTGGGGTCGTATGCAGTTGGTCTGCTACTCCGGAGCCTGGTGGTCGCCTCATGTAAGTGTGGCCGGATACTGCACCTTTCCACCGAAATACAACAGAGTTGGTTCACAGCAGAAGTGAGTGGTGCGGTGGTACTGCCCCGGGCGAACCATAATAGTTCTACCACCTACATGTTTTATTATTTCTTTAATGATTTAATTGATTTTGCACTATGTGATACAACTAAGAGAATAACCTGCCACGCTGCACCCATTTGTGCAGTTAAGCAATTCTTGCGTAGATGGACTGCAGCGAATACTTAAATATACTAGGTATTTCAATGCAAAAAAATCTTAACCTAGTAGATAAGGTTTATTCATATACATTGTGACTAGAAGCTTTTTTTAAATGAGTAACATTGTGGCATTTCATTACGTTGGTGTACACATCCTAAATTTTTTTTACATAAATAAAGGTCATCTAGTATATGAAATGGGCTAGGTATTTAAAGTGTCTCTATTCGGGTCACAGAGATCCTCAGAATCCTTGATGTTAAAGTTTTCTGATTCAAGCAACTGAGACGGGCTTTGAACTTTAATTATTCTAACTATTAAATCCTTAATTTCATTAATCAAAAGTACTTAGTAGTACTAAGTACGGGTTAATAGAATCACATTTAAAGGTAAAAAGTGTACTAACGTAAAACTTAGTTTAAACTTGTGCTATTTGAATTAGTAATGATAATGATATTTTAACTGGATTAGTGTTCGTTCAGTATAATATCTGGGTTATTTTGTTCTTTTGATTATTATAATGATTATACTATTTTATACTTAGGTGACAGGTCTTAGTCCCTGTAGCTTCGGGATTCTGAATACAGCTATGGTATCCTCCGTCTGATCATAAGAGGTGACAAAAGGGGGCTTCCGGGGTGGTGGGTGGTGAGAGTGAGAGCTCGATCCGTCCAGCCATCAGCCCCGGCAAGGACGGCGGTGTGTGAGTAGCCGTATGCCGCTGTAAGCATCGGCAGGTGCAGGAGAGCATGTATAGGACACCGGTGCATTCCACTGGAGATCTCGGAGTCTTCCCCAAGCGGAAAGGCAGGTCACAGAGGGGTTTTAGTGCTGTACAAATACCACGTAATCCGTTATCCTCTCTCAGGGTGCCGAGTACCTTTTGAAGATCCCTCCCCCCCCCCGATACCTAAAAATATAAAAAGGTGACAGGACTTGCATGGTATGATTTTAGAAGTTTCCACCACATCTGAACCCATTTCTACCATGAAGAAATTCCTTTTCATTTCATTACATTTCTTGATCGGAGTATTTTTAGTTAAAAGTAGCAACAGTAAGAATCATACATATTTCGATACAATATTTGATGGATATTATATAACATTCTTAAAACGATTATTTCAGAAAAATAAAGGCCACCTAGTAAGTAGTTAGTAAAAATGGCTATGTATTTAATCGCTATTCTTCCCACAGATACTCGGAAGATCCTTAATATTAAAGTTTTTTGAATCAAAAATTCGAGGCGTGTTAGACTTAGGGTTGGGGTAAATTGCAATGTAAGCAACGCCATTCCCCAAATCCCTTTCACTTGTGTGAGGAGACCTGTGCTCGGCAGTGGGACATAAAAAAAAGGTTGAATAAAAAGCAACGCGATGTGGCTTCCCCTGTTTATAAAAACCGATTGCACGCGGTTTCCCTAGCAGTCGATTCTGAGTATTTGTTGTAACCTGTCTAATTAATTAAACATCTTTTCAGTCAAAGTAAACTGTTTTTTTTAAAAAGGACCCACGGCGCCCCATCCTTACAGTACTAAAAAGAATTTAGTGCTTAGTAGAATCAATATAAAGAATTACTATTGATCCTAAATAGTATTAAAGTACTCGTAAGACGCTACGAATCAGCACTGATATTTTAAAGTAACTAAAGGTCTTTAAGATCGGGATTATTAATCCTCCACTATTAGCGCCGATTTAATTGATTCTAAATAAAATTTTAAGTTCAATAGACCAGTAAATTAATATGATGAGAGCCTCGTTCACCATCTCCAAGTAAAGTGTTTATTAGTTAGGTACGTCCTAAGTTAAGTTAATTGGCAAGTTACGTCCCAAGTTAAGCTATGAGTACGGGTCAGTTTACCTGATTAGTGCTACTCGAACATCGTGAAATTGAAATTGAAGTTACGGGTGACTTTAACCGACAATAATAATTAGCGTTCTTGTCACTTTACTTGAAGGTGGTGAAAGAGGCCCTAAAAGTAGTAAATTGAAATAACTAAAATAATAATAATCTTCCTTTATTGAAGATTTAAATCTGTCTGACACAGTTCAAGCTTTCTTATGAAGTTAGTTATAATATTACGACAAAGGAGGACGTTTTTCCAAAACAATACAAACACGAGGGTATAGAATGTCGTTAGTTCTTGGTAACAAGAGAAACGCTCTCGGTGGAAATAGGGACGATTCCCACGCGAATTCTTTAGATGTAACTTGGCAGTGTACAAACTAAACTTGGAATAAAAACGTCAACAATGTTATAAATCTAATGATTCGTCATAAAGTGTCTCAGTTTGGCTGCAACTCTTTTTGTGTCCCACTGCTGGGCACGGGTCTCTGCCCATTATTGGGGAGGCCTGGAGCTTACTCCACCACGCTGCTCTAATGCGGGTTGGTGGAGAGTGTCTTACTTTAGAACTTACTATTTCACTGAATACATTTTCATAATCTAAACAAAGATAAACTTTAAAACTCTTTTAAAATATTTTTTGAAAGTCATAGCATGAGTGTATTGTTAAGTCATAACAATATTGTTAAGTCATAAATATTTGACGACAGATATTATTTCAACTTCATTCTCTTCCATGTTCGCACAAGCTATAAGAATATATCGAATATCGAAATTGGGAACTAGATTAGATATAATGAGTTTAATCAATTTGATCAACTCCTTGTTTGTGTTCATCATTGTCTTGTCGAAAATGCTAAAACGAAAATAACTACTGTGCCCAAAGAATTTATTATCCAACTATAGGCCCCCCCCCCCCGCGGTTTCACCCGCGTTAGAAAGGGTCAGTAAATTATAAATTTTTGCTGTAGTTATGGATCACAGTTTTGGCTATAATGACATTTACACATGAGATATAAATATATACTGTGGCGGGTTTTTTTGTAGGACTATTTATGATAAACATTTCCATCATTAAACATTACGTATGTGTAACTCTAGCGGTTTTGGCTGCGCACGCTAGAATAGCTCGCAGATGGTAGATTTTATCCTACTTACTTGACACTTATCGTCATATTTTGGACAATTCACACAATATCTTTATAAATTGTAGCCTACATGTTATTCTGATGTATTAGTTATATTATTGTAAAGTTTCATTAAAATCCATTCAGTAGTTTTACGTGAAAGAGTATCAAACATTCATACTTACATTCTTTCGCGTTTAGTATGATATTAATTAAAGAAATTCGTGGCCAAATAAAATGTTATTTGCCATGGTATTTTTTTAACATTAAACAAATAAAACTGTTATCTTAAACAAATAAAACTGTAAACTGTTATCTTTCTGCATAAGGTTTTGGCTACACAGCCAAGGTAAAAAGTCAATCGGATTGAAAGAACAAAACAAAATCAAAGGCTTGTCTTGTCACGTCTCTCTAATGCGCGATTTGACAACATGGTAAACTATGACTTAAAAACATAGTTCTGAAAGGAGACCTGTGCCCAGCAGTGGGAATTAAAAGGGTTGCAAAAAAAGATTAAATGACAGACAGCCGAGAAGTAATTTCGCAACAAGTTTTTTTCCTTATAGGTAAATAAATGATTATGACTAGAACCACCGTATCGCTATAAAATTACGTGTATAACGTGGTAGCTGCAGCTCACCGGCCTCTACTCACATCTACTGTAACCTAAAGCAAGTCTTCTTGTCCGAGGTTGTATGTAGTTACGCTGCTACTTCGGGGCTGATGGTGGTTTCGTATTAGTCTGGCCGGAAACCGTACCTTTCCACCGAAACACAATAGAAAACTTCTTTGCGGTGGTATTTACATCATCAGCCGATTAATCATAAAGTACTACCACATTTATAGACTACACTACCTCTAGATTTCTAAATTGAATTTAAATATAAAGAAAATATTTGTATGTCTGCAACTCTTTTTTGCGTCCTGCTGCTGCAGACGGGTCGGATGGTTTTTTTTCGAACCGCCCATAAGGCCTCCGACAAGGTTTACAATTGCTATCTATCAATAACAACGTGCTATCAGTTTAAAGTGCCTTGCGAAGCACGGAAACGCACATGAAATTTGCCACTAGCGGTCACCAATCTCACACCCGACTGCGTCCGTTTCGCTCAGTTGCGTAGATAGAATGCGTTTTACGCCAGCAGCTCGACCATGCGCGCTTCACTATTGGGCAAAAGTATTATAAAGAGTATATTAAATTACAATACGTTAAGATGACAAAAAATCTGACGCATCATTAGTTTAAGTGATTTTCTCTTAATATGTTTACATCGCGCTCTATAGAATTTAGTACTCTGTAAACTTGATACCCACAGGACGTTAAATCAAAGTGTAAAATGGATCAACACGATGCTCTTTTGTATGTGCCATATGCAAGGATTACTCAACAGGCGAGGGCAGTTGCTCGGAAAATCTGCACTTTATCAATGTACGATGCTCACACTAAAGAGCTTACGAAACGGTTCATCATTTTAGCTACTTTTCAATATTTAATACACTAGAGACAAGGCACTTCGTTTTCGTACACTATGGAAATGTTATTGGCGAAATATGTTTCATAAATTATTGTATTTATTTCACGATGAATGGTTAAGGGAGACTATTTGTGTGTTTTTGGTTTTTGTTTATTTAAAAAATAAGATATAAATGTTTTCAAAATGTACCTTTATTTATACACATAGTGCTTTAGGTAAATCCTGTAAAATGTGTGTTTTATAAATAAATAAATAAATAAAATTTCTCATTGATGGTATAATAATTTAACATTCGACCTTATCAGATCCTAGTTCAATGTCTGGGCGTTTAACAGGCACTAAAAGAAAGTTTTACACTACAATTTCTCTACGGTAAAGGAAAACACCGTAACCAATATTTGTATTCCAAACATTAAAATTTTCTGAATATTGTTGATTTTTAAAATTTTGAATCCAATAGCCAATGTAAAAGATAGTTCCAAACATTGAAATGAAACTAGAATGCTTAAAGTAAATTTATTCTAACGATCTGAGTTGAGAATAAAAATTTATGTTTAATCTACCTATATTAGCAGGTATTAACTTAATAAATATTCACTATAAAGTCATTTATTTACGAAGTCTTTTACTTTAACATGTAAAATATCGCACTCGAAATTGTTATATCGAGGGCAAACAATTTATTTCATTGTTGAATATCGTTTCATAACATTGATAGAGTTCGAGAGCAGCGGCGAGTCAATTGAAAGTTGAAGTGTATTCGTTTTTCCGTGAGTAAATTGCGATTTAAATGGATGTTCCTAACTAATGGATGAGTGATGGATGCAAACACTCGTGCTCACTCTATTTCACTCCGTGCATACTGGCACTAACGACTCGCCATCGATTCTGGACATGTGGCCGTCTCGCACTGGACCGAAACCATTATATATCTAGGTCTACGTATTCGCACTACGTCACTATATTATGAACAGAGAACAGAGAGCCGAGACACAATATTAAAACGCCGTCAAATGGAAGCGTCATGTGAAGATAAATATATATGCCTCTACAGTGATTGGTAAATGGCTTTTTTATTGGCTGTTGCTTGCCTCGAGTTTTATTTTTCGCTTTGCCTGTTTCTCTTGTCACATGTTACTATAAAATTGGCATATACGTAAACGTAATACTCTAAAAATTTATAAAGTAAACATATACACAGCTATTTCCCTTTTATTGTTTTGTTCCTTTTTTTTAAATTGAACACAAACAATTTATTTCATTGTTGAACATCGTTTCATAAAGTTTAAATGCAGCGGTGAGTGAATCGAAAGCTGAAGTGTATTCGTTTTTCCGTGTTTAAATACTAGAAATTTACACTACGTTTTTTTAAGAAAATACATTGAGCACAAAAATTTTTTTTTTTCGAAAAACAGGGTAAGGGATTGGCAGTACCGCGAATGAATTGAAAGTTGAGGCATATTTGTTTCCCGTGTGTTAATTGCGATTTAAATGGATGATTGTAAACGTTTGCGAGTCTGATCGTGATTAATATTACGTGAATGTTGTGCATAACCTATAATTAAAGTGCATAATATAAAATTGTTTAGTTGTAAGTTTTAGTATAAGGACTTTTATGTACTTAGTTGGTATGCTTTAATAAATAAATAAATGATTCCAAACTAATGGATGAGTGATGGATGCAGCCACTCATGCTTACAATATTTCACTTCGATGCAGGAGACATCACTAACGACTCGCCATCGATTCTGAACGTGCGATCAACCGACACTGGACCGAACCTAATATATAGCTACAGTAACTACATACGTGACGTAGTGTGAATACGTAGCTCTACGCCAACGGTATGTATAAGTTACTCTATGGTGTGTGTACTACTAGTTTGTTGTAGAGAATGGAGAGCCGAGATACAATATTAAAACGCCGTCAAATGGAGGCGTAATGGAAAGTTAAACATACGCATCTGCACTTATTTATTACTAAGGGATTTTCAGGCATCTAGTTTTACAGTCCGCTTTTTCTACATGTAAATTAATAAGAAATTGGGGCAGTCATCATACGTTACAAAGCTGAAGTGTGTTCGTTTTTTAGTATGTAAATTGAGATTTTAAAAGGGTGTACCAATCGCTAGACTCACCATCGATCCTGAACGTGCGACCATCCCGCATCGGACCGTCCCGAATGTATAGCTACACGTTCTCACTACGTCACGAATGTTTTGGAGAACGGTGAGCCGAGATACAATATTAAAACGTCGTCGAATAGAAGCGTCATGGAAAGTTAAACATATGCCTTTGCACTGATTGGTGAAATAATAGCTTTTGCGTGCCTCGAGTTTATGTCCCTCTTTTTTATTTGCTTTTAAGAGCTATGGGACGCTGCCGCGTTGTTTGGTTTCCTTCCCAGCCAGCTACATTACGATTTATTAATCAATACCTTTGCTTTTTCATTATGACTTATTAATTCTTACTGACATAATTGAAAGATTTTGATGAATCGTGAATCTTTAACGCAAACGAAGATAAAAGTACTATCAGTACTTTTACGAGAGAAGTGCGGATGTTACTAGAGGTTAGGTCCGTTGGTAACGGACAGTGGCTAAGTGGTCCGACCGGACACGATTACAAGTGATGGATAGCATGCCCGTTTCGATAACATTGCCCCATTTAGCCTTCGCTTTAATTGTAGATCAAGCATAAATGTAGCATCTAAACAATCAGGATTTGTATATCATTGCGTCATATACAATTAAAAAAATAATAATTAGGTAATAAAAATATCGCTCTCCCTATAAACTCTCGGATATGATTAGGACAATTACAACTCACGTTATATTTTATTATAAAATAGTAAAAATTTGAAGCCTGGTCTTGATCTAATCCTTGCTTCTAAATAAGAAGAAGTGTCTTTTTTTAATAATAAGTGTCAAATTGGTAGGACTTCATAGGTGGTCTATAAAGGCTATCGTTTAAATATTTAGAATAGAATAGAAGAAAAGAAGAAACTTTATTTCGTCACATAAATTACAGCAACAAACACGCAAATAACAAAATATATAATAATTAACAATTGTATTACGAAACGGGTCCACGCTCAGCCTATGCCGTAGTGAGCCACGGCCACTGATATTCAGCGTAAATCACATTTTACTGCAGTTCGGATGGATGACGTACAGTTTGCCTAAAGGTTAAATATTACTAGAAACCATCATCTTTCTGTAGTAACGACCCAAGGAGAAACCTAATGAAATTGTTTTTGAAAAAAAACCTTTAAAATACTCTAATATAGTATTTGTCGGTATACTTATACTTTATGCTGGGTTTTCTCTGGGTAATTTTTAAACTCATATTATACACACGCGATACTCATAAATGTAGCGATTTTTTTGCTCGTCTGAACTCGTAGAAGTGCGGATGTAGCCAAAGGTTATATCCGATGGTAGTGGACAGTGGCTTAGTGATCCGTCCGGACTCGCTTTCGCATGACGAATTGCATGCCCGTTTCTGTAACATTGTCCCATTTAGCCTTCGCTTTAATTATACGTATATCTTAATAACGGGCTTATGTTATACTATTGCGTCATATACAAATGTATTAAATGTCCGTCCGGACTCGCTTTCGCGTGATGAATTGCGCGCCCGTTTCTATAACGTTGTACCACTTAGTCTTCGCTTTAATTGTTCGTATTCCTTGAAATGAAATGAAATGAAATATTCTTTATTCACTGTACGGTTCATTTACAAACTCTTAGTGAACGTTATTTTTTTTGTTCTGTCTGCTCTGGGTGCGCTTAGGCAAAGCTGAGCTGAAGAAAAGAGCAGACGGAGAAAAACTTCAGCCCTGTTTTAAAATATGAGGTATACAATAATAAGCTTTCTTACAGAGTAGCTATGGGCAGATAAGGAAACTATAAACAGTGATTATTAGGATATTTGCAATATGTGAAATCTTTAGATGAAGTAATATTATTAAGCGAAAACATTTAAATATTCATTTGCATTGAATTATCTCCGAAAGTACTGGACCAAAAATAAAATTTTTTTACCCATCCCAAAAAAAGTCCACAACGCCGCTAAAGAAGTTTTCACTTCAAAAAAAGATCAGGGATCCGTATTAAAACTCCGATATAGTAACCCAACGAGTGAAAAAATACCAATATAAATCCTTATATCACACACATATGTTGCGGAAGTTATTATTATAGCGGTAGAGCAAAGTAAACTTACAACAGTTATATAGAGGACATGTAAAAGTCCGCGATGCCATCTTACTATTGCAATTATGTCACTATTACTCCTTTTCATGATAAAACATGCCATAGTAAGTAAGCCGAAAGAAACTAGACTTGAAACCTAGGAAGTAATCACACAATTTTGAAGTTGTAGTTTGTAGTTGTAGTTTTATTCTACTCTGGCCCTTATTCATTAAACAACCCGGAATTGCATCCTAATATTTGGCTTATATAGTACCATGTCTTATATTATTAATGACGGTAAAATTACACCTTACCTTAATTACGCATGCTCACACAACAGCTTCTAATTAAATTCGTGGTTAACAGAAATACGCATTTAGCTAAAGCCATGTTTCGTAGAATTAAATTCTCCGGAAAATTTCCAATGTATTTCAATAATAAGCCCTAAATAAATGTAATAATCTAGACCACAGCGACTGACAATCTCGAAAGTTTCATTTTGGCATCTCGTATTTCACATACAGCAGTGTTAGCTGATTAATTGAGACACTATACTCCCTGTACCTCCTTTGGGGCCAAGGTTGGAATCCTGGTCAGAGCAGTATATTCATCTATGATTACCAGTTGATCTTTTCATCGTCATTTATATTGTCTATTTGTCACATTACTTTTCAATTATACTAGCATACTTAATTTGTAACATCTTTACAAAATATCCCCATAGGGCTCCGAGATGTAATTCAAACAATCGTAACAACGATATAAAACAGCGAAATCTAATTCCAGACTGTTTTATCCTGTAGCGAAAAATGTTCAATATTAACAGATTAACTCTGTCGGGCTTGGCTTCATAAAAATAAATTCCAATATTGTGCTCGTTTCGCTCATAATTCTCTAAAGAAACGGCTCTGACTGGTAACTTTAAGACTGCGATAGAAGCGTAAAAATGTGTTTTTCTGGTTTAAATTAATCTTTTATTGTAAAATTTATGACGTCAAGTTACGAAATCTCGTTTTAACAACAATTTAATGGTACACGTCCGGTAAAGTTGTTTTTAAAGTAACGTTCGTTTTGTATGCGTAAGTACACGAAAGACAATAAAATATTAAATCTGTTTTATTATCTTACAGTTTATTTTTTTAACAGCAGTTTAATGGTTACACGTCCGGTAAAGTGAGTTTTAAAGTGACGTTCGTTTATTATGCATGTATGTGTAAGAGTTTAAATATGTTTTATTATTTTACAGGTCCCAGATTTCCAACCGTTAGCTATAAATTACGCTTTAGAATACGGATAATAGCTTTATGTTCTTTTTGCTATGAGTATGTATGTTGTTATTTCCTTCCTTTATTTATTACTAGTTGTGCCCGCGACGTCGTCCGCGTGAATAAAGACTTGCTTAAAAGGGATTGATTAAAGATTATTTATTTGCAGTGAATAAATAGTAGGTAGATTATTCTTACATATAGTGAAATCACTTATAATACAATGTTCATATGTTCAGAAGACACCTAATTTATTGTTTCTAAATCCTTCAAACCAAAAACAGTAAGGACTGCTAACGACGGGACAACCCGCGTGGCGCAATGTTTACCATGCCGAACTGCAAATCGAAGGGTCCCGGGTTCGAACTCCGGCGAAACAGAAATTTCAATGATGAGTTTAAATTTCTGTTCTCGGTCTGGGTGGTTGTGTTTCTGTCTCTGTGTGTGTTCATGGCACCCACGACACAGGGTATATCTACCCTACTGTAAGGCTATATGTGTGAAACGTTTTTTTTACATTGTACTTACTTTTTTCAATGATGAGTTTAAATTTCTGTTTTCGGTCTGAGTGGTTGTGTTTCTGTCTCTGTGTGTGTTCATGACACCCACGACACAGGGTATATCTACCCTACTGTAGGGCTATAAGTGTGAAACGTTATTTTTTTACACTATGTACTTACTTTAATTAGACTTTAGGCTTCTATTTGAAATTATCTCCATCCATTCACTTTGTAGAAGAAATGAATATTTCTCAATGACGCCATCTACCGTATGGCATGTAAACTTTGTGGTTGTTAAATCGAATGTCAAATTACCAAATAGGTAGAGCTTAGACTAAGAATAATGTATGAGGTAGAGATATTGAGATTAACAGTTGGTTCACTAAAAGTTTAACTATTCGTCACCTAGATGTCTATAGTAGTCTCGTTTTGTTAAGGCTTTGTACATTCTGTATGAAGGTTTAGATTCCGTATCTTACTACCTTAATGCTGGATGTATTGAGGTTGTAAGATTTGGATTTCGGTTCGTTGGAGCTTGAGGCCGCCTCAATATTGGGAGAGCCAATATTGTAGCCTGATATAATGTAGCGATAACAGTCGTTTCATCTGCATAATATTTCATGTTCATAATCTTTCACCCCAAAAGAAGACTAATAAGCTGAGCAACTAACTCTATGGAGCCCTGTGATGTAAAGTTCGGCGGCGGTGAGGCTCGCGATGCGCTTTTTAGGTACCTATGGTCTAGCCATACTCTGCCAACGAAAGAAATGCAGTAAACTGATCAAAGTATATTTAATATGGTCGATCATATGATCGACCATATTAATCACTAATATTAGTGAGAGTTCAAAATAATTTTACTTAAATTTAAACTTTTATTTATGGTTTTGAAAGGGCTGTTAACGAAACTTTCATCTAAATTCCTTTTAGTGCCTTTTAAGTGCATGTTGCGTATACTTTTTTTGTTTATGACCCGATTGATATGAAATACACACTAATGTTACGGAAATTCATTCAACAATATATCTGTAAACACATCATTCAAAGAAGGGAAACGAATTTGAAAATGAAATATTAAGTGAAGGTTAATTATTGTACGCTTGAGATAAAAACTTTCGAATCCATTTTATTAGTAAAGATTACAAATACAAAATTATAAGTAAAATACTCTGCACAAAAATATTCTGTACATCAATTCTCGACACTCAATTTTCAAAAAGTTTCAAAGAAAATTGATATTTAAAGGATGAATTTTGGAAAATGCTAAAACACGTATTCTTTTATTTTGGTTACAAAATATTTATACCATATTTCAAAAAAATCTATTGAAAAAAAAACAAGTTTTCCATACAAATTTTCATCCCTCAATTCACACCCTTAAACGATGATTTTTAAAATTTTCTATAGCCTAAATGTTAGCGAGGATCAATATATATAAAACAAAAAAGTTTCATCAAAATCCGTCCAGTAGTTTTTGCGTGAAAAGCTAACAACAGACAGACAAAAATTTCAAAACTTATATTTTTAGCTTCTGTTACTTATAAAAAGACCCCTAGAAGTATTTTTTTTTAATTTATATGCAATGTACAGAATTGACCCTGCTTACAGTTTTATTATATGTATAGATGTCTGTCATAGCATTTGAAGCCACCCTACCTACTTGTATGAGTTCAAACCAGTTTCATTATATATAAAATCACCCAATTTGTGTTTAAATAAATAAATTAACAAACCGTTTGGTTTAGAAAGTATAAGAAAATAAATAAATAATAAGTAACTATAGTGATATATCGATTGGAGATGTTGGCGGGACCTGAAAAACATATTGTGCCCTTGATTCATTTTAATTTTCTTGATGTATTTTTGAATCATATCGGATAAAGTTGATAGATTTGGTTCGATATAGGTTAATGATACAAGTGTTGTGAAATAAAATAATAGTGCAAAATCACCCATATATAAAATCACCTTCCGACTTTTCCCATCCATGAATTTTAAACTAAGTTACTTTTTTATCGGAGCTACCCTGGGAGTAGATGGTACGTTGATTTAATTATAATAAAACGAATGAAAAGCAGTGTTTTATGGCACTCCTTATTTTTTCTTTATGTGTTCAAAACGCCAGTTTGTGAAAACTTATTTCATACCTACATGGCCGCAACCCTTTTTGCGTCCCACTGCTGGGCACGGGTCTCTCCCCATTATTGGGAAGGCCTGGAGCTTACTCCACCACGCTGCTCCAATGCGGGTTGGTGGAGATGCGGGTTAGTGACCAACCAAGGTTTAACGACTGTTATCTATCGACAACAACCGGGACCGACGGCTTAACGTGCCCTCCGAAGCACGGAAACGCGCATGTTTTTTTTTTGCCACTAGCGGTCACCCATCTCACACCCGACCGCGCCCGTTTGGCTTAGTTGCATAGATCGTTTGCGTTCTACGCTAACCGCCGGGCCATGCGCGCTTCCATTCATTTCATACCTATATACTCACTCGTATATCTAAAAATAATATTTCTATTTATGATAGTTATTTTTCATGCTCTATAAGATTCGGAAGCTTTATCTACTAATGATGAACGTATTAACGAAGACTATCCTTAATTTAAATACTCGTACCTGTCAATAATAAAAGACATAACATATGTTTACTTGCAAGAATTCACATTAAAATATAGCTAAAAATATCAAATTGACGCTCCAAAGTTATAGTTTAGAGAGTTGGAATAGTTTTGACAAACTTAGTGCTCTATTTTAATTTGAAAATAAATAAAAAGTACAAATACAATAAATACACTCATGCCCGTTTTCACTAACGACGAACAAGGGAACGCCTTACTAAGTAAATCCTAATTTAGGGCAACGCTTAACATAATGTTCCGTTTCACCAATCGATGTATAATAGGTTGGTCCTATCTTATGAGTAGCCTAGTATTTTGACAGTTTTCCATAGTTTTTTTCGTCAATCTATTATCAATTTGAGCGACTGTCACATGTATCAGTTTAGGGACACGTAAGCACTACATCATCCCAAATGGAAGTAGTAAAGTTTAGGTTATGTCTAACGTCGTTAGTCGTGACTTAAAGGTTAGTGAAACGTGTTTTTCCTCTAGGCAACTCCTAAATATTTAGGCATTTGATTTAGGCGTATCCTCTGGTTAATGAAAACGGGTGTTAATTCTATATTCTGATAAAACACCTGCTTCTGATAAAAAACCTGCGCTATATGGTTATACTGGGTTAATTTATTGGTCCTGAAAGATAAGTGAAGCCGAATTTAGTCCAAATAACTATGTAATTTAGTCCATAACACGTGATAATATACTGGCTGTAGGTTTGGCGTTGTTATAAGGCTTGTAATTTAAAAATACTACATAATTTGTATGCGTTGCTTACTAGCACTACGCCTCTAATCGTAGCACGATTAGAGGCGTAGTGCTAGCTAGACGTAGCATGCGTAGCTCTTTTCCTAGTCATGTTTCCTAGCGCATAGTGAATGTTCGTTATTATGAGGTAACATTTTTTAAAAGCTTTTATTTAAATTGCAATGTTTGTATGTTTGTTTGGGTGAAATCTTGCTACTCAATTTTTAAGCAGATGTCTTCAACCAATTGAGCTGAAATTTTGTGTACGCGTTTGGATGGCAATACACTATAAGCTGTGTAACGTCATTCTGAAGCCAATATGGCAGACCATCCAAGATGGCGACATTGTTATTTTTAATGCATTTCTACAATATGGGTATCAAATGAAAGCGCTTGTTGAGAGTAACTCGAAAAATTATGTGACGGCATTCTGAATCTAATATGGCGGATTATCCAACATGCCGGAATAGCTGTTCTGTTATAAATAGAAAATCTTGCTGGAAGCGCTAGAATGCTGTTTCTATGTATTCTACTCCTGTCTACTTTAAAGTCCTTAACCTGTTAAGCACAGCAAGTAACGGCCACCTGTTGTACAATAACTCTCAGTTAGCCTCATAACAGCTACTATTCCACAGAATCCAACTGGATATAATTTGAAATTAACGTTTTAAATTAACTCTGTTTTAACTGAATAGTATCTTATTTGTTATTTAATCTTTTTTACATTGATATTCGTTAAGATGATGTAACTTACTTTTATATTAAACCACAAAACAAAAATGATACAAATTATATTAATATATATATATATAAATTACGTGTCACGTTGTTTGTCCGCGATGGACTCCTAAACTACTAAACCGATTTTAATAAAATTTGCATACGGTGTGCAGCTTGATCCAAATTGAAAGATAGGATAGCTTATATCTTAATTCATAGTCGGAATGGGTCTAAGCAAGGACAACGTCTGCCGGGTTCGCTAGTTATTATATGTGTTTCCTTGTATGTTGGATAATTTTTTCCAATTACATTTCATTTCATTTCAATTCACGGTTTAATACACTCCGTGATATCAATGCATACAACTGATGATAAAAAATTGTTTTTTTTTTTCAATATGAAGCTCGAAAGTAATTATATAGTTGTACATACTTTAACCTAATAACGTTTACCAACTAACGCAGACTGAGCGGTTTACGAGAGCACTAAAGTTCAATTAATATTCAAATGAAATATTCAAACCTTGAATCAGATTAATTTGTAACTTTATAGAGTTCATAAAACACCCATAGGTAATGAAGCTAATATTTTCATGAGCTTCATATTTTAAAAACCTTTAATTTTTCATGACTTATTAGAATTTTAAAATTTAATAACTACTGTTTAAATATTTTTAATTAAAGCCATATTTCATTATTTTGTGATTACAACGTTAACCTTCAGCTCTATACTAACTCAAATATTTAAATTTCTGCCCCGCTAGGAATCGAACCTGGACCCACAATATGCTGTCTATTGGGTATTTTATTGAATGTATGCATTAAAACTTTAGATTTGAATCTAAATATAGCGTAAAAAATCTAAAATTATGCTATTTATAAGCCCTCATTATTATCTAAGTAATTCAGTATCGTTTGAATCGCATGAATAAGTAATGAAGTAAAGTAGAACGCCAAGGACCTACCCTAAACCTATTAAAGTCATTATCCACTGTTGTAAGCATTTATAATATATATATATATATATATATAATATAACTAAATTATATTAAATAAATAAGCTTTTGGACTTCCACGCTGGAGGTCTGGATCTGTGGGTAAAAATCAGATGGTCACTCGACGACAACTTGTTATGCACTAGGTTTTGCCAGCGAGGGTTTTTTAATTACCTATATATTGCTGGCAAGGTTGTGTTAAGCAGTCGCTGCAGGACATGGATATTCTCACGCAACCTCAAAGAAGCCTGAGTGTCATCGTCGTCTTGACTATGCAATCGTGCTGTAAGTTACGGCACGATTGCGTGATTACGTGCTGTAAGTTGCATTACGGTAGAAATTGGTTCAGTGGTCCACCACTGCTTTACCTCTAAATTAGCGGATCATTATTATCTCTGACATGCACTGTAGTAACAAAGATGAATCTGCGAGACGAAGCTTTTAAGGAAGAGGACGGTCACGAAACAAAGAAAGGAGGACTAGATTCCACTTGTAAAGACATACTACTTAAGAAGCTTTAATTACGTTACAGGTATATTAACAAACTGTATTATGAACTTCAAATGGGCTCTGAATGTTCCATCTCTGTCTGTGAAGTGGCGATAATGCTCCATCAATGTCTCAGTGAACGACTCTGTAATAAGTAGCCGTTTGTCATTTAGTCGTCTAGAAGATCGATGCGTCGGTTGCATTAACGGCATTTTAGCTGCCATTAACTTTTCTCATAATCATTGTTTTAGAAAAAATGTTGTAACGTTATTTTATAAATTTGTAGTTAAGTTTGCCCCTTACTGGAAAGCATCTTTAGCTTTATTTAATTATTTTCATATTTAATTATAATAACAACGTTTAACATTTCACACTCATAGTACCACAGTAGGGTATATATACCCTGTGTCGTGGACATGAGACATGGACACATTACATGGGACATGGACACATACAAAGACAGAAGCAAAATTGTTTTATTAAATTACTTTTTTAACTGACTTTAATAAAAAAAGGAGGAGGTTATCAATTCGACTGTATTTTTTATGTTTGTTACGTCAGAACTTTCGACTGTTTGAACAGATTTCATGATTCCTGTTTATTTATTACTTGTTTTGTTTTATATGTACATATTGATGAGTAGAAAATGTAAGTTGTAGAGTTTTGATCGGATGTTCTTATCGGATGTCTACGTCATACAAAGAGCACATCCTTAAAGCTTCGTTTCTCTACGACCAGACATTCAGGACAAACCCATTTACTCGTATATGTATAGATAACAACCGACGGCCCTTCGAGGCACGGAAACGCGCATGATAATTTTTTTGCTAGAAAGTGCATATCTAATTTAGTAATATATGTAAATCGATCATCATTGCACAATCTAAGATTATATTCTAAGCCATCACTTTATAAAGAAACATTTACATAATTGATAATATTCTTTACTCTTTTATATCCACATAGTAGTTGTACAGTGGCTACGTCTATGAAGAATTCGCGTGGGAGCCGCCCCTGTTTCCAAACAAAACGTATCTCTTGTTACAGAAACCGACATTCTATACCCTCGGTTTTCTGATTTTTTCGGAAATACACTGTAACATAATCACTACTTGATAGGAAGAATTTTCCGGTGTTAAAATGTCATTTATTGCTCTGGATCTTGATCTTGGATATCTATTCTTTTATGCTTTATAAACGATGTTAGATATGTACCTCTTTTTCTGCTTTTGTGAATTGTCGTAAGTAATTATTAAATATAGGTATTCAGTAAACAACTCACATCACCCTTTTATTTAAATAAACAAATGATACGGACGGGATGTCTGTAGCATTGACAATCTCAATTTTTTTTTTCATTTAGGAATAAAGTTAGAAACTACATTTTACTTTCCTTCAGTTCTGACGTTTTACAATATCCATGTTATTATTGTTCATATTTGATATCAGTACATCTTGCATATTATTTTATTTATTTTTTTACTTCATATAAATCTCCTATCACTATTAATTTGTGAAGATTTAGAAGTTTCAAATGTATCATACTGCATTAAAGTAAAGAAGATTTTTTTAAATTTAATAAGTTTCCATAAGCAAGTATTATCGTTATAAAACTTCTCCCAAACTAATTATACAGTTAAATAAGTATTACAAAACTAATAGGTACAGACTTTCACAACTTCGTCTTATGTTAAGAAGCTCTTTACGTTCAAATGTAATATTATCGTCTACTAAGCACTACTTAGTACTTTTAATTAATAATACAAGTGGTTTCGTAGTTTGAGCTATTAAAGTTAATCTTACACAAGCCGTCTTGGCGGCGCACTATGGAACGAATTGATGCGCGTCGGTTCAAAAATATGTGATATAAACGATAATTTTTTTGGATATCATATTCAATATATATACTTCAAAATAATAATAGTAACATGATGTATCAGTCTTTTTATGAAAATAAATAAAGAAAATCAAAAATCAAATTAGAGTATTGGCGATCCATTTTGTTTTACATTTTCAATTATTTCAATTATATTCATTGTTCATAATTGCAATGAAACTGTTGAATGAAAATTCAGTTAAATTAAATATTGTAAAAGCTTCTTAATCCGGAAATGTATTAAATGTAAATAAGTACATGAAAAATGTCTTCATTTATCGCTGGCCTAAAATACTTTCTTGAATGTGTAAGTTTTATGTTTTTTGTAACAAATTAACATGCTCTTATGTAAACATAATAAGATTATTCCTTTATAGTTTTTTCGCCTCTATTCAAGCTTTGTGTATTGGTGAAAAGAGAAACTCTTTCCTACATTCTAACGTGCTCTCGTTCAAATCCATATTCTTGATAAAACTGCATTTTTTGCCATTACTGGTTCATATAATAAGCCAAAAATCATGTTGAAAAACAATCTCTAAATACTTTCCAAAACCACAGTTTTATTTCTCAAAAATATAAACTATAACTTATTTCAAATACTTTGTGACATTATTTCGAACTTCCACTTCGAATTTAAGATTTATACGTAAACTAGTGGTCCCGCCCAGCTCCGCCCGTGTCAGACGTTGTTCAAAGACGATTTGTTTTTTATTATCTTAAAGAGACTTCATGTTACTATCAAACAAAAATATAAAACAAATAATGACATACGAACTGTCCTGTTATTCTGAATGTGTCAAAGTTTAGAACGGCACGGCACGAAATACAAACGTTTGACAGATAGGAACAATTTATATGGGAAAAACTACTTATAAATAAAAAAAAATTAAAAAACATTTCCAGTGGCCCAAATTGTGAATCTAAACCATCCTCGAATCCATTTGAATACACACAAAAAAATTCATTAAAATCTGTCCAGCCGTTAAGGAGGAGTTCAGTGACATACACACTCACAGAAGAATTATATATATTAAGATAATGCAAAAACTGGATATTTCCTGTATTATCAAGTCCTTTCCGTATCTGTTTATGCATTTACAATAATATTGTAATCATACTTTGCAAAATACATTTTTGAGACGCATTGGTCGGTTTGGTCCCATAGTGCGGCTCGGCGGTTTTAAGTCTTTACACGCCTCGGATACCCGAATGAGAAAAGTTTAAGATACAAAGGGTCTTAGAGTTTCCGTAGTTGAAAAGCGACACCTCAAAATATCCTTTCACTATAAAGTGCATATATGTATTTGCTGACTTGCCATTTATTTTAATGGCTTCTTCGTAAATATAAAAACTATCGTATCAAATCTTAAATCCTATGCAAATAAATAAATTCATTCATTCATTCATTCATACGGTATCATATCTTGTGTAGTACATTTGACACCACAAATTAGCTAACCTAACCTAAATATTAAATTAACCTAACTAGGATCTTAAATTATACAAAACTATACCCAGATAAATAAAGATTAAATAAATAACGTTTCACACTCATATCCAACAGGGAATCCAACCCGGGACACTCCGATCGACAATCCGGTATGATAACCGTTGCGCCACACGGGGAGTATAAATATGTATCTATCTAAAATGTTAAAAAAGTCGTAAATGATTTCAATAAGTTTAACGGAATTTGTTTTCTAGAAATTGTAAATTGATTTGACAGAAAAATCAAAATAGCTAACCTCGCTACTAAAACAGCCTCACCAGGATTTTAAATTAAGTATAACACATCCTCTTGACACCCTTTTTTGGTGTCGGGGTGGACCCGGCATCTCTCCCAAGAGGATACCGGCTTATGTGGGATTTGTACAGCACTAAAACTCCCTCGGTGCCCTGCCTCTGCGCTTGGGGAGGAATCCGGGATCTCTCCAGTGGAACGCACCAGTGTCCTCCACGCGCAGAGTCCTAGAACGGGCCCAACCTCGGGAGAGCAGATGTACTCTCCTGGACCTTCTGATGTTTACGGCGACATGCGGCCACGCATACACCGCCGTTCTTCCCGGGTCGCTGGCTGAACGGATCGAGTTCCCACTCTAACCGCTCACAACTCCGGAAGACCTTTTTAGTTGCCTCTTACGATCAAGCATATATATATATATATATATATATATTAATAGAGCTGGTATATACTCATGACACCTAGCGAAATTACATTAGGTTTTGAGAAATTTAATAGACATCATTTTTTTCTGACATTTATTGGCAGTGCAAAAGCTGTTTTTCTTTCCGTCTGTTGTTGGACGGTAACTATGAAATGTATGTATTTTATTTAATCTCAGTGCATTTTCCCTTAATAATTTTGTTGTTTTCTGTCCTCTTAATTATTATATTGATTGATATTGATAATTCACATTTTATTTAAAAAAAACTAATAAAATCGCACGTATCTTTCAATCTCTGTCTTTTCACGCTTCGTAGGACTAAATGAAAAAAGTTTACAATGCAAACGGTTTCCGTGGAAGTTAAAAGCGAAACATGTTTCAACTTTTGGGTTTTATTCGACCACAGATCGCGTGCGGGGCTAAAGAGTAACATAACCGTACGAGGAATCGATACAATCTCCTCAACCTCTAAACGAGCAATTCTTATATATATATACCTAAATAAATTTATTGAATCTCGGAAACGGCTCCAACGATTATAATGAAATTTAGAACACTGGTTTCGGGGATGATAAATCGATCCAGCTAGGTTTTATTTTTAGAAATTTTAAATTATAAAAATATTTACAGCGATAATCAACTTAAATATAAAGTGTAAAATACGACTCTTCCTGATATCTATTGGAGAGTATTAATAATATTGTGGCGTTGAACGCCATCCACCAATCCGACATCTAAAGAAATGACAATGTCGATTTGAAAGAGCTCTATAAAAATTTCGTTCATTGAATTAAAGCTTCCTTGGCCGAATGGTTACGTGAGCTGGCCTGCGGAACTAGAGACCCGGTTCAAACCTCAATCAAAACCATATTGCGTTTATTTTTTATTTTTTGTGAAAATATTTTTAATTGGGAGCTATTTCAGATGGCGTTGTTAAGTAACACAAGCAAATTACTGTTTCGTTTGAAATTAAACCAAGAAAATAAAATATTTTTATCCGAGCAACGCTCGGTCGTCCAGGTACTCGACGTTTAAACATTGACGAAAGTTCATTATCTGTAGCAGAGCCTCTGCTTACTGAAATTGTAAAATAGAAATCAAAATCCACCCGGAATTGGAGTAGACAGGGAGGAAATAATACACAATCACCCTAGTGACCTGCATTACAGATTAAATTATTTAATTATTAAAATGAAAAGTTTTAACATGGCTCAATATCCCGCGGCTAGTCGCAATTTGTATTGCTATATTAATTTTCTTTATATCTTAATTTTAGAAAAAAAATTATAACGCCTTGCAGGAAGAATTTTATAACAAGCCTGTATGTTAAAGGCTATTTAATTCGAATGAAGCTTGCGTGGCCCGGTAGTTATAGTAGAATGCAAGCGATTTACGTTGCAAAACCCGTTGGTTTTAGCGGTCGGGTGTGAGATGGGTGACCGCTAGTGGCAAACATTTTCATGCGCGTTTCCGTGCTTCGGAAGACACGTTAAGATGTTGGTCCCTGTTGTTATCGATAGATAACAGTCGTTCAACCTTGTCAGAGGACTTATGGGCAGCTTGAAAACTACCGACAATGCGTTGGCCACTAACCCGTATTTCCAACCCGCATTGTAGCATCGTAGTGAAGTAAGCTCCAGCCATCCCCTATAATGAAGAGTTTAAGGATTTCCGTAAGTATGAAGAGCGAAACATTAAATAACTTTTCACATTTATTCGGCCACATATTGTGTGCAAGAGTTCCATATATAGTCGTTTGATTTCCGGAATCGATACAATCGATAGCTAAACATCGATGAAAGTTCATTATATCCAGCGGAGTTACAAAAGTTATTAAACTTACAAAATATTTGATAAAGTTTATTATAGATGTAGAAATGTAAGAGTCAATCGAATCATGTTAATTTCCTTCAGGAAATAATAATAGTTAATTAGGACGCGGAGCACGTCGGCTTGTTGACTTGCGACAGCGCCATTAAGCTGGCGCCAAGGGAGCCTTCTTCACCTCTTTTCCACCCATCAATCTTATCTTATTATCTATAATTCAGGTGACCCGCATCTGCAAAGATTTTTCGTGGAGATGGAACTTATTTAATCTATTCCACCACAGACTGTGCGGTAAAGAGTTGTAAACAAAGCCGTTTAATTTCTGGAATCCGTTGTTGCACATCGATAAAAGTTAATTATGCCCAGCAAAGCTACAAAGTTTGTTAAGCTTACAAAATAGTAATAAATTTGACTCGACCAGTAAAGTTAAATATAGATGTTGAAGTTAATTGGGATGCGGAGCATGTCGGCCTGTTGACTCGCGACAGCGCCATTAGGCTGGCGCTAAGGGAGCCTACTTCATTCCCATCGCAACACATTATGTTAAAAAATAAGAAAACTAATAAGACGAAACGCTTAGTTGACTATGCACTATGTCTATTACGAGTAGTATAGGAAAGTAGAAGTTATCTTTGTTGTTTTGGTACCAAATTAAAACTAGAGGGTCGCCAGCGAAACATTCGCGTTTATTATATAGGAATTTAAATACCTATGACCTACGACTACGGATTATGACACCCCAACTTTGACATTGGCAGAATGGTCAAAATACCGAGACGCCATACGAAAGAAAAAAATGCAATGAAAGACGCCTCTTTTTTTCTCAATTATGGCATCGCAAACCAGTTTGTTGACACTGGAAAAGTAATAAGTGATGAAAAAAGTAAGTGAAGAAGACTCAAAACCCAAAAAGACGTTATTACCAATAACCGTTTTAATATAAAAGCGATTAATTCATATTAGAACATAGATCATGGCAACTAGTTTTATAGAAAAGTGACTTATTTGTAGTTATGTCTTGACGTACAAAACAGTTTAATGTGTAATAAAGTACCGTAAGCATGAATAAGTCGTGAATATTATGTCAATATTCGGAAGAGTATCGACATAAAACCTATTAGGTCATATTGATTACAAAAATGAAAATTTATTTCTTACCCGTTTTCGGAATGAAAACAACTCAAGCTGCTAAGCACTATTGGTTACTTTTCTTGCATTCGGTTAAAGTAATGTGATAGAATACGATGTGTAGAGTCGTTCGGTGATATTAGCTCAATTTTAAGTTTTTTTGAGTTAAGCCGGTTTTATTCTAAAGACGCGAAATATTCATGTTTATCACACAAATATTTGCCCTGGGTGGGAATCGAACCCACGAACTGACGCTTCGCAGTCGGCTCATCACCCAATATGCCACGGAGACTGTCAAATGTATTATGTAAAGAAGATCGTATAATGTCTATACTAAAGATACGTAGTAACACATACTTGCATTTTTCGACGACGGAGCACTGCTTCTATGAACAAATCTGTGATATTCTAAAAAAAATATCCAAAAACATTAATATTTACAACTATCACGTACGGAAAGCATTCGACCGGAAATATTGGGTACGAGAACAATAATTTCCATAATAAATTTGAATCGAATTGAATATTCCTATTGCATTTCGAGTTAGACTAAATTTAATTGCTTTCACAACTAGTTACTCTCCGTAAGCGATAATAAGTATCAGTGACAAATTATTTAATATTACAAATGTAATAAATATTTGTGGAATTTTGAGTTATAATGTGTTTGAATTTTAAAATAGGGTCAATAAAATTCATGGCTGCAACTTTTTCTTTCTTTGCTTTGTAGTGAATAGGCCTCCAACAAAGTTTGCGAAGATCTGGAGAAAGTTGTTACGATTGTTTTAAACCTCATCGCCAAAGAGTAATTGTATTGTCGAATGTAACGGCCAAGCCACACTCGCTTATTTTAGCATCGGCGATCGGCGAATAAGTCCATTTATCGACTTAGAAACCAAAGATGCACCGTGCACGTATGAAAACCCTAAAACGCGCGATTTCTGTACCGCTTTCGAGTTTAGGTCACGATCATAGATTATCAGTATTTTATGGACGTGGCAAACGCAATCACGCATTTGGGATGGTGATCTCTAGCGATTAAATCGCCGATCGCTGATGCTAAATGTAGCTAGTGTGGCTTGGACGTCATAAATATGTCAAATGTACTCAAGCGGAGTATCAAAATGACGTTAAAATTACAGAAACAGCTGTTCATTCCATGCAACTGATTTAATTGACCAAATACGATACATTTGATTCATCGGTTTACCCGAATTAATTTTGCAGTTGCTTGGGTGGCGGCCGCCTTGTTCTATCTTCATCTTCAAAGCTTTCCCGTCCTCTTTTTAATTTGGCAAATCAATTAAAATCTGTTGCTTATAATCAAATAGACTCAACAAAAGTATTACTTATAACTAAACGTCCAAACATTCTTGGTGCTTTAAACAATTTTTATAATCACTTTAAATCGTAGCGCAAAAATCACAACTGAGTTCTATTGTTGGAAGCAAATTCTCGTTAAGTTGTCATAAAAATAAGCATTTATAAGAAAGTAACAAATTAGTTAACCTTGTATTCTTGCCTGTGTCAAATTACTGAGTAAAGATTATTTTGACAATTACGTTTAGCCACTCATAATAATAAAATTGTTCTACTAAACGTTACATTGTCAAACTGCACATCGTGTACCTACTTGGTATTCTTAGTTATCTTCTTGCGAACACATTAATGCTTATATTTCAATTGGAATTACCAAGTACGATTTAACAATGGCAGCGTAAGATGAGCTTACTTTTACTCGTAAGTATTTTTGTTTTATATTAATGTAGCAAGAAAAAAATAAAAATTATCCCATACCCGTAATAACGCACCTACTTAAATAGGATGTTCGAAATTACTAAATATGTGAGGACAAAGTTGTAGGAGAGAACTAGTTACATTATAAGCTTCCTCGAGGGACGCAAATATATCATGTGGTATTAGTGTTAGAGAAATAGTAGCTAGGTGACATCGTAGAGTTACGAGCTGTCAAACTAGCAAACTGACATAGGGTTTGACGGCGCAAAGCTGACTTAATTTTGAACGTTTCTTATATTGGCTTCAGCAGTGGTTGCAAAACTTTTTAGATGAAAAAATATAATATATTCGGAAAGACTGTTTCTCATTCGAAATTCTGTTTCACATTTCTAATTCTTTTGTTTTATAAGGAATTATCACTAATTCAAGAATGTCCACCTACCCTGAATATTCTTGAAACGAACCTTTTAATACGAGAGCTTGAAACAAGTAAAAAAATTAAAAGAAAAAAATCTTTTAGAAAACAAATTAAACTTTTTAGTTCTTTTTTAATAAAAGCTTGTTTTGAAAAAACTTTTTTATTTTTATTTTTGGCTCTTTAGTATTTTTGATGCTAGTTTGACTACGGGGTTGTATCGCTTAATTAACGAGTTCCTATAGCCAACCAGCTCCATCATCAGACCCTGGTTAGTCTGGTTACCATCCACCAAAGTACTCGTTAAGACGAATCATACGAGCCCAAACTCAATGGGGTTGTGTCTTTTAATTACCGAGTTCCTATGGCCATCTTGAAGCTACATCATCAGACCCTGGTTACCATCTACCACCAAAGTACTCGTCAAGATGGATCAAACGAGTCCAAACTCGATGGGGTTGCGTCGATTTATTACGGAGTTCCTATAGCCACCTTCCAACTCCATCACCAGACCCTGGTTACCATCTAGTATCAAAATACTCGTCAAGACAAATTAAATGAGCCCAAACTCGACGGGGTTGCGTCGTTTAATTACGGAGTTCCTATAGCCACCTTCCAGCTTTATCATCAGATCAGCTCTATGTCATAATAATATTGCATTGTCATGCGATTTATACATTCATGCAAAAATTTAGGTCAATCGGAAACCGGGAAGTGAATCAAATTTAACTTGCAAGATTTGATTACAGACAGACAACTGGACAGGTGAAACTTAATAAAAGCTTGTAAATAAAATGAAAAGGTTTTCGAATTTTGAAGTGACTATGAGCGATACGGGAAATGTACGAACAATTTATAATTTACTAGCGAATCCGGCAGACGTTGCCCTGCCTTAAAGTATAAGAAGTTAAATAATATTGCGACTATAAAGATTAAGCTATCCTATCTTTCAAGCTGGATCAAACTGCACCCGGTTTGTAAATTTTATTAAAATCGGTTCAGTAGTTTAGGAGTCCATCGTGGACAAACAACGTGACACGTAATTTATATATATTAAGAAGATTTTTGCTTCGGAGGGCACGTTAAGCTGTCGGTCCCGGTTGTTGTCGATAGATAACAGTCGTTAAACCTTGTCGGAGGTCTTATGGGCGGTTTGAAAACATCCGGCAGCGGGTTGGCCACTAACCTGCATCTTCACCAACCCGCATTGGAGCAGCGTGGTAGAGTAAACTCCAGGCCTCCCCAATAAGGGGGAGAGACATGTGGCCACGCACACATCGCCGCCCTTCCCGGGGCTGCTGGTTGGATGGATCGAGCTCCCACTCACACCGTCCACAACCCCGGAAGCCCCCTTTTAGTCGCCTCTTACGATCAGGCAGGGGATACCGTAGCTCTATTCTTAACCTTTAAAAGACCAGCGACAGTATATACTGTCGTCATAAAAATTACCCCAACGACCAGTGACAGCATATGCTGTCGTCTCGACCTCGCGCTGTTTTCGGCTCTATAGTTTTAAAAATAAGTTTCTATTTAGTCTGGCGTATTTTTAAATTCATAGAGGAATAAATTCTCCGTTCATTCGGTCATTTAATATCTGTAGGTTGGTAGTGAAATAAAAAGAAATCTCTGTTGCAAAATCGACACTCCTTCAGTCGTCAAATTTGCTTGGTAATACTCAGTGACAGTTTGTGCTAGTGCCGGTTTTTTCCTGATTTATGTGGATTTTTCTACTGAAAACGTAAGTAAAGTGTTATAATTATTTCATTTATAGTGTTTTTAGTAATAACAAATATCCAGAAGTTTGATGCGCGTCATAATTTTTGGTAAAATAGGTTTTCAAAATGAAGTGGAATTGCGCGGCGCCACAACAATGGCGCTGTTTTGGTTTTAGCTCAATTATTACACAATTTAGTGGTTAAAAACCATTACTGTCATACATATGTAGAAAGGTTATTTTATAAGGAATCAGTTTCTGTATCTTTTGCTATATTTTATCATTGTTATACAAATGAATCAAGATCAATTCTGTGTGTGAATTTTGCGCATTGAAGTTATATTTTTTTCTGCTATTATTACGTTACAAAACCATGACAATCACTAATAGTATAAAGATAATTTATCAGGGAATCTATATTTTATTTATATTATTCGATTAGTAATTAGTTTTCTTTATAATTTGAATATAAAATCAAACGAATATAGACTTTACCGTGCATCCGTCGACGCCTTATGGAGTACGCAATAAGGTTAATTTTACAATAAGTAATGCGCACTGACAAACTCTGTTGCTTGCGTGATTTGAAAAGTAATGAAAAAAAATTTCATTACTTTTCTTGGCATTTTTACGTCTATTTGTGTATGAAAAGTGTCAATGAAAATTATATTGCAGGAAAGGCAATTTCTTATTCTTTATGAGTGTGCCCCCTGATTTTAATTAGATTAATTATAAAATTCGTTAAATGAATTTTAACGTGACCTCGAATTTTTTTCCTATTTTTTCCGACTTTTCGTTTTTTATCTTCTACGAAGTATGTTTTTCTTTCAATGAACCTGAAAAAAATATACAACGTTTCGAGATACTTTACCTAAAGAATAAAGGAATAACTAAATGAATACGACTAATACTATCATTGCAATTAAATTTTCAATACACCGTCATGTGCGGCGCGCGAAAAAAACATTACGTAACTTCAACCTCAAATTTGTTAATTTTTTTGTATGAACACATACTTGTATTATACTTTATTAGAAAGGTCTTTTCATGTAGATTTTGAATATATAAATAATGTGCCACATTTTTTCTTTGATTATATGTTACATTCGTTTTATACCAAGCGGAACAACAATCTAAACATGCGGACTCTTTGTTTGGCTTTGAACGATGATTATAAAAACAAAACACACTGTAGAAGTACTAAATAGCTATAAGGTGTAAGCTTGTTTCATTCCCTTCCGAGAAATGTAACTGGAGTCGTTGTAAGTGTAAACATCTGGTCGCACGAACATAAATAACACTCGTAGTGCGTATCGCGGCAAAAAATCTCTAGACCCCTGGTCGAAATCGTTTTGGCGCGTAAGCGGCGCCTGGTCTAGCAAAGGTCCCGAAGCTACAGGGACTTCGGTACGCACCTCTGACAAAGAAATTTGTAATGTGCATATTTAACACTGCTACATGGTGATGGAAAATACGGTGGTTCTCTGGTCGAACCATGCAAGTACTTTCACGGATGAAATTTGCAAACAGTCTCAACAGGTTTTTTAAAACTTTCATCAAAATCAGCATTAAAATGATTGTACCGCAAAAAAATTACAACTCATATCAAAAATAAATAATTTAGTAACTTTTGTTAGAATACAACTCGAATGACATCGGAGTTGCGATATATGCCAGTAGAGAGATAAGGGATTTGCTTTGATATGTTCTCAAGTATAACTACTACGACTAGTCCCTGCCGGAATCAAGATATTATAATGCTTTTCGGATTGAACCATTGGATAGAATAAACAAGCAGAATCCCTATGTTTCAAAATAATGTAAGATGTAATACTCGTAGTTACTTTTATATAAAATGAAATATCTTCGTCCATATGTATGTAAAATAAATAATATAGAGACGAGTGCGCAGTTGCTCATAAATTATATTATAATTTTAATATAAGAGCAGCGATGGCTGAATGGTAAAAAACCGCGGTCTTCGACGCGACCGATCCCGGGTTCAAATCCTCGGCGCGCGCCTTTGTAATGTGCGCATTTATCGCTGTTCCACGGTGATGGAAAACATCGTAATATTTAATTGACTATAATGTTCTGCATCGTCGTGCATGCCTGAGAGAAATTCATAATTTCTCGAAAGCATGACGTCCACCAATCCGCACTTGGCCAGTGTGGTGGATTATGGCCTAAATCCCCTCACTTGTAAGAAGGAGATCTGTGCCCAGCAGTGGGATATAAAAAAGGTTGAAAAAAAACTTAATGTTAAAAAGTTATTTTTTTTCCTAAATCACGTATTGAATAATCATCAAGCCAGAGAAATACAAAGGGCTCTAAATGGGAGTAGTCCTTTATTCCAGGAATCATGTTATTATCACGCTTTTTCAATTAAACCATTGGATACGTATGTATGTATCAAAAAAATGTGGTCTAATAGTTACTTCTATAGTTATATTATAGAGCGGTTTCACACGACCGTATTTTTTTCCATGTTCGCGCGTCTTTTGTACATTTTTTGAAGCGCGTGTAGCGCGATATGTCTAGATTTGACATTATTTGATACAAAAAGTAGCGTACGCGAGAGCGCGTTTTCCGAAACGACCATATACGCGCGTATAAATACGCTGGTGTAAAACCGCACATAATCTTAATGTTAAAAAGTTAGATTTTTTTATAAAATCACGGATTAAATGGCAATCAAGCCAGTGAAATTCAAAAGAGTAATTAATAGTAGTATCGCTTCGCAGCAGATATTATCTAGTTATTATGCAAGTGCTTAAAATTAGTATAATCATATAATGTATCGCTATGCTAAAAAAATTACAACTCATCTAAAAAACAAACAACGATACCCATTTATAACAAAACTATGAGAAACGACAAATAATGCTTTTGGTTTCATGTCGGTTTCATGGTTTCATACTGTTTTAAGTTTTGTACCTATACATCATCCGAGAGACAGAAGGCCTAACACAATTTAAGTTGTTTTAAGGTCATTAATAATATAAATGACAGTTTCATGTATTTATATTATCAACTTAGTATATGAATGTAATATGCTATTCTTATATTATCATTAAGCAAGGCAAATAGGAGCTTGATAAGTAAATTACATGCCGTGGTAACAAAACAATTTTGTTGGGATATCAGAAATTGAAAGAAATGATGTGGTTATTCTGTAAGTAATAATACGTTCCACGTATGAAATTGCCGATCATTATCAAAAAAAGTGAAACAATTTTTTCTAGTAAAATTTTTATTTAATACATCGAAGTATTACCATTGTTATTGATACACTTCCGCCATTTTATAGGCAGATCATTAATTACTTTTGGAAAAAATCCTGGTAGGGAGAGTCTATGAACTGTTCGATGGCGGTTTTGCCTCACTTGATTTGAATTTTTTCCGTGCTAAAATTATCCAAATTTGAAAAAAGTGATAAAAGGTGAGACAAGATCTTTAGAGTATGGTGGGTTACGCAGAGGTTCCAGTCGCAGCTCCTCTAACTTGGCGACCTTCTGATGTGCAGTGTGTGGTCTAGCGTTATCCTGAAGGAGCAGTGGGCTCGAGCAATTCACCAGTCTCGATTGTTTAATGGCGAGCTTATCCATCATTGTTTGCAATGGTTGGCAGTACATCGTAATCGTTTGGCCTGATTTCCAGAGGCTGTTGTGGATAACACCAACACTGGTCCACCAAACACTAACCAGAATCTTCTTTTTGGTCAGTTTTCGCTTAGGGCAAAGTTTTGCTAGTTGTATGTGGCTAAGCCATTGTGATGATCGCTTCCGATTGTCGTATAGGATCAATTTTTCATCACAAGTCACGATACGGTGCAAAATCCTCTCATTATGTTGACTATTGAGCAAAGAAAAGCAGCAAGCGAGGCGTGTTTTTTTTTGTTTGCTTCAGACAATTTGTGTTGTGTCAAACTTCGACTTTTCTGATTTGGCGCAAATGGATAAGTATCTTTTTATCATTTACGCCGAAGGCTATTTCAGAAGGTGTTTGAGATGGAACTGTTTCCACTATCGCCTTCAATTCTTCGTTATTCACTTGAGTATCAAGTCATCCTCGAGGCTCATTGTGTAAGTCAAAATTTTCAGAAAGGAAACTTTGAAACCAAAATCGCACCTTCTCACTTCACTTTCACGTTAATTCTACGAGTCGTTTCTGCAGCACTGGAACTCGTATTCATAATACCGCGAATTTTCAATTTGTCCATAGTTGTTGCTATAGTAAAGTTGAGATCAAAGAAATGATGTGAAAACGAAGAGAATTTCACAACAATTTTTTTCTGGCTTTATTTTGAAATAAAATTGAATTTATAATTTCTAATCCAACACCAGATTATTTGATTTTAAAGTTGCCAGTATTGGCAATTTCATATGTAGGTCCTAATATTTCCTCTCAAATAACATAAAAAGGAAATTCCATATTATTGAGAGTTCCAAAATTACTTGAAGCATTCAAAAGGGATCGTATTACTAAGTCTCTATCTGTCATAAGAATGTAAGTTTTGAGTCAAAATGTGTTTTTTTTAATTTCTGCCTAACATTAACGATAGTATAATCTGTTGCGAAATTTTAATGCCTTAATCATCATTAAACGGTAGTTAACATTATGTTGATATTAGTACCTAGGGATTCACGGCTGTTGAGCCGGTTCTAACAACCCCGCGCCGCAGAGGTCCTTAAATGTTAAACCATACTTTGTGAATCATTTCACGCTATGTAATTATTTTAGAATATGCCAACATTTTACACTATTTGAACTGTTATTTTGTTTATAGATAAACATTTTGATTCGAAAGCTTGAAAGGAAAGTATTTATTTTGCTGAATATTTCTATTCGTTTTAAATTAAAATATTTAATATTTTCCTTCGAGTGATTCAATAAGAACATTTAATTTGGCAGAAAAAAACTAATATTTTATATCATACTAGCTGTGCCCGCGACGTCGTCCGCGTGTATAAAGACTTTTATAAAATGGATTGATTAAAAATTAAAGATTATTTATTTGCATTGAATAAGTAGTAGGTAGATTATTCTTACATTATAGTGAAATCACTTATAATACAATGTTCATATGTTCAGAAGAAACCTAATGTATTTTTTCTAAATCCTTCAAACCTAAAACAGTAAGGAATGCTTACTGTACTGATCTTACTATCCACTTTTCTCATGTTTCGCTTTTCTCGCGCAATCAGATTCTCTTTACAAATATGTACCTCGTTTAATAAAGTTAAGAGATACTGCTGTGCCCGTGGCTTCATCTATGTTAAAAATAGTATCTTTAGTAAATTGGGTGAATTTATACTGCAAAGAATGCATAGACTCTATATACATAGCTTTAACCTACTGCAGAAAAGAGGTGCACTATACAACTACTTGTAGTTGGGAGATAAAATTTCTAAACATACACGTGCTTAGGATTAAACAATCGGAAAAATAATTGTAAGGTCAATTAATAAACTATAGGTTTAAAACTTGCGGACAGCAGTTTGATCATAAGTCATAACTCATATAACATTGTGAAAACTAAAGCAGAAGGCAGGGTCTCTACACAGTGTGCTATCTGTATTTGGAAATAAAGAATATTTTTATAAAGAATCTTTAAAGAATCCTTAATATCTCCATCAATCAACGTGTGTGGATGAGCCCTCAGCCCGTACGCAATAAAGAGACGCAAAAAATGAGTTAAGTTATCATTGGTCCAATTAACAATGTTCAGCATCATACGTATACCTACCCAACGATGGGACAACCCGCGTGGCGCAATGTTTACCATGCCGGACTGCTAATCGAACTGTCCCGGGTTAGAATCCGGGCGAAGCAGAAATTTCAATGATGAGTTTAAACTGTTCTCGGTCTGGTTGGTTGTGTTTCTGTCTCTATGTGTGTTCATGGCACCCACGACACAGGGTATATCTACCCTAATGTGAGGCTATACGTGTGAAATGTTATTTTTTATTTTTTTACACTATATACTTACTTTTATTAGACTTAAGGCTTTTATTTGAAATTATCTCCATCGAATCACTTTGGAGAAGAAATGAATATTGCTCAATAACGCCATCTACCGTATAACATGTAAACTTTGTGGTTGATAAATCGAATGTCAAATTACCAAATAGGTAGATATTGAGATTAACAGTTGGTTCACTAAAAGTTTAACTATTCGTCACCTAGATGTCTGCAGTAGTCTCGTTTTGTTAAGGCTTTGTACATTCTGTATGAAGGTTTAGATTCCGTATCTTACAACCTTAATGCTGGATGCATTGAGTTGTAAGATTTGGATTTCGGTTCATCGGAGCTAGAGGCCTCCTCAATATTGGGAGAGCTCCATGCTCAGCAGTGGAATGCTAAAAAGGTTGCAGCTAAGAACATTTAATTTGGCAGAAAAAAACTAATATTTTATATTATATTATATTAAAAAAAGTTCCTTATTCGTACGATAGATTTGGCCGCAACCCTTTTACGTCCCACTGCTGGGCACGGGTCTCTCCCCATTATTGGGAAGGCCTGGAGCTTACTCCACCACGCTGCTACAATGCGGGTTGGTGGAGTGGAGGACGATAGATTATTGAAAGTAATTACTTTTATTATAAAACTTTTTAATAAATACCTACATACTTATTTTATGTAAAAGGTAATTTTCGTCTTTTTTTTTCTTTATAAACAGACTGAACCAAAAGGCAGACGGGCCGCATGGTGTTAAGCGATCTCCGTCACCTATGGACACGGCCAACCCCAGGGGAGCCACCCGAGCGTCACCGGCTTTGGAGGATAGCTTTTTTTACAGCTTTCTTCAAGAACCCCACGTTATAGTCCACTGTGAATGCCTCAGCTGGAAGCTTGTCCCATAACCTACACGTCCGTGGTAAAAAAGAACGTGCAAAGCGGACTGTGGAGGACAGCCACCAGTCCAGATGGTGCCGGTGGAACTTTAACCTTCGTCTGGTGGTATAATCATGGAATGGTAATGGAGGCATCAATTTGAAAAGTTCCTCGGAGCACTCACCAGACTAAAGTCGGTAGAAAACGCAGAGCGAGCCTATGTCTCTTCGCAAGCTAAGCGGTTCTAGCCTGTCAGTCAATCTTGGGTCGTTGACGATTCGAACTGCGCGCTTTGCAACTGAGTCAAATGGGTGTAGCTGGTATTTTGGTGCACATTTTTTTTATTTGAATGGAGTAGCAGACGAGCATGCAGGCCACGTGGTGTTAAGTGGTCGATGCAGCCCATGGACATCTACATACAACCTCAAGCAAGCATAGGTAAGTCTTGTCTCAGGTAGTATGCAGTTGCGCTGCTACTCTGGAGGCTGGTGGTCGCCTCACGTAAGTGTGGCCGGCAACTGCACCTTTCCACCGAAACACAACAGAATTGGTTCACGGCAGAAGTGGGTGCAGCGGTGGTACTTCCCCGGGCGAACCCTAATAGTTCTACCACCTACAACTAAAATTAATTTTAATTTAATTTAATGTAAAAGATAGTTTTAATTACTTTTATATAATATATAGTCGTCCATACCATGGACACACACATAGACATGAACACAGACACCCAGACCGAGACCAGAAAATGAAACTTATCATTTCAATCTCTGCTTCGCCGGAAATCGAACCCTGGATCCCCTTTCGCAGGCATGGTAACCGTTCTATGGGTCATACAATCAATCAATCGTCAATAGAAACTATACCTACTTCTATTCTCTCTCTCTCTCGTGCTGTTACAACTTTTCACATGTGAATTTCACAGATAATACACTGTCGCATACGTGTATATGTTTTCATCGACCTACACTAAGAGCCTACTTAAAATGAGTTATACTAATATCCAAACTGGTAAAGGTTATGTGGATTGAAGTACCAAGGGAATCAAGCTCGTTGAGTGGGTTCAAAGTGGCCTCGCGTCGCACAGAGGTCCTTAAATATTAAAACTATCCTATGCGATTACTTTTATTATGGCTAAGTAAGTAGTGACCGCTAAGAATCTCGAGTAAATTAGCGATATCGTATGAAATTTATTGAAAGTACCGGCTTTAAATCTACATAAATCGTTGATGAGGTTGCTGGAAAGCAACACGTTACTTCTGTTTTACTGTAAATATTTTTTTGTGGTGATTTAAAATAATTAATTCGTATTTTTTACAAAATAGCAATTGAATGAAAAGCATTTCGTTATATGTTAATTTAAATACATAAATATTATGTTTAATAAGTGTTATTCTGTCTAATTGTGTAACGGCTACTTTAGAAATACAATAAGGCCCAACTAAGTAGTGAATTTGCGATAAAGTCTGCGGTGTGAATTGCTTTTTTTTATTTGTATGGAGTTGTAGACGAGCACGTGGTGTTAAGTGGTCGCTGCAGCTCATGGACATCTACATACATCCTCAAGCAAGCATAGGTAAGTCTTGGCTGAGGTCGTATGCAGTTGCGCTGCTACTCCGGAGGCTGGTGGTCGCCTCATGTAAGTGTGGCCGGCAACTGCACCTTTCCACCGAAACACAATAGAATTGGTTCACGGCAGAAGTGGGTACAGCGATGGTACTTCCCCGGACGAACCTTAAGAGTTCTACCACCTACAAATCTTATGCTTATCTTAATCTTAATATATATAAATTACGTGTCACGTTGTTTGTCCGCGATGGACTCCTAAACTACTTAACCGATTTAATAAAATTTGCACACCGTGTGCAGTTTGATCCAACTTGAAGGATAGGATAGCTTACATCTCAATTTATTTATTTGACGACCCGCGTGGTGTAATAGTATCATGCCGGTCTGCTAATCGAAGGGTCTCAGGTTATCGAACCTCAAATTCGAACATTCAAATTCCTGCTTCGGCGGGAATTGTCCCGCTGAAGCAGAAATTTGAATGATGAGTTTAAATTTCTGTTCTCGGTCTGGGTGTTTGTGTTTCTGTCTCTGTGTGTGTCCATGGTACCCACGACACAGGGTATATCTACCCTATTGTGGGTGTGAAACGTTATTTATTTATAGTAGCAATATTACTTTATTTCTGATACATTAAGGCAGGACAATGTCTGCCGGGTTCGTTAGTAAGTATATATAAATTACGTGTTATGTTGTTAGTCCGCGATGGACTCCTAAACTACTTAACCGATTTTAATAGCATACGGCGTGCGGTTTGATTCAACTTGAAATATAGGATAGATTATTTCTTAATTTATAGTCGCAATAGGTCTAAGGCAGGACTACGTCTGCCGGGCTCGCTAGTAAATCATAAATAAGGCTACGTTAACGTTAAAGCAACGATTCAGTGGTATAAACACTTACACAACATAATATGTTATATTAAATTGTGAAAGTTCACATGTCTATTTTAATATTATTTATTGAAATAAATTCTCATAAATAATTTGATAATTTTTTATTTCTAATTATGTATAAAGTGCTTGTACATTACGTTGACATTTAAACCGTGGAATTCGCGGTCATTGAGTAGTTTCTGACTTGTCTCACGTTACAGAGAAAGGTTGATTTATATTGATCCAATAGCTGGATCCAGCGTCACTGGATTCCAGCGCTGGATTGGCATTGATACTGGTCCAGGGCGTTTACATACATTCTCTTACTTTGTTAGGGTGACAACGTCTTTGCACCAAAAATAAGGATTTCCCCCAATCTAAACAATCAGTACAGTACACAGTCTTACTTTTTTGAGGTAACAACACGTTTGCAGCAAAAAAAATTCGTGTGTTGAAAAGCGCAGGCAATAAAAATACTGCCAATATTATGGCAATTAAAATACTGTTCAAATAAGTGCCATACTCTTTGATGAGATTAGTGATAGGTAGGGTTCTGCATAAAAATATCAAAACATTCCTTGTTTTGTTTTGTCATTTTCGGTAAACTTGTATACCAGTCAAACATAAGTGTGGTCACTATACGATTACGCGGAGTGGGCTGGCCCATTGCGTTTACACGGATCCAGTGGGGTAGGGATGTCACTGAATGGAAACATAGTCTATTCGGATCCAGCGCTGAATACTGGACGCTATACTGGATTGAAACATGTTTTCAGTAGCTGAAATCCAGTGACGCTGGATCCTGCTAATGGATCAATATAACTCAGCCTTAAGTATTAAACCGTGCTATGCGCTTTATTTTCACGCCTAAATATGTAATTAACGCTAAGCATCGCGATGGAATTTGCGATATTGTCCCGAAGGAATTTCCGATATTTTACGATATTCATTAGAAGCGTGGTTTCCTCTGGCAGAATATTTAATTAATAGAAAATTTACATCACTTACAGTTATAGATACAGTATATTATAGTTAGAGATATGTATAAGTCGTATCAAGGCTATGTTGTCCACTTGCATAGCAGGTAAGGTTTCTTTTTCTTCTTTATTGTTATAGTTTCTTGGTATCACGAAGATATGTTGGCCAGTAGATATAATATCTCCACCAACTCGAGGTTAAAGCAGCATGGTGGCTTTGTTACACCAGGCCTCACAAATAGTTATGAAATACTAGCTTTGAAATAGTTCCGTCCAAGCTCCTCTAACCTAAATATTTAAATTGCGGTATATAATTCCTTACCGGCTAAGTAGTGAACGCTAAGTGTCGTCAGGAGACTTGCGATAATCCACGATCTAAAGACTACTTATTACGAACAACGGTATTTCGTTTTCATTACAAATAAATTATGTAAAATTAATAGAATCAGGCGTTACTTTGCGGACAATCCGCAATCAGAACGTATGATGGTGTATGATGGTGAGTCTATTGCATGGAAAAAGTATACACCATCATATGTTCTGATTGCGGATTGTTGCAAAGTAGTTTTTACCTAACTTTATAATAAATTATGTGTTAAGGTATTTGAAGGCAACGATCGAGTTGTATTCTGAATATTATTTTCAGCGTCGTATAAATGAAAATTAATATTATTTAGATTACTCTAGATAGTTAAATCGTTTAAAAAGGATTCTATAACTAAAGCTCAGTGTAACAGACTTATGTCGAAAAAGCTCTTTGCATTTGATTAAAACCGAAGAAACTTGATTTTCTAAACCCTGCGACTCACCGCCGCAAAGTTCCCTAAATACTTAAACTGTGATATTAATTTCTCTGTAATTATTGGTTTCTAAACGTCGCAAGGGAATTTGCGATATTTTACGATATTTATTAAAGGTTTCGGTGTTCAATCTCCGTAAATTGTTGGTTCCGAACGCTTACCAACAATTCATCAGTTTTACAGTATTTATTCCCTAGAGTAATATAAAATAGCCTGTTTATATCTTACAGATATTATTTTTGTTTAAATCTTAAAATCATTTTTAATATTATAAACGTGAATGTTTATTTTGTTTTTTGTTGATTTTTTGTACAGAGATAATAAGGGGACTGAAGAGTGACATACATAGGCTACTTTTAAAATTTCTATTGGAAAAAACCTGTATTCTATGCGGGACGAGCAGTGGGTGAAAAGTTTGAGTACAAGAAATTCTTACTAGGGAGGAGGGTAGTATATGTAGTGGCAGTTTGTTAATATGTTGAATCGACAAGCTTGATGCAGCCACCATTTTAGTACCCATCATAAGTGAAATGAAGAAAAGAATGACCTATGTAAGACGCTAATATGTTTTGGCAGCCATTTTGGATTTAAGACGATATTGAGCACATATTATTATAATTGCGTAGTCATCGAAAATAAAAGTGAATACAATATTTCAACTCAATCGGTTGAAAATAATCTGATCCAAAATTGAATCGCAAGATTTCACTCGAAAAAACAGAAAATATATATAAGAAAAAAACTTTTTAAAATATCAGCTTTATAAATAAAAAGCTTGTAAAATATCAGTATTGTGTAAGTAACCACCAACAGAGACTTAATAGGTTGGATTATAATGTTCGAATAAAGTTCCTAAAGCGCTATTTAATCTGAACGGCGAGTGGTTGCTGGTTGTCACGTCGTTGAAATGGGTTTGACAGAAATTAACCCGAACCCAGTTCTAATTTAAAGTGAGTGTGCGAATGACTTAGCTTCTCGTAAATGGATCAAATTCGTGGGAAACGAATAAAAATTCTAATTAAATCGAGTCACACACGATTTAAATTGCTAGGTACCATTTTTCAATAAAAGTTTGAGAGGGTAAACTTTATTTCTGATTATAGTAAAATGCTCAAAAATTGTACAAAAAACCCAGTCCTAGCACTAAAAAAATGTATGTTTTAATAAATTTTTAAGTTTAATTACTATAAATTAATTTATACTTGAGGTACACGTTCCATCATATAGGAGTACATGGTCTTTGGATTTGCCGGCAAAAAAATTAAGCAGCTGGAGTCCCCCATAACTCTAAATGGTAAAGAAATAAACAGAGTTCATCAACTTAAATATTTGGGACATTTTCTTGCAGATGAATTCAAGGACAATATTGATATTGAAAGGGAATGAAGGGCATTAGCCGTCAGAGGAAATACGTTGGCTCGTAGATTTGCTCGCTGCTCTAAGGAAGTTAAGATCACGCTCTTCAAAGCACATTGTCAGAGCTTCTATACCTTTTTTTGTATCGGGAGAGAAACCTTCAAAAGGTACCCGGTACCTTGGGAGAGAATATGGGATTTGATCGCACTCAAACCCCCTCGGTGGCCTACCTCTATTCTAGTCTTTAGTCGCCTTTTACGATCAGGCAGGGGGACCGTAGCTCTATTCTTAATCCCGAAGCTACAGGGACTAGAGCTTCTATACCTATACCTATGGGTCAATTATAAATACCAAAAAGGCTATGGATGCCTTGTGTATTCAGTATAATAATATTTTTAGAATGGTATTGAGATTCCCATGGTTCTGTAGTGCATCAGAAATGTTTGCGTAGAACAGAACGGACGGTTTCGCCGCGATACTACGTAAAAAACAGCAGCTTTGATGGGAGCTACAAGAACAAGCCAAAATGCCATACTAGTTAAAACCTGTTACGGTAGACAGTACGGCTTTGTTCGTATGGTGGTTTTTATAAAAAAATATAATAATTAGTAATTTGTTTTTGGTGTTTGCCTAATTTTGTAATTATAATGTTTTACCAACACTAGCTTTTAAGTCTATATTTACTAACAATTATGGATCTATGTTATCAGATTAAATAAATAAATAAAATAAATAAGAGTGCTGGGACACTGTCAGGAGTGTAGATATAACAAACCCAAAGAGTATAAAGTAGAGAACACCTTAAGGAGTTTTTAATTCCCTTATCCATTCAATAAAATGTTGACTATGCTCAATATTTATTGACACCTAAATTATGTAAGTGACATTTCGTTCTGCTCCGATCCTGGTATTGTCCTTCAGAAATTAACGTGAGACGAATTCCAATATTAAAGTAAGAATGCGAACGATTTCGATTTCTAGACTTCATCAAATTCAATTTGTTGAATACTAATAAAATCCAAAACAATTTAGTAGAAGCTTTCATTCCTAGTTAAGAGTTAATAAAGTGAAACGAGTTTTTTAATTAAATTTCTTTGGAACGAAAACAGTTTTGATAGTTGGGCAAATTGTCGCACTTATTTTAATATCACAAACAGTGAAAATATACTCTCAATTTTGATAAAAATATTGTTTATATTTGCGTAGATTTTTCCATAATAATTGACCTAGGATGGAAGATGGGTAACTGCTGCAGGCGAATATTTCAGGCGTTTCATTGCTTATGAGGGGCACGCTAATCCGTCGTGTTGGCGTTTAGCGGGTTGGCCACTAATACACATCTCCACTAATCCGCGTTGGAGCAGCGTGGTGAGGAAAGCTACCCTATCCCTACAAAATAATGGCGACACGTGCCTAGCAGTGGGACCTAAAAAAGGGTGTAACCGTAGACTTAAAATTCAAATGTGCAAGCTTTACTCGTACCTACTTTTATAATGTTCTTACTATGACTATTTAATACGTTTATTTATTATTATTTTTATATATAAATATGTAATGATTTTTTTCCAATATTTTTATATCCCACTGCTGGGCACAGGTCTCCTCTAAGAATTGAGAGGGATTTAGGCCACCACTCGGCCCTAGTGCGGATTGGTGGCCAGAATACCTTCGAGAAATTGTGAATTTCTCTCAGACAAGTGATGAAAAATCACCGTGGAGCAGAGATGAAATGCGCACATAACAAATTTCATTTTTCAGAGATTCGCGCCGAGGATTTGAACCCGGCATCTTCCGCGTCGGAGACCGCAGTGTTTATCACTCGGCCATCGCCGCTCGTTAAATATATAAAGCTTTTAAAGAAAAAAAAATATAATAACACAAACCGCAAGATAAAAAGAACAGGTATTATAAAGTAAATCTATCTCGACCTTTTCAGTGAGATCTTAAGTATTCTATCGACCAATGAAAGAACCCGAGATCTTGTCAAAGCCTCAGAAATATTAAAGAAAACGTACAATGTTTAAGCTCTTTACATTCATCTAGATTTGCGGAAAACGACGGATGTTATCGACGCCCGTTCATTTCTGTTTATTTTAGGCTGTATATTTTTGTCCGAATTCACCAAAAAGGAGGAAGTTTTTAATTTGATTATACACATTTTTGTGTAGGTATTGACTATTGTACCTCTTTTTATGAGGTTTATAATGATTTCTAAAGTTTTTATTTGAAAATTGATGCCAATTGTCTCGTTTTTCAGTCAAGTTCCACGTTTAGTCAAATCTTATAAGTTATTTTTATGATAAAATATCACTTTATGATTTTTATCATGTATCTTCGGACATAAATTTTTGTTTCTATTTTCGACGATTTCGACGATTCTTCCGCAAATAAATTTTGTATAGCTTCAAAGTGATCTCATTAAATGGTGAGGATCTTTGAAGTTATGAACAAAACTGCTCTCAAGGATACATTAACACTACCAGAGGTGGATTTAGAAATTTTCCGCCAGTAGGCTGTTACATTTTTGCACGATTTCCTGCCCCCTCCCCCCAATTGAAATTTGATTATCTATTATAACTAGAAAGCTTGTGAAATTAATTGGAACAAATGTGCCGCCTCCCAAAATCTGCCACCCTAGGCTATAGCCTATTCAGCCTTTTGGTAAATCTAGCACTGAACACTGCCGTGGCTCTTAAATAACGAAGCATTATTTTATGGTTTCAAAATGTGGGGTGAAAAGTTAAAAGTGTTCGTTTCACATAAAACGTGTAATACTTACACCGTGAATAAGTAAACTTTTTTGAAGAAAACAATTAAAGACCGAAAGGAAGATAAATTATTAAAATTATAATTTATCTTTTATGATTTATTAGGATTAAAAAATAATAACATTACTAATTACATAATTCGATTAAATAATGCAGGTATTACACATGGATAATATTTATAACTGAGTATTTTATAAAAAGCGAAAACGAAAACTAGTGCTGATTGGATAACATCATGTCAAGAGTCTTCTACTGTCTTTTCCCTGTATTCTCCTAAATATTGTTTTTTGTTCCAACGTGAGACGTTCATAAGAGTTACTGAAATTCACCAAACAATTTCTTGACGCCATTGGATTTAGTTTCTATATCTCTCTAAGATCTCTCGAGTCAAAATTTCTATTTAATTTATTTTATGGACAAGTCAATAGGTATTTCTAAGACACTTTACTGTACTAACCCTAGTTTCCGATTTCCCCATAGAAACTCGGGCTATGAGTATTAAAGTATAAGCCGTCAAAAACATAGTTATCCTTTGGGAGGAGTCTGGGGGCTAACGGTACGTGCCGCGCGTACCAACCAGTTTCAGTTCAGACCCGAAACTGCATCTGAATGACAATTAGTCTATGAACCTTAAGATATAATATAATGTTTACTAACTATTATAAAAAATTCGTTTCTAATTACGTTATTCAAACATAAAATGTCAAAAGCACGCTGAAACTAGAAACTGTAGCGAGTTGGAGTACGTGCCAGGCGTGTGAATCGTTCCCAGTCCGTAACCACAACTGCATCTAGAATCCCAATTAGTACCTAGTATATGGACCGTAAGATTTAATACCATGTTTACATGCTACATTTAGAAATGATATGGAACTATAAATCTTAAATAGTATTTGAAAACTTACTTATTAAAGGTCTGTCACGTCTACTAACTGACTAGCATGCCGGGCTATGACAACAAACTCTCTTCCAAGAAGAGACGTTTCTACAGAAGTAAGAACTGTTAGCCACGTTAAAAAGAGTTAAAAAGAAAAACGAGCTAAAAGCGATTTAGAAATCCTTTTCGAAATCTCGGAAATCAAATTTTGAATAGAAATCGATTCTAATATTGATATAAAAATCGATTTGAGAATCGCTATTTTTATATTTTATTTATTTTAAAGGGATAAAATTTTAATAATAAATCGAGAGAAAAACAATATATTTGATTTCGATTTATCGTCGGCTTTTAATTGGAATTACTACTACGGTTTTTAGTTTTTTAAGCTACACAATTTTTTTTGTCAAGTAGAAGTTTCAAAAACAATAGCCCTCTCTAGGAAACCCCGACTACGTGACGCGGGTGCCAATTGCGTAGAGGCCGCCGGCAGTGCGGAAACGGAATTATAACAGGTGACGCTTAAACGAATCCGAATACCTAAGGAAAACGCTTCACGTTACAGAATTATTAGCATGTGAAAATCTAACAGGCAGGCAGACAGGCGGAGATAGTATAGTATAACTAGCTGTGCCCCGCGGATTCACCCGCGTCAGAGAGGATCATTAGCATAAAGTAAAGTCCCTTCTGAAGTGCCGTGGACGGGTTTTTTTGTAGGACTATTTATTAAGATAAATATTTCCGTCATACATTACATACATATGTGTAACTCTAGCGGTTTTAGCAGCGCACGCCAGGATAGCTCGCAGATGGTAGATTTTTTCCTACATATTTGACACTTCTCGTCATATTTTGGACAATTCACACAATATCTTTATAAATTGGAGCCTATGTGTTATTTTGATGTATAAGCTATATTATTGTAAGATTTCATTAAAATTCATTCAGTAGTGTTTACGTGAAAGAGTAACAAACATCCATACTTACAAACTTTCGCGTTTATAATATCAGTAGGATTTTCCAGATCATTTGAGAAGTTTCTGGAACTTTCTCTAATATTCTCAATTAGTTAAAAGAGTTTGCAATTATTTTAAAAATCTCTAGAACATTCGAGAAGTTTCTGGAACTTTCTCGAACATTTTCAATTAAATAAAAATAGGTTGCAATTATTTTAAAAATCACCAGATCATTCGAAAAAAGTTTACAATTATTAAAAAAATCCAGATGATTTTAGCAGCTTTCTCAAATATTCTCAATTAATTAAAATTATTTTAAAAAATCCAAATGATTCGAGAAGTTTCTGGAACTAAAATTAAAATTAAAATAGTTTGCTAGATCATCCCAGAAATTTTGAAATCCACCCTGAAGTTCCTATTGGTTAGAAAAGTACAGATATTTTTTTTTCAGATTTTTCCACCCACTTCCACCCACCGCGATCAAACTCCCTTACTATCATCTACGTACTAAGGGGTATTTACTACTTCAACGGGAAGTTGATTGGAGTTAATGATAATAGAGAAAACCGTGTCTTTACGTACAAAGAAAACCCTTTACTTTTTATATATATATATTAAGATTAATTAATGGTTTTTACCTACACAATAACCACACATAAAAATTGAACCTACAGGTTTACTATAATTTATTCTTAACTTTTTGTATGAAATAAATAACGTAAAGTTACTTCTCGCTTATTAGTCTTATTACTAATTAATTACGCGTCTACATAAAGTAGATAAGGGGATAACTTTTCGTATTTTTCTGTATAAGATTTGTTCATTTAATATCATGCTAGTCATTGTATGAAAAAGATTTGAAATCTTGTTCCTATAGTGAAGTGTAGAACCCAGGAGGTACCACCACCAATGCACACATTTCGGAAGTGTAGCAATTCTATTGAATTTCGGTGTAAAGGTGCCGTTGCCGGCCATATTTTCACTAGGCCATAATACGAGCAGTAGCGATACTTAATACTACAAGACCATTATGCTAGACAAGGCAAGGTCCAGCACAGTTTGAGGTTGTGTGTAGATGTACATGGACTGCAGTCTTAACACTACGTGGTCTACATTGTAAGCACGTTCTGCTACTACGTTTAATAGTATAAAAAAATGATTACGTTTAAAATTAAATTTCGCAACGTCAGTCATAATGTAAAACAAATTTAATGCATTAATTGAGCAGCATGACTTACTACAGCAAACGTTTCCTATCCAAGCAAAGCTTGTCGTGTTTGTAGCTTCTAATAGACTTACTGTGCATCACAGTCCTACACAGCTAACACAACAGGCATAGTGGTCGATGCGGTACATCATGTAGTAGCTCTTACGTCCAGTTGTCATCCTAAGATGACAGTCATTAAGCCAGGCTGACAGCTATAACTTAGTGCGAGCCACGAGACATTGTTCTGAGTGCCTCGCCGCAAGTGTGGTCCCGGCGTAATTAAACTTAGGTACGAGTAGGTCAGATTCAAACGACGAAGCAAAGGTAAATGTTGCTAAAGTAACTGCCTGTATTTTGGACAGGTACAGATTTTTTGTCTAAACGTAGGACAATGTTAAATAAATAAATAAATAATGTTTCACACTCACAGCCCCACAGTAAGGTAGATACCACGGCACCCTGTGTCGTGGGTGCCGTGGACACACCCAAAGACAGATACACAAATACCCAGACCGAGAACAGAAATTAAATCTTATCATTTAAAATTTTTGCCTCGCCGGGAATCGAACCCGGGACCTTCCGATCAGGCTTCCGGCAACCATTGCGCCACACGGGTCGTAATGTTATAATATAACTAATGTTAATATAAATTTAAATAATAGGGAGAGTCCCGTGCCCAGCAGTGGGACGCAGAAAGGGTTGCAGCCATATTATTTCGGATTCTTCAATATTTATTGTACGAGATGGTAGGTATTGCTTTAATAGTTTAAATCAATGTTATAACTTGCGTGGAAAAAATATAATAATATAATATCTCCTATTGAATTTTTCGTGTATATAACTGTTTAAAATAAAATAAAAACATGTTTAACGCTAATAAATGGCTTTGACTGTTTTATAATCTTAGGGCCTCGTGCACCATCTCCAAGTAAAGTGTTGATTAGTTACGTTCCAAGTAAAGTTAATTGACAAGTAAAAGCTACGAGTTCGGGTCAGTTTATCATATTATGATTAGTGCTACTCGAACATATTGAAATTGAAGTTACGGGTGATTTTAACCGACAATTAGCGTACTTGTCACTTTACTTGAAGGTCACATTTCACCAAAGAGGCCCTTAGTCTAAAATAAAATTTCAAAATTAAGACTAAATACCAGTATTGGTTATTTTGTACACCGAGTCGAACTCTCAGTTTCATTAAGGTAGTAATTTCCATGTGATATTCCTGTATTGCATGGCAGCAGTAATTGTCCAGTGACAGGTGTAAACTTCGCTTCGTTTTGAATTCTTGATATCATAAATGTGTTTAGTTGTCACAGTTTGATAAAAGTTTCGTATTCTATTTCCATAGTAAACTTAGGGCCGACTCTTCAATCCTTAGATTAAATTTAGTCACTTAATATTATCGCTATCTATGTATTTCATATACTTATCATATAAGTGGCGTTGATAACTCTAACATTTATTTTACGAATAGTTTTGTTGGAGAATTGTAAAATCGACCTTTAGTAGAGTTTCCTATTAAAATTTGCACCTAATAATCCTATAACTAATGTATTGAATTTTTGAATTAGAGCTGTGGATTATTTGGACGTAAAACCTCAGGAAGAAACCTATCGGTCCGTACAATTTTACGATATGATACTCATGTCTTTTTTTATATAAAATTATTATTGTTGAAAACCTAATCATGTTTTCAAAATTTTGACGTGATAACGTCTTTAAAATCGTTTTAGTCGGGTGACATGTTCAGAAACTTGTGTCACACCAAAACCTCACGAGCGCGATCGCAGGTATAACGAGAGAGAGACGGACCGATCTCCCGTCTCATCTCGAGCGCTGCCAGTCATTCCGTGAAACTTGTCACGCGGAATCCTCACGAGCGGAGGCTGGCATAGCGTTCGAGTGAGTGGACCGATCTTCCGTCTCTCTCACTCTAGCGGCTTACAAACGAATGGAGATTTTCTCGTGCGGACGTTATCACGTAAACATCTCGATCGTAAACCTACTTTACAAACAATTTGCCGTTTTTTTGTTGTGAAAACTTCTTTAGCGGCGTTGTGCACGTTTTTGGGAAGGGTAAAAAATGTTAAACTCGCGTCAGGTCTACGTGGCTGATCGCAAAATTCGTAAGACGGGGTGACAGCTGATGACGGCTCGACTGTTGTAGTGGTATGAATACACTACATGTGAATACTTACATCATTCACGTCCATTATAATTTTTATAACTTATATCCTTTTGTTCCATTGTTACATCTTAACTTTTCCTTGCTTATTTCTTTATTACTTTTTACAATGTTTGTTTACCTATTTTGACACATCTTTCAAAATTGACTTGTCTGTCTTTTATGTTTCTTATTTCATTTCATAGATCATTACATTTCAATATTGTCTATTGGCGTGTATTGGCTAATTCATGTTTTTATATTATAATTCTAAATTGTTATTTTTAAATAATAAAATAATGTAATGTTCCTCTAATTTAGTTAATTATTAGTTATCGTATTAAATTAATTTACGACACGCCAAAATTATAGATTATGGAAATTCTTTGGATAACCTGCTGGTTGAATAAGGTCTTAGAGCATCAATGTATAACAGTTGACATATTTAGAAATGTATGCGTCTGTAGCGATGAAAGAATATTTGTGAATGTGTGACAAAATTAAAATGTGTGCGTTCTTCCCCCGCACCAGATTTGGCACAAAAATTATGTATCGAAGCGAGGCGCTATGCCGTCTCTACTGAAGGGTGAGTCAGTGATTTTGATGCTCTAAGGAAGAAGTCAATTCTTTGAATGAAATTGATATATAAGGGCCGGACGGCCGAACACGAGGTTCTTTCTTGTTCTCTTGGTTCTCTTGATTCTTCGGAATAAAAATCTACAAACTACAACTACTGGAAGTCTTTTTACAAGTGAATCTTATCTAAACCTAACCATACTCTACTATACTAACTTGAGCGGATTCTTTGTGATATCTACAACATTGCCTGGATTTGGGGAATGTGGATTTCTTAACAACTCTATCTAAAGAGCTGAAGATTTTGGACTTGCAGAGATCCGACCGTCCATGAAAGGAGGTACTAATAATTATACTATCGTTTCGCGTATGTCATAGGGACTTTAAGTGTGCTAGTTTCTAATTTAGTTCTACGCTTAGTATAGTCTATTTCTGTAACCACTAGGTTATAAAATAAACCCAGTTAAACCCTAAACACCTTTTATTTCACTACACTGTCTATACTTGTAAAATTCGTTTATATGAAGTATTTAAAATATGGACATTGAACAAAGTGCATCTATTAATGAAAAAAGTGACGAAGAAATAGTGGAAGAAAATGAGTGAGTACTTTATAAAAATTAAATACTAGATGAAAATCTACTGAAAATACTAGATGAAAAATAATACTGATAATAAAAGCAATTCGTGCGAAATTATTCCCATTCCAAAATATCAAAAATGCACAACGTTAATGTTCAAGTTTTCACTTCTGCCGGCACTACCGGAGTGCAACCTGTTGTTATTAAACTTTTTTTTTTATGTAAACCGAACAAAAAGGCAGACGGGCCGCGTGGTGTTAAGCGATCACTGTCGTCTATGGACACGGGCAACCCCAGGGGAGCCACCCGAGCATTGCCAGCTTTGGAGGAGAGCTTTTTTTACAGCTTTCTTGAAGAACCCCATGTTATAGTCCACTGGGAATGCCTCAGCTGGAAGGTTGTCCCATAACCTACACGTCCGTGGTAAAAAGGAGCGTGCAAAGCGGACTGTGGAGGACCGCCACGAGTCCAGATGGTGCCTGTGGAACTTTAACCTACGTCTGGTGGTATAATCATGGAATGGTGATGTAGGCATTAGTTTGAAAAGTTCCTCGGAGCACTCACCATAGTCAAGTCGGTAGAACACGCAAAGCGAGCCTATGTCTCTTCGCAAGCTGAGCTTGTTTAGTGATGCGATTCAACCTTTTTTTTTACATAAGCTTTCGTACAATCTGTATACAAATAAATAAAATTGGAGTGTCTGTTTGTAATATTCCTCTAAATATTTGTGTGATGAACATGACTATTTGTTCTGTGTCTGGGTGTTAATTTATCTATTTAAGAAGTATGTATTTAGAATTATATAAGTATGTTTTTCAGCTTTCTGATTACCATAGTACAAGCTCTGCTTAGTTTGGAATCAGATGGTGTTGTGTGAATTGTCCAAAGATATTTATTTATTTATTATTATTAAAATAAATGCTTTTTACTACTTGCATATGAATGTATATACGGTACATATATCAAAATATCATTTTTTACTATTTATATTTGTATTATTTGTCTGTCTATCTATCTGTCTGTCTTTGTTCCGGCTAATCCCTGAAACGGCTTACTGACCGATTTTCGTGGGACTTTCACTGGCAGGTAGCTGATGTAATATGGAGTAACTTAGGGTACTTACTTTTATTTTAGAGAAATTCTAAAACTAAAGTCCACGCAAACGAAGTCGCGGGCGGCCTCTAGTTTAGTCATAAATAACCCTTTAAATCTGTAGATATGTGATAGCTACAATTATACTGTCAATGAATGTCACGAAAGAATTCCAGTGTGTCCAATCCAATTTTCAATACAACAAATGATTCCTTATATTCTGATAGGTATTAGACATAATACTCCTTTGTACTAAAGTTGGTAAATACTGTTTTAAATATATTGCCGACATTGATATTACAACCTTAAGCTGCATAAAATGATACAAAAGAATACAAATCGGTTCAATTGATGTAACGATGCGATAAACATTTTCATTTAACGTCAGACGCTGTTTCGCGGTAAAATGT